>CM065594.1:183623388-184223388 GCA_033119425.1 Bufotes viridis | reverse complement strand
ACCTGGATTGGCAGACCTCTACGTCTCCGGAGACAATTTTGGGACCACCCAACACCGGGACCAAACCCTAACTAGGGCCTGGGAGAATGTGGTGGAAATTGATGGTAAACCCCAGAAACCAGGGGCTGAGTTAATATTTCCCCGCTTTGTTGTTCACCAAGAAATGTTATATCGGGTGAACCAAATCCGGGGTGAACCTGTTGAACAGTTGGTGGTGCCCACAGCGTATCGCAAGCTTGTCATGGAGCTTGCCCACCAACATGTTCTTGGGGGACACTTGGGGTGGCAGAAAACCCAGGACCGCATACTGCAGCGGTTTTATTGGCCTGGTGTGTTTAAGGAGGTAGAAGAATATTGTAAATCTTGTCCAACCTGTCAGGTAAATAGCCCCCAGCCACATTTCCGTAGTCCCCTTGTACCTCTTCCAATCATTGAGGTCCCGTTTGAGCGTATCGCTATGGATCTAATCGGGCCTTTACCAAAGTCTGCCAGGGGCCACCAACACATTCTGGTAGTTCTCGACTATGCCACTCGGTATCCGGAGTCGGTGCCTCTGCGACATACCTCGGCTAAGCTCATTGCCAAAGAGTTAATGGAAATGTTTTCCCGTGTGGGCCTGCCAAAAGAGGTTCTGACAGACCAAGGGACCCCTTTTATGTCCAAAGTTATGAGGGAACTGTGTAAATTATTACGTATAAAGCAATTGCGGACGTCCGTTTACCATCCGCAAACGGACGTACTTGTCGAAAGGTTTAACCAAACTCTAAAAAATATGTTAAAAAGGGTGGTGTCTAGAGATGGGAAGGACTTGGACCTGCTTCTGCCCTATCTCATGTTCGCAGTGCGAGAGGTGCCCTCAGGCCTCTACTGGGTTCTCGCCCTTCAAACTGCTTTATGGCAGACACCCTCGGGGCCTGTTGGATATCGCCAAGGAAGCATGGGAACAACAGCCTGTCCCCCACAAAAGTGTCATTGAGTATGTCACCCAGATGCAGGAACGGATGGAAAGGGTGTTGCCGCCGGTCCGGGAGCATATGGAGGCAGCGCAACAAGCCCAGAGTAGGGTGTATAATCGTCAGGCTCGGGTACGGGACTTCAATCCGGGAGATCGGGTTTTGGTTCTGGTACCCACCCTTGACAGCAAGTTCCTACAGTAGCTAGGTGGCAGGGCCCCTATGAGGTGATCGAGAAGGTAGGGGAAGTAAATTACAAGGTACACCAGCCAGGGCGGCGCAAGCCGGAGCAGGTGTACCACGTGAATTTACTAAAGCCGTGGAAAGATAGGAACACGGCCGACTACACCAGCCCCCGGCCAGGGCTTCTAGGTGAAAAGGGTCCAGCCCCACAGTTCGAGGCCTGTGAAGCCGTAACCACGGTAAAAATTGCAGACAGCCTGTCTTCCAAACAAGTTCAGGAAGTCAGGGAGTTCATCAGTCGGAACACGGATGTGTTCTCGGACCTCCCTGGCCGCACGTTTCTCATCCAACATGATATCGTCACTGAGCCTCAGGCCAAGATTCAGTTAAAACCATACCGGGTACCTGAGGCTCGGCGACGGGCCATCGCGGAGGAAGTGCAATTAATGTTGAAGCTCGATGTCATTGAGGAGTCGAAAAGTGAGTGGGCCAGTCCCATAGTCCTAATACCCAAGCCGGATGGGACGTTGCGGTTCTGCAACGATTTTCGAGTTTCAAGTTAAATGAAGTGTCCAAGTTTGATGCGTATCCCATGCCCCGAGTAGACGAGCTTGTTGAGAATTTAGGAAGCCCGCTATTTTTCTGTGCTAGACCTCACTAAAGGGTACTGGCAGGTACCCTTAACGGAGTCGGCCAAAGAAAAAAACGCTTTTGTTACCCCGCAGGGCCTGTATCACTGCAAGGTGTTACCCTTTGGCCTGCATGGCGCCCCCGCCACCTTCCAAAGGTTAATGGACATAGTGCTGCAGCCTCATCGTCGATACGCCTCGGCCTACTTAGATGATGTAATCATCCACAGCACCGACTGGGAAAGCCATTTGCCCAAAGTGCAGGCGGTAGTGGATGCCCTGAGGAAAGCTGGACTAACCGCCAATCCAAAGAAGTGTGCGATTGGGTTGGAAGAGACCAAATATCTGGGATATGTCATTGGGCGGGGAGTCATCAAGCCTCAGGTAAATAAGGTAGAGGCAATATGGAGTTGGCCCCGACCGGTCACCACCAGGCAGGTAAAGTCGTTCCTGGGAATTGTGGGGTATTACATGAGGTTTGTGCCCCACTTTGCCACTATAGCTTCGCCGTTGACAGAATTGTTAAAGGGGCGTAAGACAGGGACGGTCCGTTGGAATGAGCAGGCAGAAAAGGGTTTCTCCGCCTTGAAATCGGCCCTGTGTGGGTCCCCGGTTTTGGTGACACCCGATTTCAAGAAGGAGTTCGTAGTCCAGACCGACGCCTCTGAGGTTGGCCTTGGTGCGTTACTATCGCAGGAAGTCAACGGGGAGGAGCATCCCGTTGTCTTCCTCAGTCGCAAGCTCACCCCAGCCGAGACCAGGTACAGCATAGTGGAGAGAGAGTGCCTGGCCATCAAGTGGGCACTCGAGGCCCTCCGTTATTACCTGTTGGGCAGAAGCTTCCGCCTGGTGACCGACCACTCCCCACTCAAGTGGATGAGACAGGCCAAAGAGAGGAATGCCCGGGTCACCAGGTGGTTTCTGTCTCTACAGAATTATAAATTCACGGTGGAGCACAGAGCGGGCCGGTTGTTGAGAAATGCAGACGCCCTCTCCCGGGTACACTGTTTTTCGTGTGTCCACCCCCTCAGGGTTGAACAAAGGGGGGGGGGGTATGTGGTAAGGTGCAGGGTGCCATCGTGGATGGCAGGTACGTGTCACCGAGGTTCATAGCCTCGGTGAGGTAAGAGCTATTTTGTTGATGTCAGCAGCAGGTAGTGCTACTGACACAGTTGCTAAATAGCATGGCTGCAAAGCCAATCCGGGCCGGCTCTTACCAGGAGCAGCTAAAGTGTAGGGTGGGTGGCTGCTCCCCACGACCCAGTCCTGGTTTTGGGCTGAGTTTAAAACACAGCCAGCACCAGCAGCTGGTGAGTGTGATTTTCCTGGAGCTGCTGATGGTGCTGTGGAGCTCTCTGGGCTGGAAGCAGGAGCCCAGCAAGGAGGCGTGCAGACGGCCTGGAAGCCTGAGGTGGATTGTCTTGCGGCTGGGCTGACAGCCAGGGGCGAACTCGCACCTAAAACCTCCCAGGTGATTGGAACCTGTATTTGGACTTTTTGTTTTGCCTCACGTTTTCTGATGTGTGTGAATTAACACCAAGTGACTGTTTGCTGTTTATTTGATGCAAGTGTGAATTAAACACTGTTTGCTGCACTTACTGAACTCCCTTTGCCTCTGTACTGCACCCGCACCGCTGTCTACCAGAGCGACTCCCCACATGAAGTAAAGAGAATACATTTAGAACTGGCGCAGGATCCACTGAAGTTTTGAAGAGGCCGCAGCCTTTTTATAACTTCAGTGGGACCACCGCCAGTTTAGGAGTTTATGAAGACCCACGTCTAAAACGCTGGTCTTAATAGATGTGCCCCTATGTGTTTATCACATGCATCTATGCCCCCTTTGATGCATCCCATGATCTTATTGGCCTTAGCAGCAGCTGTCTGGTACTAGTTTCTACAGTCATGTTTGCTCTTAACCCCTTAAGGACTCAGCCCTATTTCACATGAAGGCCTAATTCACACGTCCGCAATCTACGTCCGCACCCGTTCTGCAAATTTGCGGAACGGGTGTGGATCCATTCATTTTGAATGGGGACGTGATGGATGCGGAGAGCACACACTGTGCTCTCCGCATCCGCATTTGCGAAGTGCGCCGCCGATCTTCCGGATGGAGGATCCGCAAAAATATGGAGCATGTCCTATTCTTGCCCGCAATAGGCATCTCTATAGGGCTGGTGGCAAGGTGTTTTGCTGATCCACAAAACACTACGGACGTGTGAATAAGGCCTAAGGACTCGGCCATTTTTTGAAAATCTGACCAGTGTCACTTTATGTGGTGGTGATAACTTTTAAACGCCTTTACTTATGCAGGCCATTCTGAGATAGTTTTTCCATCACATATTGTACTTCATGACAGTGGTAAAATGGAGTAAAAAAATTTCATTTTTATTTATTAAAAAAATACCAAATTTAACAAAAATTTGGAAAAATTTGCAATTTTCCAAGTTTCAATTTCTCTACTTCTATAATACATAGTAATACCGCCAAAAAAAGTTATTAATTTACATTCCCCATATGTCTGCTTCATGTATTGATCTTTTTGGGAATGCCATTTCATTTTTTGGGGATATTACAAGGCCAAACGGCAGGGCATAGAATGAAGGTGACGATATTGCTGGACTGGTTTTTTGACACCCTGTCCCATTTGATGCCCCCCGATGCACCCCTAGAGTAGAAACTACATAAAAGTGACTCCATCTAAGAAACTACACCCCTCAAGGTAATCAAAACCGATTTTACAAACTTTGTTAACCCTTTAGGTGTTCCACAAGAGTTATTGGCAAATGGAGATGAAATTTCAGAATTTCTATTTTTTGTTACCTTGCCTCAAAAAAAGTGTAATATAGAGCAACCAAAATCATATTTACCCTAAAATAGTACAAAGAAAACTGCCACCTTATCCTGTTGTTTCCAGAATGGAGTTACTTTTTTGGAGTTTCCACTGTAGGGGTGCATCAGGGGGACTTCAAATGGGACATAGTGTCAAAAAAACAGTCCAGCAAAATCTGCCTTCCAAAAACCATATGGCGTTCCATTCCTTCTATGCCTTGCTGTTTGGCCATACAGCAGTTTACGACCAATATATTGAGTTTTGTTTGGCTCTTAACCTTTACTTTGTTACTGGAAAAATAGATTCAAATGGAAAATTTGCAAAAAATAGCTGTTTTGGGACTGTTTTTATTTTTTGTTATTTACATCGTTGATCTGACAGATTAGATTGTGTGCTATTTCTATAGAGTAAGTTGTTACAGACACGACAATACCAAATATGACTACTTTTTGGGTTTTTTTGTTTCAGTTTTTCATAACAAAGCATTTTTGAAAATAAATATTTTTTAGTGTCTCCACATTCTGAAAGCCATATTTTGAATTTTTATTTTTTGGGCGACTGTCTTATGTATGGGCTCATTTTTTTGCGGGATGAGATTACGGTTTGATTGGCACTATCTTGGGGTGCATATGACATTTTGGTCGCTTGCTATTACACTTTTAGTGATGTTAGGTGACAAAAATGACTTTTGACACAGTATTTATAATATTTCTTTTTTCTGTGTTCACCTGTAGGGTTAGGTCATGTGTTATTTTTATAGAACAGGTTGTTACGGACGCGACAATACCTAATATGTATACTTTTTTTATTTATTTAAGTTTTACACAATAATATCATTGAAACAGTCTTAGAGCCATATTTTTTTTATTTTTTGGGCGATTGTCCTATGTGCGGTATCATTTTTTGCAGGATGAGATGACGGTTTGATTGGCAATATTTTTGGGTGCATGTAACTTTTTGATCGCTTACTATTACAGTTTTTGAGATGTGAGGTGACAAAAATGTTTTTTTTTACATAGTTTTTTTTTTTATACAGTATTTACATGAGGGGTTAGGTCATGTGATTCTTTCATAGAGCAGGCTTTAACGGAAGCGGCGATACCTAATATGTATACTTTTTTTATTTATTTAAGTTTTACACAATAATATCATTTTTGAAACAAAAAAAAATGTTTTAGTGTCTCCATAGACTTAGAGCAATATTTTTTTTATTTTTGGGGACGATTGTCTTATATAGGGGCTCATTTTTTGCGGGATGAGATGGCGGTTTTATTCGTACTATTTTGAGAGGCATACGTCTTTTTGTTCACTTTTTGTGATGTAAGTTGACAAAAATGGATTTTTTTACACCATTTTTTTTTTTTTTTTTTACGGTATTTATGTGAGGCGTGAGGGGTTAGGTCATGTGATATTTTTATAGAGCAGATTTTTACGGACACGGCGATACCTAAAATGTGTAGTGTATTTTATTTTTTTAATTTTTATTCAGTGATATGTGTTTTTTTATTTTTACTTTTTTTCACTTTTTTTTTATTTATTTTTTTACCCAGTCCCACTTGGTTCTTGAAGATCCAGTGGGTCTGATGTCTAGATAATACAGTACAGTACACTATATAGTGTACTGTACTGTATTTTTTACTTTACACTTAGTCTAATCAGACTTCTGCCTTTAGCAGAAGTCTGATTAGACTTACATCACCATGGCAAGCAAGACACCTCTGAAAGCATCCTGCTGCCATGGTAACCATCACCCACTGCCAGAACAGAGCAGCGGGTGATGGGGAGGGAGGGGGGCTCCCTCCCTCTGTGATCCCATGAAGAATCGGGGGCTGCAAGGGCACAGCAGCCCACGATAGGAGAGGGAGGGCGCTCCCTCCCCGTTTACCCCTTCCATACAGCAGTGCGTATGGACAGCGGTATGGAAGGGGTTAAACTGCTGACATCTGTACGGCACGGATGTCAGCAGTTTATAGCAGAGTGTCAGCAATGTGCTGACCCTCTGCTATAACCACTAGATACCAGGAAAGAATACAGAGGAGGTGGGCGGGGGATCGCGATCCCGCCTGAAGAACTGCCCGCCGCACCGCCCGCAATTCCCCCCCTGCACCGCCTGTGGGGACAGTAAGTATTGCATGGTGCAGGGGGCTTACAAATTATACATTTGCGGCACATTTTAAGTTTCTGATCAGAGATCGTAGAAAGCGCAGCAAACCGCAGGTCTGAATTGACCTGCGGTTTGCTGCGATCACCGACCTGGGGGGGTCACAGGACCCCACTTGGCATTGTGCCAAGGTGCCTGCTAAATGATTTTAGCAGGCACCTTGTTCTAATCACCGCCACGTGCGCCCTGAGTCCTCACGTACCAGGATGCCAGGGCATACCTGTACGCCCTGCATCCATAAGAAGTTAAATAAAATGAACCACCCAGTCATAGCTATCATCTAGCCATGCCTCAGTTATTTCCTATGTCATAGTCCTCCTCAGACATTACTAATTCCAGTTCACCAGTTTTACTAGTCAGGCTTCTGGCATTAGTATACATACATTTAAGAGTTTTTTTTGGATATTTTTTTACCCCACATCTTTCCTTATGAACTGTTCTAGTGCCTCCTTCCATTCCTCCCTAGTGATAAGCGGCAGGGGCTATATTCGATTTTGCGATATTTCACGAATATTCGCCATATATTCGTTATTTTCTTGATTGCGAAAAATCGCAATGTAATATTCGCGGAATGCGCACGCAATATAGGCATGGGTCACTTTGGGTACATTTTTCAAGCTGCTAGAAGTTTACTGAGACTGGAGAAAATGGTTGGCACGGCAGAACATTACAATAGATTTATATGCAGTTAGAGTGTTCCAATATATATTCACAATTGCGAAAAGCAGCAATTATTGATGCGCATATTTTTGCACAATACATGCAACTGGGTGACATCACAGCACTATGTATGCATGGACAGCCGAACCTATCACACTACCTACACCCTGCACTCAAACCTATCAGCTACACTATAAATCAATGTAACCTACACTGACTATCTGAATTATATACTGTATCTAAGTGAACTGTCTAATGTATAAACAGCAGAGCACAGCAATCACACTGCTGTCTCTCTCAGAACTCCATTTCACTACAGAAAATGGCTGCTGGGGAGGTTCCTTATATACTAAAGGGGTAGGCAACTTTCCTATTGGTTGCTAGGGATGTTGCTAAGCTCAGACAAAGACATTGCAGCCTTCTCATTGGCCCTACAAGCAAGAGGGAGGTTACTGATGAAAAAAAAAGTAGAATATTCAAAATTACGAATATATCGCACTATATTTTTAATATTCACAAATTCTTGAAGTGTCGATATTCGCGATTCGAATAGTCGTGGCCAACACTACTCCTCCCCCAGTTCCATTACCTAGCCCCAGGTATCTATCTACACTATCTTCCCCTCCCATAACATAATTACCCTCCCCCTAGTCCCTAGTTTAAACACTCCTCCAACCTTCTAGCCATCTTCTCCCCCAAAAAAGCAGCATCTTCCCCATTGACGAAGACGCCCATCCCTGTGATAGAGCTTGTAGTTGACAGAGAAGTTGACCCCATTATCCAGGAACCCAAACCCCTCCTTCCTACACCAGTTCTTGAGCCACTTGTTAATCTCCCACTGCCTTTCTGATGTGGCTCGTGGTACAAGTAGTATTTCAGAAAACACCACCTTTGAGGTCCTTGCCCTGAGTTTGTGACCTAAATCCCTAAAATAATTTTTAAGAACCCTTCACCTACCACTAACTTTTTCTAACACGCTGTTCGACGATCCCAATCTTTGTGACAGATCACCTTATCTGTACCCCTAATCATAGAGTCTCCCACTACCAGAGACATATTTTAATGCAGAATTCATTAATCTGAAAAGATTGTTATATAACAAAAGACGGCTCCACTGATTTATAGGTAGGATTATTGATGCTCTATACCAAAACAGTGCAAGCTCCAATGCACCTAGAGTAAAATCAAGGATAAATAAAAATACTGGTATGGCACTCAAATATCTGGAGTATGGACAAACACCTTAGATTTTCAACAGATTTATTATAAAACATACATAAAAGAACTATAAAACACTAGTGCAAATCCATTATATTCACATTAACGTATAAAAATTAATAACTCTCATTGCAATAGTACACATTTCAGCTTCTATTGGATATTTCAAGCTTATAATCCACAGACAGATCAATTAATCTGGGTAATTAGTGATGGAGAAAATACAGAGTCCAATAATCCTCTTTACCACAACCTGCGATTATATTGCGATTCTTCTGCGATTTTTCCCTCATGCGATTATATTGCGATTCTTGTGCGATTTTTTTCCCTCATGCGTTTTTTTGTGTATCACTGCTGTAACATTATATACTTCAATCCCAATGAAGGATGTTCCTTAATTATGTTCCTTATTGGTTTTATCTATATTTCAATGTGTTGCTCCACAGAAAAACAATTTGCTCCACAAGAAAACAATTTGATAGGGAATTTATATAGAAAAAATCCAATTCATCTGTGTGCAGGTAATTTCATTGGTGTGAGAGGTTCAGTATATTTTGGCATAATTAAAGCGGCATTTAGTGATTCAGTCTCTTAATGAAATAGAGCAGAGGCTATGTGTAGCGGTGGCGTCCCACCATACAGTAAGTATTTCTCGTCTTACCTCTACTCCATCTGCGCTTTGCCACACTAAACCTGTAACTCACCACACTCGGTTTTTTTAAATAGTGTGCACTGGTCTCCATCCACAGATTCCCTGAAGTCTCTCCTCATTCAGGTTAGGTGTTGTCTGTAATTGCCAGCACCTGCCGCAGTATTTGGCTTCTGGATGTGAAAGCAGTTCAACTCCAACAAAATTTCTTTTAAATTTCAGCGTACTCTAAACAGGAAGCATTTGAAGCTAGGTTTTTGCTCTTTCTCAAACGCGTTTCGAGGTCTGGATGCACTACTGACCTCTTCCTCAGTGGTAGGAGTATGTGACTGTAAATAATATTATAAGTGATAACCAACATGGGTTTACCAAGGACAGAAGTTCGCAGACTAACCTGATTTGTTTTTATGAGGAGGTGAGTAGTAGCCTAGACAGAGGGGTAACTGTGGATGTAGTGTTTTTGGATTTTGCAAAGGCTTTTGATACTGTCCTTCATAGATGTTTAATAGGTAAAGTAAGGTCTATAGGCTTGGAAAATATAGTCTGTAGTTGGATGTAAAACTGGCTGAAGGACCGTGTCCAGAGAGTTGTGGTCAATGATTCCTATTCAGAATGGTCCCAGGTTATAAGTGGTGTACCCCAAGGTTCAGTGCTGAGTCCTCTATTATTTAATTTATTTATTAATTATATCGAGTACAGGATTAATAGCACCATCTCTATTTTTGCAGATAACAATAAGATATGTAGTACTGTACAGTCTATGGAAGATGTCCATAAACTACAAGCTAAATTGAACACTCTGAGTGATTGGGCATCAACTTGGCAAATGAGGTTCAATGTGGATAAATGTAAAGTTATGCATCTTGGTAGTAATAATCTATATGCTTCATATGTCATAGGGGATGTAACACTGGGGGGGAGTCACTCATAGGGAAGGATTTGGGTGTCTTTGTAGATCATAGATTAAATAACAGCATACAATGTCAATCAGCTGCTTCTAAGGCCACCAGGATATTGTCATGCATTAAGCGAGGCATGGACTCCTGGGGAAGGGATGTAATACTACCACTTTACAAAGCGTTGTTGCAGCCTCATCTGGAATATGCTGTTGAGTTCTGGGCACCAGTCCATAAAAAGGATGCTGTGCAGCTGGAGGAAGTACAGAGGAGAGCGACTAAACTGATAAGAGTCTTAGTTATGAAAAAAAGATTAAACAAATGGGCCATACAAAAAAATATGATGAAAAACTGTTCCATGTAAAATGCCCTCAAAAGACAAGGGGGCACTGCCTCCAACTGGAGAAGAAAAAGTTCAGTTTCCAGAAGCGTCAAAGCTTCTTTACTGTAAGAACTGTGAATCTGTGGAATAGACTTCCTCAGGATGTGGTCCCAGCAGGAACAGTAGGCAGTTTTAAAAAGGGTTTAGATGAATTCTTAAAAGTAAACAACATTAATGCTTATGAAAATGTATAGAAATCTTAGTTTTATTTCCTTCTGGAAATCGCTTCCCCACCCATCCCTTGGTTGAACTTGATGGACTTATGTCTTTTTTCAACCGTATTAACTATGTAGCTATGCACCTTTATAGATGGATTTTCAATTGACACAACATCCGGACATCATATGAGTAATCTATGGTTTTACATCGGACTTCATGTATAAGTCACAATTTGAATTATCCTAAAGTGTACTTATTTTAGCAAAATAAATTCCAAAAGGTTAAAGGAAATTTTAATGCAGTCTATGGTATAACTGATCAGATAATCACATGTGTAAATCCCCTCGGGGGACTAAAAGGAAAAAAATATTTTTAAAAACATACAAATTTCAATCTACCCCCTTTCCTAATTTTACAAAATAAATAGCAAAAAACAGTAAACATAGTTTTCGTGTCTGAGAATTTCTCAACTGTTAAAATATAAAAGTTTTTTCCCATTCACTGAATATTGTAAGAGAAAAAAAGGATTAAAAATCCTAAATCACTAGTTTTGGTTATCTTTTTGCTTGTAAAAAAAATTAATAAAAAGGGATCATAAAGTTGTATTTAACCCAAAATAATACCAATAAAAACTACAGCTCATCCTACAAAACATGTAAAAAAAAATTTTAAGTACTAAAACATAATAGTTGGGTGGGGAGGGGTTATCAGATCATTAATTCCCGAATTCTGGCTTCAAAAAGTCACATAATAGGTAGGGGCTTTGCGACTTTTTTTCAGGTCGCTTTTTTGCAACACTCACTCCAATTTTGAACTATGGATGGGAAAATGGGCATGGTTAGCTATGATAATGAGTTTTACTCCAGATTTATCACTGTGACTTTTTAAAAAGTCAGAAAGAAAAAAGTTGCAATCTTACTCCAGTAGGGGTGTGGAGTAGAAAAAAATGGAGTAGCATTTCTAGACAAAAGTGTTAGGTTTAAAGATGCATCAGATATAACCAACAATGTGCGACGTTTGATAAATTTGTTGCAAAGTACTCCAAGCTGACTTCAGATAGTACCCTCATAATAAATTCCCCCTAATGACTGTATACGTTCGGTATCACTGTAATCATTTTGACACACAGATTAAGGTTGTCATGTCATTTTTAGTACGTAGTAAAAACAAGCCCAAAAAATTGTCGGAATTGCACTTTTTCTCAGTTTCACCACACCAGAATTTTTTTCTAAGTTTTTATTGCAAGATATGGTATATTAAATGGTGATATACTTGTAAGAAAAAACAACTTGTTACACCCAATCAAGCCTTCATATGGCTATATGAAAAGTAAAAAAGTTATGGCTCTTGGAAGGTAGGTAAAAATGGATATGAAAAAAAAACTAAAATTGTCCTGGTCCTAAAGGGTTTAACCATGAATGCAATTTGATAATCTCCAAGATGCAATGTTGGTTGTAATCTTTTAGTAATAACAGAGTAAAATATAGTGTCGCTCACTTTAAATGTATATATAGTTATATTGCATTCTTTTTTTTATTTTTTATTATTTTATTCAGTATTGAACAGCGCGTAACCTAAACATATTTCTAATAAAAGTATACAGTAAATGTTCAATTGTCGAATCATCAAACTATGGCTTGTAATAACACAAGATGGTAAAGCATGACGGAAGACCTGCAGGTGTACTGAGAATTTCATGATAGTACGGTATGTCAACACTACGCTGACAAGTTCAACACCTGTGTCTCTGGCCATTGGCTCTTAAATATGGATTGCATTTCAGAGCTGAGTGATGAGTCTTCCTTATAGATAACATCAAGGGCTAAAAACTGCACAAACACTTCTAGTCACAGCATACTATGTAAACATAAGGAACAATGGGAGGTGTAATAAAATGCTAGAAGACATGGTGATTGATGTTGTTCATCATAATATATTTCTATACTGACTAAGATACATATTGCTTTTGTTTTGCCACATTGTTTGCACAATTTCAGCAGCAAGAATGAATGAACCTTTTAATATAAACCTTACAAAACTTTAGATACATACTGTATGTAATGTCGATCATATGCAGAGAATTCAGATTAGAGGGGTTCTCCAGGCATTTTGTCTAATGAGTGTGTGGTGCTTAGTTGTGGAGGTAAGCTCTCTTGCATAGTAGTTACCCTCCGTTGTTCTCCTGATGCCATTGTCTCCACAGCACTGGTGCACACTGTGGGCTCTTCCGCCTGGGTCCCTACTGGATGTGGCTGCTTTCTTTCCTATTGAGCTGCAATATAGGCAATGCAGCTGAACAGGAAAAGAAGCATACACATCTGGTTGTGACCAGGACGGAAGAACCCCCCGGCTCAGCGCCTACCAGTGTACCTGAAAAGATGGCACGGGGGGAGCAAGGAGGGGGGGGGGGGATAAGCACTATGTAAAAGAGCTGCCCTCCACAGGTTAGCATCATATCTTAATTAAGCAAAATGCCCAGAGAACCCATTTAACCAGTTTATCTTGAAAGTTATCCTGATTGATAATACTCAAGTGAGAAAAGGGGGAGTACCACTTTCACAAACATTCAATAATATTCTGGAAAACAATTCAGTTAAGAAACAGATGTATAGTCTTGTAATAACAGTATTTCGGGATTGTCCTGCCATATATATTAATGACCTATCGTCCGGATAGGTCATTAATATCATATCGGCGGGATCCGATAATCGGCACTCTCGCCGATCAGCTGCATGGGATCGCTGCTTCCTCTTCATTGCACTGCCTGTCGTCTTGGAAGTGCAGTGTAAGTACAAGTACGTACTCCCTCCTTTCAAGTCAATGTAGGGAGTTCTTGTCATTACACTGCACTTCAGAGATGACGGGCAGAGCAATAAAGAAGAAGCAGTGCTCACATCAAGTGCTGTCTTCTTTTCAAGTAGTTGATCGGCAGGGAACCTGGGTGCCAATTAGTGTTGAGCATGAAAATCTAGAATATAGTGCAATATCTTAGTAATCACGAATATTCTAGATTTTTTTTTTATCCTTATTATGCTATCTATCATGCATACTTTTTTATAGTTATTATTTTACCTATCATTAATATATTTTTATTAAAAGTTTTTTTTTACCTATCATTAATAATTTCTTTTTATAGATGCTATAGTATTAAATCATTGCACATAACATACAATACACAACATAACAGACAATCACACAAAGCTGTATGCCAAAAGCCGGGTATGTGCAAGCCAACAACCTATTCATGAGACAGGTACAGTCAGTATACCTTACAATGGCAGCCTTGTGCACTATGAGACAACTAGCAATTAATCGCACATCAGATAAACATCATGGGCTATGATAATACCTGAACCAGCTCTCATCTGACTGAGAGCCAGCAAGCCTAAAAGTTGCTTGATTTAAGTTGGATGGCTTGGTGGGACCTGCACACCTAGATCGTTATCATTAGGGTGACAAAAATTGCAATATTTTTTTTTTTTATGCCAGCTAACTCTTCTCTCACTGCTTAGGAGGGCTGCATAAAAATTTAAAGTTTTCTAATTGTTGTAATATTATATTCAATAACCTTTCTATACTGTTTTGTCATTTAAACTAATTTGCATAAACTTGAATATGGGAAGGGCTACCACTGTCAGACTGTGCTGGTATACAACCAGGGGTGGGATTAAAATGTTTAACAACAGGTTCCTTACTCAATGGCAGACACGCGGAGTCATGACACATGTTTACATATACATGCACCATATATATACAACACACATACACATAAATACAACATATACATGGTACACATACATAAATACACCATATATACACTACACACACATACCACCCAACTAAAGAGCTCAACTATCAGCGGCGCGCAAAGCAACGGAAGAACATCTCCAGGTGCCCTGCAACCGGACGAGCACCGGATTGGGATTCAGCCAGTAACAGGGTTCTCTGATCCAGTTGTAATTTTAACAACTGGATCTGGAGAACTGGTGGTAACTGGCTGAATCCCATGCCTGGATACAATCCCCAACTGGTAACACCCATCTGGACCTTCATTGAAAACTGCTCACAATTCATTCATAACTTCTAGGAATAATAAAGGAATGACAAAACATAGCGTTATAGGAATACATGTTCCAGAATTGTCATTACATGGGAAATAGGATTAGTTATTTAAAAGGACCTGTCAGGAGACAAGTCACCTTAAAAAAATGATGTAAGACATTTTGTCACATACATAAAATACAAACAATATAATAGCACTCTGCAAACACAAACAATAAAATAAGTACATATAATAAAACCATACTCACTATATAAAATATCAAATACTAATTCTGCATTGTAAATGTGAGATTCTTGGCAAATACATTTTGTACAAAATTATTTGTGCTCGTCTGCCGGTTTCAAGGCGATCTCTTTAGGACAGGAACCTAATAGTTAGTTCCTTTTATGATCCACTCATGATTTTGGCTTCCGAAACTGTATGCAGAAACCTGAACATGTGGCCCTACCTTTAAGGAGTCTTGACAATGTTCCTTGGATTAAAACGGTACAAAATGAAATCTGTACTAATTCTTAGAAATAGTGTTGAGCGAAGTGAAGCATCCAAAGCGGAATTTGGTCCGAAGTTTAGGAAAACTTAGATTCCCAATGAATCTGAATGTTCTCGCTCCTCGTGATAACGACTCAGGTTTTACTAAAATGGCGGCTACATATGTTACAAAACGAAACTAAGTACAGAGGAGACAAGCCTGGGAAAACAAGATCACTCATAAATTAATGCCATGTAGCCAGCCAATCTGCAGATAGCCATCGCCTGCGTTATCATAGCCCTATAAAACCCTCATACTGTGCGGTCTCCAACATCCTCCTGTGAGCTGAGCAAAGGGAAAGACGCAGCAAGCGCACTTGCACTAGGGACAGTGTTGCTGAAAATTATTAACAGAAGAATATTAGAGAGGGAGAGTGCAGAGAGACTTATTTATTCCTACATTTACTTATTCCTACATCAGCCATAAACTAAGATATGTAATGTAATACCAATAATACTACTATTCCGGTGTTAGTGTGCCAACCAATACATCCAGTCTGCACCCCTTGCTGGTTTTACTTCTTCCAAATCATCCTTCAAAGTCTCCATGTCCTAGAAACGTCAGTAAGATGCAGAGAGAGGAGGAGTAGGATGTTCCCGATGACATATTCTCATTAATATTAGATGATATGGAAAAGAAGGAAAAGCAGATGGCAGAAGAAGGACTCCCACCTGTAGGGCAGAACAGCGCTGGGGTTGGAGAAGTGGGTATGCCAGAGCTAATTGATATCCTGTGTTTACTGTCAAACAACCTTCAGGCGATTGAGGCCAGAACGATAAGGCCCCTTTCACAATTGTGCTTTTGCTTTCCGTCCTAGAGTTCCATCCTCGGGGCTCTAGGATGGAAAGATACTGATCAGGATTTATCCTAATGCATTCTGAATGGAAAGAAATCCATTCAGGATGCATCAGGATGTCTTCCGTTCAGTATGTTTTTTGGACGTTGACAAAACCGTAGCATGCTGCGGATTTGTCTCCGTCCAAAAATCTGGAAGACATGCCATAACGCCAGATCCGGAATTAATGCCCATTTAAGTGCATTAATCTGGATCCGGCATTAAGCTAAACGTCGTTTCGGCACATCGCCGGATCCGACGTTTAGCTTTTGTGAATAGTTACTGATAGCTCTTGCCAATCCGAGGTGGTTATGAGATGGTCATACAATGAGGCATCAGACCTCCACCGGTAAATTATCCCCTTCAGTGAATACTCTCTCCTCCAGCTGGGAGATAATAACAGTCCAGAACTCAATCTTGAATAGTTAAGATCTGAAGTCTTTATTCCATAGTGCATGTGTTTATAGGACATTGGGGGTGGGAATAACAACTTTAGTTCAGCAGATGACATGTTAATTTAAGGAAGTAGGTAAACAATACTGGTATCTGCCATATACAATACATGAAAGGGTATTTTACATATTACAATGGTAGTCTAGATGCTAACACGTTAAACTCGTTACAGCTTGCTGTCATGTACATGAGGTTCCTGCTATCCATTTTTTTTCCAAGACCTTGTGTGTATATGTACATAACATGTGAAACAAAAGTAGAAATCATAAAGGAGATTAAAAAAAACTTCTTGTGTAATTGGCGCACAGTAGGAAAAAAATCTCCTGCAGAGTGGAAAAGAAAGAAGAAAGAAAAGTAAGAAAGAACACAAAACATAAAATAAGCCTTTGGGATCAGTGTTGTTCTAAGAGTAGCACCATGTGTCCTTTGTGTCTACTAGGCTTGGCATCAATTGCAGAGTGGAAACGTGAATGTCTCTTGCTTCCTGGGGTGATGAGGGGCATATCGGGGGTAGCTTCTCAGAGTGGTGGGCACACATTGCCACTAGCCAAACAGTGGCTTCTAGCGTTGTGTCTGCTACAAAGAATGCCATTGCTGCACGGATGTGAGGTCTTCCAGGGGTAGGGGTGTACACTGGCATTGTACAGAGCACTGAAGCTTGCTTCTTCCTAATGACTGGATCCAACTGGGACTCGTCTGGTTCTGGTCACTCAGGCAGAGGTGAGGCTTCCTTCAATTGGGATGCATGAATCCAAGTAGGATAGTTGTCTGTTGACACTTTAGTTCTGGTCATGGCCTGGACTGTCACAGGGGTTCCATAGGGTGGGTCCAGCGACTTCAACTTATAGAGAGACTTCATCAGGACTCTGCCTCCAGGCTTGAATGGGTAGGTTGGTGCACCTGTTGGCAAAGGAAACGAAAACAAAGTATCACCATAATCACTTTTTAATTTTCCACTTAGTCCCAAACCATGTATTTGGGGGGCTGCTATTTTGGGAATTCCTACTACTATACTCCTCCCTTTGACCATAGACCATTAGCGTCTCTGGTCAACCCTTGAAGCTCCCAATAAGTGATGTCTGCTGATGTTGCAAATGTTTGAAGCTGGGACAATATTATGTTGTTTTCAGGCGTGAGCGGTACTAGCGGGGAATTTACAAAAACCTTGGTTGTGCAATTTTGTGTGACACAGGAGGCTGCTTTTGCTTGCCTGTCTGCTAACCTGTTCCCCTAGGCGACTAGTGTCATTGAAGTTGTGTGTGCCTGACACTTAATGACTGCAATGGCCTCTGGGAGTTGAATTGCTGCAATGATATTTGCAATGAGTTGTGCATGTGCTACTGGCTTGCCTGTCGCTGTAGTGAACCCTCTATGCTGCCATATTACTCCAAAATCATGACACACCGAAAATGGGAATTTAGAGTCTATGTAAACATTTGCTCGCCTGCCAGCCATAATTTTGCAAGCTCTAGCAAGTGTGATTAACTCTGCAGCTTGTGCTGATGAGACTGTGGCTGGCATGGCTTCCAAAACTCTATCGGGCAATTGTACAACTGCATAACCAGCATAAAACGTGTGATCATCTGGTCGGGTGCAGGAGCCATCTACAAAAACATCCTCTGCATCAGGAAAAGGAACACTTTGTAGGGTGGGGTGGGGGCTGGTAGCTATGTGAATTTGTTCTGCACATTCATGTTGTTCTGAGATCTCATCTTGTGGGCAGTCAATCATGTGTTGTGTGGACAGATTTTCTCCTATAAGGTGCAGGACAAAGTGTGACGTGTAAAGTGTGGTATCATGTCCCAGTGTGATTGAGCTTGTCAATTCTACAGCCATTGCACATGCTGCCAAGGTCCTGAGACATGGTGGAATGCCCTGTACAGTGACTGGGAGTAGTTTGGATATATATGTCACAGTCGTCAACTGTCCTCCATGGTCTTGAGCTAACACAACAGCTATGGTTTTGCAATTTTCATGTGCATACATGTGAAATGGTACATTGTATTGTGGAATGCCCAATGCAGGGGCTGAAACAACGTGGAACCATGCTGCGGATGCCAGTTTACAAGGACTTTCTGTAGAGCGGTGGAGTAAACTGCAGGTACATAAATTAGACCTTGTGGCAAACTGCACCAGGTCATTTGATGGCCTTTGAAGACAAACGCCATCAGTGGCTGCGTCTTCCTATCCAACGGTACGCTAAATACACATTTGGTAGATTACCCACACTGAAAAAAAACTTTTAAGTTTAGTGAATACCCAAGCAGTAGGTCTCTATATATAAGAAACAAACAATATACTTACAACAAAAAAAAAAATCATATAAAAATATTCTGCTGGCCATTAACACATCGCACACAGACAGACAGACAGACACATGCTAACACAAGCTGCCAACCCAACTTTTGTTCTGGTGTGTGAACAAAGACCTCTTCCTTTGAGTTTCATTAAAGGAGCAGATGATATTCACACCTAAAACACAAAAGGTTGTGTAGGAACAAAAATACTTCCACATCACAAAGGTACAGTATACATGACTGTTTTAACCAACACATGCCTGACTGTTATTTAATTGTTTGCAAACAAATACTAATTATTGAGCTCATGATACCACGTGGTGACTATGAAGACCTTTTTAAACTGATATAAACCTGTGAACACAACACAAAAACATTAGTGTTTAGCCAGCTTGACTAAGCCGCCTTTAGTGGCTCCTGAAAAGAAACACAAAGACAATTATTGCACACAATTACCATAAAAGCCACATCTTTATTCCCTAACCCTCAGTTCACACTTTAGCGTTTTTACGCGCGTTCGAACCCGCATAAAAACGCAGAACTGTACAGTACCCATGCATTCCTATGGCCCTGGTTCACACTTGCCTGTTTTTATGCGCGTTCGAACGCGCGTAAAAACGGCCGACGCAAAAGCAAGTATGTTTGCGTTTTTTGGCCCGTTTAATGCGCGAATTAAACGCGCTGCACGAACGACCAGGTCTGAACCCAGTGTAAGCCTTGTCATGTTATCTGTATGGCTGGAATATAAGTCCCATATTATTCCTAAACTAAGCAGGCATTCTTCACAAAATTTGCCATATTGTTAATGAAAAATGGTAATGCAATTTGGGACCAACCGCATACCAGCCAAAATGGAAGATTAGCATACTCACAAGAAATCCTGTATTTCAGGTTATGTAAAACCAGAAGCTTGTGGGACAGTTAACTGTGCCCATATTTCATCTGACTCTGTGGTTAATTTAGTTAATACATGGTACATTGGCACATATGGGGGTTTTAATCTGCTGTCTTCCAGTTGAACTGTCAAAGTCAGTCCAAAGGTTCTGAAATGATAACCATGCCTGTCCACAAGTTTTCATATACATTTTATTCCAATGAGCGTCTCCTTTGTACCATGGAAAAGTGTCCATGTCATTCAAACATAGACCCTTGATCATGGCAATATGAAAATCTGAGAAAAGACCCTTCTTTAGGGAATGGGTCAGTACATTTCATTTCTTCTGTCCATTTACACAAATTATCAGCCCAGGGATCAGTATAAAATGGACCTAAACACCTCTGGACAAGCATTTCTGGACTTTATACCAATTCATTTTTAGGCGACAATTTCACCATAGAATGAATTTCAGCAGACTTAGGAACATGATCTTAGTTCTAAACTTAAAATTGAATTTCTTTCTGGGATTCTTCTTACCATAAGAATTGCCACTTTTATTAAGCTAAAAATATACAGTGAGATCAGCTGAATTTGAAGGTTTAGCTAAGAAGGATTATGTTTGTGTTTAGTGCAAATACTTACTGACAAACCTTATGCTTATCAGTTTATATGTTTTTCATCCTATTTCTTCTAATCCAGACTCATGACTGCTCCTGAATTTATAGTAGATTTTTTAACTATTCTGAGAGGGTATTTGCATCCTATTTCTTCTAATTCAGGCTCATGATTACTCCTGAATTTATGTTTGATATTACACTATCCTGGATGGCCAAATTTATACCTTCAATTTCAGCATGAACTCCACCGGTAAATTATCCCCTTCAGTGAATACTCTCTTCTCCAGCTGGGAGATAACAGTCCAGAACTCAATCTTGGATAGTTAAGATCTGAAGTCTTTATTCCATAGTACATGTATTTATAGGACATTGGGGGTGGGAATACCAACTTTAGTTCAGCAGGTGACATGTTAATTTATGGAAGTCGGTGAACAATACTGGTATCTGCCATATACAATACATGAAAGGGTATTTTACATATTACAATGGTAGTCTAGATGCTATCATGTGCTGTCATGTACATGAGGTTCCTGCTATCCATTGTATTTCCAAGTGATAATTGTCTGCCTTCTATTGTAGTGTCAATCTCTGGTGGGGTGGGCTCACATACTTTAATTAAGAGACCTCTGGGGGATGTGTCTTCTGAAGAATTGACCTGTCTTGTAACCGTGTCTAATCCATACAAGTGGCAGTTCCTGATAGAAATAAAATATATATCTAATAGCAAGGTTAAAAATCCCTTTCAGTTACCATGGCAGCCAGGACGCTAAAGTCTCGGCTGCCATGGTAAAGTGTAGTGGGGAGGCAGGGGAGAAGTATACTTACCGTCTGTGCGGCTTCCGAGTCCCGGGGCGCTCCACAATGACGTCAGAGCGCCCCATGAGCATGGATCACATGATCGCATGGATCACGTGATCCATGCGCGTGGGTCGCACTGAGGTCATTGTGGAGCGCCCCGGGAGCCGCATGAACTTTAAGTATCTGCCTCCCTGGCTCCCCACTACTTACTATGGCAACCAGGACTTTAGTAGCGTCTTCAAATGCTTTCAGTTGTCTTGCATTGTGACGGATCCGGCCTAATACTATGCATATTGTGCCCTTACCTAACCATCCAAACTGCATGCCAGCAACAGCCCCTGGTTAAAGGTGCCGTCTGCAGTATAGCCGCTCTTTATGGCTGTACCCCAAGGCAAAGTGGCCTGTGTATACCTGATTTATAGCAATTAATGACAAATTAATTTGGAATAAAACAAATTTCTTGGCGAACTTTGGCGAAATTGCTGAATCAAATTTTTCAGATCCTCTCTTATATCTACTCAGAAGGTATCAATTCTCTTAATCAATATATTCCAAGAACCATTAGATGTGGCATCTCATGCAGCCAACCAGAACTGTATACTGTATTGTTTAGGAGCAACAAGTCTGACAGTGCTGTATACAGATGGTGAATCTGTTTTAAAGAACATATAAAGTGTGGATTTACAGAATAGTCACCTATAGATTAAGACAATTGTTATCTTTCAAAAGATTACTGTCTTAAATTCTATAGACTATCGTCAACCTTTCTTCTCTGCCCCTTGCTGCATTGTCCTGGAGTTTACATACTGCCTGTGACATGCCTGCTGCTGTAAGGACATAGGGGGTCATTTATTAAGACCAGCATTTTAGACACCGGTCCCAATAACCCCTTCACTGGCAGTGGATCTCCCAAAGTTAGGCTACATTCACACGACCGTAGTGTATTACGGATCCGCAAATTGCGGATCCGCAATACACCCAGCCGCACCCCCCATAGAAATGCCTATTCTTGTCCGCAGGCTGCGGACAAGAATAGGACATGTTCTATCTTTTGCGGAGCCACGGACCGGAAGTTCGGGGCCGCGCTCCGCAAATGCGGAAGCGGAGAGCACCTAGTGTGCTCTCCGCACCTCGTCCGGCCCCATAGACAGTGAATGGGTCCGCACCCGTTCCGCAGAATTGCGGAACGGACGCGGACACATTCACGGTCGTGTGAATGTAGCCTTATGTAGAGGTGCTGGCCTCTACATAACTTCGGTGCATCCAACACCGGTCTAAATCTAGGCTAGCTTCCTTCCTTGCTGAGGGGGGGAAATTTGCAGATTGCGGTGCAAATAACCTTTGCGCCACAATCTGCAACAGATATACGCCAGAACACTGGCATATATAAGTTAGTCAATGACCCCCATAGTCTGCACCCTCTTGTGTGCTATAGCACTATGTCTGTGGCCAGCATCTGAAATGATCTATATAGATATGTTACATTATGTTAGATGAGACTTTGTGATACCTGAGCTACTGCCCAAAGTCCCTAGTTTTGATAATCAAACTGGTGGTCAAAAAATAGATTATTCTCTTAGAACAGTGTTTCCCAACCAGCGTGCCTCCAGCTGTTGCAAAACTACATCTCCCAGCATGCCCGTACAGCCTTTGGCTGTGCGGGCATGCTGGGAGTTGTAGTTTTGCAACAGCTGGAGGCACACTGGTTGGGAAACACTGTCTTAGAATACTCTCTTAGAACACTATTATAATGTAAGCTAGGTGATGAAGGGTAATAGGGCTTCATGTGTCTGCTAGAGTCTCTCTTACCTCTGTACCTAAAAATAATAAAAATAATATAAAATTAAATCCTACAACAATGCTACAACAATAAAGACAGAAAACAAAAATAAGTTACATGATGCACTTATTTTAAAAATGTTAATGACTATTAACAACAAATTCAAAAAAGGAAGAAAACCTTTCACAAATCTATCTGTATCCTTTCTACAAAGGCAATCTATTAGATGTTATACGACCTTTACTTTGATTTGCTTCATTGCTTCCATGTCAACAGTTTATTAGCCACCCTTGTAAAATAAAATTCTCTGTCTATCATTTGCATTTTATTTTTTTTACCCTTTTCCTCTGAAGCCAACATACACCTCGTCTAACAAGAGAATACAATCAGCTGAAAAGGAGCAAACATACAGTATTTTTAATTTTGCATTTTCTTGCGGTTTGGAAGAACAAAACTTTTTTTTTTTTTACAGAGTTGAGATGTTTACTGCAATGATTAAGACTCAAAAGCATCTGTAGTTGTTGCCTTAAGCATTTTTTGTCTTTTAATAATCAATTTTTTTTCTACCAGACCTCAATCAGAATATTGCTACTGTTTCAAGGTTGCAAAAAGTACAATGATGATTGAAAAGTGGAGTTAACAATCAGTTGCTGTTGCTTTTTTTCTTGATCTAACAGACACTAGTGTCTTGAGGGGATGTGAAAAAATGTAAAAAAATATTTAAAAACTGCCTCTGGCACCAACTATCTCAATGTCTGACCTTTTAAAACAAGCATTGAAATATAATTTAGGATTATAGTCAAACTAGACATTCATCTGCAGGCAGCTGTTTCAGGAGATTGCCCTTGACCTCTGCAGAGCAGAGTATTGGTTTGGCTGGGTGAGAGGCTTTGGTGGGGATCTGGGGTTACTATTTCTCAATTTGGAAAGCACATAGTAGGCACAAGGAGTCTTACAGGTCATGCACTTCTCCTCTGAGAAAAAAGTGTGAAAATTCGGTCTCTTGGGATCTGTGGTATGGTACCCTGTGTGGTATGTTCTCTTAAAGCTCCTATAGGAGGAATTGTTATACATTGTGTAAATAACTATAACAAACAGAGGCTAATTATAAAAAGTGTGTTGCCAGTGTTGGCCAAAAACATGATGTGGCTTTATGATACCTGAACTACTCCCTGAAGATATTGTTTGGAACACGTATTTGTTGCCACAGTATGCAGTGGTGCCACCATTAAACAGTGCAAAGTAGAAGAGCCAAATAGTACTTCAATAATACCGACTGTATATAGAGTTACTAAATAACAGCTCCATACATAAAGAAATCTAATTATAGTGCCATACAACTAACCAAAGAATTATATCTTTTTTAAAAAGCTAAATTTTATTGATATCTTCTTAAAACGACCAAAGGTCAACTCAATAGTAGTAATATAGCATTCATAAAACATAAATTGCTGTTCACAAAAAATACTAATATAGGGATGTTCAGGGTGCCTGGTAAAGACGGAGAAAGGAGGCGAGGGGGGGGAATCACTGTCCCTGCAAAATATTTCTCTAAGCCTCAGCCCGGAGGCGTCACCTGATGGTGGTGACCCTCCGTCCCCGAACCTAGGCCTAAGTGACCCTAGAACCACCCCTGGAAGCTGCAACCCCAACGCATTTCCCCCTACTTGTTATGGGTTCCTCAGGGGGTAAGTTAAATCAGGCTCAAAAGTGCGATAAACAGTAAGCTGAAGGGAGACTGGCTAATATACATATAAAAATAAGTATAGATAGTACCTTATTGGCTGGATAAACTCAACAAGGTGAATTATAATGGTACCTTATAATGATGTAAAAGGCATACCATCGATAGACATATACTCTGGTGAAATATAATGCAGTAAGCCAGCTATCCACATGAGGTCCAAGATGGCTGTGACCTGAGTGCCATACAACCCCATAAGGATTTGTCTTATTCCATCATATCTTTTGTATGAAGTCTTGATTATATTAATGTTGGCTTTGGGTACCATTGTGGAGTATACACAACTTTAAGTTATACAATAATGTTATATAATATATTTTATAAAATACGGGAAGTGCACAATATAAAATTCTGCTATTTTACAGTTGTGAATATTTTCTGCTAAAGATAGCATGTTAAATGGCATCAGTCAGCAAATTTGTACCTATGAAACTGACCTATTGCATATACAAACGTATAGATGAATGTCGCACAAGGTCAGCTAGAACCAGCCGAGGTGCACCACGCCGATCAAGATACACCCACTTAATCTAATAGAGAAAAATCTGAAAAAGTGGCTGGGCACACTCAGATAATCGGACCATACAGAGTAATTCATATGTAAATTGATTTCAATAATTAATAAAGTAAAGGTTATGCTAAGTCTACTAAGATATCCAGTGCCTTCAAGCAACTACTAGTGATGAGCGGCATAGGCAACATTCGAAGTCGCAATATTTCACAATTTTTGGCCGAGTTATTTGCCATAAATTCGCAAATTCGAGAATTGGTCATCTCCAGTCATTATTTTCTTGATTGCGAAAATCAGCACTGTAATATATTTGTGATAAAAATTTGCGATTAGAATATTCACGATCAACACTTTTCGTGAATACAAATACAAGTGAAACTCGAAAAATTTGAATATTGTGCAAAAGTCCATTAATTTCACTAATGCAACTTAAAAGGAATTGCATTAATGCAGCTTAAAATTTTAATTTTGTGAAAAGGTTCAATATTCTAGGCTCAAAGTGTCACACTCTAGTCACCCAAATTATCCATGCATGTAATGAGTCTATCTCATATTTTGGTTTCATCTTTTAAGTTGCATTACTGAAATAAATGAACTTTGCACAATATCACAGTTTCACCTGTATATAGCACTATATTATAAATATTTGCGAATTCTCGAAGTGGCGATATTCAAGTTTAAAATTCACGATTTGAATATTCGCACTCAACACTAGCAACTACCCCACATACTGTATGTACATACAATTTCCTTATTCCTTTTATGTTATTCACATTCTGAAGATATTTTGTTTAGAGACTACATTTGTATTGTTTAATGTGTGCTTCCAGACATGTTAATCTCATATACTACATTAATCTTTGTACTCTACATGGATGAAGTCAAGGTGAGGAAAATTCCTCATTTCATCCAAGTTGTTGTAGTTCTGTTTTGTCAGAAACGAGATCCTTCTATCCTCGGCCAGACTGGAACATGTGTTCTTACAATTTCACTTCATCAGTTGCAGATTGTACAGTAGCACAATACTTGGCCTTGCTTTAGCACCATGCACAAGCAATATTACGTGTCACAGAAGGTGAAGGAGAAGGAAAGCAGTGTTTACTCAATATCACATTGTCCAGTCACAGCTGCACACTAATCTTTGACAGGTTATTTGATCGTAAGAAACTTACACCCAAGCCTGAAGATAACAATGATAATGATGGTGTTAAAAAAGGAAAAACAGTGGATATTTAGCTCTGTTCTTTGTAGTGGCATATCTCTTGACATCTACAAATACAGTGATCCCTCAAGATACAATGGCCTCAGGATCAGGATATAATATTTTCAACATACAGTACAATGGTCTTTTCTGACCCATCGTGAGTTGAAACTAGACTCGACATACAATGTCTCAGTCTCAGATCCAACCAAACGAGGCAGCTTCTCTGGTAAAATAGATGTATTAGTTGGAAGTTAGCAGATATTCCGGACTGTTACATGTAAGGACTTGTTTAATCTGTCTTAGATATCTGCATATTTTCTATAAATATTCATTTTTTCTTATCTTGGATCACATTTTGGGGCTTTGGAACCGATTACTTAAGTTAAAATGGTTTCAACATACAATGGTGATTCTGGAACCAATTATTATTGTAACTTGAGGGACCACTGTAGATCATAAATACAGATGAGCGAATATTTTAAAAATTTGATTCGCCGGTTCGCTGACTTTTTTGGAAAAAAGTTGATTCGATCTGAATTTATTCACAGTGAATTTTGTTAAAAAAAAAGACTTTTTCCGGGCTGCACAGAGCCTTTATAGTGGTGTAGAACACTGTGTCTTGCAGTAACATGCATAGGGAGTCTGCTTTGATAGTGAAATAATACTGTGAGTCTGTATGACATGCAGATGACAGGCGTCGCTCTTAGAATCACTGCACACTTTACTTATTTGGTCAGTCACAGAGCCAAAACTGACCAAATAACTCGAGGTCTACAGAACCTGTTCTATTAAACACTTATACAAGTAGAGCCCAAAGACAGAGTGGAGAGGGTGTCAGCAGTAAGTTTGTGTTGACATCACTGATTATTTTGGCCTTCCTCTGATCTTTCAGAACAATAACCTACAAAAACGGATCCTGTCTGTTGAGCATCCGCCTTCAATCGGTCAGCCTTTGGTCAGTAATCCATGAATATTGCTAATGACAAAAAAACAGGAGTGGATCCAAAACAGAGATGACACATGAATGGAATATTTGCATGTCTTCTGTGTTTTTTACCCACTCCTGCTTTTGTCTACCAAATCACAAGCCAATTTTGATGGGACCATACAGGCCTTACAGCTGCTACACAGAGAGGATTTGTTGTGACTCTCATTTTTCCTTCCTTCTGACAGATCAGAAAAGGGGTCAAATGAAGATAATGTTAGCCAAGCCAATAAGGCAAAATAGTGGTCCAGTCATGAAGTAGGGAGGTTGGGAACAGCATGAAAAGTCCACAGAGTGGCCCTATGACAAAGTGGTGATGTAGAAGAAGCATGAGGAGGCCACAGAGTGGCACAATTACATTGTGGAGGTGGTAGTAGCAGCATCAGGAGGCCACAGAGTGGCACAATGACAGAGTGTGAAGGTGGTGGAAGCAGCAGCATCAGGAAGAGGGCACAGAGTGACACAATGACAGTGTGGAGGTGGTGGCAGCATCAAGTAACCACAAAGTGGCAAGGTGACATAGTGTGGAGGTGGCAGCAGCATGCAGAGACCACAGAGTGACCTGATGACAGAGTGTGGAGGTGGCAGCAGCATCAGGAGGCCACAGAGTGGTAAGGTGACATAGTGGTGAGGTGGAAGCAGCATCAGGAGACCACAGAGTGACCCGTGACAGACTGGGGAGGTGAGTGGCAATAACAATACCCACTGACGATGGTGGATGTAAGAAAGAGCACTTGGCAGCAGATGTGTGGCATCAGGCGGGTGGCAGTATCAGAATAGTAGCTGAGGCAGGTAGCCTGAAGAAACCAGTCTCTTTTGTTAAGGTTTGGGTGAGGCAGCATGGATGATCTAATCTGATGCATCAGGCATTGGTGGGTGGAAATCCTGGCTGATCCACATGTGATTCATCGTGACAAAGGTCAGTCTCTCCACATTTTGGGTGGAAAAGAGAGTTCTTCTTGGGGTAACTATGGCCCCCAACGCACTAAATACCCGCTCTGATGCCACACTATTGGAAAGGCAGGACAGCTTTTCCAGGGCAAACTCTGCCAGTTGTGGCCACGAATCCAGTTTGGCTGCCCAGTAGTCCAGCGGATCTTCAATGTGGGTTGGCAGGGTGCTGTCCAAGTATGCCACCATCTGCTGGTTGAGGTGCTGCACCAGGTCTACCTGCTGCTGGTGAGTACTTTCTTCACTATGCGGGTGAAGAAAGCTGCTCATCAACGACTCTAGACTCAAGTTGCTGCTGATGGAGCTGGTACTGCTCCTACCTCCCCACCCTGCCACAGCAGCCATGGCAGTGGAACTTGAGCGCAGAGGGCCCCCGGTCAGACCTGAGATAGGATGGACTATGGCGCAGATAGGCAGCGGCCAACTGACTACATAGGATGTCTCTATAGTAGTTCAGTTTGTCCTCTCTCTCAGCGGGTGTAAAAAAGTCCCCCATTTTGGACCAGTAGCGAGGGTCCAACAAGGTGGAAAGCCAGAAGTCATCCCTCTGCCAAATGGTGACAATTCGGCTGTCACTACACAAGCAAGTGAGCATGCATCGGGCCATTTGTGCAAGTGACTCAGAGGGACTCCCTGCCTCCATCTCTAACGGGTGGAAATGTCGCATATTAGCCTATGTTGGAGGATGCCGTTCTGCCACTGCAGCTCAAGGAGGGTGTGATTTGCAGTATATGAGTGGCTGAAGTGCATGCAAAGTTTCTTGGCCATTTTTAGGATGTCTTGCAGATGGATAGAAGACTTAAGGAACCGCTTGACAACCAGATTGAACACGTGTGCCATGCAGGGCACAGTGCTCAGCCGTTCTTGACTCAGCGTCGACACCATGTTCTTCCCATTGTCGGTCACCATGGTTCCAATTTTCAGTTTTCGCAGAGAAAGCCAGGATTCTAGTTCTTGAGAGCAGTTCGTCCCCTGTGTGACTTCGTTCGCCCAGGCAAACGAGTTGCTGTAAGGATACGGTGGTTTGCGCTCCAGCCTGGATCCATGCCCTGTGTAACCATGACAACGATAGCTGTTTGCCTCCCAGGCTGGAAGCAGTGGCCGCTGGGCCGTCTAAGGTGGCTCCGCCCATCCACACTTGGTCAATAAATAGGAGCCAGGTGCTGCACAGGGTGTTCCACTAATGGAGTGCGCACCCTGCCTGCTCCATTCACCACGAGGACGCAAGCTTCTAACTACCTGCAACTCTGAACCTCCAGGAGAAACCCTCACCTACCTTATCCAGCTCCACCACAGCAGGATCCCTGCATGACTTCTAACAGCAAGTATCAGCCTGTCATTTTGTTCACTGACATTGCTCACTGAAAGGAAGGGACAGCGCTGGTGACTATTAGTACTGCAGGCCTGGGATTTCTGAACATTGCCTAGAGCTGTTATTCATGAACTTTAATCTGTACTCTGATTCCTAAAACAAACTCTCCTCACTATTAGTTTTACACTCTATCTTTAGTACGCGGTACATGATTTTGTTACCCCATACTCTCCGCTTAAGACTGAGAGAGCCGCCTGGGGTACACACTGAGCAGCCGCAAAGACTCCATCAACACTCAAGTAGTGTGATAGGAGTGGATGTCAAAGGACTCCGCAGTTGAGATCCTAACTGATCAATTTGGTGCGTTACATATTAGTGGAACCCTCATGGATCCAGCGGAGCTCGCGCGGCACATGGTCGCCCTCACTGAGAGGGTGGAAACCCTTAACGTGACCGTACAGAATCTCCAATTGGAAAATCAGGCGTTGCGAGATCTCGTCTCGTCGCGCACAGGACACCACCACGATGGACCGGAACCCAAGGTCAGTCCACCTGAACTTTTCTCAGGAGACCGGAAGCAGTTCCGCGAATTCCTGAATGCGTGCAAGCTGATGTTTCAGTTACGCCCCGGACCTATCCTACCGATAGAACCAAAGTACTCACCATGATCTCTTACCTCAGGGGAGGCCAGAGCATGGGCTAACACCTATTTAGAAAAGGAAGACCCGGTCTTGAATTCCTTTCCATAATTTCTTGAAACAATGGCCCTCCTTTACGAGGACCACAACAAGCAGCTGACTGCGGAGACCGCCATTCGCACCCTAAAGCAAGGGAGACGACCCGTTGAGGACTTTATTGCGGAATACACTCGTTGGGCCCGTGAGACTGAATGGAATGATCTCACTCTTAGAAATCAGTTCCGTCTCGGTCTATCTGAGGCCCTGAAGGATGAGTTAGCCCGCGGAGAGCTGCCACATACACTCGGCGCCTTGATGCAGAAGGTCACCACCATTGACAGGCGCTTAAGGGAGCGTAGGGCCGAGAGAGTCTCAGGGTTTACACCCACCCGAGACAGACCAGCCCGGATCCTGTAGCAGAGATGATGGAGATTGGGGCAATTCGTGGTCCTCTGACTGAGAGAGAAGACCCGGAGACGGAACCTCAACCTCTGCTTATACTGTGCGTCGGCTGATCATTCGGTCGATGGATGTCCTGCCATAAGAAAGAAACATGAAGGTAAAATGATGACGTTCTGTAACTTAGGCAGAAAAGATAACAACACAAGTGGTTACATTTATACGTCTCTTACCTTACAGTGGGACCAAAACCGAACTATCGTTGATGCAATGGTGGACACGGGAGCTTCAGGGAATTTTATCGATAAGCATCTAGTAGAGAGAAATAAAATTCCCCATACAAGGAAAGATGTATCGATATCCGTGAGTTTTATTGATGGTACAACCTCTAGACCTATCCATAGCCAGACTCAACCCCTTTTGGTGACAAGCGAAAATAACCACACAGAATTTTTATCCTTTGATGTCATACACTCCCCTTCGTTCCCCATCATTTTAGGCTTGCCATGGCTCCGGTTACATCAACCAGTTCTCCTATGGGAACAGGGGAGAATTGGGTTTACCTCACGTTATTGCAGGAGACCTGTTTCCCTATTAAAACTCTCATGCATGTAGGGGTGAACCAGGTCCCTACCCAATACTCAGAGTTTTCGGAGGTATTTAGTGCAAAGATGGCGGAAACCCTACCGCCCCATAGACCCTACGATTGCCCCATAGACCTGCTGCCGGGCAGTGAAATACCCACAGGAAGAATCTACCCATTGGCACAACCAGAACTTGACCACCTCAAACAGTATCTCGAAGAGAACTTAAGGAAGGGATTCATTCGGCCTTCAACCTCCCCTGCAGCCGCAGGTATGTTCTTCGTAAGGAACAAAGACTTGAGCCTCAGACCCATCATTGATTACAGAGCATTAAATAAAATAACAATCAAAAACCGGTACCCCCTGCCGCTAATATCCGAGCTTATTGAAAGACTTCAAACATCAACTATCTACACTAAACTGGACTTGAGAGGCGCATACAACTTGATTAGGATTAGAACCGGGGATGAATGGAAAACTGCTTTCCGCACCGGTACGGACTCTTTGAGTATATGGTAATGCCTTTCGGCTTGTGCAATGCCCCTGCCACATTCCAAAACTTTATCAACGACATATTTAGGGATCTACTAGATGTATGTGTTGTCATCTATCTAGATGACATATTGGTCTACTCCGATAACCTACAAGATCACAGGAAACACGTCCGTTGGGTACTTGCGCGATTAAGCGTCCATCACTTATATGTCAAACCGGAAAAGTGTATATTCGAGACTACTACCCTTCCGTTCCTTGGTTATATAATCTCACCCAAGGGAATTCAGATGGATCAGTCAAAGATCACCTGCATCCAAAACTGGCCGATTCGGACTCTAGGAAAGCCCTCCAGCGTTTCATAGGGTTCTCGAACTTCTACAGGAAATTCATCAAAGACTTCTCCGCTACCATCAAACCCCTAACCAGATTAACTAGTGTCAATACGAAATTTGTTTGGTCCATGGAGGCCCAATCAGCTTTTGAGTTACTTAAAGACAAATTCACTTCAGCACCAATTCTGACCATTCGAATCCAAACTATCACTTTGTGCTGGAAGTAGATGCATCACAGGCAGCCATAGGAGCTGTTCTGTCCCAGCGGAGCTCCTTCTCATCCCCACTACATCCTGTCGGGTTTTACTCCCAGACTCTAAACACAGCTGAAATCAACTACCCCATAGGGAAAAGGAACTTCTTGCCATAAAATGTTCCCTAGAGAACTGGAGGCACCTACTTGAAGGTTCAACACACCCCATCACAATATACACGGATCACCGTAATTTACAATACCTGAAAACCAGTAAAACACTGTCAGCACGTCAGGTACGGTGGAGTTTTTTTGACAGATTCGACTTTCAAATTACTTATCGACCAGGCTCAAAAAATGGGAAGGCTGGCGCCTTATCACGTCTGGCTGAATGCCGCGCCGCAGTTACAGCCCCCACATGCATTATACCACCTAACAAAATTATCCTCGCCACCATCGAATTGGAAACCCAGCTTAAGGATGCTCTGAAAATTGACTGTGCTAACATCCCCCGGAACTCGGAAAGACCAACGGGGTTTCCTCTACAAAAACAACCTACTGTACATACCAACTCCTCTCACCACCCAGGTAATCAAACTCTGCCATGACACACCCCTCGCGGGACACCCTGGCATTGCCAAAACCATAAACCTGATACGCAGGAACTTCTGGTGGCCAAAAATGACCAAAGAAATTAAGCAATATGTTTCCACATGTGAGACATGTGCCTCATGCAAAAGTGATAGAAATCGACCATATGGCCTTCTTATGAGTCTTCCTATCCCCAACAGACCCTGGGAATGGGTTTCAATGGACTTCATTGTAGAACTCCCCCGCTCCAGAGGAAACAACACCATCATGGTTGTAGTAGACCTACTAACTAAGATGGCACACTTCATCGCCCTCAAAAAATTACCTTCCTCCAGTGAAACTGCCGAGGCCTTTCTGTCCAATGTCATAAAACTACATGGAATCCCTACCCAAGTTATATCAGACAGGGGTTCACAATTTATATCCAAATTTTGGAGAGCACTTTGTCTTAGACTCCAAATCGACCATAGAATGTCTACCGCCTACCACCCCCAAACTAACGGGCAGACGGAAAGGGTGAACCAATGTCTGGAACAATTTCTCAGATGTCACTGCTCATTCCTTCAAGATGACTGGGAAAGCCTACTCCCTCTTGCCGAATTCAGCTTACAACAATTCTGTAAATTCCTCCACTCTACATAGTCCATTCTTTGCTAATTATGGATTCCACCCTAGGTCTCTCCCTGAAATCAGCCTTCCTACAAACGTTCCTGCCACAGATGATTATGTAACTACCTTGCAAACAACCCTCATGATGCTGAAAGACAACCTCCAACGGGCAAAGGAAAGGCAGAAGATCTACTACGACCGTCACAGAAGAGAAAATCCTCCTTATCAGGTTGGAGACTCGGTATGGCTGTCAACGAGAAACCTTCGGTTGGGGGTACCTGCTAAGAAACTGGGTAGGCAATTTTTGGGTCCGTTTCTGATAGAAAGAATTATCAACCCTAACACGGTGAGACTTACCCTTCCTCCTCGACTACAGGTACATCCCACATTCCATGTATCGTTGCTAAAACCGTTTAGACCTAGCCCGTTCCCCTCACGGGTTCCTCAACCCTCCCCCGATAGATGTCCGTGGTGAGGAGGAATTTGAGGTTGAGCAGCTTCTCGACTCCAGAAGAAGACGGGGAGGATCCAGTACCTCGTTAGATGGAAGGGTTACGGGTCTCAGGATGACTCTTGGGAAGATGTGCGAGACGTCCATGCACCCAGACTCCAAAGGTTGTTCCACAGGAGATTTCCCGACCGACCCTCCCTACTGGGGTACCCGGAGAGGGTCCCCTTAAGGGGGTACTGTAAGGATACGGTGGTTTGCGCTCCAGCCTGGATCCATGCCCTGTGTAACCATGACAACGATAGCTGTTTGCCTCCCAGGCTGGAAGCAGTGGCCGCTGGGCCGTCTAAGGTGGCTCCGCCCATCCACACTTGGTCAATAAATAGGAGCCAGGTGCTGCACAGGGTGTTCCACTAATGGAGTGCGCACCCTGCCTGCTCCATTCACCACGAGGACGCAAGCTTCTAACTACCTGCAACTCTGAACCTCCAGGAGAAACCCTCACCTACCTTATCCAGCTCCACCACAGCAGGATCCCTGCATGACTTCTAACAGCAAGTATCAGCCTGTCATTTTGTTCACTGACATTGCTCACTGAAAGGAAGGGACACGCGCTGGTGACTATTAGTACTGCAGGCCTGGGATTTCTGAACATTGCCTAGAGCTGTTATTCATGAACTTTAATCTGTACTCTGATTCCTAAAACAAACTCTCCTCACTATTAGTTTTACACTCTATCTTTAGTACGCGGTACATGATTTTGTTACCCCATACTCTCCGCTTAAGACTGAGAGAGCCGCCTGGGGTACACACTGAGCAGCCGCAAAAGACTCCATCAACACTCAAGTAGTGTGATAGGAGTGGATGTCAAAGGACTCCGCAGTTGAGATCCTAACTGATCAATTTGGTGCGTTACAGTTGCAGAACAGCGTGACACCGCCATGCCCTGCACATGTGGTATGCTGGAGGGGCACTGTGAATTGTCCCTGCAGTGGAGGCTGAGGACACGGTGGAGGATGAGAAGTCAGAGGCGGACATTGTCGCAGGACCAATGGCGTGAGAAAGTGGAGGCAGAAGCGGCCATCATCTGGCCAAGTTGCTGGTGTGACTGTGCATGGAACACATTCACCCAGTGGCCGTAAAGGATATGCATTGTCCATGACTGTAGTTACAGCTCCGCACGTCAGCGCTGCCGTGCACTTTGACAGACACTGACAGCCTCAAAGACTGGCCCATCATCTGTTCTACATGTGTGTACAGGGCTGGTACTGCCTTTTTGGCAAAGAAATGATGGCTTGGGACTCTCCACCTTGGCGCGGCACAAGCCATCAGTTCTCTGAAAGGTGCAGAGTCCACCACTTGGAAAGGGAGGGACTGAAGCATCAGCAAATTGGCCAGGAACATGTTCAGCTTCTGCGCTGTTGGATGAGTGCATGCTTCGTTTATCGATTGCTGACGGAATGACTGACTAAGGGGGAGGAGGATCAGGAGCATTAGGACCAGCAGATGATGGGAAGGACAGACAGCTTTCTTCGGCTGAAGTGGGGGAGCCTTGACTGTCTGAAATGGGTGTGTGCCACTGTATAGTGGAGCTGAGCCCACAGCATACAATATTTCTCTGGCTGAGGGAACAGAAAAGTACAGAGGCAGGTTGAAGACAGCTGAGGGCACAGGGCTTGCTCTCGGGCCATGCCAACTAAGGGTTGTGTCTGACGAGCCCACTGACTCTTGACTGGGGGTGTCTGATGTCGAAGTTGAAGATCGAGTCATGAACCGCTGTGTTGCTGGTCATGACACAACCGTTACCTGACACTGGGAGCTCAGGCCTCTCGAAGTGACCCCAGCTTCCACGGCCCCTCACTCTGCTGCGACCTCTGCCTGCGCCAGAAACATTTAGGCCTCTGCCCCACCCCTGTGGCGGGCCTGGCACTTCTCTGTCTGACATACTGTTAGATCAAATAAATAAATAAAAACGGAATTTAAAACACCCCCAAAAGGTCTGTAATTTTCTCACTTTACCACACAACGGCTAATAAGCTGGGCCCCCCCCCCCCCACACACACACACACTAATACACACAAAAAAGAGCATTAGAACATATAACTGCACCGCTGAATGGCAAATATATTTCTTCTTTTCTCACTAATACACACCAAAAAAGGCTTCAGAACATATAACTGAACCACTATACGTCAAATATATTTTTTCTTTTTCCACTAATACACGCCACAAAAGGCTTTAGAACATATAACTGCACCGCTATACAGCAAATATATTTTTTCTTTTTCTACTAATACACGCCTCAAAAGGCTTTAGAACATAAAACTGCACCGCTCATGGGCAAATAATTTTTTTTCTCACTAATACAAGCCACAAATGGCTTTAGAGCATATAACTGCACCGCTCTATGGCAAATATCTTTTTCCACTAATACACGTTACAAACGACTTTAGATCATATAACAGCACCACTGATCGGCAAATATATATATTTTTCCCACTAATACAAGCCAAAAAAAATGCTTTAGAACATATAACTGCACCGCACAAGGGCAAATATTTCCTTGTAACAAACCCTGTTAATGCCAGTTTCAAACAGCACTTGCACCCTAATAAGAACGGTTTGCTGGAATTACAGACCTGTATAATGGCAATTTGGGTCCCCAGTCAGTGCAGCAAGGTGTCATAGGATTGTTCCTATTACCCAGGCTGTACCCTACCCTACTGAACCCTGTTCAACATAATAGTTGTGGAATGATTCCTTCCTATCCTTTCCCTACACCTTGAATAATCTTTCCCTGCACTTGTAAATAGTTTTTTTTAGCACAATAAAATTTTTTCTAACACTGTCCCTAGTGCCTGCTGACGTCTTTCCCTGCACTAAGTACACTGGTAAATGGCAGAATCTAAGATGGCTGACACTACTTATAGGGCTGTAGCATCACAGGGCTGGCTGCTGATTTCCTGCATGCATGGCATTATGGTTAATCTTGCCTTCCCAGAGTTCCTTGCTCCATGTCCTCACACGTGGAGTAGCCATTTTGGGAAAAAATGTGATTAGTTACCACGAAGCGTGAGGAAATTCGGCTCCAGTGCGAATCAATTTTTTCCTGAAATTCGGATCGAATTCTAGTACGTCAGCTTCGATTCGCTCATCTCTAATCATAAATGGACCCTTGTAAAGTACAACCTACATTTCAAATCCAGTATTTTTTTGCTGGTGCAACTTCAATTTTTTGTCATGTGGTAATGAGAATTTATCTGCTATTAGATTACTTTCCCCACTGAGTTGACAACTGGAAGTACGCGTTCGCCGAGTTAGGCAGAACTTCCCCGCAAAGTCTGAACATGACCCAGAACCCGAACCCCTTAGAAGTCAATGGGGACCCGAACTTTGGGGCACTAAAATGGCTCTAAAAGAGTCACGGAAAGGGCTAGAGGGCTGCAAAAGGCAGCAAAATGTGGGCAAGAGCATGACAAGTGCTCTGGACTTAAAATAAAATAAATAAAAATTAAAAATAATAATCTTAAAGTAGGAGGAGGAGGCCCATGTGGAGCAGGAGGTTGAGGAGGCCATGGACGTGGCGGTGTAGGTGGACGTGGCGGTGTAAGTGGACATGGCGGTGTAGGTGGAAGAGGCGGTGGAGGAGGAGGAGGAGGAGGCAGCCAACACTTTTTTTTTATAAATATTTTTTTTTAATTTAATTTGGGTAGACCAAAAAACATTGTGGAATATATAAAATAAAACAAAGAGAGAGTGCGTGGAGTATAACAATGGCTGTGTAAGGTCGGTATACATGTCTATTCTGCACAATGTACGGGATCCATGGCTGGTTCATTTTAATGAACGTGAGCTTGTCCACATTGGCATGTGGACAGGCAACTGCGCTTGTCAGTGATAACGCCCCCTTCTGTGCTAAATACACGTTTAGAGTTGAGCGAACAATTTTTGAGCACTAAAAAGGCTGTAAAATAGTCCAGGAAAGGGCTAGAGGGCTGCAAAAGGCAGCAAAATGTAGGTAAATCACCTGCAAACAAATGTGGATAGGGAAATAAATTAAAATAAAATAAAATAAATAAAAATTAAGCAATATCAATTGGAGAGTGGTCCCATAGCAGAAAATCAGGCTTCAAGTCACCCACCAATGGAGAAGGCCACTTTCATTTATTTAGGCCCCAGACCCCGACAGAGGACAGAGGTGGCATAGCAGAGAATCAGGCGTCATGTCACCCACCAATGGAGAAGGCCACTTTCAAATAATTAGGCCCCTGGCACCTAGACGGAGTAGAGGTTCATTAAACTTTTGGTTGCACTGCAATATAATGGTAAAATAAAAAAAAGAGGATTCAATAAAGAAGTGCCCTGGAGTACAAGAATATATGGTTGAGGGGGAGGCAGTTATAAATGTCTATTCTGCACAAGGGATGGGCAGGTCCTGTGGGATCCATGGCTGGTTCATTTTAATGAACGTCAGCTTGTCCACGTTGGCTGTAATGACGCCCCCTGCCTTGCTGAATACACGTTCAGACAAAACGCTGGCCGCCGGGCAGGCCAGCACCTCCAAGGCATAAAAGGCTAGCTTTGGCCACGTGGACAATTTGAAGATCCAGAAGTTGAACGGGGCTGAACCATCAGTCAGTACGTGGAGGGGTGTGCAGACGTACCGTTCAACCATTTTAGTGAAATGCTGCCTCCTGCTAACGTGTTCCGTATCAGGTGGTGGTGCAGTTAGCTGTGGCGTGGAGACAAAAATTTTCCACATTTCTGCCATGCTAACCCTGCCCTCAGAGGAGCTGTCCGTGACACAGCTGCGTTGGTGACCTCTTGCTCCTCCTCTGCCTTCGCCTTGGGCTTCCACTTGTTCCCCTGTGACATTTGGTAATGCTCTCAGGAGCGAGTCTACCAACGTGTGCTTGTACTCGCGCATCTTCCTATCACACTCCAGTGCAGGAAGTAAGGTGGGCACATTGTCTTTGTACCGGGGATCCAGCAGGGTGGCAACCCAGTAGTCCGCACATGTTAAAATGTGGGCAACTCTGCTGTCGTTGCGCGGGCACTGCAGCATGTAGTCGCTCATGTGTGCCAGGCTGCCCAGAAGTAAGGACAAGCTGTCCTCTGTGGGAGGAGTATCGTCATCGTCCTCCGTATCCCCCCAGCCACGCACCAGTGATGGGCCTGAGCTGTGTTGGGTGCCATCCCACTGTGAACTTGCATCATCCTCATCCTCCTCCACCTCCTCCTCATCCTCCTCATCCTCCTCCAGTAGTGGGCCCTGGCTGGCCACATTTGTACCTGGCCTCTGATGTTGCAAAAAACCTCTCTCTGAGCCATTTCTAACAGACTGGCCTGAAAGTGCTAAAAATGACCCCTCATCCTCCTCCTTCTCCTGGGCCACCTCCTCTCCATCATCGTCCTAAGTTTTTTCTCAAGGAGACATAGAAGTGGTATTGTAACACTGATTACGGCGTCATCACCACTGGCCATGTTGGTGGAGTACTCGAAAAAGCGCAACAGGGCACACAGGTCTCGCATGGAGGCCCAGTCATTGGTGGTGAAGTGGTGCTGTTCTGCAGTGCAACTGACCCGTGCGTGCAGCAGCTGAAACTCTACAATGGCCTGCTGCTGCTCGCACAGTCTCTCCAGCATGTGCAAAGTGGAGTTCCACCTGGTGGGCACGTCGCATATGAGGCGGTGAGCCAGAAGGCCGAAGTGACGCTGTAGCGCAGACAGACGAGCAGCGGCAGGATGTGAACGCTGGAAGCGCGCACAGACGTCCCGCAGTTTATGCAGCAGCTCTAACATGTCCGGGTAGTTGTGAATGGACTTCTGCACCACCAAATTCAGCACATGCGCCAGGCAAAGGATGTGCGTCAAACCGGCTAGTCCCAGAGCTGCGACGAGATTTCGCCCATTATCGCACACCACCAGGCCGGGCTTGAGGCCCACCGGCAGCAATCACTGGTCGGTCTGTTGTTCAATACCCCGCCACAACTCCTGCGCGGTGTGGGGCCTGTCCCCCAAACATATGAGTTTCAGAACGGCCTGCTGACGTTTACCCGGGCTGTGCTGAAGTTGGTGGTGAAGGTGTGTGGCTGACCGGATGAGCTGGTGGAAGCAGTGGAGGAGGAAGCCGAGTAGGAGGAGGAGGCTACAGGAGGCAGAGAATGATGCCCTGCGATCCAAGGGGGCGGAAGGACGTGCGCCAAGGAACTGTCCGCCGGGGGCCCAGCCGCCACTACATTCATCCAGTGTGCAGTTAGTGAGATATAGCGTCCCTGGCCGTGCTTACTGGTCCACGTATCTGTGGTTAGGTGGACCTTGCCACAAATGGCGTTGCGCAGTGCACACTTGATTTTATCGGACACTTGCATGTGCAGGGAAGGCACGGCTGTCTTGGAGAAGTAGTGGCGGCTGGGAACCACATACTGCGGGACAGCCATGGCCATCAGCTGTTTGAAGCTGTCTGTGTCCACCAGCCGGAATGACAGCATTTCAAAGGCCAGCAGTTTAGAAATGCTGGCGTTCAGGCCAAGGGCTCGAGGGTGACTCGGGGAATTTGCGCTTCCTCTCTAAGGTTTGAGATATTGAGAGCTGAACGCTGCTGTGTGATATAGTGGAGACGCTAGTTGACGGTGGCGGTGGTGGTGGTGTCGGTGGCACATCCTCTGTTTGCTGCTCGGCAGGTGGCAACATTCCTCTCGAGGCGGAAGCCGAGGCAGCAGCGGTAGAGGGAGCAGGGGAGCCTCAGCGAGTGCCTGGTTTTTAAGGTGTGTACCCCACTGCAGTTCATGCTTTGCATGTAGATGCCTGGTCATGCAGGTTGTGCTGAGGTTCAGAACGTTAATGCCTCGCCTCAGGCTCTGATGGCAGAGCGTGCAAGTCACTCGGGTCTTGTCAGTAGGACATTGTTTAAAGAAGTGCCATGCCAGGGAACTCTTTGAAGCTGCCTTTGTGGGGCTGGGTCCCTGTTGGCGATGTCCAGTAGCAGGCGAACTCTGGGGCGGCGGCTCGTCTGCTTTGGCCCCCTGCTCCCTCTTTGGCTTCGCTGTTGTCTCGGTCTCACCACTACCTCTTCCTCTGAACTGTGAAAGTCATCGCCACGACCTTCAGTCCATGTGGGGTCTAAGACCTCATCGTCCTCTGCATCGTCTTCCACCCAGTCTCCCTCCCTGACCTCCTCCTGTTCAGTCTGCACACTGCAAAAAGACGCGGCAGTGGGCACCTGTGTTTCGTCATCATCAGAGAGTCGGTGACTCTGCTGTGGTGGTATTCCCATGTCCTCTTCATCTGGAGACATAAGTGGTTGTGCGTCAGTGCATGGTATGTCTTCCTCCACTGGGGAAGGGCTAGGTGGACGCCCTGGGAAACCCTGGAAGCAGAGTCTTCAAACAGAAGAAGAGACTGCTGCATAACTTGTGGCTCAGACCGTTTCCCTGATATGCTTGGGGTGATGTGACAGACTGATGGGCTTGGTTTTCAGGTGCCACCTGTGCGCTTTCCGCAGAAGACTGGGTGGAAGACCATGTGGTGAACGTGCTGGAAGCACTGTCGGCCACCCAATCGATTAATGCCTGTACCTGCTCAGGCCTTACCATCCTAAGAGCGGCATTGGGTCCCACGAGATATTGCGGTACATTCTGCCGGCTAGTTGAGGGAGTTCGTTCCCTACTGTGTGCGCCTGGGGCCGAACGGCCACGTCCTCTACCAGCAACAGAGGCTCCACGGACACCACCACGACCGCGTCCTCGTCCCTTAATAGTATTTTTCTTCATTGTTGCGATTCAACTCGCACCACAATGAAATATATTATTTTTTATAAGCAAAATCCCCTCACTGGAATACTTTCAGTCTTTTGACTGTATGGATTACAGATGGAATGACTGTTATATGTGAGTACCGCTTTCTTTGACAGATTCTAGTATGGGTACATATATGTTTTCCCAACCCCAGCACATTAGTTTGCTAATTCCAGATCTATGAAACGCAGGCCTAACTGTATCTAGTATATTGAACGCCAGATAAACTAACTTGGCCTTTTTTAAATAAAAAAAATCCCCTCACTGGAATACTTTTAGTCTTTTGACTGTATGGATTACAGATGGAATGACTGTTATATGTGAGTACCGCTTTCTTTGACAGATTCTAGTATGGGTACATATATGTTTTCCCAACCCCAGCACATTAGTTTGCTAATTCCAGATGTATGAAACGCAGGCCTAACTGTATCTAGTATATTGAACGCCAGATAAACTAACTTGGCCTTTTTAAATAAAAAAATTCCTCACTGGAATACTTTCAGTCTTTTGACTGTATGGATTACAGATGGAATGACTGTTATATGTGAGTACCGCTTTCTTTGACAGATTCTAGTATGGGTACATATATGTTTTCCCAACCCCAGCACATTAATTTGCTAATTCCAGATGTATGAAACGCAGGCCTAACTGTATCTAGTATATTGAACGCCAGATAAACTAACTTGGCCTTTTTTAAATAAAAAAATTCCCTCACTGGAATACTTTCAGTCTTTTGACTGTATGGATTACAGATGGAATGACTGTTATATGTGAGTACCGCTTTCTTTGACAGATTCTAGTATGGGTACATATATGTTTTCCCAACCCCAGCACATTAATTTGCTAATTCCAGATGTATGAAACGCAGGCCTAACTGTATCTAGTATATTGAACGCCAGATAAACTAACTTGGCCTTTTTAAATAAAAAAATTCCCTCACTGGAATACTTTCAGTCTTTTGACTGTATGGATTACAGATGGAATGACTGTTATATGTGAGTACCGCTTTCTTTGACAGATTCTAGTATGGGTACATATATGTTTTCCCAACCCCAGCACATTAATTTGCTAATTCCAGATGTATGAAACGCATGAGCCTAACTGTATCTAGTATATTGAACGCCAGATAAACTAACTTGGCCTTTTTAAATAAAAAAATTCCCTCACTGGAATACTTTCAGTCTTTTGACTGTATGGATTACAGATGGAATGACTGTTATATGTGAGTACCGCTTTCTTTGACAGATTCTAGTATGGGTACATATATGTTTTCCCAACCCCAGCACATTAATTTGCTAATTCCAGATGTATGAAACGCAGGCCTAACTGTATCTAGTATATTGAACGCCAGATAAACTAACTTGGCCTTTTTTAAATAAAAAAATTCCCTCACTGGAATACTTTCAGTCTTTTGACTGTATGGATTACAGATGGAATGACTGTTATATGTGAGTACCGCTTTCTTTGACAGATTCTAGTATGGGTACATATATGTTTTCCCAACCCCAGCACATTAGTTTGCTAATTCCAGATGTATGAAACGCAGGCCTAACTGTATCTAGTATATTGAACGCCAGATAAACTAACTTGGCCTTTTTAAATAAAAAATTCCCTCACTGGAATACTTTCAGTCTTTTGACTGTATGGATTACAGATGGAATGACTGTTATATGTGAGTACCGCTTTCTTTGACAGATTCTAGTATGGGTACATATATGTTTTCCCAACCCCAGCACATTAGTTTGCTAATTCCAGATGTATGAAACGCAGGCCTAACTGTATCTAGTATATTGAACGCCAGATAAACTAACTTGGCCTTTTTAAATAAAAAAATTCCCTCACTGGAATACTTTCAGTCTTTTGACTGTATGGATTACAGATGGAATGACTGTTATATGTGAGTACCGCTTTCTTTGACAGATTCTAGTATGGGTACATATATGTTTTCCCAACCCCAGCACATTAGTTTGCTAATTCCAGATGTATGAAACGCAGGCCTAACTGTATCTAGTATATTGAACGCCAGATAAACTAACTTGGCCTTTTTAAATAAAAAAATTCCCTCACTGGAATACTTTCAGTCTTTTGACTGTATGGATTACAGATGGAATGACTGTTATATGTGAGTACCGCTTTCTTTGACAGATTCTAGTATGGGTACATATATGTTTTCCCAACCCCAGCACATTAGTTTGCTAATTCCAGATGTATGAAACGCAGGCCTAACTGTATCTAGTATATTGAACGCCAGATAAACTAACTTGGCCTTTTTAAATAAAAAAATTCCCTCACTGGAATACTTTCAGTCTTTTGACTGTATGGATTACAGATGGAATGACTGTTACATGTGAGTACCGCTTTCTTTGACAGATTCTAGTATGGGTACATATATGTTTTCCCAACCCCAGCACATTAGTTTGCTAATTCCAGATGTATGAAACGCAGGCCTAACTGTATCTAGTATATTGAACGCCAGATAAACTAACTTGGCCTTTTTTAAATAAAAAAATCCCTCACTGGAATACTTTCAGTCTTTTGACTGTATGGATTACAGATGGAATGACTGTTATATGTGAGTACCGCTTTCTTTGACAGATTCTAGTATGGGTACATATATGTTTTCCCAACCCCAGCACATTAGTTTGCTAATTCCAGATGTATGAAACGCAGGCCTAACTGTATCTAGTATATTGAACGCCAGATAAACTAACTTGGCCTTTTTAAATAAAAAAATTCCCTCACTGGAATACTTTCAGTCTTTTGACTTTATGGATTACAGATGGAATGACTGTTATATGTGAGTACCGCTTTCTTTGACAGATTCTAGTATGGGTACATATATGTTTTCCCAACCCCAGCACATTAGTTTGCTAATTCCAGATGTATGAAACGCAGGCCTAACTGTATCTAGTATATTGAACGCCAGATAAACTAACTTGGCCTTTTTAAATAAAAAAAATTCCCTCACTGGAATACTTTCAGTCTTTTGACTGTATGGATTACAGGTGGACTGGTATTAGTAGGGGTGACACAAGCACACCCAAGTCCCTGATGTAGGATTTCTATGACACAGACCACTATTACAAGTGATTAATGGACGTTGGGAGAGATTGTGCTGCAGCACTAGTCCCAAGATGGCCGCCGCCTATCAGCCCAGTAACATGTGCCACAAAATGGTCTGCACAACCTTTAAAAAAATAGCCTGGGACTGTGCTGCTAAATCGCTATTGGTCTGAATCCCAGGTGTAGATGTCTGACTTGTTTGGAGCTTTGGAATGCACACTGTGGCAGCTTCTGCTGCAGCACTACAAGTCGCAAAATGGCGGCCGGCGGTCAGCCCAGGTACATGTGGATGGAAAAATCACTCTGGCCACTCTAAAAATAGCCAATCCCTATCAAAAAAGCAGCTCAGCTGCAGTTGTTCAGATGAATCACAGGTGGAGGAGAGAAATTTGCTTCCAGTTATTCAATTATCCCTGCCTATTCTCGCCCTAGCATCAGCTGCGTCTATCCCTGTTCTATTCACATCGGGAGTGAGCACGTCCCGACGTGCGCACAAGCTTATAAAGAGGCTGAGTCACATGCTGCACTCGGCCAATCACAGCCTTGCCAATAGTAGGCATGGCTGCGATGGCATCTTAGGGCAAGTAGTATGATGCATGTTGATTGGCTGCTTTGCAGCCTTTCAAAATGCGCCTAAATACATGCCGAACGACGAACCCGAACCCGAACTTTTTTGAAAATGTCCGGGTTCGGGTCCGGGTCCCGGACACCCCAAAATTCGGTACGAACCCGAACGATGCTCGAACTGTTCGCTCAACACTACACGCTGTGCCATCAGACCCTGAGGCGAGGCATTAACGTTCTTAACCTGAGCACCACCTGCATGATCAGGCATCTACATGCAAAGCATAAACTGCAGTGGAGTGCACACCTCAAAAACAAGGAACACGCTCAGGCTCCCCCTGCTACCTCTACCGCTGCTGCCTCGGCTTCCGCCTCGAGAGGAATGTTGCCACCTGCCAAGCAGCAAACAGAGGATGTGCCACCGACACCACCACCGCCACCGTCACCTAGCGTCTCCACTATTTCACACAGCAGCGTTCAGTTCACCATCTCTCAAACCTTTGAGAGGAAGTGCAAATTCCCACCTAGTCACCCTCGAGCCCTTGGCCTGAATGCCAGCATTTCTAAACTACTGGCCTTTGAAATGCTGTCATTCCGGCTGGTGGACACAGACAGCTTCAAACAGCTGATGGCCATGGCTGTCCCCCAGTATGTGGTTCCCAGCCGCCACTACTTCTCCAAGACAGCCGTGCCTTCCCTGCACATGCAAGTGTCTGATAAAATCAAGTGTGCACTGCGCAACGCCATTTGTGCAAGGTCCACCTAACCACAGATACGTGGACCAGTAAGCACGGCCAAGGACGCTATATCTCAGTAACTGCACACTGGGTGAATGTAGTGGCGGCTGGGCCCCAGGCGGAGAGTTCCTTGGCGCACGTCCTTCCGCCACCTAGGATCGCAGGGCATCATTCTCTGCCTCCTGTAGCCTCCTCCTCCTACTCGGCTTCCTCCTGCACTGCTTCCACCAGCTCCTCCTGTCAGCCACACACCTTCACCACCAACTTCAGCACAGCCCGGGGTAAACGTCAGCAGGCCATTCTGAAACTCTTATGTTTGGGGGACAGGCCCCACACCGCGCAGGAGTTGTGGCGGGGTATTGAACAACAGACGGACGAGTGGTTGCTGCCGGTGGGCCTCAAGCCAGGCCTGGTGGTATGCGATAATGGGCGAAATCTCGTGGCAGCTCTGGGACTAGCCGGGTTGACGCACATCCCTTGCCTGGCGCATGTGCTGAATTTGGTGGTGCAGAGGTTCATTCACCACTACCCCAACATGTCACACCTGCTGCATAAAGTGCGGGCCGTCTGTGCGCGCTTCCGGCGTTCACATCCTGCCGCTGCTCGCCTGTCTGCGCTACAGCGGAACTTCGGCCTTCCCGCTCACCGCCTCATATGCGACGTGCCCACCCGGTGGAACTCCACCTTGCACATGCTGGAGAGACTGTGCGAGCAGCAGCAGGCCATAGTGGAGTTTCAGCTGCAGCACGCTGGCGTCAGTCGTACTGCGGAATGGCACCACTTCACCACCAATGATTGGGCCTCCATGCGAGACCTGTGTGCCCTGCTGCACTGCTTTGAGTACTCCACCAACATGGCCAGTGGCGATGACACTGTTATCAGCGTTACAATACCAATTCTAGAGAAAACGCTTAGGGCAATGATGGAAGAGGAGGTGGCCCAGGTGGAGGAGGAGGAGGAGGAGGAGGGCTCGTTTCTAAGACTTTCAGGTCAGTCTGTTAGAAGTAGCTCAGAGGGAGGTTTTTTGAAGCAGCAGAGGGCAGGTTCACAAGTCGCCAGCCAAGGCACTCTAATGGAGGACGAGGAGGATGAGGAGGAGGTGGAGGAGGACGAGGATGAAGCAGGTTCACAGCAGGGTGGCAGCCCACACAGCTCAGGCCCATCACTAGTGCATGGCTGGGGGGATACGGTGGACGATGACGATACGCCTCCCACAGCGGACAGCTTGTCCTTACCTCTGGGGAGCCTGGCACACATGAGCGATTACATGCTGCAGTGCCTGCGCAACGACAGCAGAGTTGCCCACATTTTAACGTGTGCTGACTACTGGGTGGCCACCCTGTTGGATCCCCGGTACAAAGACAATGTGCCCACTTTACTTCCTGCACTGGAGCGTGATAGGAAGATGCGCGAGTACAAGCGCACGCTGGTAGACGCGCTCCTGAGAGCATTCCCAACTGTCACAGGGAAACAGGTGGAAGGCCAAGGCCAAGGCAGAGGAGGAGCTAGAGGTCGCCCACGCAGCAGTATCACGGCCAGCTCCTCTGAGGGCAGGGTTAGCATGGCAGAAATGTGGACAAGTTTTGTCTCCACGCCACAGCTAACTGCCCCACCACCTGATACGGAACGTGTTAGCAGGAGGCAGCATTTCACTAACATGGTTGAACAGTATGTCTGCACACCCCTCCACGTACTGACGGACGGTTCGGCCCCATTCAACTTCTGGGTTTCAAAATTGTCCACGTGGCCAGAGTTAGCATGTTATGCCTTGGAGGTGCTTTCCTGCCCGGCGGCCAGCGTTTTAACAGAACGCGTATTCAGCACGGCGGGGGGCGTCATTACTGACAAGCGCAGCCACCTGTCCACAGCCAATGTGGACAAGCTGACGTTCATATGGATGAACCAGGCATGGATCCCACAGGACCTGTCCCTCCCTTGTGCAGAGTAGTCCTTAATAACTGCCTAAAACATGTCTTGTTGTACTACGGGCCACTTCTTTATTTAATACAAATTTTATGTAACCCACAGTTGAATGAAACTCTCCTCTGTCTGGGCGCCGGGGCCTAACTAGATGAAAATGGCCTGTTAAACTATCGGGTGACATAAAGCTATAACCTCTGCCATGCTACCTCTGTCTGGGTGCTGAGGCCTAAGTCAAATAAAGCGGTCTTCTGCTGTGCTGGGGGATATGAAGCTAATCTCTGACCTCTCTCCTCTGTCTGGGTCCAAAGGCCTAAGTCACTGAAAGAGGCCTTCTCCTGTGGTGTGTGATATGATGCCTGAATTTGTGCTGTGGGACCTCTCTCCTCTTCCTGGGTGCAGGGGTCAAAGTATCTAAAAGTGTCCTTCTCTTGCGGTGGTTGATATGATGCCTGAATATGTGCTGTGGGGCCTCTCTCCTCTGTTTGGGTGAAGGGGTCAAAGTAACTTTATGGTGGCTTCTCCTGTGGTGGTTGATATTATGCCTGATTCTCTGCTGTGGAACCTCTCTCCTCTTCCTGGGTGCAGGGGTCAAAGTATCTAAAAGTGTCCTTCTCTTGCGGTGGTTGATATGATGCCTGAATATGTGCTGTGGGGCCTCTCTCCTCTGTTTGGGTGAAGGGGTCAAAGTAACTTTATGGTGGCTTCTCCTGTGGTGGTTGATATTATGCCTGATTCTCTGCTGTGGAACCTCTCTCCTCTTCCTGGGTGCAGGGGTCAAAGTATCTAAAAGTGTCCTTCTCTTGCGGTGGTTGATATGATGCCTGAATATGTGCTGTGTGGCCTTTCTCCTCTGTCTGGGTGAAGGGGTCAAAGTAACTAAATGGTGGCCTACTCCTGTGGTGGTTGATATGATGCCTGAATATGTGCTGTGGGGCCTCTCTCCTCTGTTTGGGTGAAGGGGTCAAAGTAACTTTATGGTGGCTTCTCCTGTGGTGGTTGATATTATGCCTGATTCTCTGCTGTGGAACCTCTCTCCTCTTCCTGGGTGCAGGGGTCAAAGTATCTAAAAGTGTCCTTCTCTTGCGGTGGTTGATATGATGCCTGAATATGTGCTGTGTGGCCTCTCTCCTCTGTCTGGGTGAAGGGGTCAAAGTAACTAAATGGTGGCCTACTCCTGTGGTGGTTGATATGATGCCAGATTCTCTGCTGTGGGACCTCTCTCCTTTGTCTGGGTGCTGGGGTCGAAATAATAGTAAGTGACCTTCTCCATTGGTGGGTGACTTGAAGCCTGATTCTGTGCTATGGGACCTCACTCCAATTAATATTGTTTAATTTTTATTTATTTTATGTTAACTCATCATTTCCCTATCTACATTTGTTTGCAGGGATTTACCTACATTTTGCTGCCTTTTGCAGCCCTCTAGCCCTTTCGGGTGTGTTTTACAGCCTTACCAGAAACCTTACCAGATCTAGCACATAAACCAGTTGAACTTGAAACCCTTGAAAGATTACAGTAATGAAAAATAATTATTAATATGGGCAACACTATCTGTACCCTTTGTTTCCAATCAAACAAAACGCAATAAATTTGATTTAACATTATAGTTTTATAAAATAATCTTTAACAAAATAGAATTATTTTTTAACATAAATATATAAATAACCAAAAAAATTAGGGTAATTTTTTAATTTTTCTCTGCTCCTCCAGCAGATCATCGATGTCCTTAAGATGAGCCTCCTCCATGGCTCGCATTTGGTGGGAGAACTGCATCTTGAGCTGCCTCATCTTCCTGGTTTGCTGCTCCCTGAACTGCTGCATTCGCAGCTGGTGCTTCCTTCCCATTGTTTTTATTTTTTTAACATGATGTTGTCAGCTGTAAAATAAATGAAATAAAATTTGGAAATGTACATTAAAATACAATCATTAATTGTTATATAAAGCAGATGATATTTTTTCTTGAAATCTGTTATATATTGGTTTAGGTAGGATTAATAATAGTTCCTTTTAGTTTTGGGTTATTGACTTAGTAGTTACGTTAATGGTTTTGATGTTGATCAATTACTTTTTAGTGTTTATTTTTATATTACTGTTATGTGTTGTACTTTATTTGTTGCCTGTTTTATTATATTTTCTTCATTTAAAAAAATAATATAGTTTGTTAAAATATATTCTTACAAAAATTTATATATTGCATGCTTGTTATATCGTACTTCAAAAATGTATGTGTCAGTTAGATACGTTATGGAAATCAGTACTCCCACCCGTAACATTAGCTTTCTGGGACACTGAATAAATAAAAATATCCACATCATCCATTTACCTTCTTGTCGGGGGTAGTGACCATCTCCTCTTCTGCCTCCTCAGAGTCATCACCCTCCTCCACTGCAGCAGGTGGGCTATGGGCCCGATAGCCTGATGGCCCTGCCTCTTCCTGCTCCTCCTCGTCCAGTGGTCTGTCTCCTCCTCCACCTCCACCGCCTTCTTCTTTTTAGAGAGCTTGGCTCTCACTTTGGGAAGCGGAGCATCTGTAATGATGATGACCAAATTTTTAAAAATGCCAAGATAAACAAGTAACGCCAAATTACAGTTAAAGGTACACAAATTAATCTATGGTAGTGTCTGGATGGCATAATAATTAACTACACCTATCTTTCTTCTCCTTTTGGCTTAGATCAAGTGTAGTATCATCAGTGTCTGCCTTGACCTGCCGGCCCAGGACCCTGTGGGTACCCCCTGCACTCTGCCTTTGAGCATCGTTGATTAAGTTCAGCTTCAACTCACTGCTGCTATTGGGTGTTGGGCCACTCCCCAGGGAACAAGAGTGATTCGAGTCTATGACTTCATTTGGGCATGTGGCCTAATTGTCCTGATCGATGCTTGTTGTCTACACTCGTCCAGACGTGCGAGGAGTTTGGACAAGCTTCAGGGGCCAAAGTCAACTGTGTAAAGTCAAAAAACATATGTGGCCCAGAAAGAGGTCTCATATTGCCACCTTTAGCACCCTTTCCCATCAGTTCAACACCACTGTACTAAGTGATTTATTGTAAAGGGTTAAAATACTTATTTCTCTCACCAACATATTGTTATCTATCTGCTCAGTTATGCAAATAAGTATTGTACCTGGAAAAGATTTATCTCTGATCTTAGTGATCAGATCCATCCTGTGGCGCTTCAGATCTGACCACTTTTTAGAATCGCATCCTTCCGATGAGTGCACCCATGCTTCTGCCACAGATGGAAAGCAATTCTCCGCACTATGGCCTGCTTTTCGCCCCTTGACCTTCTGCGGTCGTACCCCTTCTCCAACATTTCCTGCAAGATAACAATTAAATCATGTAATCCCACAGTTCTAAAATACAATTATTAGTTATCATAGTCATAAGAACCATCAAAAATAACATTTAATATCAAAACAGTCAAAGAGTAGAACATCGCCATCCCTTTAAAAGTGACTTGAACATTGCCGCCCCTTTAAAAGTGACTTGAACACTGCAGCCCCTTTAAAAGTGACTTGAACATCGCCATCCCTTTAAAACTGACTTGAACATCGCCATCCCTTTAAAAGTGACTTGAACATTGCCGCCCCTTTAAAAGTGACTTGAACACTGCAGCCCCTTTAAAAGTGACTTGAACATTGCCATCCGTTTAAAAGTGACTTGAACATTGCGATCCCTTTAAAAGTGACTTGAATATTGCCGCCCCTTTAAAAGTCACTTGAACATCGCCATCCCTTTAAAAGTGACTTGAACATTGCGATCCCTTTAAAAGTGACTTGAATATTGCCGCCCCTTTAAAAGTGACTTGAACATCGCCATCCCTTTAAAAGTGACTTGAACATCGTCATCCCTTTAAAAGTGACTTGAACATTGCCACCCTTTAACAGTGTCTTTCACTAATCACTCATGTAGTTGTGCAGTCTGCTAAAGCCTGTGATGAGTTTATGTCACCAAGCAGTAGGACATGTGACAGTGTAAGGCAGTTATGAGATCAGTGAAGGCCTGCAGGCTTCTTGGCTAATAAAAATCATTAATAAGTTTAAATCACATTACTGCATTACACACTAACTAAGTTCAATTACTTACAGTTATTAAGAAATCCAGCTCTTCTTTAGAGAAATTACTTTTCGCCATAATCGCTGGGACAGTCACCAATCTCCACTCTCGTCTCTCTCGATCGATCCGATCCGAGGTAACGCACACACGATACAGACGCACGTACACGATTCTTGAATAGTTGTATTATCGCGATAATAAAACTAACAGTGTAAAGTTGACTGTATTGCTCTAAGTTATATTCGCGTACGAATGTAACTTCTATTACAGCACACCAATACTAAAACTGACTAAGAGACAGCTTTAAGTTCTATTCGAACGCGATTGCAACTTTGGAACTTAAAGTGGTGTACGATTTTAAAAGTTGAGTACTAAAAGTTGGAATCGCAATGCGATTCTTATGTATTTGCTTAATCGCATTGCGATTACAACTTTGAGCTACCGATCACCATGGGAACGCCTCCTCCAGTAGAATGTACTGTCGGATGTGAGAATTAAGTTGAAATCGCAATGCGATTATTATATATCTGCTTAATCGCATTGCCGTTTCAACTTAGCATTGCTAAATAATTCCATCCATATTCGTTAACTTACTGACTCAGTAAGTTAACGATATGGATGGAATTATTAGCAATGCTAAGTTGAAACGGCAATGTGATTAAGCAAATATATAAGAATCGCATTGCGATTTCAACTTAATTCTCAGATCCGACAGTACATTCTGCTGGAGGAGGCGTTCCCATGGTGATCGTTAGCTCAAAGTTGTAATCGCAATGCGTTTATTGCGGTATATTATCCCTCTGGGTGTCTTTTACAGCCTTTTTAGTGCCCAAAAGTTCGGGTCCCCATTGACTTCTATGGGGTTCGGGTTCGGGATGAAGTTCGGGTTGAGTTCGGATCACGAACCCGGACATTTTCCGGAAGTTCGGCCGAACCTCTCGAACCCGAACATCCAGGTGTTCGCTCATCTCTAGTGGACAGGCGAGTTCTTCTTGGGGTAACTATGGCCCCTGCCACACTAAACACCAGCTCTGATGCTACACTACTGGCCGAGTAGGACAGCTTTTCCAGGGCAAACTCTGCTAGTTGCAGCCTCAAATCCAGTTTTGCTGACGAGTAGTCCGGCGGATCTTCAATGTGGGGTGGCAGGGTGCTGTCCAAGTGTGCCACCACCTGCTGGTTCAGGTCCAGCTCCAGGTCTAGCTGCTGCTGCTGGTGAGTACTTTCTTCACTATGCGGGTGAAGAAAGCTACTCATCAGCGACTCTAGACTCAGGCTACTGCTGATAGGACCTTATTTTTTTCCACTTTTACAAAAAGGCTTTTAACAGATAAGTGCAACGCTAAATGTAGAATACATTTTTATGTTGCCACTAATAGACGACACACAGGGCTTCAGAATATATCACTAGAGTTGAGCGAACACCTGGATGTTCGGGTCCGAGAAGTTTGGCCGAACTTCCCGAAAATGTTCGGGTTCGAGATCCGAACTCGACCCGAACTTCACCCCGAACCCGAACCCTATTGAAGTCAATGGGGACCCGAACTTTTGGGCACTAAAAAGGCTGTAAAATAGCCAAGGAAAGGGCTAGAGGGCTGCAAAAGGCAGCAAAATGTAGGTAAATCCCCTGCAAACAAATGTGGATAGGGAAATGACTTAAAATAAAATAAATAAAAATAACCAATATCAATTGGCAACTTAGAGGAGGAGGAGGTGGAATAGGAGGGTGGGGTGGCATCAGGTGGGAATGCTATGGGAGTTGATGTTCTCATCACAGCCAAAAAGAATTCATGTCTGGCTGCAGTGCCACAGGCCTCATTCACAGACTCAGGGCCAGAGCACCCGCAAAGAGGAGAGCGGTCCGGTAACAGCAACACAGGCCTCAGGTCAACCTGCAATGGAACAGGCCATTATCATTTATGTAGGCCCCTGACACCCAGACAGAGGAGAGGCAATTTGACAGTAAAAAGAGTTTAATGTCTCTCACCCAGACAGCAAGCAATTAAACAAATTATAGTCCACTGACACCCAGACAATGGTGCGGTCATTAGACAGTAAAAAGAGTTTAATATCTCCCACCAAGACAACAAATGATTAAACAACATATAGGCCCCTGACACCCAGACAATGGGGCGGTCATTAGATAGTAAAAAGTGTTAAATGTCTGATACCAAGACAGCAAGCAAGAACGTGAAATTTAGGCCCCTGACACCCAGACAATGGGGCTGTCATGACAGTAAAAAGAGTTTATTATCTCCCACCAAGACAACAAATGATTAAACGACATATAGGCCCCTGACACCCAGACAATGGGGCGGTCATTAGACAGTAAAAAGTGGTAAATGTCTGCCACCAAGACAGCAAGCAAGTACATGAAATTTCGGCCCCTGACACCCAGACAATGGGGCGGTCATGACAGTAAAAAGAGTTTAATATCTCCCACCAAGACAACAAATGATTAAATGACATATAGGCCCCTGACACCCAGATAATGGGGCGGTCATTAGACAGTAAAAAGTGTTAAATGTCTGCCACCTAGACAGCAAGCAAGTATGTGAAAGTTAGGCCCCTGACACCCAGACAGAGGAGAGAGGTCCCATAGCAGCAAAAGAGGCACCATGTTACCCACCAATGGAGAAGGCCACTTTTAGTTATTTAGGCCCCTGGCACCCAGACGGAGGAGTGGTTCATTCAACTTTGGTTTGCCCGGCAAAATAATGGTAAAATTAAAAATAGAGGATTCAATAAAAAAGTGCCCCGGAGTACAAGAATATATGGTTAAGGGGAGGTAGTTATAAATGTCTATTCTGCACAAGGGATGGACAGGTCCTGCGGGATCCATGCCTGGTTCATTTTTATGAACGTCAGCTTGTCCACGTTGGCTGTGGACAGGCGGCTGCGTTTGTCAGTAATGACACCACCTGCCGTGCTGAATACACGTTCAGACAAAACGATGGCCGCCGGGCAGGCCAGCACCTCCAAGGCATAAAAGGCTAGCTCTGGCCACGTGGACAATTTGGAGACCAAGAAATTGAATGGGGCAGAACCATCAGTCAGTACGTGGAGGGGTGTGCACACATACTGTTCCATCATGTTAGTGAAATGCTGCTACCTGCTAACATGTTTCGTATCAGGTGGTGGTGCAGTTAGCTGTGGTGTGGTGACAAAACTTTTCCACATCTCTGCCATGCTAACCCTGCCCTCAGAGGAGCTGGCCGTGACACAGCTGCGTTGGCGACCTCTCGCTCCTCCTCTGCCTTCGCCTCAGGCTTCCACTTGTTCCCCTGTGACATTTGGGAATGCTCTCAGTAACGCGTCTACCAACGTGCGCTTGTAATCGCGCATCTTCGAATCACGCTCCAGTGCAGGAAGTAAGGTGGGCACATTGTCATTGTACCGGGGATCCAGCAGAGTGGCAACGCAGTAATCCGCACACGTTAAAATATGGACAACTCTTCTGTCATTGCGCAGGCACTGCAGCATGTAGTCGCTCATGTGTGCCAGGCAGCCCAGAGGTAAGGACAAGCTGTCCTCTGTGGGAGGCGTATCGTCATCATCCTCCATTTCCCCCCAGCCACGCACCAGTGATGGGCCCTTACTAGATGTTTTTCTCATTGTTACCGTTCACAACAATAAGAAAAAAATTATTTGGCCCAATGTATTGAATTCAAACTCAGGTTTTTTTTTTTACAGGCATCTAACACTATCTGGCTATCTATTTATGTAACGTATTACACTAATCAAGGCACAGCAGTAACCACAGATTTAGGGGAATATCAATTGTAGGACTAGTATTTAGGCCCTGGATGAAAGGTATCCTTTTACGGACAGATTTACACTTCGAGATGCACAGTAGCGTGTTAAAAAATATACAGGATTTGTAATTTAATACTTTGTGTCAGGGCTGGGACAAGGCCCACCACCAGCAGAGGCGGAGCTGCCCAAGTGCGCCCCCCCCCCCGCTAAGATAAAATACGAGTATTGCGGTATACAGAGATACCTTTTTATTTATTTATTTTATACATACACCATGCTGTACAGTATATGCTGGATGTACAGGATTATCATATATGCTGTCCAGCATGGTGTATGTACTATATTGTATATTTACGGCATGGTATATGGATTATACTGTATATTGTACGGCATAGTGCAAGGATTATAATGTATACTGTACATTAAATGTATAGAGGTCACACCATGCCGAACAATATAACCCCTGCGCCAATATATAGCCCCTACAAAGTGTAGAGATATACTGTATATTGTGTGACATAGTGCTTGCTATGTGTGTATACCATAAACATACTCCACATGAAAACTTACAATTACTTGGCTTGGACCTTGGAGATCTCAGACGACACTTCAACACTTTGGCTGGGGGGGCTAGGTCTAAAAACATGCCGTCCCCTGGGCAGTATGGTTTTTTGGTTCTTCCTTTTCGGACACTGTACAAGAGGTAACAGGAGTTAATATAACTGAGAAGGGCTATCAGGGGACATTATACAGGGGTCATATAACTTATATCACCCCTGTATAATGTCCCCTGATAGCCTCTCATTAAATACCCTGTATAATAATGTACCCTGATACCCCATAGTTATATTACCCCGTCCTGTATAATTTACTCAGATACCCCTCAGTAATATTATATAACTGAAGGGTATCAGTTATACAGGGGTAATATAACTGAGCAGGGCTATCAGGGGACATTATACAGGGGGTAATATAACTGAGGGTATCAGGGTACATTATTATACAGGGGTAATATAATGGAGGACAGCTATCAGGGGACATTATACTGGGGTAATATAATGGAGGACAGCTATCAGGGGACATTATACTGGGGTAATGTAAGCTATATTACCCCTATATAGTGTGTAATATCCCTCCTGAGTTACATTACCCCTGTATATTAATGTATCCTGATACCCCTTAGTTATATTACCCCAACGGGGAAATATAACTAAGGGATATCAGGGTAGATAATTATACATGGATAATATAACTCAGGAGGCCTATCAGTCATTATACATGGGTAATATAAGTTATATTGTACCCTGATACCCCTCAGTTATATTATATAACTGAGGGGTATCAGGGGACATTATGGGTAATATAACTGAGGGTTATCAGGGGACATTATTCAGGGGTAATGTAAGCTATATTACCCCCGTATAATGTCTGATAGCCCTCCTCAGTTATGTTACCCCTGTATAATGTACAATAATACCCCTCGGTTATATTATATAACTGAGGGGTATAAGGGTACATTAAGGGTTATAACTGAGGAGGGGCTGGGGTAGCAGGCAGGCCATGAGGCTAGGTAGGGTACGGTACATACTTGCTGGGGCCAGGGCAAGGCCAGGCATTCTTCTTAGGGGGGCCTCTGGCTGGTGCTGTGGTGCAGGCGCAGCAGGCTCAGTCCTCCTCCGAAGCTGGGGCCTGGGCACGGAGGCTCACTAGAAGCAGCAGCAAGCGCTCGCGCGGGCAGGCACACAGTGTGATGTGCTGACGTCAACTCTGCGGCTGCCACGCTCCCAGCCTGCTCCTGCCCTGTACGCTCTGCCTACGCTGGGAACAGTGGAGCTGCCGTCCCTCCGCAGACGTGGTCAGTGGCCTCCCTGCCACCCAGAGGCTGGGGAAATGGCCTGCTCCCTGACGCAGGAGCGCCCTGAGGCTGGAGCCTCTCCAGCCTCTGTGTCGGCCCGGCCCTGCTTTGTGTAATATACCCTTTAACGGAAAGAAATGCACTTAGGCCCCTTTCACACGGGCGAGTTTTCCGCGCGGGTGCAATGCGTGAGGAGGACGCATTGCACCCGCACTGAATCCGGACCCATTCATTTCTATGGGGCTGTGCACATGAGCGTGATTTTCACGCATCACTTCTGTGTTGCGTGAAAATCGCAGCATGCTCTATATTGTGCGTTTTTCACGCAACGCAGGCCCCATAGAAGTGAATGGGGCTGCGGGAAAATCGCAAGCATCCGCAAGCATTAACTTACCTTAGCCACTTGATCGCGTAGTTGCGATCTGTCCTCTCTTTCCCAGCATCAGCTAAGAACTAAAGGACCTGTGATGACGTCACATCACATGGTCCAATCACACGGTCCATCTTACCATGGTGATGCACTTTCCCTGCACTTGTAAATTATTTTTTTTTACCACAATCAAGTCTTTCGTATCACTGTCCCTAGTGCCTGCAGACACATCTCTCCCTGCACTAAGCATGCTGATGAATGGCAGAATCTAAGATGGTGGCCTATTTATAGGGCAATGAAATCACAGGGCAGGCTGGCTGCTGATTAGCTGCATACATGTCAGTATGGGTGATTCCCTCTTTCCAGAGTTCCTTGCCCCATGTCCTCCCACGTGTAGCAGCCATTTTAGGAAAAAATGCCATTCGTTACCACGAAGCACAAGAAAATTCGGATTCGGTGTAAATCAAATTTTTCCTGAAGTTCGGATTGAATTCCACTTTGTCAGCTTCGATTCGCTCATCTCTAGTTCTAAGCTGGGGACAGATATTTTGATGAGACAGTCTCTTTAACAACCTCAGCCCCCCTAGCTTAAACACCCTTAATGACCAGGCCACTTTTTACAATTCTGCACTACACTACTTTCACCGTTTGTTGCTCCGTCATGCAACTTACCACCCAAATGAATTTTACCTCCTTTTCTTCTCACTAATAGAGCTATTAATTTGGTGGTATTTCATTGTTACTGACATTTTTACTTTTTTTGCTATTAATAAAAATTTAACGACATTTTTGCAAAAAAAATGACATTTTTCACTTTCTGTTGTAATTTTTTTTTTTTTAAACTACATTTCTATATAAATTTTTCTCTAAATTTATTGTTCTGCATGTCTTTGATAAAAAAAAATCCAATAAGTGTATATTTATTGGTTTGGGTAAAAGTTATAGCCAAGTGAATTTCCGCATTTTGAAGCAGCTCTGACTTTCTGAGCACCTGTCATGTTTCTTCAGGTGCTAGAATGTCAGGATAGTATAAATACCCCCCAAATGACACCGTTTTAGAAAGAAGACAACCCAAAGTATTTGTGGAGGGGCATGGTGAGTTCATGTATCATTTCATTTTTTTTCACAAGTTAGCAGAAAATGACACTTTCTGACAAAAAAATAAATAAATAAAGTTTCCATTTCTGCTAACTTCTGGCAAAAAAAAAATAAAATCTCAGACGGACTCACTATGCCCCTCAGTGAATACCTTGGGGTGTCTACTTTCCGAAATGGGGTCATTTTTGGGGTGTGTTTACTGTTCTGGCATTTTGGGTGGGGCTAAATTGTGAGCAGCCATGTAAAACCTAAAGGTACTCGTTGGAATTTGGGCCCCTTTGCGCACCCAGGCTGCAAAAAAGTGTCACTCATGTGGTATCGCCGTACTCAGGAGAAGTAGGGCAATGTGTTTTGGGGTGTTTTTTTACATATACCCATGTTGGGTGAGAGAAATATCTCTGTAAATTGTCAACTTTGTATAAATAAATTTAAAAAGTTGTCGTTTACAGAGATATTTCTCACACAAAGTATGGGTTTATATAAAAATACACCCCAAAACACATTGCCCTACTTCTCCTGAGTATGGCGATACCACATGAGTGACACTTTTTTGCAGCCTGGGTGCGCAAAGGGGCCCTAATTCCAATGAGTACCTTTAGGATTTCACAGGGCATTTTTACGCATTTGGATTCTTAACTTCTTCTCACGCTTTAGGGGCACCTAAAATGCCAGGACAGTATAAATACCCCATAACCCCACATGTGACCCCATTTTAGAAAGAAGACACCCCAAGGTGTTCCGTGAGGGGTATGGTGAGTTCATGCAAAATTTTATTTTTTGTCACAAGTTAGTGGAATATGAGACTTTGTAAAAAAAAAAAAATATCAATTTACGCTAACTTGTGCCAAAAAAAAAAATTCTGTGAACTCGACATGCCCCTCATGGAATACCTTGGGGTGTCTTCTTTCCAAAATGGGGTCACTTGTGGGGTATTTATACTGCCCTGGCATTTTAGGGGCCCTAGAGCTTGAGAATCCAAATGCGGACACCGGCAATGTGCTTTAGCCTTTATAGTGGTTAACAAAACAGCGTCTGATATGCGATTTTTTTAACTACTACAGCCTGCCAGCGCACGATCAGCGCTGGCAGGCTGTAGTTAAACTTCTCCCCGACGCGATCCTGTGAGCGCGCGCGCGCTCACAGGAAATCTCGCCTTTCGCGAGATGACGCACCGACGCGCCAAGGAGGAATAGCCGGGCCTGCCGAGATCACGCAATTCTGCGTGAGACGGCCCGGATGTGGTTAAAATATATGTGCTGCGGCAAGGCAAAATTTGTTAAGTCCGAAGTCGCACAATACTTCGGTTAATAACTTTAGAAGTATAAATAATTTTGAACAGGAATCCGAACGAATTTTGCCTTGCTGCAGCAAATACATTTTAATGCTGTACGGATACAGGTCTCTGTGTACAGCATTAAAATGAAGTTTAGGAACGAATAGACTTTGGATCTTGGCATGATGCAGGCTGCAGCATGCAGAAGCTGTACAGAACGTATTGGTAGGTAGGCAGTAGAGATGAGCGAATTTTTCAAAAATTCGATTTGCCGAATTTATTTTATTTTATTCGGTTTGATCCAGAAATATTCGTGGCTATTTCCTGGCTGCAGAGAGCCTTTATAGTGGTTTAGAACACTGTGCCTTGCAGTAACACGCATACGGAGTCTGCTTGGGTAGTAAAATAATACTGTGAGTCCGTATGACATTCAGATGACAGGCATCGCTCTTAGAATCACTGCACACTTCACTTATTTGGGCGGTCATGGAGCCAAAACTGACCAAATAACTCAAGTATAAACAAAGCCCTACAGGTCGATGTTAGCACCAAGAAGAAGCACACTCCTTTTACACCATTGACAGCTGATTCCACATAGATGTTAACAGAACCTGTTCTATTAAACGCTTATACAAGTAGAGCCTCCCTAACACAGTGGAGAAAGTGTCAGCAGTAAGTTTGTATTGACGTCACTGATTATTTTGCCTTTCCTCTGATCCATCAGAAGAATAACCCACAAAAAAAGGATCCTGTCTCTGGAGCATCCGCCTTCATTCGGTCGGCATTTGGTCAGTAATCCATCAGTATTGCTAATACCAAAAAAAACAGGATTGGATCTAAAACAGAGATGACATGTGAATGAAATATTTGCATGTCTTCTGTGTTTTGTACTCCTGCTTTTGGCTACCAAATCATAAGCAGTGTTGGGCGAAAATATTCGAATCGTGAATTTTAATCGGGAATATTTCAACTTCCACAATTCGCAAATATTTAGAATTTAGTGATATATATTCGTATTTTCAAATATTCGACTTTTTTTTTTCATCGGTAACCTCCCTTTTTGTTTGTGGGCCAATGAGAAGGCTGCAATGTCTTTGCCTGAGCTTTGCAACATCCCTAGCAACCAATAGGAAAGTTGCCTACTTCTTTAGTATATAAGAACCTTATCTCAGCTATTTTCTACAGTTTATTACAGTTCTGAGAGAGACAGCAGTGTCATTGCTGTGCTCTCTGCTTTCCTGTGTCACATTACATTAGATAGTTAGTTAGTTAGTTAGTATATATATATATATATATATATATATATATATATATTACAGATAATTAGTGGTAGATAGTCAGTGTAGGTTAGAGTGTGATATAGTGTATCTGGTTCCAGTCCTCTTTGATTAGCTGTGCTGTCTCCGCTCTTCATATGGGTTATTTATGGCCCAGTATGTAGTGTCCTCCACCTCTTGTATTTTTTTCATTGTTTTATATTATTACTAAAGATCAATTATAGTGTGGATATTACAGCAGCAGCAGGATACCACAGAGTGGCAAGGTGACATAGTGTGGATATGGCCACAGCACTATCAGGATACCACAGAGTAGCAAGGTGACATAGTGTGAATATGGTGACAGCAACAGGATACTTCAGAATGGCAAGGTTACATAGTATGGATATGGCAGCAGCATCAGGATACCACAGAGTGGCAAGGTGACATAGTGTGGATATGGCAGCATCATCAGGATTCCACAGAGTGGCAAGGTTACATAGTAAGGATATGGCAGCAGCAGCATCAGGATACCACAGAGTTTCAAGGTGACATAGTGTGGAGATGGCAGCAGCAGCAGGATACCACAGAGTGGTAAGGTGACATAGTGTGCATATGGCTGCAGCAGTATCAAGATACCACAGAGTGGCAAGGTGACAGTGTGGAGATGGCAGTATCAGGATACCACAGAGTGGCAAGGTGACATAGTGGGGATATGGCTGCAGAAGTAACAGGATACCACAGAGTGGCAAGGGGACATAGTGTGGATATGGCGGCAGCAACAGGATACCACAGAATGGCAAGGTTACATAGTATGGATATGGCAGCAGCATCAGGATACTACAGAGTGACAAGGTGACATTGTGGTATCCTGCTGCTGCCATCTCCACACTATGTCACCTTGCCACTCTGTAGTATCCTGATGCTGCTGCCATATCCATACTATGTAACCTTGTCATTCTGTGGTATCCTGTTGCTGCCGCCATATCCACACTATGTCACCTTGCCACTCTGTGGCATCCTGATAGTGCTGTGGCCATATCCACACTATGTCACCTTGCCACTCTGTGGTATCCTTCTGCTGCTGCCATCTCCACACTGAGTGGCAAGGTGACATAGTGTGGATAGGGCCACAACACTATCAGGATGCCACAGAGTGGCAAGGTGAAATAGTTTGGATATGGTGGCAGCAACAGGATACCACAGAATGGCAAGGTTACATAGTATGGATTTGGCAGCAGCATCAGGATACCACAGAGTGGCAAGGTGACATAGTGTGGATATGGCAGCAGCATCAGGATACCACAGAGTGGCAAGGTGACATAGTGTGGATATGGCAGCAGGATTCCACAGAGTGGCAAGGTCACATAGTATGGATATGGCAGCAGGATTCCGCAGAGTGTCAAGGTTACATAGTATGGATATGGCAGCAGCATCAGGATACCACAGAGTGGCAAGGTGACATAGTGTGGCACCGACAGGCTCAAGGACTGGCCCACCTTCTGTTCTACATATTTGTGCAGGGCTGGTACTGCCTTTTTCGCAAAGCAATGACTCCTTGGAACTCGCCACCTTGGTTCAGCACAAGCCATAAGTTCTCTGAAAGGTGCAGAGTCCACCACTTGGAAAGGGAGGGACTGCAGCACCAGCATCTTGGCCAAGAGCACATTCAGCTTCTGTGCCGTTGGATGAGTGCACACATATCTCTTGGCAATCGCTTCAGTGATCGATTGCTGACAGAATGACTGATGAGGAGGAGGAGGTGCATTGGGACCAGCAGATGATGGGAATGACAGACAGCTCCCTTCGGCTGAGTAAGTGGAGCCTTGACTGCCTGTAACCGGGTGCATGCCACTGGTTGAAGCAGCAGTTGCTGCGGCAGGCTGGACCACCACATCAGAGCCACGGTTCTCCCAGGCCACTGTATGTAGACTCTGCATATGTTGACGTAGGGCCATAAAACAAAAATATTTTTCTTTCTGTACTGAAATAGGCCACTAAATGCTTTTACCGCAAATATCTGCAGAAGTGAACTGAGTATATATTTTTCTTCTTGTACTGAAATACGTCACTAAACGCTTTTACCACAAATAACTGCAACAGTGAACTGCGTATATATTTTTCTTTTTGTACTGAAATACGCCTCTAAACGCTTTTACCAGATATAGGTGCAGAAGTGAACTGCGTATATATTTTTCTTTTTGTACTGAAATAGGCCACTAAACCCTTTCACCACATGTAACTGCAGAAGTGAACTGCGTATATATTTTTCTTCTAGTACTACAATATGTCATTACACACCTTTACAGCAAATAACTGCAACAGTGAACAGCGTATATATTTTTTTTTGTACTGAAATATGTCACTAAATGCTTTTACCACAAATAACTGCAACAGTGAACTGCGTATATTTTTTTTCTTTTTGTAATGAAATATGTCACTAAACACTTCTACCACATATAGCTGCAGTAGTGAACTGCGTATATATTTTTCTTTCTGTACTGAAATACACCACTAAATGCTTTCACCACATATATCTGCAGAAGTGAACTGCGTATATAATTTTTCTTTTTAAGCAGATATAAGCTACTAAAGGCTTTTCACATAGCACTTGCACCCCAAGAACAAATTGCTGGAATGACAGAGCTGTCTAATGGCTATTTGGTACCCAAATAATCTTTCTCTGCACTTGTAAATCACTTTTTTTTCACTGTGAGGTTTTTCCTATCACTGCCCCTAGCGCCTTCTGACGTCTCTCCCTGCACTAAGATGCTGTGAAATGATTCCTCTATATCCTTTGACTGCACTTATAAATCGTTTTTTCATTCCCCCCCCCCCCCCCCCCCACAATGAGGTTTTTCCTATTGCTGTCCCTAGCGCCTTCTCAGGTCTGTCCCTGCACTCAGAACACTGGAAAATGTCTGAATCTAAGATGGCCACCGTATTCATAGGGCTGTGACATCATAGCATGGCATTATGGGTCATCCCGCCTTCCCAGAGTTCCTTGCCCCATGTCCTCACATGTGTAGCTTCCATTTTAAGAAAATTTGCGATTCGTTACCACAAAACGTGAGGAAATTCGTATTCGTTGCGATTAGAGTTTTTCCTGAAATTCGTAACGAATTCCATTTTGTCACCTTCGATTCGCTCATCTCTAGTAGGCAGACATACCACTTTATTATATTAAAAAAAAAAGTATTTCTGTGAAAATGGGGAAACAAAATGCAGGTAGCTGCTTTTGAGGTGCACCTACACTTCTGATAGCAGGTACAGTCAGCCACATATCCTGTCTCCTCAGCCCTATTCCTTCACTTCCTCTCAGGTTCATTTGAGAACCCTTCTTCTTTCTCCCTAGTACTTTCTTCCCACCAAGATGTACACTAAAATGGCACTACATGCTGTTTAGTGGGTTCGGCCCGAAACAACATCTGCAAAATTTGGGCAAAACTTGGTTCGCTCATCCATACTTATCTGCACCAAAGTGCATACAGAGAATTTTATTTTCTACATGTCCATTCTTGCAGATTGTCCATAGAAACTGCTATTTTAATTAATATTAATTAGTGTTTTTTTCTGCATGAAAATCCGCTTGGAAAAAATCACTTGTACAGTAATACACGTTGTGTGCAGGTAGCCTAAAAGCTCTAATCTACACTCAGAGCAAAATTGTTCACTAGTATTGAGCTCGAATATTCGCATTTCAAATTTGTATCGCGAATATTTAGAATGCACTGATATATATTCATAAAAACAAATATTCGTCTATTTTTTTTTTTATCTGAACCCATTACCTGCCTGCTTCTTGCTTGTGGGTCAATGTGAGAAGTATGATCAAGTAAGGTTCTTATTCTTTGGACACTAACAAGAATGTTTCCATTAACTGATGTCAAGCAAATATTCTAAATTAGACAATAAATGTACTTTAGGTTCATTCACGCATGTATGGAAAGTATGTGTCCCCCCACCCCATATTGTGACTTCCCATGGAAAAATGTGAATAAGGCTCCATTCACACGACTGTATGTTGTCCGCAAAAAAACGGATCCGTGTCCGCAAAAAAACGGATTGCATTCCGTTTTTTTGCTGATCCATAGACTTCAATAGGGCCATGTCCTGATTTTCACTGACAAGTATAGGACATGTTTCATTTTTTTTTGCTGAGCTGTGCAATGGAAGAAAAGTGAATGGGACAGCATCTAATCCGCAAAAAAACTGATCTGTTTTTTTGCGGACAACATACGGTCGTGTGAATGGAGCCTAAAGAAAATACTTCATATGCATTTTTGAAGTTGCAAAAAACCAATGGAAGTCTAAAAACACAAGGCAATAAGATAAAAAACACCATACCCCGTGAATGCTGCAATTTGGGGAAAAAAAAAAATTTACCCCAAAAAATGCACCTCAAAGTTCAAAAAGCCCTAATACAAAAAAACAACAACTCTTATTTTTAGTGTTGATCGAGCGTGCTCGGCCAAACACCAGTTCGGGTCAAACATCTCGATGCTCGACATGTGACCACAAGGCTCGAGTCTTCTCCCCGCATGTTTCTTGGCTTCTATGCAGCCAATAAATGTGCAGGAAGGTATTGGCACGCACTGTAATGCCGTAGCCATGTTGGCTACTGGCATTATGGTCATTGGCTGGGCGGAACGCGTCATCGGGTGCTATATAGCACCCGATGACACGTGTTCGGCTCAGTATTAGTCAGGGAGAGCTGAGCATAGGAAGGGACAGACAATGTAGGGAGTGTTATTGGAAGAATTTTATTAGAAAAGCTTTTCAGAGACCCAAAAGTCCTTTTAAGGACTATTGTGTGTGACAGCAGCAATATACGTTTGTAGCACAACCTGCGCTAAATTGCGTAGTCTTAGGGAGCGCTGTGCATAGGAAGGGACAGAGAGTGTAGGGTATGTCATTGGAAGATTTTTATTAGAAAAACTTTCAAAGACCCAAAAGTCCTTTTAAGGACTATTGTGTGTGACAGCAGCAATATATATTTTTAGCACATCCTGCACTAAATAGCGTCTAATAGGCCACTACAGACAGTTAAATTATCTGTGCCACATCTCCTGTGTAAAGTGTGCGCATCCCTAAAATATCAGTGACATCCTGTGTACTTTTTCCGTAGACGGTATCCGCTGTGGACCGTTAAATTATCCATGCCCTATCTCCTGTGAGAAGTGTGCACATCCGAAAATTATCAGTGACATCTAGTGTACTTTTTCTGTAGACGGTGTCCGCTGCGGACAGTTAAATTATCCATGCCCCATCTCCTATGTTAAGTGTGCGCATTCAAAAAATATCAGTGACATCCAGTGTACTTTTTTCGTAGACGGTGTCTGCTGTGGACAGTTATATTATCCGCACCACATCTCCAATGTAAAGTGTGCGCATCCCTAAAATATCAGTGATATCCAGTGTACTTTTTAAGTAGATGGTGTACGCTGCAGACAGTGACATTAGCTGTGCAGCATCTGCAGTGTAAGGTGTGAGCTGAAAAAATGTATCTGTGACATACAGTGTACTTTTTCAATAGACTGTGTCTGCTTCTGACAGTGACATTACCAGGGGTACGTCTCCAGTGTACTTTGTGCATTTAAAAAATGTATCTGTGACATACAGTGTACTTTTTCAATAGACGGTGTCCGATTTTGACAGTGACATTACCAGGGGTATATCTCCAGTGTAACCTGTGCGTTTAAAAAATGTATCAGTGACATACAGTGTGCTTTTTCAATAGACGGTGTCCGCTTCTGACAGTGACATTACTAAGGGGATATCTCCGGCGTAACCTGTGCGTTTAAAAAATGTATCAGTGACATACAGTATACTTTTTCAATAGACGGTGTCAGCTTCTGACAGTGACATTACCAGGGGAATATCTCCGGCGTAACCTGTGCCTTTAAAAAATGTATCAGTGACATACAGTGTACTTTTTCAATAGACGTTGTCCGCCTCTGACAGTGACATTACCAGGGGTATATCTCTAGTGTAACCTGCACGTTTAAAAAATGTATCAGTGACATACAGTGTACTTTTTTAATTGACGGTGTCCGCCTCTGACAGTGACATTACCAGAGGTATATCTCCAGTGTAACGTGTGCGCATACATTTTTCATCTGTGACATAGTGTACTTTTTCCGTAGACGCTGCGAACAGTGACATTACCTGTGGTACCTCTCCTGTAACATGTTTCCTCATCCCAAATAACTGTGACATTCCCTGCAATTTTTTGATAGCGGCTGGTGACAGCATTGCCATTATCTGCGGGATATCTTCTGTGTGACTTTTCCACATCCCAAATACCTTTTTAATTTTTTTTGCGCATACAGTTCCAAATCCTACGCTACTGTACGTGTGACATATTTTCAAGCATATATAACATTTAAAATGAAGAAGGCGAGCAATAAGGGACGGGGAAGTGGCTGTGATGGTGATGGTGCACACAGAGGCCGTTTAGGCTATGGGCGCGTTAAAACTGTGCCTACTGCCAGAGCACAAGAAAAACAATCATCCACGATACCTAGCTTCATGTTCCGGTTCGCAGGGCGGCGCAGGACACCACTCTTGAAGTCAGACCTATGCGACTAGGTGGTCGGTTGGATTGCAGCAGATAATGCTGCCAGTCAGTTAAGCACCACCCTGTCTTACACCAAGTCCAGTCTCAGTAGCCAACAGTCTGGTCAACACAATCCTGACCCTGATCCTCCTTCCTCCCACCATGGAGAGTCTGGGCAAACAAGCGATCCCACACTCGGATATTCAGAGGACCTCTTTTCATTGCCATTCATTCATTTGGCCCTCTCGCTAAACACACTTGAAGAGGGACAGATCTTGTGCCTTGATTTCCAACCTCTTGAGCATCCACAGTCACAAAAAGATGACGGTGGGGAATGGCAATTACTGTTTAATGAGGTGAATGATGATGAGACACAGTTGCCAATAAGTCAACGGCAAATACTGTCTCAAGAGGTTGATGAAGAGGATGACACACAGTTGTCAATCACTGAGGTTGTCGTTAGGTCAACAAGTCAGGAGAATCAGCAGAGTGAGGAAGCGCAACAGGCTGAAAGAGGCAGTGGGGTGGCAAAAGGGAGAAGGCAGGCCACTCCAAACAGGCCCGCAACTGTTCCATGGAACATCCCCTTGTGGAAATCTCCCTTGCCAAGGGTTAGGTGTTGAAACCTCACCAGCACCAGAATTATCCGCCACATGGCATCCAAGCACCCTAATAAGTGGGACGAACGTCTGGGTCTAAAATCTGTGTCTGCGGGTCACACCACTGACTCCTCTTCCCCTATGTTACGTGCTAGCCAATCCCCTGTCGAAGGCGCAGGCCCGGATGCCTCCCGTCCTGCACCTAGACCTTTGCAATTACCATCAGCAACCACATCCACTTCCGTGTCCCAGCGTAGCGTCCAAATATCCTTACCCCATGCCTTTGAACACAAGTGCAAATACCCAGCCATCCACCCATAGGTCATAGCACTAATTACGTAGCTTTCCAAATTACTGGCACTGAAAATGTTGCCATTTAGGCTTCTGGACACTGAAGCCTTCTGCAGCCTGATGTCGGCAGCTGTCCCGCGTTACGCCGTCCCCAGCCACCACTATTTTTCAAGGTGTGCCGTGCCCGTCTTACACCAACATGTGTCCCATAACATCACAAGTGCCCTCACCAACGCAGTTACTAGGAAGGTCCACTTAACCACAGACACATGAACAATTGCATTTGGCCAGGGACACTACATTTCCCTGACGGCACACTGGGTGAACGTTGTGGAGGGCGAGAATGAGTCGTACCCTGGGATGGCACACGTGTTATCGACGCCAAGGATTGCGACCCCCACGTCAATCAGGGTTTCCGCCAGCACCTACGTTAGTGGCTCCAACCCCCAATTCTCCTCCTCCGCCTCCACTTCCACCTCCGAATTATCCACTTGCAGCACCAGTCAGCCATCAGTCGGTAGCTGGAAGCAGTGAATCACTGCAGTAGGGAAGCGGCAACAGGCCCTGCTGAAGCTGATATGCTTAGGGGACAAACAGCATACCGCCACAGAGCTGTGGCAGGAGATATCAGACCAAACTGAGCTGTGGCTCTCCCCACTCAACCTACAACAAGGCATGGTTGTGTCTGATAATGGCCATAACATGGTGGCGGCAGTGGAAATCAGCAAGCTCATCCACATTCCATGCCTAGCTTACGTCTGAAACTTAGTGGTTCAGCGGTTTCTCAAAATCTACCCCAACTTGCCTGAGCCACTTGTGAAGGTGCGCCGCGTGTGTGCACATTTCTGCAAGTCGACAGCTTTAGCCGGTCTGTCAACACTGTAGCAGTACTTGAAATTGCCAGCTCACTGGCTGTTGTACCACTGAAACTCGACATTCCACATGCTGGCCAGGATTTGTGAGCAGCAGAGGCAGTAGTGGAATACCAGCTGCAATTTCATTGTCACCTTTACAGTCAGCTTCCACTATTCACAAGCGAGGAGTGGGCATGAATGTCTCACCTCTGTGAGGTTTTAAGAAACTTTGAGGAATAAACACAGATGGTGAGCGGCGATAACGCTATTATCAGCATAACCATCCCACTTCTGTGTCTACTCAAACGCTCGCTGCTCACAATTAAGGACGATGCTTTGCATGTGGAAGAGGTGGAAATAGGGGGAAGACATTACACTGGGTAATAGCCAGACCACCCTTAGTTCGTCTTCTCAGCCCAAATTGGAGAGGAGGACGAGGAGGAGCAGGAGACGGTTGCCTCCGCTACAAAGGGTAGCACCAATGGAAGTTTAATTCCATCTGTTCAGTGTGGGTGGGCAGAAGTTTAGGAAGGGGATGAGGAGATTGAGAGTCATCCTCCTGATGATGACAGCGAATGCTTGCCTGTTGGTACTCTGGCACACATGACTGACTTCATGTTAGGCTGCCTTTTCCGCGACCTGCACGTTATACGCATTTTAGACAACACGGATTACTGGTTGTTCACCCATCTCGACCCCCGCTACAAGAAGAACTTCCCATCTCTCATTCCACTGGTGGAAAGGATGAGCAAAACGGTGCAATACCAAAAGGTCCTTGTTGAAAATTTGATCCAAAAATTTCCGTCTGACAACGCTGGTGGCAGAGTCCATAATTCCTTGGGGCACCGAGGAGGGGAGCATACAGCATTTTCAACAGAGGCAGGTCAACACTCTCGAAAGCCTGGGACAGTTTCATGACACCCCGCTAGCATCCTCACCCTGATGCGCGGCCTACTGTCACAAGGAGGGAAACATTTTGGAAGATGGTGAAGGAGTACATGGCAGACCGTGTCAGCATCCTCAATGATCCCTCAGTGCCTTCCAACTACTGGGTGTCCAAGCTGGACACATTGCACGAACTGGCACTGGCCTGCTCTGCTACCAGCGTTTTGCCTGAGCGGGTATTTAGCGCTGCTGGTGGCATTATAACAGACAAGCGTATCCGCCTGTCAACTGAAAATGCTGACAGGTTGACGCATAAAAATGAACAAGGCCTGGATTGTCCCTGACTTCTCGACTCCACCAGAGGAAAGCTGATGAAAATAAAGGTACTTTAAATGTGTTCCCATGCACCCCTTCCACCACAAAAAAGGGTATATGATTAAATCTTCCTTTTTTCATCCTCCTCCTCATCTTCCATCATATCAACATGCTTATTCGTTGCATATAATGCCCTCGCATATATGCCCTTCCATATAATATTTTACAGGGTCAGCTCACCTACAGGCCCTCGCATGTAATTTTTTAGAGGGTCAGCTCACCTACAGGCCCTCACATATGATTTTTTAGAGGTTCAGCTCACCAGCAGGCCCTCACCTACAATCTTTTACAGGGTCAGCTCACCTGCAGGCCCTCGCATATAATGTTTTACAGGGTCAGCTCACCTGCAGGCCCTTGCATATAATTTTTGACAGGGTCAGGTCACCTGCAGGCTCTCGCATATAATGTTTTACAGGGTCATCTCACTTGCAGGCCCTCGCATATAATGTTTTACAGAGTCAGCTCACCTGCAGGCCCTCGCATAGAATTTTTTACAGGGTCAGCTCACCTGCAGCCCTTCGCATATAATGTTTTACAGGGTCAGCTCACCTCCAGGCCCTCACCCCACCAATTTTTTACAGGGCCAACTCACATGCAGGCCCCCGCATATAATGTTTTACAGGGTCAGCTCACCTACAGGCCCTCACCTACAGTCTTTTACAGGGTCTACTCACCTGCAGGCCCTCACCTACAATCTTTTACAGGGTCTGCTAACCTGCAGGCCCTCGCATATAATGTTTTACAGGGTCAACTAACCCGCAGGCCCTTGCATATAATGTTTTACATGGTCAGCTCACCTGCAGGTCCTCACCTACAATCTTCTACAGAGTCATCTCACCTGCAGACCCTTACCTAAAATCTTTTATATGGTCAGCTCACCTGCAGGACCTTGCATATAATGTTTTATAGGGTCATATCACCTGCAGGCCCTCATCTACAATCTTTTACTGGGTCAGCTGACCTGCAGGCCCTCTCATATAATGTTTTACAGGGTCAGCTCACCTACAAGCCCTCAACTACAATCTTTCACAGGATTAGCTCACCTACAGGCCCTTGCATATAATTTTTTAAAAGGTCAGCTCAGCTGCAAGCCCTCAATCATAATTTTTTTCGACGGTCAGCTCAGCAGCAGACCCTCACCCCTAATGTTTTAGAGGGTCAGCTTAGCAGCAGGCCCTTGCCCTAAATGTTTTAGATGGTCAGATCAGCAGGCCCTTGCTCCAAATGTTTCTGAGTGTCAGATCAGCAGGCCCTTGCTCCAAATGTTTCTGAGGGTCACCAGCAGGCCATCAATCATAATTTTTTAAGGGTGTGTATGATGCCCTCCTTTATGTGTAACAAAGAGTGTATTGGAGTGCTGGTTCCTAATAATTCTTGCCAGCCCTTTCACTTAGTGCATAGGCTTTATGAGTGTAGGAATTCCACTACATGAACAATTGTACCACAATGTGAATGAGGCCTTCCTTTATGTGATATACAGGTTGTATCGAAGTACCTCTTGCTTGTAATTTTTGGCAGCACTTGGACTTTATGTACAAGTATATATACAGGAAACAATTTTTCCTCTAAAATCGATTTTATCTTTGGTTTTGTGCGTATTATTGTCAGTCTGTAAAAGTGGCATACTACTCGGACAACATCGTTCCCAGCAGCGACCTGGGAGTCCAAGATGCATGCAGACACCCTCTCCTTGCTCTTCCCGAATCATTTCAGTGGTGTTTACATCAATTTCTGAACTTTTTCTATGAACCAGGCATCCTCCTCTCTTCAGAGCAGGGGGTAACTGGTTTAATGTTTGGGTTCTCCCATTGACTTACATTATACTCAGGTGATCCGTATAGCACCCGAGCATCCCGATGTGTTCGGCCCAAGCACCCGAGCACTTTGGTGCTCGATCAACAATACTTAATTTTAATTTGTTTAATATTTTCCATAGACTTCTATGCAAGCTCTGGAACTGGCGGTTTATGCATAAAAAATGCAGGAAAATATCCCGGCAAAAAGAAAAATGTGCCACAAAACCACAAAACTCCTCAAAAAGTATGTGTGACACCAGCCTAAAGAGGTTGATTCAGAACAGATATATGGGAGCCTGTACTCTGATCTGGTGATATTGCTAAGGAAAGGTACTGCATTTAACCTGTAGCAGCCATAACAAGGGAGATGTAGTATTATGTGGTGACCATTCAGACAAATGGCTGTCCATGGAATACTTGGCCAACTCGTGCTCTCTAATTTCACATTTCAGTGAATCACACTGAAACACTGTCCTTGTTCTTCATGGACAGCACACGGACCCATAGAATTTTTTTGTAATGTCTAAAGTGTATTCATTCATCAGTGGTTTATCACAGATGAATGCCATTTTGTCTGTGATTACGGATCCCTCATTCATATTAAAGTCTAGGGATTTGTGAAAACCACGGACACAACACAGATGCCATCCATGTTTGATCCATGATTTTCACAGACGATTGGTAAGAGATGCTCTGGAAATTAATTTTCAGCATAGCAGTGTCTGTGTAATATGGATGACACATGGAGAGCAAAAAATGGACACATGGACCAAACATGGATTCTTCATGGACATCTTCATGAATGAACCATTGACAGTCTTGTCATGGATGTCACACGGATGCAGATTTGTGTATGAGGCTTAATAAGGGTAAAGAATTGTCGTCATGAGACAACCCTGTTGGGTGCCACATGTGGCCAAGGTAGGCTAGTTTCACGCTACCAATAAATTCTTCCGGCAAGCTGTTCTGGAAGGGGAACAGCCTGTCAGAAGAAATGGTGTCCAGCGTAGAGGAAAAAAAGGCCAGAGCACGGCCCATTTAGTATAATGGGACTCCAAGGGGAACCATACTGTTTCCAGCATTAGTGCTGGGATTCAGTCAGACAAATACTGCTGCAAGCAGGGTTTATTGTCCTACTGAATCCCGGGACTAATGCCAGAAACATGCCATATCCTGGTCCTATTGCAGTCAGTGGATTGGGGTGAGTCAGGTAGTATGCTGCTATGCTGTTTACCATGTCTTCAGGCAGGCTGTTCCTCAGCCTGCCGGAAGAATTTACCACTAGTGTGAAACTAGCCTTAAAGGATTTTAGTGGTTTTACTCCTAGAGGTAAACATAGAGGTCTGTAGTATTTCTGCACATCCATTTCTCTTTTTAGAATGAAACTGCAATAAGAAGGATCCGGTGAAATATTTATGAGACCTTGGTGAACAGTTCATTCCCTTATAAGGATGAGGAGTAAAATTTCTACCCACACAATACGTTTCTAATTAGAAGGGAAAAAATTATTTCACTCCTATTGTAAAATCCACAGCTGTAACTTATACAGTGTAACCATTCAATCAATGAAGACATAGAGCGATTCTGCATCAGTAATTGGGGTTTCATAGACGACTGGCTATAGGTGTCTTTCTACAGTTTATTCATTTTTGTTACCTTACCCGTTCCCAACTTCAAGCTTATTTGCATGTTTGTAGTTATTTATATTAGGAAGTGAGCACAAATCAGATTGCTGTTCCTAACAGTAGACCTCTATCTGATTCAGAAAATATCCGGATTTTACTTATTGGTGAGTGATTTGCAGACACTGTTAATGTGTTTGAAGTTTGTTTAGTCGTGGAGTAAAGGTATAAAGTCTAGTGTAAGTTAGGTGTGAGTTGCTTTTGGCAGAATCAATGGAAGACACTCAGTCCTCATACTTCATACTATCTCCAGACATATTAGTTAGACGCCACCAGAAGTAAATCTTCACACTAAACGACAACATTATGTAGTTGGATGGAGTCAGTCACCCCTCAGGCGCCAGTGAGAGATGAATGCAAAAGGTTCTAATAAAAATGATCCTAAGAAGCATTCAAGATTAACATTTATTTACTGATGATTTGAATTCCCGGATTTGGGGATCATGCCAACTCTAAGGTGAAATTATACATATTTTCCCATTGATTGGAATCAAACTGCATTGATATTTGTAAATTATGATACATTTACTATAAATTAAGGTAGAAATTGTAACTTTGGATATGACAACTATGTTTTGTGGTAATTTAGTTAAAACATGAAAATGACTGGGCAATTAGTGCAGTTTTGCCAGTAACATATTAACTTTAAGCACTGCAGAATATTGGTGTAATATAAAGAGTATTATTATTCAGAGATCCAAGTGATGTGATGTGTTTCTTCCATTCATTTGTCCGTTTATATTCCATACCCTTGTCCAGTTGCAAGGTTACAGTTTTTTTTTTTCTTTACCATGATATTGCTTTATTCACAATGCTAAAAGGTAGAAGAAGGTAGAAAAGGTAGAAGAAGCATTTAGCAGCCACCAGAGTGTTATTTCAAGACCCAATGGCCCAAATTTGTAATGTGCCAAAATTTGGCACCGTTTTGTACCATTTTGGAGCAATTTGGTGCATCAAGTTTTAGAAACATCTATTGTCCTTAGCTCACCAAGTCAGCATGGCTTAACAGGAAAGGTGTGTCTCATATGGAAGGCGGACATTGTCTGAAATGCAACATTTTAGGGCAAAAATGCTCCTTAATTCTGGCATAAAATTTGGTTATAAAGTAAGACAAACAATTGTTGGCATAAAGGTAGCCCTGTACCAAATTTATTATCCAGCACAAGCAAATGTGATAAAGCTTGTTCAAGTCTACACAGTCTGTCTAAGTTGACACCATCTACAGGATGAGTTGATGGTGTGTTGTGACTAACTTTGAAGATAGGTTTATTATGATAAAAAAAAGGCACCACTCTATGAAGTCTGCATATTACTTTAATTCCCTTATTGCCAATGGAATAGTACTTTGAATACTACTACGCAAATACGGCATTATGCTTTAGAGGGGCCCAATATCTAAATGGGGGAGTATTTAAAAAGGGAATTAAATGATGGAAAAAAACAGAGGACACTATTAACATATATAAAAAAAGATAGTGTCGATCTTAAAGCCAACTAAGCTATACAGTATGTCAAACAGGTTAGACAGAGATCATTTTTGTTTACTGTACTAGAAAATGAATATAGCAAATGAAAAGAAGGCTGCTTTCAAGACAGAGGACTGTATAAATGTAAACAGAAAGAGGCCATGCATATTAATAATGCTGCTAAAGTATCAAAAGAAAAAAGTGTCTTAAAAAAGTGGAAAAAGTCTATTAAGAAGGGGGATTAAACCTTCTTCAGGTTGATTAGTGATATAAAGAAGAACAACTGTGGGATTACAAAAATTAGAAATGGGGAAAATAATTATACTGCTGGGGATAAGGCTGTTGCAGACCGTTTTAATGGTTACTTTTGTTCAGTATTTGCAAAATGTGGCTTTCAAAATTGTAACTTGTGTGGGCATAGCAGTACCACTAGCTGTAATGGTTTAGCCTCAGTGTTTTTGGAGGCTGATGTTATAGGTAAATTGGCACGTTTAAAGTCAAACAAGGCAATAGGTCCAGGCGGCTGCCCCAGAGTGCTTATGAATTAAAATCTATGGTTGCTGCTTTTCTTACTGGTTTGTTTATCCAGTCCTTCCTAACAAGGGATGTTCCTGATGACTGGAGAATGGTGTTGTACCCATCCACAAGAAGTGTAGCAGAGAAGAAGCTGGAAAGTACTTGACCTCGGTAATAAAAATAATGGAAACTCTCCTGAAAAAGAAGTTATTTGACATTTGACAACCTAAAAAACAGTAACTTGTTGGAACCAAAACAGTGAGGCTTCATTGAGGGCAGATAACGTCAAACTAATCTTTGACTATGTCACAAAATTTGTGCCATGAATATCACCTACCTACATTTTAGCAAAGCCTTTTATACAGTCCTACATAGACAGCTGATAGATACATTATTGAACATTGAACATAATCCCTGGATAGATCAGCGGGTTCGCAGTTGACTGATGGGTGATTTTGGGTGAGAAAATACTTTGTGAAATGTGAAATAATAAAAAAAAAAAAAATGGGTTGTAAGATTAAGGTATTAAAGAGGACCTGTCAGCATTCCTGACTTGTCTTATATGATAAATACTTGCAATCCCCATATTACAGTAAAATTATTTTGGAGCATCTTCTCTTAGAACACTGGCAGCGGTAATCTTGCAGTGTAGTTTGAAGATAGCGGCTCACCCCACTCAACTAGTGGACCTAGGTGCTCATGTTTCAGGACTGCCCCACAGCCCTATTAAAGAGTAAAAAATTGTATAGATTATGGTGGAACTGGCACTCTATCACCCGGAGTTGTGGGTAGAAAATTAATATTTTATTTCAATTGTTGCTATAATTGCAACACAATTAAAATACCCTAAAAATAGTACAGAAGGTATATTAAAAAGCATATATCATAGATGCATGTAGATATATAGGACGTATTCAGGCTGGATGTATTCCAATAGACTCCTCCCAATAGGGACTGTGTGTGTGGGAGCAGAGACAGCAGGTTAGGTCCGTTTAAATATTACAGATAATATCTTCAATAAACATAAAAGAAAATCAAAAAGTATAAAAATGAGAAATTAAAAGTTACAAAATACAAATGTAGTGGATTATTGGTCCTGCAAACCCCTGGAATCATAGGATATTAGAACATAAATCCATGTATTCTATGTAGTAGGTGTGGGTGGCACCAAATATGGGCTGGGTTAGTGAATAGTGTCCCAATGATCCTCCTTTTTATGGGAGTCATATCATGCCACTTTTCTGTATAGTGCAAAAAACAAGACAGAGTACATCAGGTTATAGGGTGCCAAGGACACTGTTGGGTTAATTGATCAGTCAGATCTGCTGTAACCCAATATGACCTGATCTGTATCTGTTTTAGTGGTGTTAGCAATTTCACATAGTCCGTTAATTGGTGCCACTTAGTATAATGTACGATTGTGTAGGTACTCCTTCTTAGCCAGCAAGATTGTGGCTTGTAGATATAGTGTCAAAAGTAGTTAATTAGTTTGGTTCTACCGTGTCTTTGGCGTCTGTTTCGGCAGATATCGGCCGGCTTGGTAGGACTCTGCTCACTGTAATAGCCGAGGACTTGTCTCGCGGTCTCTTCTGGGCGGCAGGTCCATCCACACCTACTACATAGAATACATGGATTTATGTTCTAATATTCTATGATTCTAGGGGTTCGCAGGACTAATAATCCACTACTTTTGTATTTTGTAACTTTTAATTTATCATTTTTATACTTTTTGATTTTATTTTACGTTTATTGAAGATATTATCTGTAGTATTTAAACTGACCTAACCTGCTGTCTCTACTCCCACACACACAGATCCTTTTGGGAGGTGTCTGTTGGAATACATCCAGTCTGAATGCGTCCTATATATCTACATGCATCCATGATATATGCTCATGGTGATCTTGCAGTGTCACATGCGTAGGGACGCATCCCCAACTGTTAATACCTAGTTGCCAATCTATTCATACATTTCCATGAAGGAAAACAGAAGAACAGCACACCACACGTAGCTCAAAGAAATAATGCTCCAGAATTGCAGTCATTATGCAGTCTGATTAATTTAATATAGATGTCAGGACGCCTCTCTCGTCTACGCCTTCAGCATGTCAGAAGGAGAAGGCTTGCACAGCCACATGGTCAAGCAGCCAGCAGGCTCTGATATTGACTTACCCTCAGTTCACACTTGCGCGTTTTACAGCGCGTTCGAACGCGCTGTAAAACGCATAACCGATGCAAACCAATGCTTCCCTATGGGACTGGTTCACATTTTCGTGTTTTACAGCGCGTTCGAACGCGCTGAAAAACGCCCGACGCATAAACAAGTACTTGAGCTTTTTTGGGGGCATTTGTCGCTCGTTTTGGCCCATAGACTTCAATGGGAACACGCAACGCTTGCATTTTGCGCGTTTTTGACACTGAAAACGCGCGTTCGAACGCGCGTTTATGAATTTGCAACATGCTGGAAAGGCCAAACCCCAGGTGCTAGGCACAGTTTGGAGAGAAGCTAACACTGCAGTCAATCACACAAACGCGCGTAAAACGCGCCTTTACTATTGCCAAAAACGCGCACAAAAACGTGTGGAAAACGCGCGCGGAAAACGCGCTTCTCAGAAACGCTCAGGTGTGAACCCAGGGTTAGGCTCTGATGACTCTATTCCCCAGTAATGATCCCATTAGCCAAACCTAGGATCTCCTTGCCTAGGTATAATAGCCATACTGGAGTAAGGGTGTGGACAGGTAGGTCACATGACCAAACCTACCTACCAGTCCCAAAAAATCCAGCCCATAACAAAGTCTAAACAAACAGCTCAAGCAAACTACACTTTGCTGAAACAAATTTAGCTTTCTGGATTATCTTATCTCACCTAACTGAGGGCTGTGGCTGAATTATACACCCCTTCCAGCACTTTTCCACACACCTTGGTACATTGTACAATAATAGTGTTTGGTGCGAATATTCGAATCGCGAATATTTATTGTGAATGTCGGCACTTCGAGAATTCACGAATATTTAGAATATAGTGCTATATATTCGTATTCGAGAATAATTTTGATTTTACGCATGATCCCTCCCTGCTCCTTGCTTGTGGGCCAATGAAAAGGCAGCAATGTCTTTGTCTGAGCTTAGCAAGATCCCTAGCAACCAATAGAAAAGTTGCCTACCCCTTACAATATAAGAACCTCCCCAGCAGCCATTTTCTGCATTTGTTTACAGTTATGAGAGAGACAGCAGTGTCATTGCTGTGCTCTGTGCTTAGCTGTCACATTGCATAGTTAGTATATAGTTTACAACAATACTCAGTGCATCAATCAGAAAAATGTAGTCAGACCTGCTAAAATGTGAAGTTGCATAAAAATCTTCGCAAAAAATATTGTGCAAAAATCTGCGCATCATTAATTGCCGATCGCGAATGTATTGGAGCACTCTATCTGCATATAAAGCTATTGTAATGTTCTGCCTTGCCAACCATTTTCTCCAGTCCCAGAATATTACACTGCCAATTTTCACAACCAAGAAAATAATGGCGGATTAGAGAATATATGATGAATATTCGGCCAAATATTCGCAAAATATCGCAAATTCGAATATTGCCCCTGCCGCTCATCAATATACAATACTCATAATAATTCTCCAGTGTGTGTGCTAAAAATTACATTTTTCATGAATATAATAATAATTATCACAACACTACCAAGTACTTATTCTCTGTTTTGTAGGTATAATCTGCCTTTGAGACTCCTTTGCATATGTTTCCTTTCTAAAAATCAAAATTGGATTTAAACAGAAGAAATTCTGGAGAAAAACGTAAATATCATAAAGTTTAGTTTATCATTTAGAAGTAAATTAACCTTTGGGATTTATATTATAACCTTTAAGAACTTGTATCATAGTGTGTGTATGGTCTTCCCTATCAAAGGGTAACTGTACTCCTAAGAAATTTCTAAGTACACATATACAGCCCGGAATGTGGAGTCTGGGAAATGGAGCATGCAAGGTATTTGTAATGTAACTCAGTGCAGCACACTGCATAGATAACATTAATATATAATTTCTTTTATATTTCCCTAACAGATTATAAACCTCAAATTGTCCTCGAGCTTGCCTTGCACATTCTTGTACGGGGAAGGGCTTTGCCAAAATGAAAACACTTGTGTCCCTGGCAAGTCATTATATGTTTGTATAACTGAAATCTGAAAAGGTGGGGATGTGACCCAGCATAGCACTGGGACATAACCAGATGCTGGTTTTAAGAGCAGTTAGGAGAGTAGACAGCGTTAGCTGGAGACCTGATGTTGTGAAGTGAGACTAGCACTGTTCACATTCTGTCATACTGAGGCAATTTTACAAGCTTTTTACATACTTTAAAGTGTACCTCCGGCCATAGAAAACTTCTGTACCTGTTATATGTCATTGTGGTCTATGGCCCATATTCACTCACAGAGGCTTCATTCCAATTCCTTCACCCTAGCTATGGATGATGCCTACAGTGCATTTATCCCAGGGCTCTTCAGGACTGGAGAACATTTTTAAATACCCTATTTTTATCCTTTAATGCACCCCCGCCCCTTCCAAAAAAAAAAAAAATTTAAGTCTTAAAAGTCTTAATGTCTACACACTATTTTGTGATTTAGCTCAAGTACAATTTAACGTGCCTAAGTTTTTATTCGTTGGGGTACAAAAATAATTTTTGCATTATTTTTGTTACATATATGGCGTGGTAAACAATAATAATAATAATAAAAAAATGATAATTTTTCAAGTTATATCTATTTATTGTTTACATTAAGCTTAGCCAGGGTGCTGAATATCCTTAAAGAGACCAGTCCTATATGTAGATCTACTGGATGTACCCCATGGTATGGAGACTTGGCAATTCTCTATGACAAATTAATATACAAAGAGACATATTTCAAGGATGAGAACCATCTGGCTTGGTTATTTTACCTTGTCAAATCCCAAGGCCTGTTGGAAAGTCAGATTGGGAAGCCACTCTCAAGAGGTGACGCTGGCGCGATGGTTCTTTTCCCTGGGAAGGTTCTTTTTCTTTGTATATTTGTTTAAATTTGCAAACTGAAACCAAAATAAATTATTAAAATGGGTTCCCAAAATTGAGACTGTTGTTTTGATGCCTGGTACAGTGGCATGCAAAAGTTTGGATACGCCTGTCCAAAATTACTGTAACTGTGAACAGTTAAGCAAGTTGAAGATAATTTTATCTCCAAAAGGCAAAGCAAAACTGTGGGCACCCTGCATGGTTAGTAGTACCCACTTTGACAGGTATAACAGCTTGTAAACACGTTTTGTAGCCATCCAAGCATCTTTCAATTCTTGTTTGAAGGATTTTCATCCATTCTTCCTTGCAAAAGTCTTCCAGTTTTGTCAGATTCCTTGGCCGCCTTGCATGCACTGTTCTTTTGAGGTCCATGGTAAACCCTTCAGCTTACGCCTTTTGAGATAGTCCATTGTGGATTTTGAGGTGTGTTACGGATCATCATTGAATCCATTCTTCCTCTACCTGAAATTCTGTCCCCTGTGACAAAATGCATCAGGCTTGTTTATATGTTCTTTTGCAAACTTCTGATGCTAAATATTGTGCTGAGGATACAGGAGAGGTTTGCTACTGATGACTCATTCATGTATTCATCCATACCATATATGCGCAAGTGTCACTGAACAGCAGAACAATGTACCACAACTCCAAAGTCTACTAAATCTCCTTGAAGGTCTTTTGCAGTCAAGCAGGGGTTCTGATTTTCCTTTCTGGCAATCTAACGAGTAGCTGACTCTGAAATTTTTCTTTATTATTCCAGACCTTCTTTTGACTTCATCTGATCTGCCTTTTCTAAATTACATTTCAAACTGAGGAAATGGAAACCTGAAAACGCTTTACTATTTTCTTATAGCCTTCTCCTGTTTTGTGGGCAACAACCATTTTCAGATTGTTAGGCAGCTGCTTAGAAGAACCCATGGCAGCTGTTTTCAGGGACAGTGTTAGAGGAGTCTGGGTATTTAGAAAGCTTCACCTGGACTTTCCTAATGATGACTGTAAACAAGCCTTAACCCTAACAGGCTATTTAAGGTCTCAAATCTCCTTGGGTTCCCATACTTTTGCAAGGTACTCCTTTCCTTTTTTTACTGTAAAATTGTACAAAACCAAAATAACACAGATATTTCTTAAAATGTTGATTGTGTTATACTTTTTAAGATCAGTTCATCTTTAACTTGTTTAACTATTCACAGTAACATTAATTTTGACCAGGGGTGCCCAAACTTTTGCATGCCACTGTTTGTATAGTCTTGTGTAAATCGGGCCGCTAAGGCGATAACTTGGGTTGGCATAAGCGCTTTTTTGTTTTAAACTTGTATTTCCTTTACCCAGTTAGATTGGTTTTACATAGTCAGTGTTTGATCAGTGATTATCATCAGTGATTATGAGCCAAAACAAGGTGTGGGTCAAAAAACAGAACAGGTTATTTTCATTATACCTTATTTTTGTATATGCCCTGCTTCTTGTTTTGGCTCACAGTCACTGATAGAAATCATTTATCAAACACTGACCAAACACTGACTCTGTAAAAGTGGCCTTACTTGGAAGCCTTCTGTACAGGTAAGGCTACTTTTACATCTGTGCTTTCCCTTTCCACGTTTGAGATCCATCATAGGATCTCACCAGCAGGAAAAACGCTTCAGTTCTGTCCCCATTCATTGTCAATAGGGACAAAACTGATCTGAAGGGAACGGAGTACACCAGAATGAATTCCATTTCATTGCGTTCCCATGACGCAGTGTTTCTGAGAGCGTCCTGGGAAACTGATGAACACAGATCCGTCATGACTAGAGTTGAGCGAACCCGAACTGTATAGTTTTTCAAAAAGTTCGGGTTCGGGTCCGTTGTTCAACGATTTCTTCCCGCTTTCTAAAGGGCTGCACAGCACCCAATCAGCTAGAGTGTTATGAGGTGCTAGCTCACCTGAGTTGGAGAACACCAGGCAGTGTACCAGGTGGAGTCCAGTAGCGGGAGACCGCAAGGAGAAGAGGCGGGGTGGAGGCGTCCGGGTCGGCAACAGAGAGGTAGACGGTAGTAGAGGATCAAGCAAAAGAGTAGTCGAGGACAATTCCGAGGTTTGCAGCAGTCGAGGTAGACGGTAGTAGAGGATCAAGCAAAGAGTAGTCGAGGACAATTCCGAGGTTGGCAGCAGTCGAGTAGGTAGTAGTAGTAGCAGCAGCAGCAGGAGGAGGATCAAGTCGTAGCAGCAGGATCAAGTTCAGAAGAACAATAACCAGCAGGGGTCAGGTGCAAGAGGCTGGGCTTATAAAGAGGAAGTAGCAGGTGCAAGGGATTACAGAGATTAGCAAGGCAAGGCTGGAAGAAGGTAGATCAAAGAGTTCAGTGGAAAGAAAAGTCCAGGAGGGCTGGTAGTCTAGTGGCTAGAGCTACTGCCTGGGACATGGCCGGTCACGGGTTCGAATCCTGACATAGACTTTTAATTCTTGCCCTAAGAAGCCATCACAGCCATGCCTACTAATGGCATGGCTGTGATTGGCCAAGTGCAGCATGTGACCCAGCCTCTATTTAAGCTGGAGTTACGTAGCGCCGCCCGTCACTCTGCTCTGATTAGTTTAGGGATAGGATGCAGCTGCTGGGAGGGCGAGATTAGGCAGGGAAGACTCAGCAAAACCACGTAATGAAGTGATCGATCTACAGCAGTGAATCATTCAACTTCAGTTAGTTCATTGCTCACAGTTTTTCGGCTGCCCAGAGCATTTTTCTGTCACTTTTTTCTGGGGTGATCGCGGCCATTTTGTGATCTTTTGGTGTACCAGCACATGTTTTGAGCTGCCACCAAGTTCAACATACATTTTTAGGTTCAATAGTAGGCTTTTTTCAGGGGTCGTGCTTAGTGTCACACCTTGAAACAAAGTATAGAAATTGCTATATTTTATTAAGGGTGAAATTCAATTGCCAAAATACCAATCCCCTAAATCTGGTGTTCCAGCTGTGGCTGGCTAAGTTTAATACTGTCCGTCAAAGGATCGATTTTTTTATGGGGTGAAATCCAATTGCCAAAAACCAATCCCCAAAATCTGGTGTTCCAGCTGTGGCTGGCTAAGCTTAATAATGTCTGTCAAAGGATTGATTTTTTCTGGGGTGAAATTCAATTGCCAAAATACCAATCCACTAAATCTGGTTTTCCAGCTGTGGCTGGCCAAGTGTAATACTGTCCGTCAAAAGATAGATTTTTTATTGGGTGAAATTCAATTGCCAAAATACCAGTCCCCGAAATCATTGGTTTGGTTGTTGTTGGTCAAGTGTAATACTGTGCGTAACTGTGGCTGGCTAACTTTAATACTGTACGTCAAAGGATAGATTTTTTTATAGGGTTAGATTCAATTGCCAAATAACAATCCCATACCGCTGTGGCTAGCCAAGTGTAATAATGTCCGTCAAAGGATAGATTTTTTTGTGGGGTGAAATTAAATTGCCAAAATACCAATCCCCTAAATCTGGTGTTCCAGCTGTGGCTAGCTACGTTTAATACTGTCCGTCAAAGGATAGATTTTTTTGAGGGGTGAAATTCAATTGCCAAAATACCAATCTCCCAAATCTGGTGTTCCAGCTGTGGCTGGCTAAGTTTAGTACTGTATGTCAAATGATAGATTTTTTTCTGGGGTGAAATTCAATTGCCAAATAACAATGCCTTACAGCTGGTGTTCCAGCTGTTGCTGGCTAAGTTTAATACTGTCCGTCAAAGGATAGATTTTTTTCTGGGGTGAAATTTAATTGCCAAGATTCCAATCTCCCAAATCTGGTGTTCCAGCTGTGGCTGGCTAAGTTTAATACTGTCCGTCACAGGATAGATTTTTTTCTGGGGTGAAATTCAATTGCCAAAATACCAATCCCCTAAATCAGTGGTTTCTGCTGTTGCTTGTCAAGTGTAATACTTTGTGTAAAAGGATAGATTTTATTCCTGGGGTGAAATTCAATCGCCAAAATACCAATCCCCTAAATCTGGTGTTCCAGCTGTGGCTGGCTAAGTGTAATACTGTCCATCAAAAGATAGATTTTTTTCTCAGGTGAAATTCAATTGCCAAAATACCAATCCCCTAAATCTGGTGTTCCAGCTGTGGCTGGCTAAGTTTAATACTGTACGTCAAAGGATAGATTTCTTTCTGGGGTGAAATACAATTTCCAAATAACAATCCCCTACAGCTGGTGTTCCAGCTGTGGCTGACTAAGTGTAATACTGTCCGTCAAAGGATAGATTTTTTTTTGGGGTGAAATTCAATTGCAAAAATTCCAATCCCCTAAATCTGGAGTTCCAGCTCTGGCTGGCTAAGTTTAATACTGTCCGTCAAAGGATAGATTTTTTTCTGGGGTGAAATTCAATTGCCAAAAATACCAATCCCCTAAATCTGGTGTTCCAGCTGTGGCTGGCTAAGTTTAATACTGTCCGTCAAAGGATAGATTTTTTCTGGGGTGAAATTCAATTGCCAAAATACCAATCCCCTAAATCTGGTGTTCCAGCTGTGGCTGGCTAAGTTTAATACTGTACGTCAAAGGATAGATTTCTTTCTGGGGTGAAATACAATTTCCAAATAACAATCCCCTACAGCTGGTGTTCCAGCTGTGGCTGAATAAGTGTAATACTGTCCGTCAAAGGATAGATTTTTTTGTGGGGTGAAATTCAATTGCAAAAATTCCAATCCCCTAAATCTGGAGTTCCAGCTTTGGCTGGCTAAGTTTAATACTATCCGTCAAAGGATAGATTTTTTTCTGGGGTGAAATTCAATTGCCAAAAATACCAATCCCCTAAATCTGGAGTTCCAGCTTTGGCTGGCTAAGTTTAATACTGTCCGTCAAAGGATAGATTTTTTTCTGGGGTGAAATTCAATTGCCAAAATACCATTCCCCTAAATCAGTGGTTTCTGCTGTTGCTTGTCAAGTGTAATACTTTGCGTAAAAGGATAGATTTCATTCTGGGGTGAAATACAATTTCCAAATAACAATAACCTACAGCTGGTGTTCCAGCTGTGTCTGACTAAGTGTAATACTGTCCGTCAAAGGATAGATTTTTTTGTGGGGTGAAATTCAATTGCCAAAATTCCAATCCCCTAAATCTGGAGTTCCAGCTCTGGTTGGCTAAGTTTAATACTATTCGTCAAAGGATAGATTTTTTTCTGGGGTGAAATTCAATTGCCAAAATACCAATCCCCCAAATTTGGTGTTCCAATTGTGGCTGGCTAAGTTTAATACTGTACATCAAAGAATAGATTTTTTTTCTGGGGTGAAATTCAATTGCCAAAATAACAATCCCATAAATCTGGTGTTCTAGCTGTGGCTGGCTATGTTTGATATTGTGGGCCAAAGGATAGATTTTTTTGTGGGGTGAAAATCAATTGCTAAAATACCAATCTCCGAAATCTATTGTTCCAGCTGTGGCAGGCTATGTTTAATACTGTCCGTCAAAGGATAGATTTTTTTGTGGGGTCACATTCAATTGCCAGAATACCAATCCGCAAAATCTGGTGTTCCAGCTGTGGCTGGCCAAGTGTAATACTGTTCGTCAAAGGATAGATTTTTTCTAGGGTCAAATTCAATTGCCAAAATACCAATCCCCTAAATCTGGTGTTCCAGCTGTGGCTGGCTAAGTTTAATACTGTACTTCAAAGGTTAGATTTTTCTGGGGTGAAATTCAATTGCCGAAATTCCAATCCCCTAAATCTGGTGTTCCAACTGTGGCTGACTAAGTGTAATACTATCCATCAAAGGATAGATTTTTTAGTGGGGTGAAATTCAAGTGTAATACTGTGCGGAAAGGATAAATTAAAATCCAGGGGTGAAATTCAATTGCCAAATTACCAATCCCCTTAATCTGGTGTTACAGCTGTGGCTAGCTAAATTTAATACTGTATATCAAAGGATAGATTTTTTTCGGGGTGAAATTCAATTGCCAAATAACAATCCACTACAGCTGTGGCTAGCCAAGTGTTATAATGTCCGTCAAAGGATAGTTTTTTTGTTGTGGGGTGAAATTCAATTGCCAAAATAACAATCTCCCAAATCTGGTGTTCAAGCTGTGGCTGGCTAAGTTTAATACTGTATGTCAAAGGATAGATTTTTTCTGGGGTGAAATTCAATTGCCAAAATAACAATGCACTACAGCTGGTGTTCCAGCTGTGGCTGGCTAAGTTTAGTACTGTCCAGTCAAAGGATAGATTTTTTTGTGGGGTTAAATTCAATTGCCAAAATACCAATCCCTAAATCTCGCGTTCCAGCTGTGGCTGACCAAGTGTAATACTGTCCGTCAAAGGATAGATTTATTTCTGGGGTGAAATTCAATTGCCAAAATACCAATCCTCTCAATTCTGGTGTTCCAGCTGTGGCTGGCTAAGTGTAATATTGTCCGTCAAAGGATAGATTTTTTCTGGGGTGAAATTCAATTGCCAAAATACCAATCCTCTAAATCTGGTGTTCCAGCTGTGGCTGACTAAGTTTAATACTGTCCGTCAAAGAATAGATTTTTTTCTGGGGTGAAATTCAATTGCCAAAATACCAATCCCCTACATCTGATGTTTCAGCTGTGGCTGGCTAAGTTTAATACTGTATGTCAAAGGATAGATTTTTTCTGGGGTGAAATTCAATTGCCAAAATACCAATCCCCTAATTCTGGTGTTACAGCTGTGGCTGGCTAAGTTTAATATTGTCCGTCAAAGGATAGATTTATTTCTGGGGTGAAATTCAATTGCCAAAATACCAATCCCCTAAATCTGGTGTTCCAGCTGTGGCTGGCTAAGTTTAATACTGTCCGTCACAGGATAGATTTTTTTCTGGGGTGAAATTCAATTGCCAAAATACAAATCCCCTAAATCAGTGGTTTCTGCTGTTGCTTGTCAAGTGTAATACTTTACGTAAAAGGATAGATTTTATTCCTGGGGTGAAATTCAATCGCCAAAATACCAATCCCCTAAATCTGGTGTTCCAGCTGTGGCTGGCTAAGTGTAATACTGTCCGTCAAAAGATAGATTTTTTTCTGGGGTGAAATTCAATTGCCAAAATACCAATCCCCTAAATCTGGTGTTCCAGCTGTGGCTGGCTAAGTTTAATACTGTACGTCAAAGGATAGATTTCTTTCTGGGGTGAAATACAATTGCCAAAATACCAATCCCCTAAATCTGGTGTTCCAGCTGTAGCTGGCTAAGTTTAATACTGTCCATCAAAGGATAGATTTTTTCTGTGGTGAAATTCAATTGCCAAAATACCAATCCCCTAAATAAGTGGTTTTAGCTGTTGTTTGTCAAGTGTAATACTGTGCGTCAAAGGATAGATTTCATTTCTGGGGTGAAATTCAATCGCCAAAATACCAATCCCTTAATCTGGTGTTCCAGCTGTGGCTGGCTAAGTTTAATACTGTACATCAATAGGATAGATTTTTTCCGATGTGAAATTCAATTGCCAAATAATAATCCACTACCAGCTGTGGCTAGCCAAGTGTTATAATGTCCGTCAAAGAATAGATTTTTTTGTGTAGTGAAATTCAATTGCCAAAATACCAATCTCCCAAATCTGGTGTTCCAGCTGTGGCTGGCTAAGTTTAATACTATATGTCAAAGGATAGATTTTTTCTGGGGTGAAATTCAATTGCCAAAATACCAATCCCTAATCTGGTGTTCCAGCTGTGGCTGGCTAAGTTTAGTCCTGTACGTCAAAGGATAGATTTTATTCTGGGGTGAAATTCAATTGCCAAAATAACAATCCCCTAAATATGGTGTTACAGCTGTGGCTGACTAAGTGTAATACTGTCCGTCAAAGGATAGATTTTTTGTGGGGTGAAATTCAATTGCCAAAATACCAATCCCTAAATCTGGTGTTCCAGCTGTGGCTTGGCTAAGTGTAATACTGTCCGTGAAAGGATAGATTTTTTGTGGCGTGAAATTCAATTGCCAAAATACCAATCCCCTAAATCTTGTGTTCCAGCTGTGGCTGACCAAGTGTAATACTGTCCGTCAAAGAATAGATTTTTTTCTGGGGTGAAATTCAATTGCCAAAATACCAGTCCCCTAAATATGGTGTTCCAGCTGATGCTGGCTAAGTTTAATACTGTACGTCAGAGGATAGATTTTTTCTGGGGTGAAATTCAATTGCCAAAATACCAATCCCCTAAATCTGGTGTTCCAGCTGTGGCTGGCTAAGTTTAATATTGTCCGTCAAAGGATAGATTTTTTCTGGGGTGAAATTCAATTGCCAAAATACTAATCCCTAAATCTGGTGTTCCAGCTGTGGCTGGCTAAGTTTAATACTGTCCGTCAAAGGATAGATTTTTTTCTGGGGTGAAATTCAATTGCCAAAATACCATTCCCCTAAATCAGTGGTTTCTGCTGTTGCTTGTCAAGTGTAATACTTCGCGTCAAAGGATAGATTTTATTTCTGGGGTGAAATTCAATTGCCAAAATACCAATCCCCTAAATCTGGTGTTCCAGCTGTGGCTGGCTAAGTGTAATACTGTCCGTCAAAAGATAGATTTTTTTCTGGGGTTAAATTCAATTGCCAAAATACCAATCCCGTAAATCTGGTGTTCCAGCTGTGGCTGGCTAAGTTTAATACTGTACGTCAAAGTATAGATTTCTTTCTGCGGTGAAATACAATTTCCAAATTACAATCCCCTACAGCTGGTGTTCCAGCTGTGGCTGACTAAGTGTAATACTGTCCGTCAAAGGATAGATTTTTTTGTGGGGTGAAATTCAATTGCAAAATTCCAATCCCTAAATCTGGAGTTCCAGCTCTGGCTGGCTAAGTTTAATACTATTCGTCAAAGGATAGATTTTTTTCTGGGGTGAAATTCAATTGCCAAAATACCAATCCCCTAAATAAGTGGTTTTAGCTGTTGTTGGTCAAGTGTAATACTGTGCGTAAAAGGATAGATTTCATTTCTGGGGTAAAATTCAATTGCCAAAATAACAATCCCCTACATCTCGTGTTCCAGCTGTAGCTGTCTAAGTGTAATACTGTCCGTCAAAGGATAGATTTTTTTCTGGGGTGAAATTCAATTGCCAAAATACCAATCCCCTAAATAAGTGGTTTTAGCTGTTGTTTGTCAAGTGTAATACTGGGCATAAAAGGATAGATTTCATTTCTGGGGTGAAATCCAATCGCCAAAATATCAATTCCCTTAATCTGGTGTTCCAGCTGTGGCTGGCTAAGTTTAATACTGTTCGTCAAAGGATAGATTTTTTCTGGGGGGAAATCAATTGCCAAAATCCCAATCCCATAAATCTGGTGTTCCAGCTGTGGCTGGCTAAGTTTAATACTGTCCGTCAAAGGATAGATTTTTTTCTGGGGTGAAATTTAATTGCCAAGATTCCAATCCCCTAAATCTGGTGTTACAGCTGTGGCTGGCTAAGTTTAGTACTGTACGTCAAAGGATAGATTTCTTTCTGGGGTGAAATTCAATTGCCAAAATACTAATCCCCTAAATCTGGTGTTCCAGCTGTGGCTGGCTAAGTTTAATACTGTCCGTCAAAGGATAGATTTTTTTCTGGGGTGAAATTCAATTGCCAAAATACCATTCCCCTAAATCAGTGGTTTCTGCTGTTGCTTGTCAAGTGTAATACTTTGCGTAAAAGGATAGATTTTATTTCTGGGGTGAAATTCAATTGCCAAAATACCAATCCCCTAAATCTGGTGTTCCAGCTGTGGCTGGCTAAGTGTAATACTGTCCGTCAAAAAATAAATTTTTTTCTGGGGTTAAATTCAATTGCCAAAATACCAATCCCGTAAATCTGGTGTTCCAGCTGTGGGTGGCTAAGTTTAATACTGTACGTCAAAGGATAGATTTCTTTCTGTGGTGAAATACAATTTCCAAATTACAATCCCTACAGCTGGTGTTCCAGCTGTGGCTGACTAAGTGTAATACTGTCCGTCAAAGGATAGATTTTTTGTGGGGTGAAATTCAATTGCAAAATTCCAATCCCCTAAATCTGGAGTTCCAGCTCTGGCTGGCTAAGTTTAATACTATCCGTCAAAGGATAGATTTTTTTCTGGGGTGAAATTCAATTGCCAAAATACCAATCCCTAAATAAGTGGTTTTAGCTGTTGTTGGTCAAGTGTAATACTGTGCGTAAAAGGATAGATTTCATTTCTGGGGTAAAATTCAATTGCCAAAATAACAATCCCCTACATCTCGTGTTCCAGCTGTAGCTGTCTAAGTGTAATACTGTCCGTCAAAGGATAGATTTTTTTCTGGGGTGAAATTCAATTGCCAAAATACCAATCCCCTAAATAAGTGGTTTTAGCTGTTGTTTGTCAAGTGTAATACTGGGCGTCAAAGGATAGATTTCATTTCTGGGGTGAAATCCAATCGCCAAAATATCAATTCCCTTAATCTGGTGTTCCAGCTGTGGCTGGCTAAGTTTAATACTGTTCGTCAAAGGATAGATTTTTTCTGGGGGGAAATCAATTGCCAAAATCCCAATCCCATAAATCTGGTGTTCCAGCTGTGGCTGGCTAAGTTTAATACTGTCCGTCAAAGGATAGATTTTTTCTGGGGTGAAATTCAATTGCCAAAATACCAATCTCCCAAATCTGGTGTTACAGCTGTGGCTGGCTAAGTTTAATACTGTACGTCAAAGGATAGATTTTTTTCTGGGGTGAAATTCAATTGCCAAAATATCAATCCCCTAAATCTGGTGTTCCAGCTGTGGCTGGCTAAGTTTAATACTGTCCGTCAAAGGATAGATTTTTTCTGGGTGAAATTCAATTGCCAAAATACCAATCCCCTAAATCTGGTGTTCCAGCTGTGGCTGGCTAAGTTTAATACTGTCCGTCAAAGGATAGATTTTTTCTGGGGTGAAATTCAATTGCCAAGATTCCAATCCCCTAAATCTGGTGTTACAGCTGTGGCTGGCTAAGTTTAGTACTGTACGTCAAAGGATAGATTTCTTTCTGGGGTGAAATTCAATTTTCAAATCACAATCTCTTACAGCTGGTGTTCCAGCTGTGGCTGGCTAAGTTTAATAGTGTTTGTCAAAGGATAGATTTTTTTCTGGGGTGAAATTCAATTGCCAAAATACCAATCTCCTAAATCTGGTGTTCCAGCTCTGGCTGGCCAAGTGCAATACTGTCCGTCAAAGGATAGATTTTTTGTGGGGTGAAATTCAATTGCCAAAAGACCAATCCCCTAAATCAGTGGTTTCAGCTTTTGCTCGTCAAGTGTAATACTTTGCGTAAAAGGATAGATTTTATTTCTGGGGTGAAATTCAACCGCCACAATACCAATTCCCTAAATCTGGTGTTCCAGCTGTGGCTGGCTAAGTGTAATACTGTCCGTCAAAAGATAGATTTTTTTCTGGGGTGAAAATCAATTGCCAAAATACCAATCCCCTAAATCTGGTGTGGCTGGCTAAGTTTATTACTGTATGTCAAAGGATAGATTTCTTTCTGGGGTGAAATTCTATTTTCAAATCACAATCTCCTACAGCTGGTGTTCCAGCTGTGGCTGGCTAAGTTTAATACTGTTGGTCAAAGGATAGATTTTTTTCTGGGGTGAAATTCAATTGCAAAAATAAAATTCCCCAAATCTGGGGTTTTCAGCTGTGGCTGGTCAAATGTAATACTGTTCGTCAAAGGATAGATTTCTTTCTGGGGTGAAATTCAATTTTCAAATCATAATCTCCTACAGCTGGTGTTCCAGCTGTGTCTGGCTAAGTTTAATACTGTTTGTCAAAGGATAGATTTTTTTCTGGGGGGAAAATCAATTGCCAAAATCCTAATCCCATAAATCTGGTGTTCCAGCTGTGGCTGGCTATGTTTAATACTGCACGTCAAAGGATAGATTTTTTTCTGGGGTGAAATTCAATTACCAAAATTAAAATCCCCTAAATCTGTTGCTCCAGATGTGGCAGATGTGGCTGGCTAAGTTTAATACTGTCCGTCAAAGGATAGATTTTTTTGTGGGGTGAAATTCAATTGCAAGAATACCAGTTCACTAAATCTGGTGTTCCAGCAGTTGCTGGTTAAGTTTAATACTGTAAGTCAAAGGATAGATTTTTTTTCCTGGGTGAAATTAAATTGCCAAAATAACAATCCCCTAAATCTGGTGTTCCAGCTGTGGCTGGCTAATTTAAATACTGTCCGTCAAAGTATAGATTGTACGTGCGCCGAACAATGTACTGTGACACCCTATATGAGTGGTGTGTTAAGTAGTACTATTCTTATCAGTTTAATCCCTGTTACGTCCAATATCAGGGGACATGTATCGAATAGATTTTAGGAACCGGGAGATGGAAAAAGAAGCTTGGTCGGTCCTCTTACATCCAATTTGGAGCACTGCGCATGCGCCGTGCAATGTACTGTGCCACCCTATATGAGTGGTGTTAAATAGTACTATTCTTATCAGTTTAATCCCTGTTAATTCCCCTATTAGGGGACGTGTATCGAATAGATTTTAGACAACCGCAAAGAGTTGTTAATAGTTGACACACTCATGACATATATTTCATTCCTCTATGCGTCAATCTTGGTGTAGTGATGACTGTGCTCGTGCGCATGTTTGGGAGATTGCAGACGATGGCGGTTTTTCAAAGCCTATGGTCGTGCTGAGGTAGTTCAGTGACAGTTAAGTGACCCAGAAAACAATGATTCTACAGTGTGGGCCCATTGTTGGCCTAGTAGGCTTTAATGATCACCTTAGATGATCACAAAGAAAATTAATGTTTTTTCTATGAAAAATTATCCAGCTGATCGCTTTTGGTCTGTGCACAATGAAGCAACGACATTATCATCTGGGGTGTGCCAACATTGCCAAAACACTCATAGAGGTGATCGCTTCATTGTGATACGCAAGCCCCTTCACCACAACAAGGTAACGATCACGAAGGGGAATTGACACATGTATGTGCCTTTTTTTTGTTTTGTTTTTGTAGCCACAGTGCACCACCAGAGGCCAGAAAAATTTGGCATGTACACATGGCTGAAAAATTAGGTATTGATGTTTTCCAGGCAGAAAGTGTAGTAAAACGAATCCTCCAAACCCTAGTTGGTGGCGGAGAAGTCATGCAACTCATCCAGCATGCAGAGATGAAATACAGCAGTGTGGGGACCATTTTTATCCCAAGGCATCTCATCAGGCCTTTTTTAGTCAAATGTATCCCCCACTGTCAGTCCCTTCGGAATCCACGCCTCATTCATCTTAATAAAGGTGAGGTAATCTAGACTTTTTTGACCTAGGCGACTTCTCTTGTCAGTAACAATACCTTCTGCTGCGCTGAAGGTCCTTTCTGACAGGACACTTGAAGCAGGGCAGGCCAGAAGTTCTATCGCAAATTGGGATAGCTCAGGCCACAGGTCAAGCCTGCACACCAAGTAGACAAGGGGTTCATCGCTCCTCAGAGTGTCGATATCTGCAGTTAAGGCGAGGTAGTCTGCTACCTGTCGGTCGAGTCGTTCTCTGAGGGTGGACCCCGGAGGGCTGTGGCAATGCGTAGGACTTAAAAAGCTCTGCATGTCCTCCATCAACAACACGTCTGAATAGCGTCCTGTCCTTGCCGGCGTGGTCGTGGTAGGAGGAGGATTACTTTCACCTCTTCCCCTGTTAGATTCCCGTTGTGCTGTGACATCAACCTTATAAGCTGTGTAAAGCATACTTTTTAACTTGTTTTGGAACTGCTGCATCCTTTCTGACTTCCGGTAATTCGGTAACATTTCAGCCACTTTCTGCTTATACCGGGGGTTTAGTAGTGCAGTCACCCAGTACAGGTCGTTCTCCTTCAGCCTTTTTATACGAGGGTCCCTCAACAGGCATGACAGCATGAAAGACCCCATTTGCACAAGGTTGGATGCCGAGCTACTCATCTCCCGTTCCTCGTCCTCACTGATGTCATTGAAGGTCTGTTCTTCCCCCCAGCCACGTACAACACCACGGGTCCCAGATAGGTGACAACAACGAGCACCCTGGGATGCCTGCTGTGGTTGGTCTTCCTCCTCCTCAAAGCCACATTCCTCCTCTGACTCCTCTTCCTCAGCCTCCTCTTCCAGCGTTGCCGCAGGTCCAGCAAGTGATGATGATAAGGCTGTTTCTGGTGGTGATGGTGACCACATCTCTTCCTCTTCCTGCTCATCTATGGCCTGATCCAGCACTCTTCGCAGGGGACGCTCCAGGAAGAAAACAAATGGGATGAGGTCGCTGATAGTGCTTTCGGTGCGACTGACTAGGTTTGTCACCTCCTCAAAAGGACGCATGAGCCTACAGGCATTGCGCATGAGCATCCAGTAACGTGGCAAAAAAATACCCAGCTCCGCAGAGGCTGTCCTAGCATCCCGGTCATACAAATACTCATTGACGGATTTTTCTTGTTGGAGCAGGCGGTCGAACATTAGAAGTGTTGAATTCCAACGTGTCGAGCTGTCGCAAGTCAAGCGCCTCACTGGCATGTTGTCTCGCCGCTGAATGTTGTAAAAGTGCGCCATGGCCGTGTAGGAATGCCTGAAATGGCCACACACCTTCCTGGCCTGCTTGAGGACGTCCTGTAAGCCTGGGAACTTACACACAAAATGTTGTACAATCAGATTCAACACATGTGCCATGCACGGCACATGTGTCAACTTGCCCAAATTCAATACTGCCAACAGATTGCTTCCGTTGTCACACACCACTTTGCCGATCTCCAGTTGGTGCGGGGTCAGCAACTGATCCACCTGTGCGTTCAGGGCGGACTGGAGTGTTGATCCGGTGTGACTCTCTGCTTTCAGGCATGTCAACCCCAAGACGGCTTGACACTGTCGTATCCGAGATGTGGTATAGCCCCTGGGGAGCTGGGGGGGGGGGGTGCAGTTGATGATGTGAAGCAATATGCAGCAGCAGAGGAGGACTCAGCCGAGGAGGTTAGCGAAGAGGATGGAGTAGGAGGAGTAGAGGAGGTGGCAGCAGGCCTAGCTTCAAGTCGTGGCAGCATCACCAACTCCGCTGCAGAACCACGCATTCCATGCTTGGCAGCCGTCAGCAGGTTTACCCAATGCACAGTGTACGTGATATACCTGCCCTAACCGTGCTTTGCAGACCAGGTATCAGTGGTCAGATGGATCCTTACCCCAACAGTGTGTGCCAGACATGCCATGACTTCCATTTCCCCAATAGAGTAAAGGTTGGGGATTGCCTTTTGTGAAAGAAAATTTCGGCTGGGTACCTTCCACTGCGGTGTCCCAATAGCTACAAATTTTTTGAAGGTCTCAGACTCCACCAGCTTGTAAAGTAAAAGCTAGCGGGCTAAGAGTTCTGACAAGCCAGCTGTCAGACGCCGGGCAAGGGGGTGACTCTGTGACATTGGCTTCTTACGCTCAAACATTTCCTTGACAGACACCTGACTGTGGTCAGATGAGCAGGAACTGCTGAAGGTGAGAGGTGGAGAGGCGGGTGGTTGGGAGGGGGCAGGGAGGACAGCAGTGGTTGACATGGCTGAAGATGCTGGACCAGGAGGAACATGGTGGCTTTGAGTTTGTGTGCTGCTTGTACTCATATGTTGATCCCATGGGCGTTTGTCATGTGCCTTCGCAAAGCAGTTCTACCTAGGTGGGTGTTGGACTTCTAACAACTCAGTTTCTTTTGGCATAGGCTGCAAATATCATCGCTGTTATCAGAGGCAGACACACAAAAAAAATGCCACACTGCTGAGCTTTGCAATGACGGCATTCTGGTGGTGGCAACAACATGCGTTGATTGGCGTGCTGTCTGGCTGACCCCGGGTGTCGATACATGCTGTCTGACTGTGGAACTAGCTCCTTGCGATGACCTCCCCCTGCTTCCAACTTGTTCTGCTTATACTGGGGGTTTAGTAGTGCAGTCACCCAGTACAGGTCGTTCTCCTTCAGCCTTTTTATACGAGGGTCCCTCAACAGGCATGACAGCATGAAAGACCCCATTTGCACAAGGTTGGATGCCGAGCTACTCATCTCCCGTTCCTCGTCCTCACTGATGTCATTGAAGGTCTGTTCTTCCCCCCAGCCACGTACAACACCACGGGTCCCAGATAGGTGACAACAACGAGCACCCTGGGATGCCTGCTGTGGTTGGTCTTCCTCCTCCTCAAAGCCACATTCCTCCTCTGACTCCTCTTCCTCAGGCTCCTCTTCCAGCGTTGCCGCAGGTCCAGCAAGCGATGATGATAAGGCTGTTTCTGGTGGTGATGGTGACCACATCTCTTCCTCTTCCTGCTCATCTATGGCCTGATCCAGCACTCTTCACAGGGGACACTCTAGGAAGAAAACAAATGGGATGAGGTCGCTGATAGTGCTTTCGGTGCGACTGACTAGGTTTGTCACCTCCTCAAAAGGACGCATGAGCCTACAGGCATTGCGCATGAGCATCCAGTAACGTGGCAAAAAAATACCCAGCTCCACAGAGGCTGTCCTAGCATCCCGGTCATACAAATACTCATTGACGGATTTTTCTTGTTGGAGCAGGCGGTCGAACATTAGGAGTGTTGAATTCCAACGTGTCGAGCTGTCGCAAGTCAAGCGTCTCACTGGCATGTTGTCTCGCCCTTGAATGTCGGAAAAGTGCGCCATGGCCGTGTAGGAATGCCTGAAATGGCCACACGCCTTCCTGGCCTGCTTGAGGACGTCCTGTAAGCCTGGGAACTTACACACAAAGCGTTGTACAATCAGATTCAACACATGTGCCATGCACGGCACATGTGTCAACTTGCCCAAATTCAATACTGCCAACAGATTGCTTCCGTTGTCACACACCACTTTGCCGATCTCCAGTTGGTGCGGGGTCAGCAACTGATCCACCTGTGCGTTCAGGGCCGACTGGAGTGTTGGTCCGGTGTGAATCTCTGCTTTCAGGCATGTCAACCCCAAGACGGCTTGACACTGTCGTATCCGGGATGTGGTATAGCCCCTGGGGAGCTGGGGGGGGGGGTGCAGCTGATGATGTGAAGCAATATGCAGCAGCAGAGGAGGACTCAGCCGAGGAGGTTAGCGAAGAGGATGGAGTAGGAGGAGTAGAGGAGGTGGCAGCAGGCCTAGCTTCAAGTCGTGGCAGCATCACCAACTCCGCTGCAGAGCCACGCATTCCATGCTTGGCAGCCGTCAGCAGGTTTACCCAATGCACAGTGTACGTGATATACCTGCCCTAACCGTTATTTGCAGACCAGGTATCAGTGGTCAGATGGATCCTTGCCCCAACACTGTGTGCCAGACATGCCATGACTTCCATTTCCCCAATAGAGTAAAGGTTGGGGATTGCCTTTTGTGAAAGAAAATTTCGGCCGGGTACCTTCCACTGCGGTGTCCCAATAGCTACAAATTTTTTGAAGGTCTCAGACTCCACCAGCTTGTAAAGTAAAAGCTGGCGGGCTAAGAGTTCTGACAAGCCAGCTGTCAGACGCCGGGCAAGGGGGTGACTCTGTGACATTGGCTTCTTACGCTCAAACATTTCCTTGACAGACACCTGACTGTGGTCAGATGAGCAGGAACTGCTGAAGGTGAGAGGCGGAGTGGCGGGTGGTTGGGAGGGGGCAGGGAGGACAGCAGTGGTTGACGTGGCTGAAGATGCTGGACCAGGAGGAACATGGTGGCTTTGAGTTTGCGTGCTGCTTGTACTCATATGTTGATCCCATGGGCGTTTGTCATGTGCCTTCGCAAAGCAGTTCTACCTAGGTGGGTGTTGGACTTCTAACAACTCAGTTTCTTTTGGCACAGGTTGCAAATAGCATCGCTGTTATCAGAGGCAGACACACACAAAAAAATGCCACACTGCTGAGCTTTGCAATGACGGCATTTTGGTGGTGGCAACAGCATGCGTTGATTGGCGTGCTGTCTGGCTGACCCCGGGTGTCGATACATGCTGTCTGACTGTGGAACTAGCTCCTTGCGATGACCTCCCCCTGCTTCCAACTTGTCTCCTCCTCCTCTCTGTCTCCGCATCTGAACTTCCCCCCTGTTCTTCTTCTCTTCGAGCATTACCCACGTGACATCCACAGACACACCGTCATCATCAACCACTTCACTTGTATCTGACAACTCAGCAAAGGAAGCAGCAGCGAGTACAACATCATCATCACACCGTATGTCCATGTGTGTAATGCTGCCTGACTAAGACATATCCCTGTTATCTACATCCTCTGGCAATAATGGTTGCGCATCACTCATTTCTTCCAACTGATGTGTAAATAAATCCTCTGACAGATCAAATGAAGCGGCTGTGTTGCTAGTGTTGGTGGTGGCGGCTGGCGGGCGAGTGGTAACTTGAGAGGTGCCCGAAGCTGAGCTGGAGGAGGATGGTGCGTTAAGTTTCCGAGCGTAAGCTGTAGAAGATTGGGTTTCCTTTGTAAGCCAGTCAACTATGTCCTCAGAATTTTTCGAGTTCAGGGTATGTGGCCTCTGAACACTGGGTATTATTCTAGGGCCAAAGGATATCACAGCATCACGACGGCCCCTGCGGAGTGGCCTGCCTCTGCCTGTCATTTTTTTTTTGATTAGTGGTACTATGCATGCAAGGTACTCTGCCACCAGGTATGAGTGGTGGGCACTGGCAGTAGGCACACTACAGTCAGTGGAAGTGGGCCTGACACAGACTGGCAGGCAACTAACCTTAGATTAAGGGGTAAAAATTAAATACCTTATTTGTCGGCAAGTTACTGTGCCACCCGGTATGAGTGGTGGGCACTGGCAGTAGGCACACTACAGTCAGTGGAAGTGGGCCTGACACAGACTGGCAGGCAACTAACCTTAGATTAAAGGGTAAAAATTAAATACCTTATTTGTCGGCAAGTTACTGTGCCACCCGGTATGAGTGGTGGGCACTGGCAGTGGGCACACTACAGTCTGTGGAAGTGGGCCTGACACACACTGGCAGGAAACTAACCTTAGATTAAAGGGTAAAAATAAAATGCCTTATTTATCGGCAAGCTACTGTGCCACCCGGTATGAGTGGTGAGCACTGGCAGTGGGCATACTACAGTCTGAGGAAGTGGGCCTGACACACACTAGCAGGCAACTAACCTTAGATTAAAGGGTAAAAATAAAATGCCTTATTTATTGGCAAGCTACTGTACCACCAGGTATGAGTGGTGGGCACTGGCAGTGGGCACACTACAGTCAGTGGAAGTGGGCCTGACACACACTGGCAGCAGGCAGGCAACTGAAATTAGATTAAAGTGTAAAAATTAAATGCCTTTTTTTATGCAAAGTCCTGTGCCACACGGTATGAGTGGTGGGCACTGGCAGTCGGCACACTACAGTCAGTGGAAGTGGGCCTGACACACACTGGCAGCAGGCAGGCAACTGAAATTAGATTAAAGTGTAAAAATTAAATGCCTTTTTATGCAAAGTCCTGTGCCACACGGTATGAGTGGTGGGCACTGGCAGTCGGCACACTACAGTCAGTGGAAGTGGGCCTGACACACACTGGCAGCAGGCAGGCAACTGAAATTTGATTAAAGTGTAAAAATGAAATGCCATTTTTTATGCAAAGTCCTGTGCCACACGGTATGAGTGGTGGGCACTGGCAGTCGGCACACTACAGTCTGTGGGCCTACAGCCTCTCACACACGGGCAGGCCAGGCAACTGATATATATATATGGAGAAAAAATAATAAAAGCAGCATTAAAAAGGGCTTTTTGGGGTGCTGTGACGTTGTCCTTACAGCAGAAGAGTCTGTGGACACAGAACACTGGTCTAGCTAATGCTTTCCCTATGAATTCAGAATCATCAGCACAGCAGCAGCTGCAGTCTCCCTGCTCTCACTAACATGCAGCTTCAGAATGAATCTAAGATGGATGCTGTCCTTGCTTTTTGTTAGGAGGTGGGAGGGTCTGGGAGGGTATGCTGATTGGCTGGAATGTGTCTGCTGACTGTGAGATACAGGGTCAAAGTTTGCTCAGTGATGATGTATAGGGGCGGACTGAACATCGCATATGTTTGCCCGCCGCAGCGAATGCGAACAAGCTATGTTCGCCGGCGAATAGTTCGGGACATCACTAACGACCTTATGCATTTTGCAATTTTCAAAAAATGCTGATGTTGTCTGTGTGCATTCCATATTTTCAGAACGGAACAGCTGGCCCCTAAAAGAACAGTACTATCCTTTTCAGTAATGCGGACAATAATAGGACATGTTCTATTTTTTTGCGGAACGGAAATATGGACATATGGAAACAGAATGTGCGGACCCACTGAAATGAATGGTTCCACATACAGTCTGCAAAAAACGAACGAAGGACACAGAAAGAAAATACGTTCATGTGCATGAGCCCTAAGTCAATGGTGATGGATCCGTTTTCTCTGACACAAAAGAAAACAGATCCGCCCCCCATTGGCTTACAATGGTTTTAGAGACTGATCCGTCTTGGCCATTTTAGATATAATACAACTGGATCCGTTCAGAATGGATGCATATGGTTATATTATCATGACGGTCCGGAAGCATTTTGCTGATCCATGACGGATCCAGCAAAAACGCAGATGTGAAAGTAACCTAATTTGTATAAGGCCCCATTCACATGATCGTATTTTTGGTCTGCATCCAATCCACATTTTTTGCAGATAAGATGCGGAACCACTCAATTCAATGGGGCTCCAAAGGATGCAGACAGCACATCGTGAGCTGTCCAGACTGTGTCCATTCCACAGTCCCGCAAAAAATGGCGGGTTTACGTGTGAGGACAAGGAACTCTGGGAAGGCGGGATGACCCAAGATGCCATGCATGCAGCCAATCAGTAGCCAGCAAGCCCTGTGATGTCGCAGCCCTATAAATATGGTGGCCATCTTGGATTCAGACATTTTTCAGCGTTCTGAGTGCAGGGACAGATGTGAGAAGGTGCTAGGGACAGCAATAGGAAAAACCTGATTGTGAAAAAAACCCTGAAAAAACAATTTATTAGTGCAGGGAAAGGATAGGAAGAAATCATTTCACAGCATTTTAGTGCAGGGAAAGACATCAGAAGGCGCTAGGGACAGTGCTAGAAAAGCGATTTACAAGTGCAGGGAAAGATTATTTGGGGATCCAAATAGCCATTGTACAGCTCTGTTATTCCAGCAATTTGTTATTGTTATTGGGGTGCAAGTGCTATACTGAAAAGCATTTAGTGGCCTATTTCAGTACAAAAAGAAAAATATATACGCACTTTACTGTTGCAATTATTTGTGGTGAAAACATTTAGTGGCCTATTTCAGTGCAAAAAGAAAAATATATAAGCACTTCACTGTTGCAGTTATTTGTGGTAAAAGCGTTTAGTGATGTATTTCAGTACAAGAAGAAAAATATATTCTCAGTTCACTTCTGCAGTTATATGTGGTAAAGGCATTTAGTGGCCTATTTCAGTACAAAACTAAAAATTTATTCTCAGTTCACTTCTGCAGTTATATGTATTGAAATCGTTCAGCGGCCTCTTTCAGTACAGAAAGAAAAATGTATATGCACCACTGTTGCAGTTATTTGTGGTGAAAGCATTTAGTGGCCTATTTCAGTACAAAAAGAAAAATATATATGCACTTCACTGTTATTTGTTTGTTATATGCACCACTGTTGCAGTTATTTGTGGTAAAAGTGTTTAGTGGCTTATTTCAGTACAAAAAGAAAAATATATTTGTCGCCTTTTAGGGGTGTTTTAATTTGCTTTTACTTTATTTAGTTGAGCCGGCTAAAAGTATGCCAGGCAAAGAAGTGCCAGGCCAGGCACAGAGGGGTGGAAGAGGCCAAAATGTTTCTGGCGCTGGCAGAGGTTGCAGCAGAGTAAGGGGGTGTGGAAGCAGGAGTCGGAGTGAGAGGCCTGAGCTCCCGGTGTCATCTAGCAGTCGTGTCTTGACCAGAAACCCAGCAGTTCTTGATTGGTTAACTCGGTCAGCCACTTAATCCCAAGTAACATCAGACACCCCCAGCCAACAGTCGGTGGGTTCGTCAGACACAATCCATAGTTGCCATGGCCCGGGAGCAGGCCCTGTGACCTCACCTGTCCTCAACCTGCCTCTGTCCTTTGCCGTTCCCTCAGCCACAGAAGTATTGTATGCTGTGGGCTCAGCTCCAATATACAGTGAGGACGAGCTACTAGAGGACAGTCAGCAGCTACTGCCCAGCCAAGATCTGGAGGAGACATCCGCCGCTTCCTCCGCTAGGCGGGCAAGTAGTGATGAGGAGAGTGGAGTGAGAGGTGGTGTTGTGAACAGTCAGGATCCTGACCCTGAGACCGTTGAGGATGACATCAGTGACGTGCAGATGATGATAAAGATGATTGTGCTTGGAAGCCAGGTACAGAAGGGGCTTCATCTTCATCAGGAGAAGAGGGTGGCAGATTGCCTGTGAGGCAGCGGCTGAGCCAGCACGGTGGTAGCATGGCTGGGAGTAAGCAGGATGGCAGCAGTGGGAACCAAACGTGCCCGGGGTAGACCTGCCCGGGAAGTAGTGGTGTAGTAGTGGTGTAGAGGCAGCGGCAGTAGCAGTCAGTCATTGTGAACTGTTGGGGGGAAAATTACCTACTCGGCGGTATGGCAGTTTTTTTTTAAGCCGCCGGAGGAGGTGAACGTGACAATCTGTGGGCAGAAGGTGCAGTGTGGCCAGGGTGCCAATGTTGGCACTATGGCCCTGCGTCAACATATGCAGCATCACCATACAGTGGCCTGGGAGAACCGTGGCTCCGATGTGGTGGTCCAGCCTGCCCCAGCAACCACTGCATCACCCAGTGGCATGCACCCGGTTTCAGGTAGGCAAGGCTCCACCACCTCAGCTGAAGGGAGCTGTCTGTCATTCCCATCTTCTGCTGGTCCAGATGCTCCTGCTCCTCCTCGTCAGTCATTCCGTCAGCAATCGATCATCAAAGCGATTGCCCGGAGACAGCAGTATGCGTGCAATCATCCAAAGGCACAGAAGCTGAATGTGCTCCTGTCCAAGTTGCTGGTGCTGCAGTCCCCCCCTTTCCAATTGGTGGACTCTGCACCTTTCAGAGAACTGATGGCTTGTGCCGAGCCGAGGTGGAGACTAGTCCCAAGCCATCATTTCTTTGCCAAAAAGGCAGTACCAGCCCTGTACAAATATGTAGAACAGAAGGTGGGCCAGTCCTTGAGCCTGTCGGTGTCTGTACAATTGCCAATGTGTGGAGCTGTAACTACGGGCACGGACAATACATGTCCTTTTCAGACCACTGGGTGAATGTGGTTCCTGCACAGCCACACCAAAAACTTGTCCAGGATACGCAGCTTCCGCCATCACATTGTCACGCCGTTGGTCCTGCGACAATGTCTGCCTCCTTATACTCCACCATGTCCTCAGCCTCCACTGCATTGACAATTCGCAGTGCCCCTCTAGCATACTATATGTGCAGGGCACGGCAGTATCACGCTGTTCTGCACCTGGTTTGCCTTGGCGAACGGAGTCACACAGGGGAGGAACTGTTCTGTGTCCTTCATCAAGAAATCGAATCCTAGCTTTCTCCGCAACAACAGAAAATCAGAACCATGGTGACCGACAGCGGGAAGAACATGGTGTCGGCGCTGCGTCAAGAAAGGCTGAGCCATGCGCCCTGCATGGCACACATGTTCAATCTGGTTGGCAAGCAGTTCCTGAAGCCTTCCACCCATCTGCAAGACATCCTAAAAATGGCCAGGAAACTTCAGCTATGCGATTATTTTACTTTGCTTTTTTTAATAGAATAATTATATTACTTGATAATTATTATAATTATTCTATTTATTAAAAAAAAAAAAATTATATAATCGCATAGCGAATTAAACACAGCTGTCTCTATAGTCAACCCTCCTATTTGATTGCTAGAATTAGCGAAGTTGACGAATAGGTTGCTAAAACGAAGATGGAGAATACTTTGTTATCTTCGTTTTGAGGAATATGACGAATACATTCGTCATATTCGCTAATTCTACCAAGCCAAGAACGTCTCCATACTAAAATGTACTGTCGGATTTGAGAATTACGTTGAAATCGCAATGCGATTAATATAACTTGAATTAATCGCATTGCGATTTCTACTTAGACCTTGCTTACTATGGTTGGCTTAGTAGAATTAGCGAATATGACGAATGTATTCGTCATATTCCTCAAAACGAAGATAACGAAGTATTCGCTATCTTCGTTTTAGCAACCATAGTAAACCATGTCTGTTAAAATCGCAATGCGATTAATTCAAGTTATATTAATCGCATTGTGATTACAACTTAACACTGCTATCTTACATATTAGGCTAGAATTAACGAATATGGAATATAGCAGCAGTGCTAAGTAGAAATCGCAATGCGATTACTTCAAGTTATATTAATCGCATTGCGATTTCAACTTAGAGCTGGGTTTATAATGGGTCAGCTTGCTAGAATTAACGAAGTTAACGAATATGGAATATATTATAGCAGTGCTAATTGAAATCGCAATGCGATTAATGTAACTTGGAGTAATCGCATTGCGATTTCTACTTAGCACTGCTGCTATATTCCATATTCGTTAATTCTAGCCTAATATGTAATATAGCAGTGTACTGCTAAGTTGTAATCGCAATGCGATTAATATAAATTGAATTAATCGCATTGCAATTTCAACGTAATTCTCAAATCCGACAGTACATTTTAGTATATGGAGACGTTCCATGGTGATGGGGACGCTCCATGAGCACGGAAGTCGGCAGAAGCGGCAACGGGTACAGACTGGAGCAGTACAACCAATTATGAACACTCCTCTATATACTTGTACTCAATAGGGAGTTCCTGTCTCACTACTCATCGATCTCTGAACCGATAAGTGGACTAGAACTAAAATATAACTTTTAATATGTCGTATAAAACTCCTAATCAAGGAATATGTATAACCAGTGAATTATTAATATTAGCTAAATCTCCTACACGGGCTGATCACCTATCCTCCAGGTATGTACCAATGGCGGGTTTGCACCAGGAGAGGTGATCAGTGCGTGTCTACCCACTAAAAATTGCTTATGTGTGGCTGTGCGCCACAAATGAACAAAGCAACAAAGTATGGCTGTTAAGTACACTTAATGACAATCATCCAGCAGTTGCTCCATCATATGATACAAGGTAAAAGTCTAGATATTTGTAGACCATACCTACTGCACCTACATTAGGTTGTCAAGGTGGATATTAAGTGTTAACATGCCTCATACATATATGAAATCAATACATTACCACTTCCTCAGTAGATGTGTTCAAGCGGTTAATGCTGGAGACAACCTCTCAAATATTGTTCAAGAAAGGTGCTCCTACTGTACTGACATCAGGGTGGCCGTCTCAGTGGCAGGTAAATCTCCTGGGTGACCCTAAACTGAGGCCCTGCCTGATAGTAGGACCGGGGTCTACTCTCTCTCCTGCCTATAGACACGGAGCACCCGCCCCGACAGAGGCGACCCCATACGGATCCTGTCCCTGTCCCCCCTCAGAAGAGTTAGAAGGGGCAGCGGATAGTTCACGCCGCCCCCCCTGCTTAATATAACCCAACGGTGCCGGCTGATTCGTGCTTGATCCCCCACTTCCGGTCTCGTGCTGCTGGAACGCATGCTGGAACGCACGCCAGCCAGCACATGAGTCGACCGGAAGTAGCGGAGGTCACGTGATTCATCCAAGCCGGAAGGGCCCGCCTCCAAGTATACGCGCTCCCAATGCCCGAGACTGCGCAGAATTGGGGCATATAGTCGGCAGTGGCCAATATAAGGAGAACAAATTTCTCCTGATTATGGATTTCTTTGGCAAAATATCATTACTTAGTAAGGTAACTATGTATTAGGAGTGGTATAATGTTAATTATTAAAAAAAAAAAAAAAAGGTTGAAGACCAAAGAAGCAGATAGATCGTGTGTCATTATGATCGAATGCTAAGCACACAAATACATTATCAGAACAGCTGATCAGATATACAATAGTCACTGTCAAAAGGACAGCGTCCAGTCCTGATCAGCTGTTCGGATATAACGCAGGGGCGTAACTACCGGGGAAGCAGAGGAAGCAGCTGCTTCGGGGCCCAGGCTTACAGGGGGCCCAGCAAGCACGTGTTTGTCCTCACTTCTCTCCTCCCCTGGGTAATCAGCACGTGTCCTCACTCCTCTACCGATCGCGTCCTCTCGCCCTTGTCTATTTATTTAAAACTTATTTCTTCTTTCTTTCAGAAAAGCTTGCCCTGGGGACCGAACCTGCGACCATTAGGCTCAAAGGCAAGACACTTTACCACTAGGCTATATCTGCTGCCTAGCCAGATAGCTAAAAAAAAAAAAAAAAAAAAAAAAAAATATGACCTCTAGATGTGGAGAACTTTGATAGTGTATCCATACACATTACAGCTGCACCAGCACATTGTATATGGATGTAGCAGAGCTTGGTGTGTTGGGGCAGCTGTAATGTGTATAGATACACTATCAAAGTTCTCCTTATCTAGAGGTCTTATTTTTTTTTTTTTAAGCTACCTAGCTATGCAGCTGATACAGCCTTGTGGATAAGTGTCTTGCCTTTCATCCTAATGGTCACAGGTTCGATTCCCTCACAAACTTTTCTGAAAGACAGGATAAATGAGGCTTGCCTAACATGGAGGTAAGTATATGTGTGTTTTTTTAATTTTTAATTTTTAAATACTGGACTTTTACTTTACTGCCACAGGGGAGGAGGGGCTATTGGCACTATGATATTGGCAAATGGGGGAGAGAGATAGGCCCTTTATATTGGCACACACATTAGGGGGTAGGGGAGAGGATGGCACTATGATATTGGGATGGGGGAAGACAGAGGCACTTGATATTGGCACATTATAGGGGGCACTATGGGGAGAGGAGCACTATGGGGGCATCTGGTGCTATATGGCTGGCTACTGGCACATTATAGGGTGGGTTTATATGGCTGACTACTGGTACATTATAGGGGGGGTTTATATGGCTGACTACTGGCACATTATAGGGGGGTTATATGGCTGACTACTGGCACATTATAGGGGGGGTTATATGGCTGACTACTGGCACATTATAGGGGGGTTATATGGCTGACTACTGGCACATTATAGGGGGGTTATATGGCTGACTACTGGCAAATTATAGGGGGGTTATATGGATGACTACTGGCACATTATAGGGGAGTTATATGGCTGGCTACTGGCACATTATAGGGGGGCTGGGGGGGGGCTATATGGCTGACTACTGGCACATTATAGGGGGGCTATATGGCTGGCACATTATAGAGGGGGAGCGAAACGCGCGGGTAGGGGGGGCCCAATACAAAAATTTGCTGTGGGGCCAAGTCATTTCTAGCTACGCCCCTGATATAACCGATAATTACACTCACATGTGTCATTATAATCAATTCCAAGACATGATAATACGCACATCATCAGGACCATTGATTAGACATACGTTCGTCACCGTCAAAAAATGGTGTCCAATCGGGTCAAATGCTGGGATGTCCTGCCATTAGGCCGATTATCATGACATATTGTCCTTATACCTATGTCTAGGATCCGTTTTACCTATAGTCATGTCTCACTAAATGAAACAACCAAAATATTGTTGCTCATTTAGTCCATGTGGAGCCACTGTTTTCAAATAGTACATCCATCTGGACTCACTTTGCAAGATTTTTTTATCCCAATCCCCACGTCTTATGGTGGGTTTCACTAGTTCTATGCCCATGAAGGAGAGACAAGTGGTCCGACCTCCATGGACACTATTACCATGACGGGCAATGGGAGTATCCCTGGAGTTCTGAACGTCACCTACGTGTTCCCCTATTCTCCTATGGAATTCTCTAATGGTTTTTCCCACGTATTCCATTTTGCATTCACAGGTAATTTTATACACGAATCAGCCGGCACAGATGGGTTATATTAAGCAGGGGGGGCGGCGTGAACTATCCGCTGCCCCTTCTAACTCTTCTGAGGGGTGAGTACCAGCGGTTGAAGGGACACTTCCCTCCTGCTAGCATCTGTGAGGAACCACTGTTCTATCCAGGCTATAGAGAAAATACATCTATCTGTAAGTAATCTCCTATACTTATTCTGGTTACAACAGACTGTCTATCTACATTCAGTAGCAAGCGACAGTGCACTTCTGTGTTTTGTTTTGTTTTTCAGTGTATTTGATTCCCCTTATTGTTACACGTCCCCTGATGAGTCCCAGGTGGTGGGATGAAACGTGGTGCTTAGGGAATAAGTGATAAGGGGGAGTGCAGGTTGTTTAGGCCCCTTACAGGGACAGGATCCGTATGGGGTCGCCCCTGTCGGGACGGGTGCTCCGTGTCTATAGGCAGGAGAGAGAGTAGACCCCGGTCCTGCTATCAGGCAGGGCCTCAGTTTAGGGTCACCCAGGAGATTTACCTGCCACTGAGACGGCCACCCTGATGTCAGTACAGTAGGAGCACCTTTCTTGAACAATATTTGAGAGGTTGTCTCCAGCATTAACCGCTTGAACACATCTACTGAGGAAGTGGTAATGTATTGATTTCATATATGTATGAGACATGTTAACACTTAATATCCACCTTGACAACCTAATGTAGGTGCAGTAGGTATGGTCTACAAATATCTAGACTTTTACCCTGTATCATATGATGGAGCAACTGCTGGATGATTGTCATTAAGTGTACTTAACAGCCATACTTTGTTGCTTTGTTCATTTGTGGCGCACAGCCACACATAAGCAATTTTTAGTGGGTAGACACGCACTGATCACCTCTCCTGGTGCAAACCCGCCATTGGTACATACCTGGTGGATAGGTGATCAGCCCGTGTAGGAGATTTAGCTAATATTAATATTTCACCAGTTACACATATTCCTTGATTAGTAGTTTTATACGACATATTAAAAGTTATATTTTAGTTCTAGTCCACTTATCGGTTCAGAGATTGATGAGTAGTGAGACAGGAACTCCCTATTGAGTACAAGTATATAGAGGAGTGTTCATAATTGGTTGTACTATTATTAATGAAGTAATATCGTGGATATGGCAGGATTTCTAAGCACTGGCTTTAATTTCACAGGAGTGGCTTTGTGAAGCCAAAGAGGTTTTTTCTGACAAAAATTTCTGTCAAAAAAAGTATACACCATCATATAAAGCAGCTTTTAAAGAACTGGAAAAGGTATACCGAGAACAAATAGTTTCTTGGTGGGAGGTACAGAGCCTTGATAACTATTTAACACACAAAATTGTACCCAGAGGCCTGAGAATCGTTCTTAAACCAGCAGTTCGTTGCAGGAATGCTACTCTTATGACCAAATGGGAACAGGAGGCAACCAATAGCTCCCTTAAATTCATGACGCTACTGCTGGAACAAGAACGCATCACCTTGGAAGAGCTAGATAAAAAACTTAAAGAGCAGATTGACATTACACAATCATTTGCTCAAGAAGCAGACTTTAAAACCAAAGAAAAAAGCTTACAGACAACACTAGAACGCTTCCAATATAATTTAAAAGAAAGGAAACACAAACAATTTATCCGTGACTTGGCTGATTTTAGGGAAAACAAAGCATACACTCTTCTGGGGGACACTAACCGCACAACAGAGAGATATACCGATCTGTCTTCAACAGACACGGATTTTTCAGAGCCTGAAAAAGACTCCAATAACAAAAGATCACAATATAGAGGGAGAGGGAGGGGACAACGTAATTTTAGGGGTAACTTCCAAAATAGAAGTAATTCGGATTTTTTAGACTCAGGCACCACCTATCCACTCCTGAATCGCCCTCCCATCCAACTCACCAATCAGGCCCAAAAGTGATAAATTTGTCAACACGTCCCCTTAATGCCCCAGAAACTTGGGTCCTGGAAAAAGGACTGTCCTTTGTCCCCACGTCTAAATTTAACCTTTTTCGAACGATAGTAGATATCAATCTATTTGCGCGTAAACTTCGATGGTTTAAACATTATAGACAGGTGGAAAAAAGACAGGGCATGGAGATGGGGGTCCCAAAAGAAATGGTTAAGGATGTACAGTTACTACAGAGTTTGGCCTTACCCCATACGGCATCAATGGGGGAAGGCCCCTTCACATCCTTAAAAAAGAAAAGCACCAAAATGCCTCCGACGGGGGACACCAATTGTATTGATGTCTTTGTTAATATGATGACTCAGGACCTTGAAACTACTAAGTTACAATCAGCCCCTCCTAATTGCACTACAGAAGAGCTGACAGCTCTGGAGAATCTCTCGAAAGACACTGGTATTGTCATTAAGCCCTCTGACAAGGGTGGCAACATGGTTGTCCTAGATTCAGATCAATATAGATCTGTGTGTGAAGCTCTGTTGGCACCCCGTGATTGTTATGAAATTTTAGAACATGACCCTACCAGTGCTTACCAGAAGGAGTTGAAATCAATCCTAGATACAGCTAAAATGGCGAATCTGATTAATCAGGACGAATATAACTTTTTGTTTCCTTCTTGTCCGCGTGTAGCCACATTTTACTGTCTCCCAAAAATCCACAAGGGGCACAACCCATTGAAAGGTCGCCCCATAGTGTCGGGAGTAGACAGTTTAATACAAAATGTGGGCATATACGTGGACAAAATTCTTTCACCATTCGTATTGTCTCTACCTTCACATGTGAGGGATACAGGGGACCTCATTAAACAGCTGGAGGGTATACACCTAGAGGACGATTGCATACTGGGAAGTATAGACGTGGAGGCCTTATATTCTTCAATTCCCCACGAACTGGGCTTAAAAGCCACTGAATATGCTTTGTCGACAAGAGGTGTACAGTTTGGCGCTCATAACCGATTTGTGTGTCAACTTCTCGAATTTTCCCTCAGGAGGAATTATTTCCTTTTTGGGGGCAAGTTCTTCCACCAGCTCAGGGGCACAGCGATGGGGAGCCCATGTGCCCCCTCGTATGCTAATGTGTTCCTGGGCTGGTGGGAAAGACTATGTGTATTTGGGGAAGCATCGGTGGACATTGATCGGGTCCAGATGTGGGCACGCTACATCGACGATGTCTTCATTATTTGGAAGGGAGATGTGGCGTCCTTCACATCTTGGGCCAACAACCTAAATAATAACAATTTGGGATTACGTTTTACTAATGAGTGCAATACCACCACTTTACCTTTTCTTGATATCACTATCTCCAGAAATGACGTTGGTCTTTTGGACACCACTATATTTCGAAAACCGACCTCCACTAATTCCCTCCTGAGGTGGGAAAGCCATCATCCTTTCCCACTCAGGAGGGGAATACCTAGGGGCCAATACTTGCGTCTTAGACGTAATTGTTCCCAACATTCCGAGTTCATACACAAAGCTAAGGACTTGAGGGATAGATTCTTGGACCGCGGATACCCCTTAAATACACTAAAACCAGCCTTTCAAAAGGCTTGTGCTATGGAACGCTCTGAATTACTGACTCCCCGACCTGTGGGCAAGACGGGTACTTTACCTAATGAGATCAGAATAATTTGCCAATATGATGCAGCATCTAAACATGTCAGGGAAATACTGGGCAAATACTGGCACATCTTAAGAATGGACCCTGATCTTGCGGAGGTCGTCCCTGAGCGACCTAACGTCACCTATCGTAAGGGTCCAAGTATCCGGGATAGACTGGTGAGGAGCCACTTTACACCTACCCCTTCTACCTTAACCTGGCTGGACAGACAAATCTGCGGAAATTACAGATGCGGAGGATGTGTTTCCTGCAGGTATATGACATGTGGCAAAACCTTCACCAGTTCCAATACAGGAAAAACATACTCCATTCGGGATTACATTAACTGCAGATCCAAGGGGATTGTGTATAAAATTACCTGTGAATGCAAAATGGAATACGTGGGAAAAACCATTAGAGAATTCCGTAGGAGAATAGGGGAACACGTAGGTGACGTTCAGAACTCCAGGGATACTCCCATTGCCCGTCATGTTAATAGTGTCCATGGAGGTCGGACCACTTGTCTCTCCTTCATGGGCATAGAACTAGTGAAACCCACCATTAGACGTGGGGATTGGGATAAAAAAATCTTGCAAAGTGAGTCCAGATGGATGTACTATTTGAAAACAGTGGCTCCACATGGACTAAATGAGCAACAATATTTTGGTTGTTTCATTTAGTGAGACATGACTATAGGTAAAAGGGATCCTAGACATAGGTATAAGGACAATATGCCATGATAATCGGCCTAATGGCAGGACATCCCAGCATTTGACCCGATTGGACACCATTTTTTGAAGGTGACGAACGTATGTCTAATCAATGGTCCTGATGATGTGCGTATTATCATGTCTTGGAATTGATTATAATGACACATGTGAGTGTAATTATCGGTTAGAATGGCGTTATATCCGAACAGCTGATCAGGACTGGACGCTGTCCTTTGACAGTGACTATTGTATATCTGATCAGCTGTTCTGATAATGTATTTGTGTGCTTGGCATTCGATCATAATGACACACGATCTATCTGCCTCTTTGGTCTTCAACCTTTTTTTTTTTTTTAAATAATTAACATTATACCACTCCTAATACATAGTTACCTTACTAAGTAATGATATTTTGCCAAAGAAATCCATAATCAGGAGAAATTTGTTCTCCTTATATTGGCCACTGCCGACTATATGCCCCAATTCTGCGCAGTCTCGGGCATTGGGAGCGCGTATACTTGGAGGCGGGCCCTTCCGGCTTGGATGAATCACGTGACCTCCGCTACTTCCGGTTGACTCATGTGCTGGCTGGCGTGCGTTCCAGCGTGCGTTCCAGCGGCACGAGACCGGAAGTGGGGGATCAAGCACGAATCAGCCGGCACCGATGGGTTATATTAAGCAGGGGGGGCGGCGTGAACTATCCGCTGCCCCTTCTAACTCTTCTGAGGGGTGAGTACCAGCGGTTGAAGGGACACTTCCCTCCTGCTAGCATCTGTGAGGAACCACTGTTCTATCCAGGCTATAGAGAAAATACATCTATCTGTAAGTAATCTCCTATACTTATTCTGGTTACAACAGACTGTCTAGCTACATTCAGTAGCAAGTGACAGTGCACTTCTGTGTTTTGTTTTGTTTTTCAGTGTATTTGATTTCCCTTATTGTTACACGTCCTCTGATGAGTCCCAGGTGGTGGGATGAAACGTGGCGCGTAGGGAATAAGTGATAAGGGGGAGTGCAGTTTGTTTAGGCCCCTTACAGGGACAGGATCCGTATGGGTTCGCCCCTGTCGGGGCGGGTGCTCCGTGTCTATAGGCAGGAGAGAGAGTAGACCCCGGTCCTACTATCAGGCAGGGCCTCAGTTTAGGGTCACCCAGGAGATTTACCTGCCACTGAGACGGCCACCCTGATGTCAGTACAGTAGGAGCACCTTTCTTGAACAATATTTGAGAGGTTGTCTCCAGCATTAACCGCTTGAACACATCTACTGAGGAAGTGGTAATGTATTGATTTCATATATGTATGAGGCATGTTAACACTTAATATCCACCTTGACAACCTAATGTAGGTGCAGTAGGTATGGTCTACAAATATCTAGACTTTTACCCTGTATCATATGATGGAGCAACTGCTGGATGATTGTCATTAAGTGTACTTAACAGCCATACTTTGTTGCTTTGTTCATTTGTGGCGCACAGCCACACATAAGCAATTTTTAGTGGGTAGACACGCACTGATCACCTCTCCTGGTGCAAACCCGCCATTGGTACATACCTGGTGGATAGGTGATCAGCCCGTGTAGGAGATTTAGCTAATATTAATAATTCACTGGTTATACATATTCCTTGATTAGGAGTTTTATACGACATATTAACAGACTGGAGCAGCCAGGAAGCCAGGAATCCTCAGGACAGGTAAGAACTACTTTTGGGAAGTGGGAAAGAAAAAAATATAACTAAAAAACAAACAAAAAAAAAATATTCGAAATAGCAAATTTATAGAGCTATATTCGAAATATTCGCGAATTAGCGAAGTGCCGATATTCGCGACAAAAATTCACTATTCGTCAGCAGGTACTGGTATTGCCATCCACCTCCCCACTTTGTCACTGGGTCACTTTGTGGTCTCCTCCTGATGCTGCTGCTGCCGCCACCTCCTGACTCTGTCATTGTGCCACTCAGTGGCCTTCTCCTGATGCTGCTACTGCTGCTGCTACCTCCAGACTCTGTCATTGTGCCAATCTGTGGCCTTCTCCTGATGCTGATATTGCTGCTTCCACAGCCTCCAGACTATTTCATGGTGCCACTATGTGGCCTCCTCCTGATGCTGCCGCCACCTCTAGACTCTGTCATTGGGCCACTCTGTGGTCTCCTCATGCTGCTTCCACCTCACTACTATGTCATAGGGCCACTCTGTGGACTTCTCCTGCTGTTCCCACCCTCCCCACTTCATGACTGGGCCACTATTTTGCCTTTCAGCCTGGCTAACATCATCATTTATTTGACCTTTCTTCTGATCTGTTAGAAGGAAGGAAAAATGAGACACACAACAGATTCTGTCTGTGTAGCAGCTGTAGGGCCTCTATGGTCCCATCAGAATTGGTTTATGATTTGGTAGCCAAAAGCAGGAGTGGGTACAAAAAACAGAAGACATGCAAATATTCCATTCATGTGTCACCTCTGCTTTAGATCCCCTCCTGTTTTATTTGGCATTAGCAATACTGATGGATTATTGAGCAAATGCTGACCAAGTGAAGGCGAATGCTCCACAGACAGGATCCGTTTTTTGTGGGTTATTGTTCTGACGGATCAGAGGAAGGGCAAATTAATCAGTGACGTCAACACAAACCTAATGGTGACACCCTCTCACTCTGTCGGGGGGCTCTACTTGTATAACAGAACTGGTTCTGTAGACATCTATGTGGAATCAGCTGGCAACGGTGTAAAAGGAGTGCGCTTCTTCTTGACGCTAACATCGACCTGTAAGGCTGAGTTAATGAGTCTACTAAGAGTCTGCAGCTGTGCTATGTCTGGAGACACCTGGACACAGCCGAGTTGCTTCCTTGCCACTTCCTCTGGTCACTCTGTAGCGTTCATGCTATGTATGCTGGAAAAGAGAAGGCAGAAGCAGTTTTGTCTTTCACAAACCCCTGATGAGTGACATGCTTATAGAATTATTGTACAAACTGCATTCCATAGAAAGTGAGAGTGGTCACTCTTATTACAGAACCTGCGTATACTAGGCGGCCTTTAAGTGATTGTCCATACTCTAGATGACTTTTCCAGGAAACAATCATATCAAAAGAAACTTCCAGAAAATATGCCTTCATTTTTACTGAGCTTGGACAAATGCAGGCACTGAATTGCAATGACTGATTTCCTCTGGGAAAATGAAAAAAAAAAAGGAAGTAAGTGTCATATTGAAAATACATGAGATCCTTTCTGGTCTTGAAAAGGTGTTCACAATGTTACAGCGAGGGTAAAATGCATGCCGAGAGCAGCTGTATTTTTATAAGACTAACTCAACCAACAATGTTGCTGGGTTTCTAATGTACTGCATATGTTCTTTCTTTGATTTTTGTATCACTCAATGCAAGTCAAACAAGCTTTTTTTTATTATATGCATACATGGCTCTGGATCACAAACTATCACAATAAACGGCAACTGTTGTTGTGGTTAAGTTATTTTATCCTCCTGCTCTACAAATCTTATGTCTCGGCTCTCTGCCAACTTGCAAGGTCTTCACAGCAGCTGAAGTAGAAAACAGATCGAATTTAATAACCTTTTTTTTCATTTCAGGAATAAATACATCAATAATCTCCTCCACTTGCAGGCTCTGCCTTCTATGTCTCTGAACTAAACACCAAACCAAAGTTACACATGGAGAGTAAACTAGAATTGAAAACGTTTTCTGTCTTGCAAATACACTACAATGGTGTATGTTGGGGATTTAGTTGGGTTCTCATTACCTGTATTATCTACTGTGCTATTAGAAAATATCTTTATGACTTTAAAAGAACGTCTGTATTGCCCTAACCATGTGTACAACAGCGTAGAACATCCCAAAGTCCCTCATGTCTTATTTGAACAAACCATTTACATTTCCTTGGCTGTCCATAGAACAGCAGATGCTGGCAGCTGCGGTATACATGGCAAGCAACATGGTGGCTGTCACATTATTTAGCCATGTAAGCAATCCTGAACACATCTTCAACGCTTGTGTTGAAGGCATTAAACACATGCTCACATACAGCAGTTTATGGTGCCTTCATCTGCACCTGCACTAAATGCTTCCAGCACAAGCGCTGGAAGGTATTTTTCCAGGGTTGCAATCATTTGTGTAAATCATGTAACTGCCTCCATCTTGATTGCCATGGACACTGTTAGCATCTGCATTAATTCACGTCAGGGAAGTTATTGAAGAGTTTTTCTCACAGAAAAGATTTATCATCCCTCTATAGGACCAATGGTTTATTCAAAATGTACCCCCTTGTCGTGTTTACTCCCAATGGTTGCCACCAGTGATCATAGATTTATCACCCATTATGATGAGAGATGATAAATTTGGTTTATGGGAAAACCTCTGGTGCCTGGTGCTGGTAAGGGGTTAGGGTGCCAACAGTTCCACAATTCACTCAGTCTTGGACAGGTATTTAGATACAGGGTTAAGAAGAAAGCTAACTCTTTGCCCCAGGTAAAAGAAAGCCTAGCTGCAAGTCTAACAGAAAAAAATGATTTGCTCCCAGTAGGTGGTTGACAACTAGAAATGTCGCGAACATAAAATTTTCCGTTCGCGAACAGCGAACGCGAGTTTATGCAAATGTTCGCGAACAGGCGAACAGGGCAAACCGCAATAGACTTTAATAGACAGGCGAATTTTAAAACCCACAGGGACTCTTCCTGGCCACAATAGTGATGGAAAAGTTGTTTCAAGGGGACTAACACCTGTACTGTGGCATGCCGGAGGGGGATCCATTGCAAAACTCCCATGGAAAATTATGTAGTTGACGCAGAGTGTGGTAAGTTGAATTCGCATTGCGATTATTATAACCTTCATTAATCGCATTGCGAATTCAACTTAGAGCTAGTTTTCTAACGGTTGCATTGCTAGAATATAACGAAGATTGAGAATATAGTGCTATATTCAAAATCTTCGTTATATTCTAGCAATACAACCATTAGGAACTCACATCTAAGTTGTAATTGCAATGCGATTAATATAACCTGTATTAATCGCATTGTGATTAGTGTTGAGCGAACAGTTCGAGCATCGTTCGGGTTCGTACCAAATTTTGGGGTGTTCGGGACACGGACCCGAACCCGAACATTTTCAAAAAAGTTTGGGTTCGGGTTCGGTGTTCGTCGATTACTTCCCGCTTTCTGAAGGGCTGCACAGCAGCCAATCAGCTAGCGTTTTACTTCTTGCCCTAAGAGCCCATCACAGCCATGCCTACTAATGGCATGGCTGTGATTGGCCAAGTGCAGCATGTGACCCAGCCTCTATTTAAGCTGCAGTCACGTAGCGCCGCACGTCACACTGCTCTGATTAGTGTAGGGAGAGGACTCAGCTTCTGTCAGGGCGAGATTAGGCAGGTTAAAGTCAGCAACAGCACCTAATGAACGGATCGATTTACAGCTGAGAATCATTGAACTTCTGCTAGTTACTTGCTCGCTGGTTTTTAGGATGCACAGAGCGTTTTTCTGTCACTTATTTTCTGGGTTGATCGGCGGCCATTTTGTGACTTGTGGTGCGCCAGAAGAAGCTGCCACCAAGTCCATCAATCCATCAATACTAGTTTTTTTTTTTTTGCTATATTCTACATCAGGGGCTTGGCTGTGCTAATTGTCACCCCTAGAAACTCAGGAAAGAAATTTCTATATTTTATTAAGGGGTTAAATACAATTGCCCAAATACCAATCCCCTAAATCTGGTGTTCCAGCTTTGGCTGGACAAGTATAATACTGTCTGCTGTCAGGCAAAGGATAGATTATTTTCTGGGGTTAAATTCAATTGCCAAAATAGCAATACCATAAATCAGTGGTTTCAGCTGTGGCTGGCAAAATAGTATAGTGTCCGAGGTAACGCACACACGTACAGACGCACGTACACGATTCTTGAATAGTTGTATTATCGCGATAATAAAACTAACAGTGTAAAGTTGACTGTATTGCTCTAAGTTATGTTCGCGTACGAATGTAACTTCTATTACAGCACGCCAATACTAAAACTGACTAAGAGACAGCTTTAAGTTCTATTCGAACGCGATTGCAACTTTGGAACTTAAAGTGGTGTACGATTTTAAAAGTTGAGTACTAAAAAGTTGGAATCGCAATGCGATTCTTATGTATTTGCTTAATCGCATTGCGATTACAACTTTGAGCTACCGATCACCATGGGAACGCCTCCTCCAGTAGAATGTACTGTCGGATGTGAGAATTAAGTTGAAATCGCAATGCGATTATTATATATCTGCTTAATCGCATTGCCGTTTCAACTTAGCATTGCTAAATAATTCCATCCATATTCGTTAACTTACTGACTCAGTAAGTTAACGATATGGATAGAATTATTTAGCAATGCTAAGTTGAAATCGCAATGCGATTAAGCAAATATATAAGAATCGCATTGCGATTTCAACTTAATTCTCAGATCCGACAGTACATTCTACTGGAGGAGGCGTTCCCATGGTGATCGTTAGCTCAAAGTTGTAATCGCAATGCGTTTATTGCGGTATATTATCCCTCTGGGTGTCTTTTACAGCCTTTTTAGTGCCCAAAAGTTCGGGTCCCCATTGACTTCTATGGGGTTCGGGATGAAGTTCGGGTTGAGTTCGGATCACGAACCCGGACATTTTCCGGAAGTTCGGCCGAACCTCTCGAACCCGAACATCCAGGTGTTCGCTCATCTCTAATTGTGATTAAAACTTAGATCTGAGTTCCTAATGGTTGTATTGCTAGAATATAACGAAGATTGAGAATATAGCACTATCTTCTCAATCTTCATTATATTCTATCAATACAACCATTAGGAACTCAAATCTAGGTTGTAATCGCAATGCGATTAAGGCCTAATTCACACGTCCGCAATCTACGTCCGCACCTGTGCTCTCCGCATCTGCATTTGCGGAGCGCGCCGCCGATCTTCCGGATGGCGGCTCAGCAAAAATATAGAGCATGTCCTATTCTTGCGCGCAATTGCGGACAAGTATAGGCATCTGTATAGGGCTGGTGGCAAGGTGTTTTGCAGATCCGCAAAACACTACGGACGTGTGAATAAGGCCTAATACAGGTTATATTAATCGCATTGCGATTACAACTTAGATCTGAGTTCCTAATGGTTGTATTGCTAGAATAGACGAATATAACAAATATAGCGCTATATTCTCAATCTTCGTTATATAATTCTAGCAATACAACCATTAGGAACCCAGCTCTAAGTTAAATTCGCAATGCGATTAATACAGGTTATATTAATCGCATTGCGATTACAACTACTAACACTGCAGCTTCAGAATGAATCTAAGATGGATGCCGTCCTTGCTTTTTGATAGGAGGTGGGAGGGTCTGGGAGGGAGGGTATGCTGATTGGCTGGAATGTGTCTGCTGACTGTGAGGTACAGGGTCAAAGTTTGCTCAATGATAAAGTATAGGGGCGAACGCGAACATTGCATATGTTCGCCCGCCGCGGCAGACGCGAACAAGCTATGTTCACCGGGAACCGTTCGCCGGCGAATAGTTCGGGACATCTCTATTGACAACTAATCCCCCTAAATCCTGCCTACATTTTGTATAAAACGTAAAGTGTAATAGTTGGTTTGGTTTATTTTTTTAATATAGTTTAGGGACAGAGATGTTAAACATTTTTGTAATATACTTTATTAGGCAATGATTTTTCTTTGTAGTAGAAAACATGGTGTAATGGTTTTTCTTTGCAAAGCGCTAACAGCATTGCTAATGAGAGTTTGTCTTCAGTCTCTAACATGTTACTGAGTGCTGAAGACACTTTTGGGTAATATTCAGAGGTTTCCAGCAGTCTCTTGACACTTATCCCAGTCCCTGAATATGAGTATGTGCCCTATCACTGCCACCTTGCCTGTCTGACTTGTTACACAGAGGATTCTTCAGCATTCAGTAGAATGCTGAAGACTGCAGACAGACTCTCTTTAGCAACACTCTTTACACACAGTGAAGTACAAAGAAACATCTTTCCTTAGTATATTACAAACATCTTTAACATCCCTGTCCCTACAAAATATTAAAAATAAACTGAAACAATAAAATAAATAAACTGAAACGTCAATAAAACAGAAACCTGACTTCCTAAACAATTTAAAAAAAACATGATACAATTTTTCAGTGAAGAAAGCATGTGTATGGGGGGGAGAGGGGGGGGGGGTTGCATTCTATGTACGCATTCAACCTCGGATGATTAGTTATCCAACCTTATACTCGGTGGGCAGTGCGATCTAAATTGTAATGCTCATACTAGGAAAGGCAGTAAATGGCTGACAGTGCAATCTTGCTAGTATAATACAAGAGGTTATTGCCGGCTGCATCGCGCAAGCAGCACAGCAAATATATAACCCTATACATACAATTAACACTGCTATACATTTGATAGTCATTACTACCACCTAGGGCTTTTAAAGTGTAATCCTTGAGGATCTCTATCATGATCCCAATAAAAGTTATGTTTTATTATAATTTGAAAATTTGAATGGATAGTGCCAAGAGTAGGCAATTTATTTGGGATTTCCCAAAAAGTAAAAAATAAATATTAGTTATCCAAGACATCATATAAATTAACCCATAGCATCACATACTGTTATGTAGATTGAAAACATGTTTCTTATATACTAGGTCTGATTGGACATAGATAGTACTGAATAGCTACATGTATTTTTTAATTAGATTTTTTAGAAAATTTTTAGAATGGTGTAGTAAAAGTTATATTTTACATGCATATGTAGGAGGATTTTAGTGCATTAGTTACCTATAGGCAAATTGTATATTATCATGTAAGCATCTGCATTAACTCTTTTCACCTCCGGGAGTCAAACTAATATTGCAGTTTGCTGTATGAAACAAGAGTAGATACAAATATGTTTCGCTGGTAGCCATAGCCATGTTCATGATCATTGCAAGTATACGGAGGATTCATGTGCCTATTTGCCTACAGTCTATGAAGGTAAACAGCTCTGAGCAGCTCTGTATAAGAGCAAAGACTGGTCGCTTGGATGCACAAGAGTGAAAACCAGCAGGATGGGAAAGCTCTTGACTCACCACAGAATAAGTTACATTTACTGAATTTTCTGCAATACATTTCTAGAGATTCATAATCAAGTGCATGGCAGGTCTTGAAATCCATTTATCATTCACATACTGTATGACAGCAAAGCCCTATTTTCAGCAGCCATTACTTTAGCATCTTGTTGCCAAATTCTCTTATCTTTAAGCAAGTTTTTATGTCATTAGTATTAGACAAACTATTTTAAATGCTTCTTATCAGAGGAGGAACTGGAAGGTCTAGGGCCCCAATGCATCCCCCAAACTATGTGGCTCAGGCACCCAATCAGGCTTGGGTGGAAATGTAACCTCTGCATCTCATATACTGTCACTATGGTCCTGCTTCTGGTCCTCATAGATGACCTAAAACTCACCATCAGAAACCTATGGCATACCCTGTAGATATACCATAAATGTCCAGATGGAAATGCCCCTTTAATTGTACAGTTCATTCTGTTGGTGCACCTACCCCAATACAGTGTACATATGATCATAAAGTACGCGCCTAATTACTCAGTATCATGACCAAATAAGGCTGCATGCATTATTCAAATAACACTTTTGTACAGCTGCCTAGATACCAATGCAATATAGCCCATTTCATAAGCTGCCCAAACATTATAGTGTACAATACCTGAATTGCAGTATTGCACAATACCTAAATAAATACCACCATACAGGGTTTAAATAATACCAATGTACAGTGACCAATTAACAGTTCCATACATAAAGTAAAATAATAACATTATTGTGCGCAACTGTTACACTATCAATATTAAAGGGTTTTTTCAAGATATTTTTATAGAAGACCTAACCTCAGCACAGCCTTGTCTTCATCACGTACCTGTTCACCGTCGATATTGCAGTGGTGAGCAGGTGTAATTACAAGAAGCCGACCCATTCACTTCAATGGGACAGATCCTTTCTATACACTTAAATAGAAAGGAGCTGTCCCATAGAAGTGAATGGGATGGTTTGGTTGTAATTTCGCCTGCCCACCACTGTGATGTTGACTGCAAACAGGTAAACAATGAAGGGATCCCGAGGATAGGGCATCAATGAAAATATCTTGGAAAAACCCTTTAAGATTCATGGAAGTCAATAACCTCAGGTGCCAGGCAGAGGCAATCTGTGGCTATCCTCTTTGGCACAGACTCACCTGTGCATCCACAATGATCCTAAGGATGATCAGAGTAAATGATGATATTTAATTATTTACCTCCAGAAATGGCATGTTTTGCCATATCATAAAGAGCAATTTTGATTTTATTCTTCTCATGTCTTGTTCAGCATGTGTTGTAGCCGGACAACTCAGAAGGTGCAGTGTTTTGCTCACTTCATCCTTGTCTGCTCATGGAATGTAAATCTTAATACCCTTTAGTGATATTCTGGAGCAGTGCATGCTTTCCTAAGTACTGGGCAACACATTATAGCCAAATATGGATTTGAGTAAAATTTCTGAAAAAGGAGAGCAGCTTTAAAATCTTTGTTAAATATTTGTCAAGTGACATGTATCAGCCATTCCTTAAAAAATAGTGTGTATATTTAGATCCCCAGAATCGTGCAACTATAATAAGCACCAGAGACAGACAAAATGCAAGAACAGACACGGACTTGTTCCCGTTCACATGTACAGAGGTAAATGAGAGAAAATTGTAGAAGAAAAGCGCAATGGGGCACATTTACAGATCCTGTTATCACAATAGCTCACGCTGGCTGATAAATGTAGTCCATGGCTAGATACATTTGTTAAACTTTACACCACCTATTGATTGGTTACTTAGTGTCAAAATATTTCCGCATTTCAGCTAAGCCATGCCTCCTCGTCAGCTAGAAAATTAAAACAGGCGAGTCAGACATAGTGGACTGTTCTTTTTTTGCACATTTTCTTCATAAATAGATCTAAATATTCGACAATAGAAAGGCACATATCAAACTGGTGTAAAGTAGAACTGACTAAATTGCCAATAACAATCACTCAGATTCCACCTTTCATTTTTAGAGCTCCTTTGGAAAATAAAAGGTGGAATCTGATTGGTTGTTACGGGCAACTTAGCCAGTTTGATTAATCTCCCCCATAGTCTAGATCCTATAACATTAGTCAATTTTCACCAATATGTTTATAATTCATTTATTACAAAATCTGCAAAAACAAAAGCCGTTAATGTTGAGCGAATTGAAGTATCCGAAGTGGAATTTTGATCCACAATTCAGGAAAAATTTGATTCATCATGAAGCCGAAATTCCTCTTGTTTTGTGGTAACGAATCAATTTTTCCTAAAATGATGGCTGAAAGTAAAAAAAAATATACTCTCTGACCGCTCCCAGAAGAAAACCTGTCAATGGACCTGTGGTGAGCGTGGTGACTTCTTCACGTGATCACGCTGTCCGCGCACGGTGGCATGGATGAGGTGAGTATAATTTTTTTAACCCCTGATAAACCCCTGAAAGGCTGCATGTAAGACACAGATGCCGTAATCAGTGTTGATCTGAGGGGCATCTGAGGGGTTAAATGACAGGGGCGCTGTGATCGCCATTCCCCATCAATGCACCCGCTCCATACAATGGAAAGCGATTTGTGACTAAGTAAGTAATTCATCACGGATCAAATTTCTTGTCAAAATTCGGCTAAGCCCGGTTAAATCTGCGGCATGCTAATTTACACAGGGGATTTTGCAATGCAAAGAGCGAAATCTGTGTAAAATTAGCAGCTTTTCCGCAAAAACAAACAAAAACAAAAAAAAGCACCGTTTCGGTTGCATTTTTGCATCATATCAGTCACATGTGAACAAGTGCTTACACTTTAGTTACAGCTCCAAGAAACCACATTGTGATCTGGTTTAGACACAGTAAGTTATTATTTTGTAACTCTATATGGCTCTGAGTTCTATCTCTCACACCTAAATGTGTAGTTTGGGTTGAAATTATCATCATTATTATTATTACTAATATTATTCAGTATATTAAACTCTATGACACACTATACTTCATGTTAATAGTAAATTTGGGTCATCTTGATACCTTTATTAAATATCCATAATTTACAGAAAATTTGGAGATTTCTAAATTTGAATTTTTCTGCTTTGGAGACAGATAGTAATACCTCACAAAGTAGTTAATAATTAACATTCACCATATGTCTACTTTATGTTGGCATCATTTTGTAAATTAAATTTTATTTTTTTTAGGATAAAAGAGGGCTTATAACTTTAGAGCCAATTTTTACAATTTTCATGAAGATCTCCCAAACCGACTTTGTTCTGAAGTAACTCTGTTACCAAGTAAGGGCTCATTCACATGAACGTATTTTCTTTCCGTGTCCGTTCCGTTTTTTCTGCAGACCGTAAGCGGAACCGTTCACTTTAATGGGTCCGCAAAGAAAACCAAAGTTACTCCGTGTGCATTCCGTTTCTGTATGTCCGTATTTCCGTTCAGCATAAAAATAGAACATGTCTTATTATTATCCGTATTATGGACATCGATCGTACTGTTCTATGAAGGGCCAGCTGTTCTGTTCAGTAAAATACGAAATGCAAAACGGATGTCATCCATATTTTTTGGGGATCAGTTTTTTGTGAATCGCAAAATACATACCGTCGAGTGCATGAGGCCTAACTTTGAGGGGCTAACATAATAGAAAGCATTCATAAAAGACCCCATTTTAGAAACGAAGCGCTTAAAATTTATTCAAAATTGATGTAGATACCTAACTCTTTAGATGTTCCACAGGAATTAAAGCAAAGTGCAGGTGAAATTTAGAGATGGCTCGAACTATTCGCCGGCGAACAGTTCCCGACGAACATAGCTTGTTCGCGTTCGCCGAGGCGGGCGAACATATGCAATGTTCAGTCCGCCCCCTATAAATCATCATTGAGCAAACTTTGACCCTGTACCACACAGTCAGCAGACACATTCCAGCCAATCAGCAGCATACCCTCCCTCCCAGACCCTCCCATCTCCTGGACAGCATTGATTTTAGATTCATTGGGAAGCTGCAGTCTTAGTGAGAGGAGGGACAGTGTAGCTGCTGCTGACTTAATAGGGAAATCGATAGCTAGGCTAGTGTATTCAGTATCCACTCCAGTCCTGAAAGACTCATCTGATCTTTGCTGTAAGGACAGCGTCCTGATAGCACCCCAAAAAGTCATTTTAGGGCTGCTACATTAGTCTGCTTTTGTTTATTTTTTCTCCATATATATATTGCAGTTGCCTGGCCTGCCCGTGTGTGAGGAGCTGCAGGCCCAGAGACTGTAGTGTGCCCTCTGCCAGTGCTGCCCATCAATCATACCGTGTGGCACTGGACTTTGCCTTAAAATAAGGTACTTTATCTGTACACTTTAATCTAATTTCAGTTGCCTGCCGGCCAGTGTGTGTGTGTCAGGCCGACAGACTGTAGTGTGCCCTCTGCCAGTGCTGCCCATTAATCATACCGTGTGGCACTGGACTTTGCCCTAAAATAAGGCACTTTATCTGTACACTTTAATCTAATTTCAGTTGCCTGCCGGCCAGTGTGTGTATGCAGGGCTGGGACAAGGTCCACCACCAACAGAGGCTGAGCTGCCCAAGTGCGCCCCCCCACAGGATCTGTGGATGACATTGTTATGAGGGGGATCTATGGTTGACACTGTTATGGGGCGGATCTATGGAGGAAACTGTTATGGGGGGGATCTATGGATGACAGTGTTATGGGGTAATCTGTGGATGACACTGTTATGGGGGATCTGTGGATGACACTGTTATGGGGGATCTGTGGATGACAATGCTATGGGAGATCTGGGATGACACACTTATGGGGGATCTGTGGATGACACACTTATGGGGGATCTGTGGACGACACTGTTATGGGAGATCTATGGATGACAGTGTTATGGGGGATCTATGGATGACAGTGTTATGGGGGATCTATGGATGACACTGTTATGGGGGATCTGTGGATAGCACAATGTTATGGGGGGTCTGTGGATTGCCCTGTTATGGGGGGATCTGTGGATTGCACAATGTTATGGGGGATCTGTGGATGACACTGTTATGGGGATCTGTGGATGACAGTGCTATGGGGATCTGTGGATGACACACTGTTATGGGGGATCTGTGGATGACACACTGTTATGGGGGATCTCTGGATGACGCATTGTTATGGGGGATCTGTGGATGGCACTGTTATGGATTGTGACTCACAATGGATATTGGGGGCCAGCAAATTACAAGGAAGGCGGGGGTGGGGGATGATTGATAACATACATATCTAAATGGCTGGGGGTGAGGGCTTGACTTGAGCCATCTACTGATCAGAGCATTAGAATAGCAGGAATAAATAACATCTAAATGTCTGGTGGGGTAGATGGGGGTAGGACAAGGGCTGATGGGGGAAGGGGGACTGGGTTAGATAATCTATACTGACATACATTTGACACACATACATACTGACATACATATGACACAGACACATATATACTGACATACATATGACACACACATATATACTGACATACATATGACACACACATACATACTGACATACATATGACACACACATACATACTGACATACATATGACACACACATACATACAGACATACATATGACACACACATATATACTGACATACATATGACACACACACATACTGACATACATATGACACACACATATATACTGACATACATATGATGCACACACACATACATACATATGACACACACATACATACTGACATACATATGACACACACATACATACTGACATACATATGACACACACAAATATATACTGACATACATATGACACACACACATATATACTGACATACAAATGACACACACACACATACATACATACATACATACATACATATGACACACATACATACATATATACAGACATACATATGAAACACATACATAAAAACACACAATATGCACATTACATTACTGCCATTCCATTCCCTTTAACCCCTTACATTTTCTGCACATACAGTCTCTGGTGACTTGGAGGGAGAGGCAGGATGCAGAGTATTCCTCCTCCTCCTCCTTCTCTGTCCCGACGCTGCTCTTCTCTCTGTGCTGGGGGAGGGGGTTGTGAATCTCTGGTGTGCACACAGGCAGGAAGTCAGGGGCTGGGGAAGGTACGGAGCTGCAGCACACTGCACTAGACTGAGGGAGGGAGGAAGAACACCACTAGGGGGCGCAGGACTGGCTGTTACAGCAGCAGAGCGCAGAAATGGATGCTCTGCTGCTAATTCAGCTACACGGCAGCAGCAGGGACTTGGTGAGAGTGGCCTTGCCTGCGCCCTGAGGCTTGAGCGCCCTGAGGCTGGAGCCTCCTCAGCCTCTGTGTCGGCCCGGCCCTGTGTGTATGTCAGGCCCACAAACTGTAGTTTGCCCTCTGCCATATATTAATAATAATATTAATCAACATAGCTTGTGACAATATTTTATTTTAGATGAAGTCCTGTAAAAGAAGCAGGAGGTTAGAGAACTTTTCATTATTTGAGATGCAGATTTTGGTGCTGAATTTTACATAACATTCAAACCTATGATGAAATTCCACATCCACTTGTTCTAAAGATTAAAGAGCAAATTTCTTGAAATTTGTTTTGGGAATCAAAAAAATTGATTCAGGTCCGAATCGATTATGGCAGAATGCATTTTATTGATTATCTTTCTACCTATACAAAATTTTTAATTACATGTAATTTCAAGTGCTGGTTTGAAAAATGTAAAATATGTTTTGTGACACAACCCCTTTAATTAACAGACCAGAGGTGTAATTAAACATCCATCCCCTTTAACAAACACACTGAACACTGGTATCGGCAATTTACAATGGTATATTGATGCAGTAAAATGCGTTGAATTAATCTGGTATATTGATGCAGTAAAATAAGTTGAATTAAACTGGTATACTAATGCAGTGAAAAGTAGAGATGTCGCGAATAGAGTTGAGTGAACACCTGGATGTTTGTGTTTGAGAAGTTCGGCTGAACTTCATGAAAATGTTCGGGCTCGGGATCCGAACTCGACCCGAACTTCACCCCGAACCCGAACTCCATTGAAGTCAATTGGGACCCGATCTTTTGGACACTTAAATGGCTGTAAAATAGCTCTGGAAAGGGCTAGAGGGCTGCAAGGGGCAGCAAAATGTAGGTAAATGCCCTGCAAACATATGTGGATAGGAAAATGACTTAAAATAAAATACAGAAAAATAATAAATAAACATTCTAAACTTGAGCCCAAGTGAGTGACAGTGGCACCTGTAACCCGGCAAACAGAGGATGTGGCAGCAACGCTACCACATCTGTCATTGTCACCAAGCATCTCCACCAAATCCCATGGAAGTGTCCATCTCCCAAACAATGGAGATAAAAAGAAATTGAAAGAGGAAGTATCCCCCTACCCATGGCTCTGAATGCTTTATTTCAAACTTCCTGGTCCTTTGAAATGCTGTTATTTTGTCATGAAATGCTGTCATTAAACATATTAAAATAACTATAATGCAGCTAAACTTACTATATAAACAAACAAAACTATATACACGCCTTATCCTTAACTTAAGGCCAACCAAATACAAGTGGCTCGGAGGGTGGGTATCTGCACCAACATAGACTCTGGCCTGGAACACAATTGTCCAGTAAGGGCACAGTTCTGGAGGATGAGGAAGAGGGGTAGGAGGAATGCTGGGGGATACAGAGGACACAGATGATATTCCTCCCTCAAAGAGGATAGCTTGTCCTTGCCTCTGGGCAGCCTGGCACACATGAGTGACTACATGCTGCAGTGCCTGCGCAACGACATCCCAGTTACTGCCACATTCTAACTTATGCTGATTACTGGGTGGCCACCCTGCTGCATCCCCCTTACAAGGACAATGTGCCGTCCATAATTCCCTCACTGGAGTGTGATAGGAAGATGAGCCCACTAGTAGACACGCTGCTGATGGCATTCACAACTGACACCGGGGGCTCAGTGGAAGCACAAGGTAAAGGTAGAGGAGGAGAAGGAAGAATTTGCCAATGCAGCTGGGTCACCACCAACACCTCAGAAGGCAGGGTTATCATGGGCAAAATGTGGAAAAGCTTTGTCATCACGCCACAACAACCTGCACCAATCTATACAAAACAATAATTCACCACGCCTACAATGTCATAAACCTCTATGAATAATTCAGCGCTATAGGTGCATCATATAAATCTTTATTAAGTATTCATCAAGAAATAACATCATATAAAATCATTAAAACACTGGAGCACAGACAAATGATGACAAGATTCCCCCTCCCAATATGGTTATACACAATTAATTCGACAAAAGGGATCCCAGTAACAAAAATGCAATAGGTTGTGTCCATGCAAACCAAATAAAACGTCCACAAAGTCATTAAGGGAATGATAACTGGTGTCCACTAGCTGGAGACATACCTATATTACCCATTAAGACATGAGACAAAGTATTGCACAAAAAACATCAACAATCCCGATTATATCATAGTTACCGACCTATGGAGGGAGAGAGCCCTGACGACCGTTTCGCCACTGCTTCTTCTGAGATGAGGGCATCAGAAGAAGCAGTGGCAAAACTGTCGTCAGGGCTCTCTCCCTCCATAGGTCGGTAACTATGATATAATCGGGATTGTTGATGTTTTATGTGCAATACCGGTCTCATGTCTTAATGGGTAATATAGGTATGTCTCCAGCTAGTGGACACCAGTTATCATTCCCTTAATGACTTTGTGGACGTTTTATTTGGTTTGCATGGACTCATACTATTGCATTTTTGTTACTGGGATCCCTTTTGTCGAATTAATTGTGTATAACCATATTGGGAGGGGGAATCTTGTCATCATTTGTCTGTGCTCCAGTGTTTTAATGATTTTATATGATGTTATTTCTTGTTGAATACTTAATAAAGGTTTTTAACAACCTGCACCACCAGCAGATCTGGAACATCTTAGCAGGAGGCAGCAATTCATCAACATGGTGGAACAGTACACGTACTGACTGATGGGTTTGCCTAGGGCAGTGATGGGCAACGTGCGGCTCTCCAGCTGTTGCTAAACTACAACTCCCACCATGCCCTGCAGTAGGCTGATAGCTATAGACAGACTTTGCATGCTGGGAGTTGTAGTTCTGCAACAGCTGGAGAGCCGCACGTTGCCCATCACTGGCCTAGGGGAATAGCTACAGGGGAAGCAACTGCTTTGGGGCCGTGACCTAGAAAGGGCACCTCCAGGAGGAGGAGGTGGACTAAAGGACTTTGTCCGAGCCCCTTCAACAGTATTATACAATTAAATTATATACAGTATAGACAGTGTAGAAATCGAATGGAACAGCTGCCGGGCCTGGTCTGAGAGAGCGATCTTTAATAGCCACAGGCATGGCGGTATGAAAGGAAGGGATTTGCGCAAAAATTACTGGGGGAGGGGGGCCACATTCAAAAATTTGCGGTGGTGCCCAATCATTTCTAGCTACGCCACTGGGTCTGCCCCATTCAACATCAAATTGGGCACATGTCCTGAGGTTGCACTTTACGCCTTGGGGGTGCTGGCCTACCCTGCAGCCGCTGTATTGTCTGAAGGGGGGGGATCACAGACAAGCGCAGCCGCCTGTCCACAGACAATGTGGGCAAGCTTTCGTTTATTAAAAAGAACCAGGCATGGATCCCACAGGACTTGTTTGTACCTTATGCAAAATAGACATGTATACCGGCCTCACCCAACCATTTTTATACTACCGTGCACTTACAATTTGTTTTATTTTTTATATTTTCCCAATGTCTTGGGGTCTACACTAATTTATTTAAAAAAATTAAAAATAAAAAAAACTGTTATTGGTGATTTCCTTTGGCTTCACAGCCCAAAAAGGCTTTATTTCATGTAAGAATGTAACCGCCAATTGTACGTTCCCTGTCAGTTATGCAGTGCAGGGGTTTGTACCTGGCAAAAATGTTAATATTTCACCCAACAATTTAAAATCTATACTTTGCCGGACAGTATTAAACTTAGCGAGCCACAGCTGAAACCACTGATTTACGGTATTGATATTTTGGCAATTCAATTTCACCCCAGAAAATAATATATCCTTTGACGGACACAATGAAACTGGAACACCAGATTTACGGTATTGCTATTTTGGTAATTGAATTTCACCCCAGAACAAAAGCTATCCTTTGACGGACACTATAAAATGTGCCCTGCCACAGCAGAAACCACTGATTTAGGGTATTGCTATTTTGGAAATTGAATTTCACCCCCCAAAAAAATAAAAATATTCTTTGCCAGACAGTATTACACTTGTCTAGCCACAGCTGGAACACCAGATTTAGGGGATTGCTATTTTTATAAGTGAATTTCACCTCTCAATAAAATATAGAAAATTCAATCCTGAGTTTCTAGGGGTGACAATAAGCACAGCCAAGCCCCTGATGTAGGATATAGCAAAAAAAAAAAAAAAACTGCTATTGGTGGATTAATGGACTTGGTGGCAGCTTGTGCTGGCGCACCACAAGACACGCAATGGCCGCTGATCACCCCAGAAAAAGTGACAGAAAAACGCTCTGGGCAGCCTGAAAACAGTGAGCAATTAACTAGCAGAAGTTGAATGATTCACATCTGTAGATCGATCACTTCATTAAGTGTTTTTGCTGAGTTAATCCCTGCCTAATCTTGCCCTAACAGCAGCTGCATCCTATCCCTACACTAATCAGTGCAGAGTGACGTGTGGCGCGACGTTACTCCAGCTTAAATAGAGGCTGGGTCACATGCTGCACTTGGCCAATCACAGCCATGCCAATAGTAGGCATGGCTGTGATGGCCTCTTGGGGCAAGTAGTATGACGCTTGTTGATTGGCTGCTTTGCAGGCTTTCAAAATGCGCCATAGAAATCGCCTAACAACGAACCCGAACTTTTAAGTAAATGTTCGAGTTCGGGTCCGTGTCACGAACACCCCAAAATTCGGTACGAACCCGAACTATACAGTTCGGGTTCGCACATCCCTAGTCACGAACATAAAATTTTCCGTTCGCAAACGGCTGACGCGAACTTCCGCAAATGTTCGCGAACGGGCAAACCGGGCGAACCCCCATAGACTTCAATAAGCAGGCGAATTTTAAAACCCACAGGGACTCTTTCTGGCCACATTAGTGATGGAAAAGTTGTTTCAAGGGGACTAACACCTGGACTGTGGCATGCCGGAGGGGGATCCATGGCAAAACTCCCATGGAAAATTACGTAGTTGACGCAGAGTTGGGTTTTAATCCATAAAGGGCATAAATCACCTAACATTCCTAAATTGTTTTGAATAACGTGCTTTAAAACATCCGATCAGGTATGATGTTGTATCGATCAGGTAGTGTAAGGGTTACACCCGCTTCACAGTGACAGGCTAAACTCTGACAGACCAAACTCCCCGTTTAACGCACCGCAAACAACCGCAAACAACAACCGCAAACTCCCCATTTGCACAAGGTTGCATACTAAGCTAGCCATGTTCTGTTCCTTGTCCTCACTGACGTCATTGAAGGTATCTTCCTCCACCCAGCCACGTACAACACCAAGGGTCCCCGAAAGGTGACAACAAGCCCACTGGGAAGCCCGCTGTGGTTGGTCTTCCACCTCCTCAAAGCCACCTTCCTCCTCTGACTCCTTTTTTTCAGACTCCTCTCTCTGCGTTGCCGCAGATCCAGCAATCGACGACGACAAGGCTGCTACTGGTGGAGATGGGGACCACAACTCTTCCTCTTCATGCTCATCTACGGCCTGATCCAGCACTCTTCGCAGGTCACGCTCCAGAAAAAACGCATGTGGGATGAGGTCGATGATGTTGCCTTGGGTTTGACTGAAAAAAGGACGCATGAGCCTACAGCCATTGTGCATAAGCGTTCAGTAACGCGGCCAAAAAATACCCAGCTCTGCAGAGGATGTCCTTTTTTTAAAAAATAAAAAAATCTGTTCCTACAAGTTTAATCTCTGTTTTGTCCCCTATCAGGGGCCGGTGTATGGAATAGATTGTAGGAACCGGGAGATAGAAAAAGATGGTTGGTCTGTCCTCTGTCTTCCAATTTGGGACACTGCGTGTGCGCAGTACAATGTACTGTGCCACCCTATATGAGTGATGTGTGTTAAGTAGTACTATTCCTATCAGTTTAATCCCTGTTACGTCCCCAATCAGGGGACGTGTATCGAATAGATTTTATAAACCGGGAGATGGAAAAAGACGATTGGTCGGTCCTCTTACTTCCAATTTGGGGCACTGCACGTGCGCCATTCAATGTACTGTGCCACCAATACAAATATTGTGAACTACTATTCTTACCATTTTAATCTTTGTTAAGTCCCCTATCAGGGGACGTGTATTGAATTGAATCCTTGCATGGAGAGATAGAGAAAAAAGCTTGCTCTGTCCGCTTCTTTCTAATTTTGGGCACTTGCAATGGAATTTGCCACCAATGCAACTAGTGTTAACTAAGTACTATTCCTATCAGTTTAATCTCTGTTTGGTCCCTTATCAGGGCCAGGGCCGGTGTAGTGAATAGATTTTTGAAACCGGGAGATGGAAAAAGACCCATGCATGGTCCGCTTCGTTTGAATTTTAGGTCACTGCGTGTGTGCCGTGCAATGTACTGTGACACCCTATGTGAGTGGTGGGCAGTGGGCACAGTACAGTCTGTGGGCCTGACACACACTGGCAGGCTACTGAAATTATATTAAAGGGTAAAAATTAAATTACTTTTTTATCTGCAAGGTACTGTGCCACTCTATATGAGTGGTGTGCAGTGGGCACAGTACAGTCAGTGGGCCTGACACACACTGGCAGAGAACTGAAATTATATTAAAGGGTGAAAATTAGATGACTTTTTTATCTGCTAGGTACTGTGCCACACAATATGAGTGGTGGGCACTGGCAGTGGGCACAGTACAGTCAATGGGCCTGACACACACTGGCAGGCAACTGCAATTATTTTAAAGGGTAAAAATTAAATGACTTTTTTATCTGCAAGGTACTGTTCCACTTATATGAGTGGTTGGCACTGGCAGTGGGCACAGTACAGTCTTTGGGCCTGACACACACTGGCAGGCAACTGCAATTATTTTAAAGGGTAAAAATTAAATGACTTTTTTATCTGCAAGGTACTGTTCCACTTATATGAGTGGTTGGCACTGGCAGTGGGCACAGTACAGTCTTTGGGCCTGACACACACTGGCAGGCAACTGCAATTATATTAAAGGGTAAAAATTAAATGACTTTTTTATTGGCAAGGTACTGTGCCACCCGATATGAGTGGTTGGCACTCGCAGTGGGCACAGTACAGTTAGTGAGCCTGACCCACACTGGCAGGCAACTGCAATTATATTAAAGGGTAAAAATTGAATGACTTTTTTTATCTGCAAGGTACTGTGCCACCCGATATGAGTGGTGGGCACTGGCAGTGGGCACAGTACAGTCTGTGTTCCTGACACATATTGGCAGGCAACTGCAATTATATAAAAGGGTAAACATTTAATGACTTTTTTATCTGCAAGGTACTGTGCCACCCTATATGAGTGGTGTGCACACAGTACAGTCTGTGGGCCTGCGGCTTCTCACACAAGGGCAGGCAACTGCAATATATATATAGAAAAAATAAATAAAAGCAGACTGATGTACCAGCCCTAAAAAGGGTTATTTGGGGTGCTGTCAGGACGCTGTCCTTACAGCAGATGAGTTTTTGAGGACTGGAGTGGACACAGAACACTGGCCTAGCTAAAGCTTTCCCTAATAATTCAGCAGCAGCAGCAGCACTCTCCCTGCTCTAACTACACTGCAGATTCAGAATGAATCTAGGATGGATGCTGTCCTTGCTTTTTAATAGGAGGTGGGAGGGTCTGGGAGGGAGGGTATGCTGATTGGCTGGAATGTGTCTGCTGACTGTGTGGTACAGGGTCAAAGTTTGCTCAATGATGACGTATAGGGGCAGACCGAACATCGCATATGTTCGCTCGCCGCGACGAACGCGAACATGCGATGTTCGCCGGGAACTGTTAGCCGGCGAATAGTTCGGGACATCTCCAGTGAAAAGCATTGAATTAAAATAGTATGTTCATGCAGTACAATGCATTGAATTACACCAGTATATTGATGCTTTACAATGTGTTGAATTAAACTGGCATATTGATTCAGTAAAATGCATTGAATTAAACTGGTATATTTATGCAGTAAAATGCATTGAATAAAACTGGTATTTTAATGCAGTAAAATAAGGAGAATTAAACTGGTATATTCATGTAGTACAATGTGTTGAATTAAACTAATATATTTATGTAGTACAATGCATTGAATTATACTGGTATATCAAAGCAGTAAAATGCATTGAATTAAACAGGTTTATTAATGCAGTAAAATGCTTTAAATTAAACTGGTAAATTAAACCTTACATAAACCAAAACATACAGTTATGCCATAGTGCAGTGTGAAGTGTATGGAGTGCGCTCACTTGCTGAGTCCGCTCCATGTGTCATAGATGCCTGCTGTACAATACAGCCAGGATCTGGCCTCAAAATGACTAGGATCAGTAATGATGCTCATCTCGGTCATTAAAATATAAAAAAATAAAACTTATGGCCGGCAGGAAATAAAAGAATGCAAAGAATTTTTAAAGGTTTTTCATTTTTTTTAACTTAGGCAAACAAAATAAAAATATAATTTTGGAATTGCTGTAATTGTACAGACCCTCCAGAATAAGGCTGTCATTTTATTTAGAGGACAGTGAACAAAGCCAAAAAAACCTTGGTGGAATTGCCTTTTGTTTTTAAAATTTCACCTCACAAAGAATTTGTTTTTGTTTTTCAATACAAGCTATGATAAAATAAACAGTGCCATTAAAAAAAGGCCACTTGTCCTGAAACAAAATGCAACTATGCCTGGCTGCCAGACTTCTGAGTCCTATGCTGCAGCCTGGCTGGAAGGCCAGGTCTCTCTAACTTGTAAAGAGCTATAATCCATTTGTCTGCCAGTGTACCAACTTCTACCTGTTTTCTGAATCCTGACGCTCTACCGCCTGACCTGTTCACCATACTGATCCTGTGCCACCTGCCATGACCTTTGGCTGTTTCACAGAATTATATGAGCTCTTCCGTCCTCAGCATAGCCTGTTGTTGACGACAAGTTTGCCTGTTCACTGTGTGCCACGCACCAGTGACTCTGATCTAGTGGCTCAGCTGGCATCCACACTAGGACTATTCTACGAGGTAGTGGCCTGGTGGGTCCTCTGCAGTGAAAGTGAATAAGGGTTGGGTGAAAACTGAGGGAACGCCAGGATAACGTCCTCAGTACTAGCTCAAAAGTAAAAACCGGTTGCTTGGCACAGTGGATGCAGATCCAATGTCCGTGAGGTAGAAGTTTGAGGAATTTTTTTATTTTTTTTAAGGCTGGCTACTCATGTGCAGAAAAAAATTTATTGTTTGTGCAGGCACTTCAATATTTTTTTGTGATTGCAGTGCATTACACGAACCGCTCCAATTGCCCTCTCTGTAAAACACATACACAGAACAGTGCCCCTCTCCTATACTCTCTGATAAAACCCTGACTTTTTTTTACCTATTTATTCAAAATACTTAAAAAAATATGTCCCTTTACTATCACTTTAACACCTAAGATTGCTGGCTTTTGTCTGTAATTAGTCTCTACTAATAATGATCGGCAGGGACAATATTCTAATTGGGAGAAAATGTCTGTATGTGGGTAAGTAACTGGCTGAGTGACAGAAAACAGAGGGTCGCTATTAACTGTAGATACTCAGATTGGGTCACTGTAACTAGTGGGGTACCTCAGGGGTCAGTATTGGGCCCTATTCTCTTCAATATATTTATTAATAAACTTGTAGAAGGTCTGCACAGTAAAATATCAATTTTTGCAGATGACACTAAACTGTGTAAAGTAATTAACACTGAAGAGGACAGTTTTCTTCTACAAAGGGATCTGGATAGATTGGGGGCTTGGGCAGAGAAGTGGCAGATGAGGTTTAACACTGACAAATGTAAAGTTATGCACATTGGAAGGAATAATGCAAGTCACTCGTACATATTAAATGGTAAAAAACTCGGTAACACTGACATGGAAAAGGATTTAGGAATTTTAATAAACAGCAAATTAAGCTGCAAAAACCAGTGTCGGGCAGCTACTGTCAAGGCCAATAAGATAATGGGTTGCATCAAAAGGGGCATAGATGCCGTGATGAGAACATAGTCCTACCACTTTACAAATCACTAGTCAGACCACACATGTGAACAAGGCAGACATAGCAGAGCTGGAGAGGGTTCAGAGGAGGGCAACTAAAGTAATAACTGGAATGAGGGATCTACAGTACCCTGAAAGGTTATCAAAATTAGGGTTATTCACTTTAGAAAAAAGACGACTGAGGGGAGATCAATTAACTATGTATAAATATATCAGGGGTCAGTACAGAGATCTGTGACGAGGGGACATACTCTGCGTCTGGAGGAAAGAAGGTTTGTACACAAACATAGAAAAGGATTCTTCACTGTAAGAGCAGTGAGACTATGGAACTTTCTGCATGAGAAGGTGGTGATGGTGAGTACAATATAGGAATTCAAGACGGGACTGGATGTATTTCTGGAGTGTAATAATATTACAGGCTACAGCTACTAGAGAGGGGTTGTTGATCCAGGGAGTTATTCTGATTGCCTGATTGGAGTCAGGAAGGAATTTTTTTCCCCTTAAGTGGGGAAAATTGGCTTCTGCCTCACAGGGATTTTTTGCTTTCCTCTGGATGAACTTGTAGGAAACAGGCCGAACTGGATGGACAAATGTCTTTTTTCGGTCTTATATACTATGTTACTATGTTAAATATTTGGTAGCACATTCTTCATATATTTGCGAATTCGAGGTTATTTTCTTGACTGCGAAAATCAGCAATGCGCGAGCAATACAGACGTGGGTCACTATAGCTACATTTTTCAAGCTGCTAGAAGTTTCCTGAGACTGGAGAAAATGGTTGGCGTGGCAGAGCATTACAATAGCTTTATATGCAGATAGAGTGCTCCGATATATTCGCGATTGCGCAAATCGGCAATTAATGATGCACATATTTTTGAGCAATACGTGCAACTTCACATTTTAGCAGGTCTGACTACTGTGGGGAATTGCTCTGGTAGACAGGCTTGCGGACGCAGTATAGAGGCAAGGTACACAGTTCTCTGGGTAAAGCAAAAGTGTTTTATTCACACTCGGCAAAACAGAAACAGTCTTTAGTGCTTGTTCACACAAGGCAAAACAGAAACAGTCTTTAGTGCTTGTTCACACAAGGCAAAACACCCGGCAAAAACATAAGTCCCACAGCAAGGTCACCTGAGTGGTCGGTGTTAGTTCACACCGGGCAGTTAGGTCGGCCACGCAAAGTTTCCACCAGCGGCTTCCAGGTAGACTGCACGCCTGTTTGCAGACTCTTGCTCTCAGCCCTGAGAGCTCCACAGCCACACCAGCAGCTTCCAGGATAATCACCTCCCACCTGCTGAGGTGGCTGCCTTTTAAAGGCCCGGAAAAAGTCCGGCCTGGACCGTGGGGAATAGTCTCCCACCCAGCACTTGACTATTCCCAATAAGAGCCGGCCCGGATCGGCTTTGTAGCCATACTAAATATCAATGTGTCAAGCAGCACTAGCTGCTGCTGACACAAAAAATCCGGCTCTTATCTCACCGAGGCCAGGAACCTCGGTGACACGTACCTTCCGTCGATGACGGAACCTTGCGCCCTCTTACACTACATATTAGTGATTAGTATTAAGTATTGTTGTGAACTTGTGACATCACAGTACTATGTATGTAGGTATGTAAAATACATACATATAGCACTATGTATGTAGCATGTAGGTATGGACAGCAGAACCTATTACACTACCTAACACCCTGCAGAGCTACACTATATTCCAATCTAACCTAGACTATCTCCCACTAACTATCTGTATTATATATATAAGATAACTAACTAACTATCTAATGCAATGTGACACAGGAAAGCAGAGAGCGCAGCAATGACACTGCTGTCTCTCTCAGAACTGTAATAAACTGTAGAAAATGGCTGTGGGGAGGTTCGTATATAGTAAGGGGTAGGCAACTTTCCTATTGTTTGCTAGGCTCAGAAAAAGTCATTGTAGCCTTATCATTGGCCCACAAGCAAAAAGGGAGGTTACTGACGGAAAAAAAAAACAATATTCGAAAATACGAATATATATCACTATATTCTAAATATTCACAAATTCTCGAAGTTACGATCCTTATGATTAAAATTCGCGATTCGAATATTCGCGCCCAATACTAGTCTCTACTAGAGCTGCCAGTCAAATGGCACACACGTGCACTCACATCACCAGCTAAACTTACAATAGGGTCTGTGCTTCTGAGCTAGCTCAGAACCTGAAGTACCAGCCAATATACTTTCCCCTGATTGGCTGACAGGCTGACTGTCAGCCAATGAGGGTGGGAGTGGGCAAGCCCTCCTACCTCACGGTGGTCATGAGATCCTCTGTTTCCATCCTCCGTGCCCGTTTCCCTTGCATTTTAACAGTAAAATGGTGTACACAGTTTTGTGTTGAAGCAAATTGTCAAAACTTTGGATTTGTTTGACAGAAGCTTTTTTGACAAATTAATAACAAATATGATTAATTTAGAATTGATTTGCTCATCTCTAGTGCTAGATATACTGTATGTTTCAATTGCTCACAGTTTTCAAGATCTCTGCTTACTGTTAGTGAAGGCCGTCATGTCTGACTTACACATGTGAATGAATTATTTAAGTTTGTAATACACTTACTATTCCAAAGTTGAGTAGATTGGCCTCCAGGAGCCCGTTTATTTAACACTCCTGTTCTGAAAATCCTGCTATGGCCGACGTCATGTAATTCACCAGGTTTCCAGCCTGGCCAATGGATGGCATTATGGGTGATCTCGCTTTGCCAGGCTTCTTACTTTCATTTCCTAACACGTGCAGCTGCCATATTAGGAAAAACTGATTTTATACCATGAAGTGTGAGGAAATCTAAATTTGTCGCAAATCAACGTTTTCCTAAACTTGGGACCGAATTCTGCTTCGAATGCTTCACTTTGCTCAGCACTAGTTATTTCATTCACTGATAGAAAGCATAAATCTTCAAACTGTGAAGGTTTGTTAAAAATAGCTGATAATGCTAATTAGAACTTTTGTAAAATTCTATTCAGCTGCTTCGCCTAATTTTACAAAAAAATCCACTTTGTGACTAATTACTTTATCACAAAACACATTTCTTTGCAAGTAGTGGGTGCAATGAAAGGGAGCAGCGATTGCGCCGCTTCCCGTCTTTATACCCCTCACTTTCAAAGCTGATCGCGGCATCTGAGAGCAAAATTACAGTCCACATATTTTTTTTAAACTAAAAAAAAATAATACTTATCAGATCCATTTGCTTGCAAGATGAGGCCATCACGTCGGCCGGCGTGGTGACGTCATACATCACCACGCACGGGATTTCGGCCGAGATCTTTAAGCAAGATGGAGGCAGTCGGTCCGTCGCAAGCAAATGGATCAGCAAAGTATTTTTTTTTGTTGTTTACACTATTTCAGACAGCCCGAAAGATCCAAAAATGACACTGTGGTAGCAATGCACACTTTACCAAACTTAGAAAACCACACATAGAATCCAGATACAAATACATACTTTATTTGGTAATATAAAAGACATACAATGAATTATAGACTAATACATAAGATGCAGTACAGACCAACACTGTGGATAAATGTTCACCTCGCAAGCTCTAGGTCTATTTGAACCCCAAAAAAGGAAATACCCATATGATAGTGGGTGGGGCACTGGTATGTATGTGAATGGTAGTACCTAGCAGGTAATATATCTGTACCTATCTCCTAATCATACTGCAGGTTATAGTACCATACTTATACCCATTTCAAAGTCATACCAGAGTTTGCACCATGTTTTGCTACTAAAAGCATTCTAAGGTGTGAGAACACCCATACCAAAAGTAAATAGCAGCCGGTAAAAGAACAATTGTGCAAAGGAGATACAGACCCATAGCTTTGGGGGTGAGCAACTCTGATGTACATTTCATCTCGCTTCCTCCTGGGGGTGACACTATATCGGGTTGAATCAATTTGCTAAAGGGAAGCATTAGTAAATTCGGCTATGCGGCGAATCGAATTTATCTTGAAATTCCGGTTGAAGGACTTTGATTCGGTCATCCCTTATGCTAATTACAGGTTTAGGCCTCATGCACACGACCGTATGTGTTTTGCGGTCCGCAAATTGCGGATCCGCAAAAAAAACTGATGGCGTTCCATATGGCATCCGTTTTTTTTTCGGATCCGTTACTTTTGCAGATCCATTGTAATAATGCCTATCCTTGTCTGCAAACTAGAAAAAATAGGACATGCTCTATTTTTTTGCGGAACGGAAAAACGGACATACGGAAACGAAATGCACACGGAGTACCTTCTGTTTTTTTGGGGACACATTGAAATGAATGGTTCTGCATATGGTCCGCAAAAAAACGTAACGGACACGGAAAGAAAATACGTTCGTGTGCATGAGGCCTTAAGGTCAGTTGCTTTTGTAGTATCCTTAATAATGCTTTTTAAAGAAATGCATGTATGAATGTCTTTTATGTGGACATACATATGCATTCTGTATTTATCTTGATCACAAGGAAGAATGTTTAGGTAGCTTCCATCCAGTGACACCTTTCTGGTTCAATATACTGCATCGACATTCCTGTCAAGTCCTTTTTAGTAAATTATTACACTCCTCAGGAAATATCAATTTTAGAAAGGCATAAACCTACAAGTAAACCTATTCCATACATTTACAAGAAGGATAAAAGAGGAACAGAACAACACAGAAATGTTGCTCCATGGGGAATGCAATAGAGTCATATTAATCTACGGTGGATCCAAACTTTTTGTTGGACCATAATGTTTTGTATCATGCTAACATATGGAATTCTATAGGTTTACACACAGAGCGCAAAATTCTGATCATAAAAAGTAAGACAATCTCAGAGTATCAACATGAAACCATACAAGCAAACAAACAAAGTAAACTACAACTGTTACTAATCAAAAATAATTCCCTTCCCACGCTTTTATAAATCTGTGTAACATTCTTCCTGAATAGTCAACTTTTACTGCCTCCCATAAGCATGGTAAAGCACCTGTATGTTACGTCATATGTCTGAATTCATTTATATTTACGGTATGGAAGAGTGAATCAATAAATCCTACATTGTCGATGTTCAATTAGTTTTTATTTCCTGCTGGCACTATATCAAGTTATTTAAGAAGCCTATTATAATTTCCATTTTAGGATTGAGCAAAATTAAATGTGCAAGGTTGAAAAATAGAAACAATGCTGGTGTCACACACAGTTTTCTTTGCAGCACTTCTTCTAGCCAAAGTGGATTTAAAAGGAGTGAAAAATATAAAGAACAGGCTGATACTTCTTCCTGCTGGGTCCACTTCTGGCTTTGGCTCAAAGACTTGCATTAAAAACTGTGTGTGACACCACCCTTAACGTGGTTCTCAGAAATTATAGCAGGAATGTGTGATCAGTGGAGGTCCAACTGGTCAGCACAATGAAGGGTATGTTGCTGTCTGGCAAGCATTGCCCTTCCTTTATTTTTTCCATAGGCACTGTAGCTTATCTGTACCAGCGGTTGTACCTAGTTTTGCAGCTCATTCCATTCAGGTGAATGGATGCCACTTATCCAAGATTGGTGACCTGTCCAAAGGTTAGGCTTTCAGTGTTATTATCTTTGAGAACCCCTTTAACTTGTCAGTGGAAGGTACTTGAGATAGGACATTTGGAATGCATTTATATTTAGCTGAGGAGCTCACAATCTGTGCCTGTATATTTAAAGGATATTATATAAAATAAATTATCTGCAAAGTTTTAAACTTCACAGCATTTTAGCTGCAGTTCATTGCAATGGCAGACCAAACCACCAGAGTACCAAAGGATCCTCTAATGGGACAAGGCTCTAATCTAATATATAAAGCTGAGTGTATGTATGTATGTAGGCAAGTCCGCTAAAGGAATCCGCACCGACGCATTTACAATCACGAAATTTGGCACACAGATACATTAGGTGTCCGGGATGATTTTAGACCAGGTCTCAGCTCTCTGGGACAAACTGTTCCTGAGATATTCCCAAATGCATTAGCCAATAGAAGCCTGGTCACATGACCCTTATAAGCCAATAGAAGCTCGCTGTCTGTTCATCTCCACAGACACAGTTTTACTCCAGGTAACTATAACAACCCAGCCATGTTACTTCACTGCTGTAGATGAGTTTTAAAGGAAATCTGTCACCAGGATAATCACTATTGAAATAAAGCCATGGCCTAATAGCACTTAGTACCCTATTTCCTGAGGTCTCCATAACAATTCTGTGGATGACAATGTTAAGGGAGCAGAGTGCTGTGGAGGTCACAGTTCAGGGGGCAGGTAGGGAGGCCATATAAGTAAACCTTAAAACCACGGCCACAAGCCCCGCTAAGCCATGCCTCTGATCCAGTTAGACCACGCCCCCTCACACTTAGACGACAGAAATTAATAAAATGAAGCTAAAAATCAACTTCTGTCAGCTGCAGAGGTGTGAGGGATGCTGACTTTCTCCCTGCATCTCACAGTCAGACAGCACAGTACTGCTGTCTTAGAGTGAGCTGTTGAAAAAGAGATGCTCCCGATCCAGTTAGACCACACCCCCTCCCACTCAGCAAACAGGGATTGAAAAAATTAAGCTAAAAATCAACTTTTAGGTCCTGCCAAGACACACCCTGATCCGGTTTGGCCACGCCCCTCCCACTCTTAAGCCAACAGGGATTAAAAAATAAAGTTAAAAACCAACTTCTGTCAGCTGCAGGGGTGGAAGGGACGATGACTTTCTCCCTGCAGCTCACACTCAGACAGAACAGTGCTGCTGTCTTAAGGTGAGCTGTTCAAAAGGACATGCCCAGATCCAGTTGGGCCCCTCCCCCTCCTCAGCCAACAGAGATTAAAAAAATGAAGTTAAAAATCAACTTCTAGGACCTGCTAAGCCACAACTCTGACCTGGTTAGGCCACGACCCTTCCTCCAACGCAGCTGACGGAAGTTAAAAATCAACTTCTGTCAGCTGTAGGGGTGGGAGTGAGGGCATCTTTCTTCTTGCAGCTCACGCTCAGACAGCACAGTGCTGCTGTCTGAGAGTGAGCTGTTCAAAAGGACATCCCTGTGTCTGTCCAGGCCCTGCACCAGACAGAGGACATGGAGTCTAAATGCCAGATTGTCCGGTTTAAAACTGGACCTCTGCCCCCCCTAGGGGCAGGCTGCTGTGTAGGTGACAGCTGAAGGAATGGTCCACTATGGTGGTCAGTGTTAAGGGGCAGATTACTGTAAAGGCCAATGTTAAGGGGGGGGGGGGGGCCCTCCTGTGGAGGTGACTGTCAATGGGGTTGTATGCTGTGAAACTCATTGTTAATGGGGAAGGCTGCTGTAAAGGTCAAAGTTAAGGGGGTGGGCTGCTGTGGAGGTGACGTTTTAAGGGACGCGGCACTGTGGGGGTTCAGTGTTAAGGGGTGGGGGGCTATGGAGGGCACTGTTAACGGGCCGGGTGCTGTAGATGTCACTGTTATAGTGGATAGCATTGATATCTTTTAACAACACACACAAACATTAAATGAAATAGATTTAATATACCCGGGCGAAGCCGGGTCCTTTAGCTAGTATACTGATAGACCCCAAAGGTCCATCAAAAGATAACCCCCTTTTGAAGCTGACTTGAGGGCCAGTCAATTGTAATTAAGATCTCTTTCGTATAATTTGACTGTGATGTACCATTTTGCGCAGCACTGACAATCTCATGCCTGCTCTGTTACAGTGAGTAACAGAGCATGCGCAGAGGTTCTGCCTCCAATACTGAATCAGCATAACAAATCAGCACCACTAAAGTTTGTTTAGCGGTACAAGAAAATTTGGTGCTGCAGATTCATTGGCAGAGCCTCTGCACATGCGCCGCTACTCGAAGTATTGGCGCAGTCGCCAATTTATAATGTCCAAAGCCTAGATATCTGAACCCATGAACTGAAGCATTAATATCAAGTTTAGTGTCCAACTATGTGCTGGAAAGCAGCACAGAAAATACTTTACACAGATACTGATACTGTAGTTTAGGAATCTTAGCAAGTACCTTAGTCCTTTATTAGTCCTGAGCAAAAGAAAAAAGTGTAGACATATCTAATAAATGTGTCAACATTACCAATAGTGTTGAGCGAATTGAGCTTTGGATTCAAGATCCAAAGAAGATTCACTGAAAACTTAGTTTTAATGCTGTACAGAGACCCGTCTCTGTACAGCATTAGGATGTATGTACTCCGGCGAGGGAAATTAGTTATCAACTAAGTCTCGCAGAACTTTAGTGAATAACTTCTGCATTTGATTTTTAAACTTGAAAAACATTTTAAAACAGGAATCCGAAGTCGGCTTCAGTACCGGCTGTACCTCGGTATCGAAGCTGACTTTGAATCCAGGTTTTAAAATGGTTTTCAAGTTCTAAAATCGAAGTCCGAAGTTATTCACCAAAATTCCGCAAGACTTAGCCGATAACGAATTCCCTCCCCGGAGCCCATACATTTGAATGCTATACAGAGACGAATCTCAGTACAGGATTTAAATGAAGTTTTGAGCTAAACGACTCTGGATCTATGATGCGAAGCTCGATTCGCTCAACACTAATTGCCAATTTCAGGAAATAAAGATAAGAACCTAGCTCACAGCTGCCAACTCTGTCTTCCAGGAATTGTGCCAGAATATAAAATGTCTTACAGCATGTAATACAGTTTTCATTCCCTTATATTGTGTGTACCCTGCCATGTGATTAGTACTCTAATAATAGTTAAGGTTTAAAAAAAAATGGAGGCTTCTGTGATCTGAAGTTTGCTCAGGCCATAAAATCCACCTAATATTTTCTTTCCTCCCAGCTGAGTTGCTGGAATGTATTCCAGTATGTCTCATTAATATGGGTTCGTCAAGAGTTTAAATAAAGTAAGTTTATGTCTAATGTCAGAAAGAGATGAAATGGATGTATTTATTGATCAATTTATCTGTCTATCCATCTGCCTTTTTTCGAGACAAACTAATGAACTCTTAATGAATCAGATTTAGTACAAATTTCAGAAAAATCATCTGCCAATCAAATCCAAATTATGGAAGAGTCATGTAAAAATGGCACCCAACACCATATTACTGTTAAAACTGGTAGAAGAAAGGAAGAAGATGAACGATCACATGACACTGGAAAAAAGTGGGGGAGTGCTTACCTGGATTGGCTTAGAGGCTGACAGTGTTGAGCAGCAGGGGCAATATCCGATTTCACGATATCGGTGAATATTCACCACATATTCGAGAATTCGCTATCTTTGTGCACTATTTTTTATATTCTGAAAATCTCAATGTAAAATGTGCATGCGCAAATGGGGCGTGGCCTAAGTCAAACTACTAGAAGTTTGAGAAGACTGGAAAAGATGGTGGGAAGCAATTTTCGCGACAGTGAGGAAGAACAAGCTACAAGCAGGGAGGATCATTATATTGTGTGAAAAAAGCGAATATTTGATTTTGTGAATATATAACACTATATTCCAAATATTAGTATATTCGCAAAGTGCCGATATTCGCGATTAATATTCGCAATACGAATATTCGTGCTCAACGCTTCTGACAGACAGCCTGATCAGCCAATCAGGGGCCAGTGTGCAGAAACATTCTTTTGCTCAAAAGGAAGAAACAGCATTCTGTTACTACTAGGCTTGTCAAAGGAAGTCTTGTGGCAGTCTCCGCCAAAATATTGCAGACACAATCCAGGAAATTATTTATACTTGAGACACTATAGAAAAAAATAGGATTACAAAAATTGATCGATTTTATAGTTTTATCAGAGAAAACTTAGAATAGAAAGTAAGGGAATGGTCGCTGTCCCTTTTGTTCTGCATTACTAAATCCTACAAGAAACTCATATTTTGCTGTATGAACAACCAGAAAGTTTTTTTTTGTAGAAAAGTGTCTACATTTCATAACCTTATTGCCAGCACCCCAATAGCATTTATTATGCTGCAAACAATAAGGAATTTTCCCCTTTTGTTTTCTAAAATGCAGTTTCTATTTACCGCTTGTAATTGGGCATTTCAGTGCATTTAAGTGCATTATACTTGTGTTATACCCATGTACTGTAGCGACTACTATACCTGTGTTTATAAATGTGTTGCATAATACTGCAAGATACTGTTCAGTGTTTTTGCAAAAGCATTTGACTATAATAACACAATCATTACAATCATCATGTTATTGAACACGTTGTATATAACAACAAGATACCGTTCAGTGTTCTGCAATAGCACAATTATTACACCTGTGTTAATAAATGCATTCTATATTACTACAAGGTACCATTCAGTGTTACAGCAAACACATTTTACTACAATGCTATTATTATACCCGTGTTATTGAATGTGTTGTATATTGTTGCAAGAAACCACTCACTGTTATTGCAAAAGCATTTTATTGCAATAACACCATAATTTAATGCAAGATACTGTTCACTTATAGCAAGCACATTTTACTGCAAAAACTGCATTTCCTTTGTAAATTGTCAATATCAGTGTGCACCGTGTTTGTAGAAGGATAGTGGCAATTATTTTCAATTTTGCTGGTACCATTTAATAATCTATGTATGAAACCCCTGACTTTTCATTTATATACATTATAAAAATGTCTGGTAAACAGAAGACTGCAAAACAAAAGGACCAGGTCTCTTCATCTAAGTGTCAGAATGTGGGAAGTAGTGCACATCAGTAGTTGCACCAGCCATCTGGTCAGTAGTACTGGCAGCAGGCCACAGTTCTTGCTTCGCATAGGTGACACATTATTATTGGGGGCAAAGAGGATGAGATTGTGGCCTGTTTGGCTTAATCATCCTCTCAGTCATATGATGATGAGAATTTAACTTCTGAGTCTGATACCATACCGTGGAGCCAGGGGTCACAGCATTTCTCCTGCTCCACCTTCTCGCCTCCCTATGAAAGCCTTTCAGTTGCATCCTCTCTGTCTTCAATGCCCCCTCCTAATGGGATGCTGTCTTTTTCCCTAAGAAAAAGACAACACTATACTATGTGCTATGGAAGATACTAAGTATAGTCTTCCTGGTGATGACTTGTGTGAGAACAGTCAGCGTTTGGACTGCCATAAGGAGGAGGTTCAGGTGGAGGCAGGGGAACCCATGCTTTGCTGTGTTTCTGGGGGTAGTATTGGCACTTGTAACCATGGTGGTGATAGGGGCAGTGGTAGCGAAAGTGGCACTCAGGGCAAATACAGAGCAAGGACTTGGTAGGGAGGACAAGAAGCTCACAATGACATATTACATTCTGATAAAAGTGGCAGGGAGCATGAGTAATATGACAATGATTGTACAGGTATGTTGGACAGGACCTAGGAGACAGATTTGGGTACTAAAAAAGAAGTGACATCAAAGGAGGTGGGTGGTACAATAGGGTTGAGTCGTGAATCAAAAATATCCAAAGTGGACTTCGATCAGAATTTCCTTGTGCCTCGTGGTAACAAATCAATTTTCCATGAAATGGAGGAGGGGGGGGGGGTCATACTCACCTCATCCATTTTCATGCAAAGAGGCCGCTGCAGCCATCTTGATTGAAGATCTCACGTGATCCTCATCATCACTGTACTGCTGCTCCCAAATAACAGGGAGCGTTTATGCTGACAGATAATACTTATGTGTGTATATATATATATATATATATATATATATAGACAGGTATGGAGCATCAGGAAGTGAGTTCCCGACATCTGCCATAATAGTATGGCACACCAATTGGACCGGCACAGAAGATGTGGTCACTTGATAAGTGGCAGGGGCCCAACTGTTACTTATAGCTGGGTCAATGTGTTTACCCCATCTGCTCACAGCAATGCCACTGTGGAGTGCTGATGGCTGCTATGAGGAGGTCTATGAGGCTCAGCTCCCATGCAAACTATCAGTGAATAACTGACAGTTCAATGCCATACAATACATCATGTCTTGTACTGCATTGTAAAAGGGATCAAGCCTTCAAAAGTTCCATAGTAGGATAAAAATAAAAAGTTAAAAACGTTTACAATAAAAAGTAGACAAAGAAAAAATAGATGTATTGCCGCTTCCAGAACAACCAGCTTTATAAAAAGATCACATGATCTACCCTGTGAGGTAAACGCCCTTAAAAAAATTGTGCCAGAACAGCCATTCTTTTGGTCACCTCACAAAAAGCAAAATACCAATCAAAAGGTACTATGTACCCCAAAATGGTACCAATGAAAATGTCAACTCATCCCACTAAAAAATGATCCCTCACACAAGACTGTCATAAAAAAATAAAAAATACAGGTCTCAGAAAATAGCAACACAAAAACAAGATTTTTTTTTTTTTAAACTGCTTTGTGTAAAAGTGGTCAAACATAAATATAAATTTATAAACATAATATATATTCTGATCGAAGTCCACTTTGGATATTTTTGATTCACGACTAATATATATTCTGATCGAAGTCCACTTTGGATATTTTTGATTCACGACTCAACCCTATTGTACCACCCACCTCCTTTGATGTCACTTCTTTTTTAGTACCCAAATCTGTCTCCTAGGTCCTGTCCAACATACCTGTACAATCATTGTCATATTCCTCATGCTCCCTGCCACTTTTATCAGAATGTAATATGTCATTGTGAGCTTCTTGTCCTCCCTACCAAGTCCTTGCTCTGTATTTGCCCTGAGTGCCACTTTCGCTACCACTGCCCCTATCACCACCATGGTTACAAGTGCCAATACTACCCCCAGAAACACAGCAAAGCATGGGTTCCCCTGCCTCCACCTGAACCTCCTCCTTATGGCAGTCCAAACGCTGACTGTTCTCACACAAGTCATCACCAGGAAATGTTTATATTTATGTACTGACCAGTGCAATAAAGATAACATGTACATTTTCCTGCACAGTGTACAGTGCAATAACAAACCCAAAAAGCGATGGCAGAGTTGCTGCCATTTCATTATTATGCTTCCCAAAAAAAATCTAAAATTCGTATGTACCCCAAAATAGAACCAATGATAATGGCAACTCATCCCACAAAAAATAAGCTCTTCCACAGCTCCACCGAGAAAAAATAAAAAAAGTGTGATTCTACCCCAGAGGCTTTTCTATGACAACATGTTGCAGGTAAACCAATCCATCATAAGCTGCTCTGAAAAAGACAAAAGGTGGTCTTTCCATTCTGAATCCTGCAGCATACCCAAACAGCTGTTTACATCCATATTTATGGCATTTCAGTACCCAGTAGAACCCACCTAACAATTTAAAGGGTGTGTTATGTCTTAGATGGCCCCAGCTGGGCAGAGGATATTGGGCACTGAAATTCCATATAGGTGGAAAACTTGCATGTTTCATTTTACAGTCTACTGCTCATTATTTTTTTCAAAACACCTCTGGTTTCAAAATACTCCACCCCTTTATAAATTACTTGAGGGGTGTAGCTTCTAAACTGAGGTTATTTAAAGGGGGTTTAGGTATAGGTACCTCTGGGGCTTAGCAAATATGCTGTAGTGCGCACAAACCATTACAGCTGTGTTCCAAAAGCCAAATGGTGCTCCTTCCTTTGCCTGTACAGCAGATTATGTTCACATTTATGGCATTTCCATAACCAGTAGAACCTTCCAATGAATTCAAGTAGTGTGGTGTGAGTCTAAGATGGCAACAGCTGGACACAAAATCTTGGGTACTGAAATGCCATATTTGAGGAAAACTTTCAACTTTCACTTTGTATGGTCTGCTGTGCATTAATTTCAGAAAAATTCCTGTGGTGTCAAATTACTCACTCCACCGCTTAATAAATGGGGTAACTTCTCCACAGTTGCCAACATAAGATGTGTATATCAAAACATTGGGTCTTAAATGCTGATTGTGCTCTTTTAAGCCTAAACCCTGTGGTATATCCAGGCAAAAGATTTGGGCCACATGTAAGTTGTTTATAAAAACAAAAAGTATAGCAAGATAATAAGAGGGAAGGCTTTTCGCCCTGGCACATGATGGGCGCAGTATATTGGGCACTCACCTGGCATACCTGTGTAAAAAAATGCAATTTTCACCTTGCAGAATCTGAATTAATTTTTGAGAAACACTTGTTGGTTCAGTATACCCCTTAGTAAATTCTGTGAGGGTGTGGCTTCTAATATGGGGTAACTTCTTGGGGTTTCTTTTTTTATTTCACCCCTGTAGTTGTCAGACAGTGCTGTCTAATCACCAAATTTGGCTTCAAAAACACAAGGTGCACTTTCTCTTTTGAACCCAACAGTGTGTCCAAACAGCACTTTACGACTACAAATGTGGTGTTTTCATATTCAGGAGAATATGCCTAACAAATTGTGGGGTACTTTCTCTACTGTTACGCTTTGTGAAAATGAAAATTCTGGGGCTAAATCAACATTCTAGTGGAAAAAGGTATTTTGCATTCTCACAGCTAAGTGTTTCTAAATTCTATTAAATGCCTATGGGGTACCTCAGGGGTCAGTATTGGGCCCTATTCTTTTCAATATATTTATTAATGATCTTGTAGAAGGCTTGCATAGTGAAATATAAATTTTTGCAGATGACACTAAACTGTGTAAAGTAATTAACACTGAAGAGGACAATATTTTGCTAAAAAGGGATCTGGATAGATTGGAGGCTTGGGCAGATAAGTGGCAGATGAGGTTTAACACTGACAACACATGTTTAACACATAGAAAGGAATAATGCAAGTCACCCGTACATACTAAATGATAAGACACTCGGTAACACTGACATGGAAAAGGATCTAGGAATTTTAACAAACAGCAAACTAAGCAGCAAAAAACAGTGTCAGGCAGCTGTCGCCAAGGCCAATAAGATAATGGGCTGCATCAAAAGGGGCATAGATACCCATGATGAGAACATAGTCCTACCACTTTACAAATCGCTAGTCAGACCAAACATGGAGTACTGTGTACAGTTCTGGGCTCCTGTGAACAAGGCAGACAAAGCAGAGCTAGAGAGGGTTCAGAGGAGGGCAACTAAAGTAATAATTGGAATGGGGCAACTACAGTACCCTGAATGATTATAAAAATTAGGGTTATTCACTTTAGAAAAAAGATGACTGGGGAGAGATCTAATTACTATGTATAAATATATCAGGGGTCAGTACAGAGATCTATTCCATCATCTATTTATCCCCAAGACTGTGACAAGGAGACATCCTCTGCGTCTGGAGGAAAGAAGGTTTGTACACAGACATATAAGAGGATTCTTTACGGTAAGAACAGTGAGACTATGGAACTCTCTGCCTGAGGAGGTGGTCATGGTGAGTACAATATAGGAATTAAATAGGGGCCTGGATGTATTTCTGGAGTATAATAATATTACCGGCTATAGATACTAGAGATGGGTCATTGATCCAGGGAGTTGTTCTAATTTCCTGATTGGAGGCGGGAAGAAATTTTTTATGCCCCTTAAGTGGGGAAAATTGGCTTCTACCTCATAGGTTTTTTTTTTGCCTTCCTCTGGATCAACTTGCAGGATGACAGGCCGAACTGGATGGACAAATGTCTTTTTTTGGCCTTATGTACTATGTTACTATATGGGGTCAAAGCACTTACTATACTCCTCAATAAATTCTATGAGGTGTGTACTTTACAAAATTGGGTCACTTTTTGGGGGTTTTCACTGTAGGGGTGCCTCATGGTCTCTTCAAATGCGACATGGAACCCGAAAACCATTCCAGCAAAATCTGCCCTCCAATAGGAATTTAGCACTCCTTCCCTTTCGGTGCCCTGTGGTGTGCTCATAGAGCAGTTTAACACCAGATATGGGGTGTTGCTGTATTCAGGAGAAAATGGGTAAACAACTCTGTTGTGATTTTTCTTCTGTTACCCCTTGTTAAAATATTAAATTATGGGGCTTATGAAACATTTATTATTACATTTTTAATTTCCAAGTGTTTCAAAATTCTATGAAACATCTGTGTGGTCAAAGTGCTCAGTATACCTCTCAATAAAGGGCTGTAGTTTCCAAAATGGGGTCTTATTTTGGGGGTTTCCACTGTAGGGGTACCTCGGGGTCTTTTTAAATGTGTCATGGCACACAAAAACTATTCCAGCAAAATCTGGCCCCCAAAAACCATATGGTGCTCCTTCCCTGCTGAGCGACCACATATGTAAGACCACATATGGGTTGTTTCGGTAAACTTCAGAATCAGGGTAATAAATATTTAGGTTTGTTCTATTGTTAACTGTTACTGTGTTAGGCTGTTTTCATATCTGCTGCAGAGCCCTTCAGCAATATGTTCTGGCAGAGAACAGCCTGCCACAGATCTCCGAATCTGACATTGCCAGATAGTGCTACCTGCCTGTTTGACCCCTTTGACTATAATGAGATCAGATGGAAATCTGGTAGCTACCCGGCAAATATGGCAAGAATCGGCTAGACAAAAAATTGCTACACGTAGCTGGAAAGCATCATGCACACATGTGAAAGTAGCATAATGGGAAAAAAAATCATTAAAACGGAAAATCTGCAAAAAAAAGTTACATTTTGAAATTTTACCTTCATTTTCCGTTCATTTTTGAGGAACATCTAAAGGGTTAAAAAAGTTTGTGAAGCCATTTTTTTACTTTATAGCTCAATTGGTCATTAAAAAGGTGGGTTTTGGAATTTTTCTTGAAATTTTTAAAAATTGATTCTAAAATTGTAAGCCTTCTAAAAGCCTAAAAAGTAAAATCACATTTACAAAATGAAGCCATCATAAAGCAGACTTACAGTATGTTGAATTTTAATAAGTATTTTAGGCTTAATTCACACTTCCAAAACCAGGAATGGGTCAAAAACACAGAATATGTGCAAATCTTTCCCTTACACATTACCGTATCTCTGTGTAGGCTCCACTACTGGGTTTAACTTAAAATCACTGGTGGAAACCACTGTCCACAACACTGAAGTGTAGACTAGACCTTATGAGGTATCACTATCCGTCTCAAAAGCAAATTCTAATTTAAAAAATCGTTATATTTTTCAAAATATCCTGTAAATGTTGGATTTTTTCACAATGACAAGAAGTATGATATGTCATGAGAAAACTGTCTCAGAATCGGTTTGATAAGTAAAAACATTAATAACACGTGAGTTGACGTCACCTGTCAGATTTGTAAACTTTGGCTGAGTCAGGAAGGTGAAAAATGTCTATCTATTCTAATCTTTTTAAATCTTTTATTAGTATACTATAGTATATCACATATTGTAACATAGGAAAATAAACAAGGAAAAAACAAAATAAATCCAAAGATAAGTGTGCTTTTATAATTTCTTTCCAATCAGACTTAGGCCTCATGCACATGGCTGTAAGTTTTTTGCGGTCCACAAATTGCGGACCTGAAAAACACAGATACCAGCTAAATGCATGCCGCCATTTTTTTTTACTGCCGCAGGAATGTCCTATCCTTGTCCGCAAGATTGAAGAGAATAGGACATGTTTTTTTTTTTTGCGGGGCTGCGGAACGGACTAACAGATGTAGACAGCACACAGGTGGCCGGGACCTAAATTCATCATTTCTGTGCAGCAGACTGGCCTGTGTAAACAAAGATCTGTTGCCCAGAGATTATGATTTTTTTTTATTGTCCACATACAGCGTAGCTGATTGCTGTAGGCAATTATTGGAACTTATAGTTAATTTCCAATAATTGCCTGAAACATAAGTCCGTGTAAAAAGACCTTCATATCATGTGTAAATTGCCTTTTGAAAACTTTCTCATCTGCCAAAAAACTGATCTGACGTATCTAAAAATCTCAGATTGCGCTAGGATTAACCACTTCAGCCCCCCTAGATTAAACACCCTTAATGACCAGGCCACTTTTTACAATTCTGCACTACACTACTTTCACCGTTTATTGCTCCGTCATGCAACTTACCACCCAAATGAATTTTACCTCCTTTTCTTCTCACTAATAGAGCTTTCATTTGGTGGTATTTCATTGTTGCTGACATTTTTACTTTTTTTGCTATTAATCAAAAATTACCGAAATTTTTGCAAAAAAATGACATTTTTCACTTTCTGTTGTAAAATGTTTAAAAAAAAATACATTTCTATATAAATTTTTCTCTAAATTTATTGTTCTACATGTCTTTGATAAAAATAAAGTCCAATAAGTGTATATTTATTGGTTTGGGTAAAAGTTATAGCGTTTACAAACTATGGTGCAAAAAAGTGAATTTCCTCATTTTGAAGCAGCTCTGACTTTCTGAGCACCTGTCATGTTTCTTCAGGTGCTAGAATGTCAGGATAGTATAAATACCCCCCAAATCACACCATTTTAGAAAGAAGACACCCCAAAGTATTCGCGGAGGGGCTTGGTGAGTTCATGTATCATTTCATTTCTTTTCACAAGTTAGTGGAAAATGACACTTTCTGAAAAAAAAAAAAAAAGTTTCAATTTCTGATAACTTCTGGCAAAAAAAAGAAATCTCAGACGGACTCACTATGCCCCTCAGTGAATACCTTGGGGTGTCTACTTTCTGAAATGGGGTCATTTGTGGGTGTGTTTACTGTTCTGGCATTTTGGGCAGGGCTAAATTGTGAGCCGCCATGTAAAACCTAAAGGTACTCGTTGAATTTGGGCCCTTTGCGCACCCAGGCTGCAAAAAGCGGCACTTATGTGGTATCGCCGTACTCAGAGAAGTAGGGCAATGTGTTTTGGGGTGTATTTTACATATACCCATGTTGAGTGAGAGAAATATCTCTGTAAATTGTCAACTTTGTATAAAATTTTTAAAAGTTGTCGTTTACAGAGATATTTTTCACACAAAGTATGGGTATATAAAAATACACCCCAAAACACATTGCCCTACTTCTCCTGAGTACAGCGATACCACATGTGTGCCACTTTTTGCAGCCTGGGTGCGCAAAGGCCCTAAAACCAATGAGTACCTTTAGGATTTCACAGGGCATTTTTACGCATTTGGATTCCAGACTTCTTCTCACGCTTTAGGGGCCCCTAAAATGCCAGGACAGTATAAATACCCCACATGTGACCCCATTTTGGAAAGAAGACACCCCAAGGTATTCTGTGAGGGGTATGGTGAGTTCATGTAAAATTTTATTTTTGTCACAAGTTAGTGGAATATGAGACTTTGTAAAAACAAAATTAATGCCCTCACGGAATACCTTAGGGTGTCTTCTTTCAAAATGGGGTCACATGTGGGGTATTTATACTCACCTGGCATTTAGGGGCTCCTAAAGTGTGAGAATCCAAATGCATAAAAATGGCCTGTGAAATCCTAAAGGTACTCATTGGTTTAGGGCCCTTTGCGCATCTTGGCTGCAAAAAGTGTCACTCATGGTATCGCCGTACTCAGGAGAAGTAGGGCAATGTTTTTGGGTGTATTTTTACATATACCCATGCTGCGTGTGAGAAATATCGCTGTAAACGACAACTTTTTACATTTTTTATTCAAAGTTGTCAGTTTACAGAGATATTTCTTCACCCAGCATGGGTATATGTAAAAATACACCCCAAAACACATTGCCCTACTTCTCCTGAGTACGGCGATACCACATGTGTGACACTTTTTGCAGCCAAGATGCGCAAAGGGCCCAAATTCCAATGAGTACCTTTTAGGAGGGCATTTTTACGCATTTTTCTTCTCACGCTTTAGGGCCCCTAAAATGCCAGGGCAGTATAAATACCCCACATGTGACCCCATTTTGGAAAGAAGATCCGCAAAACACATATGGACGTCTGAATGGAGCTTTACAAGGGGTGTGATCAATGACAGGGGGGTGATCAGGGGGTCTAGATGGGGTGATCAAGGGGTTAATAGGTGAGGGGGTGGGGGGTTAGTGTAGTGTTTGGTGCAACTTTACTGTAGTTACCTGGTCCTCTGGTGGTCGATCCCAGAAAATGGGACCACCAGAGGATCAGGTAGCAGCTATATCAGACGCTGTTCATAAAACAGCGTCTGATATAGCTGTTTGATGCGATTTATATCGCATCTACAGCCTGCCAGCGATTGATCATCGCTGGCAGGCTGTAGTCCAACTCTTGAGACGCGCGACGCTGTGAACGCGCGCGCGCCCGCGCGCGCGTTCACAGGAAGTCTCGCGTCTTGCGAGATGACGCCCTGGCGCGTCCGATCAGAAGAACAGGACCGCCCGCAGGACGCAATCCTGCGTACGGCGGTCCTGAAGCGGTTAAAGGGCTGCCTGACCATTTATATACGTGCTATCTGCACTGGGTATGTGCAGAGAGGACATATATGGTCAGTGGGCAGTCGGAAAAAGGTTTAAGATTATTATTATTTTTTTATTCTGGATTGTTATCTGAATTATGTATTATGGGAGATAATAGGTAACAGAGTTAATTTTTCCACAGGTGCTGGGTAGTGTTGGGTGCAAATATTTGAATTGCGAATATCGCAACTTTGAGAATTAGCAAATATTTAGAATATAGTGAATATATGTTATATATTCGTATTTTCGAATATTCTACTATTTTTTTTTTAGCAGTAACCTCCCTTTTTGCTTGTGGTCCAATGAGAAGGCTGCAATGTTTTGTCTGAGCTTAGCAACATCCCTAGCAACCAATAGGAAAGTTGCCTACCCCCTTACTATATAAGAACCTCCGGATGCAGCCCTTTTCTACAGTTTATTACAGTTCTTAGAGAGACAGCAGTGTTATTGTTGTTCTCTCTCATTTCCATTTGTCACATTAGATAGTTAGTTTGACATGTAAGAGTGAATCTGGATCGCATAACCTCAGTACTATGATTTTGATATAACAACTGTTTCTCAGCATAATTAAACATGTCTTCTCAGCCCAATTTGTAATAAATATACACTATGCTGTGCATAAATGAGGCATTGGTATACAGTTTGATCAAAGAGCATAGGCCCCCTTACCACGACAAAAATTGCCTCTTCAAGTGGGGATTTACTCTAACTTTGGCGCAGCAGTGCGCGGTGATCACCGACGCCCCAACACTGCACAAGCAGACGGCAGGACCCAGTAGCCACACAGCGCCCCCATTGTGCAGCAAAGCCCTCCTGGCTCTGGGCCCCAACACTCCACCAGCACAGCACCAAGGCAGCAATGGCCGCCACACGTGCTGCACCATGTGAGCGGGTTAGTTAGTTTATATATATAATACAGATTGTTAGTGGGAGAAAGTCATTGTAGGTTAGATAGTGATATAGTGTAGCTAGGTACTGCTGTTTATACATACATGCTACATACATAGTGCTGTATGTATGTATGTATGCTACATACTGTACATACATACATGCATAGTGATGTGATGTCAACAGTGCACCAATTACTAATATGTAGTCAGACCTGTTAAAATGTGAAGTTGCACGTATTGTACCAAAATATTTGCATCATTACTGCCGATTTGCGCAATTGCGAATATATTGGAGCACTTTATCTGCATATAAAGCAATTTTAATATCACGTGTAGACAAAAAGCATATGAAGTGGCGGCACTCACCGTTAAAGTAGAAAATGAATCCTTTATTAGTGCAGATAAAACAAAACAGATGCGGGTCACAATAAAAATGAACATAGTTATTGTGACCCGCATCTTCTTGGTTTTATCCGCACTAATAAAGGATTCATTTTCTACTTAAACGGTGAGTGCCACCACTTCATATGCTTTTTATCTACACGTGATATGGATTGTTGTTCCTTTAGGCCCCTTTCACACGAGCGAGTTTTCCGCGCGGGTGCAATGCGTGAGGAGGATGCATTGCACTCGCACTGAATCCGGACCCATTCATTTCTATGGGGCTGTGCACATGAGCGGTGATTTTCACGCATCACTTCTGCGTTGCGTGAAAATCGCAGCATGCTCTATATTGTGCGTTTTTCACGCAACGCAGGCCCCATAGAAGTGAATGGGGCTGCGGGAAAATCGCAAGCATCCGCAAGCAAGTGCGGATGCGTTGCGATTTTCCCGCATGGTGATGGACCATGTGATTGGACCATGTGATGTGACGTCATCACAGGTCCTTTAGTTCTTAGCTGATGCTGGGAAAGAGAGGACAGATCGCAACCACGCGATCAAGTGGCTAAGGTAAGTTAACTTTTATTATTTTTAACCCCTTCCTCATCATGTAACTAAGCATTCTTTATTAAGAATGCTATTATTTCCCGTTATAACCATGTTATAAGGGAAAATAATAAATTCTCCAGAAGACCCGAAACCGGACTTCAGTGATGAAGTCCGGCTTCGGGTCTGGGTACCAAACATGGCGATTTTTCTCACGCGCGTGCAAAGCGCATTACAAACGTTTGCACCCGCGCGGGAAAATCGCGCATATTCCCGCAACGCACCCGCCTCTTATCCGGGCGTCAAACATGGCGCCCGTGTAAAAGAGGCCTTAAATGGCAGAGCACCACCTGAGTTTTATTTCTATTCCATGGATCGAGTGTTCTAATTGAGTACATTGATGTTTATAGAACCCAGTACACACTGAGCAGTGCCGGCAGCGCTTTTTTTCTTGGATTTGACACACATTGAAATAAAGCTATTTTAATGTTCTGCTTTGCCAACCATTTTCTCCAGTCTCATTAAACTTCAAGCAGTTGGAAAAATGTAGCTATAGTAACCCACGCCTGAATTGAGCGTGCAGTACGCAAATATTACATTGCCGATTTTTGCAATCTAGAAAATAATAGCGAATTTGCGAATATATGATGAAAATTCTACCAAATATTTGCAAAATATCGCAAATTCGAATATTGCCGCTCATCACTAGTACACTAGTTGATCACCATTTCGGGGGATAGATCAGTGAAATGTTTGCTCTGCGCGACCCCTTGAATTGTGAATGTAGAATGTGCTTGATGTTCTGAAATGCAAAACCGCTTTTCTCTGATTTGTAGTTTAGAACCCTAAACGTATAATATAATTACTACAATCATAACCTTACTGTTCTAACTTTATCAGCCACTTCACATCATTCAATCAATATCTAACCTTTAGACATCTCCTTGCGTTTGACAAGTATTCATTCTGATATGAAAATACATTAGTTAAATATTTGTTTCCATCCTCACAGTCCATTGGGAACAGAGAATGTTTCTTACAGAGTGTAAGCCTCTTGGCTGACTCTACACTCGAGACGTTTTAAATGCTTCTCCAGAGTCCAGATCATATTTATGTCACTAAATACACCTGAATAGCTGAGAAGTCATAATCCCAAAAACTGTGGAAATATGCATATTCCATGTCGGTCAGTTCCTTGGTATACAATCTGGGAAAAAGTGTGAACCAGTTTGACGTGTTAAAAGTAAATTCACCAATAGTCATGTGTAGTAGTGATTAGAGATGAGCGAATGGTTCTATCCAAATTTATTTGCAGCGAATCGTTTTAAAAAATGGCTATTTCCTGGCTTCAGAGAGCCGTTATAGTGGTGTAGAACACTGTGCCTAGCAGTAACACGCATAGGAAGTCTGCTGTGGTAGTGAAATAATACTGTGAGTCTGTATGACATGCAGATTACAGGTGTCACACTGACCAAATAACTCAAGTATGAACTCAGCCTTACAGGTCGATGTTAGGGCTAAGAGGAAGCGCACTCTTTTTACACCATAGATGTCTGCAGAACCTGTTCTAATAAACGCTTATACAAGTAGAGCCCCCCGACAGAGTGTAGAGGGTATCAGCAGTAAGCTTGTGTCGACGTCACTGATTATTTTGCCCTTCCCACAAAAAATGGATCATGTCTGTTGAGCATCCACCTTCACTCTGTCAGCATTTGGTCAGTAATCCATCAGTATTGCTAATGCAAAAAAAAAAAAAACAGAAGTGGAACCAAAACAGAGATGAGACGTGAATGAGGAGACCACAGAGTGGCCCAATGACAGAGTCTGGAGGTGGCTGCGGCATCAGAAGGAGGCCACAGAGTGGCACAATGACAGTGTGGAGGTGTTGACAGCATCAGGAGGCCACAGAGTGGCACAATGACAGAGTGGAGATGGCAGTAGCATCAGGAGGCCACAGAGTGGTACAATGACAGAGTGTGGAGGTGGCAGCAGCAGCATCAGGGGACCACAGAGTGGAAAGGTGACATAGTGTGGAGCTGACAGCAGCATCAGGAGACCACAGAGTGACTCGGTGACAGAGTGGGGAGGTGGGTGGCAATACCAGTACCAGCTGAAGATGGTCGGTGAAAGAAGGAGCACTTGGCATAAGATGTGTGGCATCAGACGGGTGGCAGCATCAGAATAGTAGCTGAGGCAGGTAGCCAGAAGAAACCGGTCTCTTTTTTCAAAGTGTTGTGGTGGTGTGGCATCATGGATGATCTAGTCTGATCCATCAGGCATTGGGGGGTGGAAATACTGGCTGATCCACGCCTGATTCATCTTGACAAAGGTCAGTTTCTCCACATTTTGGATGGACAGGCGAGTTCTTCTTGGGCTAACAATGGCCCCCTGCAACACTAAACACCTGCTCTGTTGCCACACTACTGGCTGGGCAGGACACCTTTTCCAGGGCAAACTCTACTAATACACTAATACATACAAAAAAAGGGCTGTCATTTTCTCACTTCAACACACAATGGCTAATAAGCCCTTATTCTTTTTCCCCACTAATACACGTCAAAAAGGGCTTTGAACATATCCGCTGAATGGCAAATATGTATATTTCTTGGCCACTAACACACGCCAAAAAGGGTTTCAGAACATATAACTGCACCGCTGAACGGCAAACAGGCCCTTATTTTTGTCCACTTATACACCACACAAAAGGCTTTAGAATATATAACTGCACCGCTGAACGGCAAATATATTTTTATTTTTTCCACGCTGAACGGCAAATATATTTTTCTTTTTTCCACTTATACAATACACAAAAGGCTGTAGACCATATAACTGCACCAATGAACGGCAAATATATTTTTCTTTTTTCTACTTATACACGACACAAAAGGCTTTAGAATATATAACTGCACCGCTGATCGGCAAATATATGCCACAAAAGGCTTTAGAACATATAACTGCACCGCTGAACGGCAAATAGGCCCTTATTTTTGTCCATTTATACACAACACAAAAGGCTTTAGAAAATATTACTGCTCCGTTGATCGGCAAATATATTTTTCTTTTTTCCCCTTACAAAATACATGACAATAAGGGCTGTCATTTTAACACTTCACCACATAACAGCTAATATGCCATTTTTTCCCACTAATACAAGCCAAAAAATGCTTTAGAACATATAACTGCACCGCACAAGGGCAAATAAGACATAGAAATAGTTTATTTAAATAAAACCTGTTAATGGTTATATCAAACAGCAGTTGCACCCCAATAACATGAACAGTTTGCTGGAATTACAGAGCTGTATAATGGCAATTCGGGTCCGCAGTCAGTGCAGCAAGGTGTAATAGGATTGTTCCTATTACCCAGGCTGTAACCTCCCCTACTGAACCCGGTTCATCATACATGCTATGGAATTATTCCTCCCTACACCTTGAATAATCTTTCCATGCACTTGTAAATCTTTTTTTTAGCACAATGAAGTTTTTTTTCTAACACTGTCCTTAGTGCCTGCTAACATCTCTCCCTGCACTAAGTACACTGAAAACTGGCAGAATTCAAGATGGCTGAGGCTATTTATAGGGCTGTGACATCTGATGTCACAGCCCTATAAATAGCCTCAGCCATCTTGGATTCTGCCATTTTTCAGTGTACTTAGTGCAGGGAGAGATGGGGCTGGCTTGCTGCTGATTGGCTGCATGCATGGAATTATGGGTGATCCCACCTCCCCGGAGTTCCTTGGTACATGTTCTCACATGTGCAGCAGCCATTTTAGGAAAAAATGCAATTCGTTACCACGAATCACTAGGAAATTCGGATTCGGTGCAAACCGAATTTTCTGTGTAATGATATTTCCAATCGTAATGTACATTTCCTAGTCATATGAAATGTCCATAAGTATTAATTTTTTCTTTTATTAAAATCTGTGAAAATACCGTATGTTAGACTATACAAGACTTCTATCACTAAGTTAGTACTGTGCTCACTTTTCATCTAGTTTTTATATTTTGTGTATTAACTGTTTAGTAAAGAAATATATATATATATATATATATATATATATATATATATATTATATATATATATATATATATATATATATATATATATATATATATATATATATATATATATATAATATATATATATATATATATATATATATATATATATAGGTATAGAAAAAAGGGCAGCACTCCAATTGTAATAAAAAGAAAAACGCGGTTTATTAACCCATATTGACAAAGGCGACGTTTCGGCTCTATACTGGAGCCTTCCTCAAGCACCCGGATATCTTATAGGTGGTGCTGCCGATTTTTGCTATAATATATATATATATGTATGTATATATATATATATATATATATATATATATATGTATATCGGAGATCCCCTTTAAGTCTAAAACCTTGGTTAAACACTGTATATATATATATATATATATTGTGGGGAGTTAGCTCTGGTCTCGAGGATCGTTCACAAAAACTTCCTTCCGGACAACGGATTTCACGTCCAAACAGTGCGTTTATTATAGCAGAAACAACACAACAGGTGCAAAACAATAAACACTGGCCCGGCTAGGCTCTAACTAAACATATTAGTTGGGTCCCTCACTCACCTAGTGGGTACAGTTCACACCCTGTGAACTGCTGCGGCTTTCTCCAGCCCAATGTCCCACAGCCTCCTGGCTGTTCAGAGCACTGTTCACACACAGCCTCAGATCAGTGTCCGTTGGGGAATTCAGGCTCACCAGACCTCCTGACTGTGGCCCTGCGACCCTTCCAGGCGTCGCTGTGTCCCCAATTCCGGGCTGTCGCTTAGCCCCGTGGCCCCTCAGCCAACTCAGCCGAGACCACTCACACAGAGCCTCTGTCTCCAAAGCTCTCTCCAGAGTGGGGCCCCACCCATGTCCAACAAGAGGATTAAATATCCTCCTGGACATGGGCATTGTCCAAAATCCTGGACTGGAGCATGGGGAACAGGCACCCACCCAGCACATTACCTGTTCCCAGTAAAAGCCCGCCCTGGAACTGGCTGAGCCAGCTATACTAACACTAGTACTTGGGCTTTCACTCCCCCAAGGCCAGGCACCTTGGTGACACGCTCTCTCTGACGGCCTCCCTGGGGTTTCACTGCACACCCCAGTGTTCACATTGCCACATATCCCCCCTCTGTTCACACCTGTGAGGGTGAACACATGTACCGCCTGGTCGCTCGTGATAGGGCACCCGCATTATCTTGCCATCTTTAAGCTCAAGGGTCCCCCTGGAAGATGTGGCCAGCACCACAGGCTTCCCCTTATTCTGCCACAACCACGCCAGCAGAACCCAGTTCGTCATAAACACGAAGCTTACTAACCTACCAGTCATCTTGTCCCATACTAGAGACACCTGGTCGCTACTAGCAACTACCACAGTTTTAGCGGACCTTGACCTGTCAGCCTCTTTTTGTCTCTTTGTTTTATCAACAGATAGCATCTTTCTTTTTCCTTTACTCCCCCAGGGGTTATGTCAGGTTTGGCTTCAGTTTCAGAATCTTCTGCTTCTTCAGTGGTACTCCCCACTTCAGCAGACTCTTTTCCAGTCTTTTCTTTGGAGTCTCCATTCACTTTATTAGCCGTCTTATCCTTCACGGACATGGCATCATATCCTTTCCTTCTTAACTCCTCCTCCTCTTTCTCATCAAGGTTGGAGGCACCGGGGATATCAGGACCTTCGCCAGACTCGTCGTCTTCTGGCAATCCCTGCAGAGGTTCACCCGGGACATGGTTCTCCTTTCGGGCAGGATTCAGGGAGCCAGCCCATCGGAGTAGACAGGACCCTCATACTGGTTGTCGGTCCCCTCGTATTTCTTCCCCAGCAGACTGCTAGCTTTCTGGAAGGCATTGACAGCAGAGGGAATGTCTTTCATGACCAGGTCCTGGCCACACACTGTCACGAGTCTCTGGGTTTCTGCATCCACCTCAGCACCACCATCTGGTTCAGCAGATACATCTTCCATCTTCCTCTCTGCCTCGGCTGGCACCACAGCGCCACCACCTCCAGACCCATTCTTAACGGGTTCTGACTTCTTGGCATCTTTCAGAGGATCTTCCTCTTCAGGCATCTCATTGTCTTCCACCGGCTGCGCAGGAGCACGCTTAGGCTTCTCCAACTCATAGACTTCATCTTTTGAGCTCCTGAGACCTTCCATCTCTGCTCTGAGTTGCTTGTTCAGCCTCTCCAATTCATCTCGCTCCTTAAGCGCTTTTTCAAGGGCTCTAGCCAAGGAGAGGGCCATGGTCGTCTTCTTAGTTTTTCGGACCAGCTTGTTAGCAGCGCCCCGCTCTTGGGCCTTCTGGTCCAGCTGCTCTTCACTCTGTTTCGGTGTAACAGCAGTTGTAGGAGTACCACCATTCTTTCTTAGACACTCTGTGGGATTTCCACCCAGGGACTCTTCAAATCCCACTGTTGAGGTCTACTATAGACTTTTGTGTCTTTCTGGAGTCTTTTCCCCTCCCCAGGACACCAGGAGGTAGACCCTTCAGTTCACTCATCTTTTCTGGGGTCTCCTCTTTTGACCCTTCTGCAGCCTTCTTCGGTGACCCTGTGACGACAGCTTGTCCCTTCTCTATCGTATCTAGGGACCGTGTGGCGAGAGTGAGATCAGCCTCCGGTTTGCAGCTGTACTGTTCTGTCAGGTCATCTAAGACTGTCTGGATATGAGCTTCAGACACTAGGCTTACGTCACCCGACTGAACTCTTGTCTCGTCAGATATAACTGTCGTCTGGTTGCTACCAGTAACCACGTCAGTTTGGCAAGACCTCAACATGGCAGCCTCTCTCTCAGAGTTGCTGTCGGTCATAGCACCTGCTTCATATATACTGCTCATGTCATTCTCATTTCCGTCCTCTAGGGGCACCGATGAGCTAATCCCCACCTGGGACATTTTATTAACCATAGAAACCTGTGGAGACTGCATATCCACTTCTAGTACGTGTGGTACACCCTCTAGGACTGCCCCATGTACTTGCACATTTTTCACAGTGGTTTCCCTCAGTTGTGAGCTCTCAACATCAATTAGCATTTTTATACCATCCACATTTTTACCAACAGGGAGCTTTTTCCCCAATCACAGCCTGCAAAGGAAAAGGACTGTCATCATCCTCATCCCTTCTTGCACATAGATCCACATTATCATTATATATTTCATCAAACTCTGCACCTTCACTTGGCACCGTGTCGGCACCATTGTTTCCAATGGTCATTTCACTTAAACCATTGCTTCCTATCTGCATTTCCCTTACACCTTCATTTAAAGGGACAGGTACAGGTTCTGTAGGAGCTTCATTACTTCCCACAGAAGTGTCTCCATTGCCCCACATTACATCACGCATGAGCCTATTTCCAACATCAAGTCCATCAGTCTCTGTTCCAACCATGGTCTCACCCTCCGTGAGGACCCCTGGATAGTCCACAGGATTCACATAATTGTCCCGGACAGACATCATTCTACCTCTTACCCAGGCTAGCATGGGATCTCTGATTTTCGCCATCCCAAATCTAGCCTTGGTCACGGGCACTTTAAACAACATCTTGAGCTTCTCCCCTGCAGATTCCTGCGAGAGAGCAACCGCAACAGGCTTACCAGCCTGTTCAGACACAACATTTTTCCCATAGTCACTCATTTTTGAGACATCTTCACGCCGCAGCGCTTTATCACTCACCAGCCCGGCAGGTAGCAACTGCCGCCGGCTCATTGTCACAGGGTCTGCCACAAAATTATCAACAGGAACAGTCTTACCGATTGTCGTCACTGACTCGGCACTCCCGGAAGATAAGGGTAGTCCAGAAATATCTCCAGCACGGTCATCACCCTTCTCCTCAATGCAGTAGTTGCCACGGGAGACGCCTTGGACTTGTCTCCTGTCTTTTTCTGGACGGACATTCCAGCCGCACCCTTTAGGATTCTGTGCACAGTCGCAGGGAAAATAGGCACTCCTGAGAAACGCACTGCTCTCCACCTCTTTGTCTTCCCGACGGTTGCCCTTGGCAACGGCACATATTACCTCGAACAGTCCACTCAGAGCCGCCTCTCCAAGTGCCGCACTCGGCTTTCTCACCAACCGATCAGTCTCCAGCACCAGCTGCTCCATTACACCCTCAGTGGTCTTGGTTTTCCGCCAAACCGGGCCACTTCTCACATATGGCATCACCTTTGGCATAAGCAGCTTCCGCCACACCTGACTATCTTTCACCCAGGACGCCATTTTGAGCAAAAAAATTTCCACAGGTCAGTTTTTTTCCTTTTTCCCTCTTTTGTGCTTCTGGCCCTTTAAACCTTCGCACTGCTTGCACCACAGGAAAAAACAGTCCAGACAGCAGTTCTTTTGCAACCCAGCAAAGTGTCCAGGACCACACGAGCAGCACCTGCTCCACCGAACAAACAGGCTTCCGGCCCTAAGCTCCAATACAGCAATCGCACAGTTTTTCCTCTGTCCTGTCGTTGCCCCCAGCAACACTTTACCTTTATCCAGCAGGGACGACTTGCCCGCATCCTCCACCAAATGTGGGGAGTTAGCTCTGGTCTCGAGGATCGTTCACAAAATCTTCCTTCCGGACAACGGATTTCACGTCCAAACAGTGCGTTTATTATAGCAGAAACAACACAACAGGTGCAAAACAATAAACACTGGCCCGGCTAGGCTCTAACTAAACATATTAGTTGGGTCCCTCACTCACCTAGTGGGTACAGTTCACACCCTGTGAACTGCTGCGGCTTTCTCCAGCCCAATGTCCCACAGCCTCCTGGCTGTTCAGAGCACTGTTCATACACAGCCTCAGATCAGTGTCCGTTGGGAATTCAGGCTCACCAGACCTCCTGACTGTGGCCCTGCGACCCTTCCAGGCGTCGCTGTGTCCCCAATTCCGGGCTGTCGCTTAGCCCCGTGGCCCCTCAGCCATACTCAGCCGAGACCACTCACACAGAGCCTCTGTCTCCAAAGCTCTCTCCAGAGTGGGGCCCCACCCATGTCCAACAAGAGGATTAAATATCCTCCCTGGACATGGGCATTGTCCAAAATCCTGGACTGGAGCATGGGGAACAGGCACCCACCCAGCACATTACCTGTTCCCAGTAAAAGCCCGCCCTGGAACTGGCTGAGCCAGCTATACTAACACTAGTACTTGGGCTTTCACTCCCCCAAGGCCAGGCACCTTGGTGACACGCTCTCTCTGACGGCCTCCCTGGGGTTTCACTGCACACCCCAGTGTTCACATTGCCACAATATATATATATATATATATATATATATATATATATATATAGTGTTTAACCAAGGTTTTAGACTTAAAGGGGATCTCCGATCCCAGAAACACATTTTGATATGTGCAGGCTGGGTGCAAGGGTTAAAAAAAAGACTCACCTGTGCCATTTACATGCAATTCACCTTTGCTGGGCAAACAGTGGTGACAAGTGCAGGTATGGCATATGACCGCTACCATAGCTGTGGCCGCTAATTGGCCTGCAGCTGTGACATGCTTGCAGATGGCACGTCACGCTTTTGGTCCAGCCAGGATTGGAAGCTGAGGAGAAGGGATCTTGGTGATGGAACCAGAGCACTAGTGACAAGTGAGTCTTTTTATTTTTTTAATTATTGTCTCCAGCCTGCACATACCTTAATTGCTCCACATCAAATAGTTAGAGTGGGTTTCCAATTTTATGCAAGTGCAATTTTGAAACTTTCTTATATATTTTGTGATTCATTTTCTCACCATTTTTAAGATCTCCATTCTTTCACACCCAATTAAAATGTTTTGCTGTGCCAAATTATTTCACTTAATTTCTTTTTATTGTGCCTCCTAACATTCCTGCCTTTCCTCTTTCATGTTGTGCTATTTATCTTTTTAGCTTTCTATAGAGTCCTTAGAGGAATCACTGCTGGTGATTAGAACATGAATTCAGTAGAAGTTCCTTCTCTAAATGCCAGAAAAGCTCCACAGAATCAACTTCTCTGCAAGTATTTACATAGCTTATTTATTTTCTACATGTTCAGGGGGGCAGGAAGCAGAGACTGTAATAGGAACGTGAAGTATCAGAATGGGTGCGGTGGGGCATCAGTGAGGTGTGGTGACAGCAAATATTAAATCCATCATAGATCCATATGATGATGTTAATTTTGAACCATTAGTTATGCTGCTAATCAGGATTACAAGTCAAGTCAAACCAGCCATATTCATCAAATTACTTTAGATCTGATAATTTTGGGGTATCTGAGACATGGTCTACCATTTATATAAAACATTATATAGTATATAACAGCCAGCATGGGCGTAGGAAGCCCCAAAAATCTGGGGGGGACAGCACTTATGGGGCCCGTGTCCCCCCCCCACCCTCAAGCCACGCCCACATATCTCTCCGCCCCCCTCCAAGTGCCAAAAATCTCTCTCTCCCCCCCCCCTTATGGGCCAGTGGGTCCAGTTTAAAAAAAAAAACACACACACAAAACAAGACACTAATACTTACCTCCATCCGTCACAGCGATGGGATGCAGGCCTCTTCCGGTCTGTGTCCCGGGCTGCACGGCTCACAGACGGCGTGATGACGTCATCGCGCCACCTGTGCCAACATCTGATAGGCTGCCGGCCTAGTGCTGGCAGCCTATCAGAGGAGCAGGGAAGGGAGACGCCTCTCCCTCTCCTGCTCCGCAGCACAGCCATCTGTATCGCTGTCCTGGGGACGGCGATACAGATAACTGTGGAGATGAACGCTTCCACAATGGAAGCGTTCATCTCCCTGTGCCCGGCCACCGCCGCACACATTACGCTGCCGCTGGGGGGGATTTTTACATACCTGTCCCCCCCGCATTCTTTCCTGGGGGGGATTCGTCCCCCGCGCTTCCTACGCCCGTGTATAACAGCATACTGAGGATAGGTCATTAATATTAACCCACCATACAACCCCTTTAAGAGTACCTTGAACTGGTCAGGAGTAAGACAAAGTAAAAATATACCAGAACTTTGTATTGCTTTATATTAACATGGTTGTATGTCAATTGGTGTAATATAATAAGATTTTGAACTACTTTAAGTTATCTTCAAGTACGATGAAATAACATTTGCACTTAGAAACATTTCAACTTTTACTGGTTTCATTTCTAAGTAGACTCTTGGGAACGATTCACTTTAAAGGTTGCTATTTGTCACGAGTGTAGAGGCTTGGTTAAAAATACATGTATAATAGCTTCTGTTGGATAAATCATTTTATGGCAGTAAAACACAAAAAAATCAAGCAGAAAATAAAATTGGCCAGAAAATTCAAAGCAAACTACCTCGGTTACATAACTATGATCAGCATTGCAGACTGAACATTACTGCAAAGCATTTGTTGGTTATCAGTTGTGGGACTTGCAGGGGTGGTGCCAGTAATATAAATATATTATGCTCAACAGATATCACTTTCCTCAAGTGCCCTATTTATCAAAACTACCTTATTCTAAAGTCATTAGCCTAACATCGCACCCTGTGGCAAATCTGTTTTGATATTCAGTTGCTTTAGGTTAAGTCCTGTATTGGGGCCTTGTAATGTAGGACGTACAATCGTCATTGATAAGAACAAGGGACATGGTTAGTCACATTATCAAAAGGCACGATGGGACAGCAGACACATGACACACCAAGAAGCAGGATTCAAGCATGGGGGATCAGAGAAAATTGCAAATGATATAAAATTAGATAAACAATCCAAGGAGGAATGGGTTTACAGCGAAAAGTAGTTTATGGCAGAACCCCTAAAGGTTTAGAGATGGTAAACCCTGAAAAACAAAGAAATAGAAGTATAACCTGCTCAGGAAAATTAGACTTTAGTTTTTTTCATATACATCTGTAAACTGTTGCAGAAAGCAGTTAAACAGATATCCTGCACTCAGAGGTGAGACTTATTTCTCCCTTCATCTCTATCCTTGGCTGGAGACCGGCTCCAGGCATTAACATGAGCTCATAGCTAGAAAGAAAGTTCGGCCAGGGGGTGGGGGCTTAGCATCCTTGAGCTTAGGTTCCCAGTCTCTAGTTTGCTAAGTGAAGGTGCCATTACCTGTCTGACTACCTTTGTACTGAATTCCTGTCTAAATACCAACTGTGCTCCTTGTTAGTGATGAGCGGCAGGTGCCATATTCGATTTCGACGAAATTCGCGAGTAATCGAAAGAATATTCGTTTCATATTTGTCGAAATTGAATATTCGTCAATTTTCTAGTTATCGCGATTAATATGCGATTTAAATAATCGCGTATTGCGATTTTAACTTAGGCTACTTTCCTATTGGTTTCATATCTAGAATTATAGCGAAGATGACGAATATGACGAATGTATTCGTCATATTCCTCAAAACGAAGATAACTAAGTATTCTACATCTTCGTTTTAGCAACCTATTCGTCAACTTCGCTAATTCTAGCAATCAAATAGGAAGGTTGACTATAGAGACAACTGTGTTAAATTCGCTATGCGATTATATCATTTATTTTTTTTAATAAATAGAATAATTATAATAATTATCAAGTAATATAATTATTCTATTAAAAAAATAAAAATAAAATCGCATAGCGAATTTAACACAGCTGTCTCTATAGTCAACCTTCCTATTTGATTGATTGCTAGAATTAGCGAAGTTGACAAATAGGTTGCTAAAACGAAGATGTAGAATACTTCGTTATCTTCGTTTTGAGGAATATGACGAATACATTCGTCATATTCGCTAATACTACCAAGCCAACCATAGTAAAACAGGTCTAAGTAGAAATCGCAATGCGATTAATTCAAGTTATATTAATCGCATTGCGATTTCAACTTAGAGCTGGGTGTATAATGGGTCAGCTTGCAAGAATTAACGAAGTTAACGAATATGGAATATAGCAGCAGTGCTAAGTTGAAATCGCAATGCGATTAATTTAACTTGAAGTAATCGCATTGCGATTTCAACTTAGCACTGCTAGTGCTATATTCCATATTCGTTAATTCTAGCCTATGTAAGATAGCAGTGCTAAGTTGTAATCGCAATGCGATTAATATAACTTGAATTAATCGCATTGCGATTTCAATGTAATTCCTCAAATCCGACAGTACATTTTAGTATATGGAGACGTTCCCATGGTGATGGGGACGCTCCATGAGCACGGAAGTCGGCAGAAGCGGCAAATGGGCACTGACTAGAGCAGCCAGGAAGCCAGGAATCCTCAGGACAGGTAAGAACTACTTTTGGGAAGTGGGAAAGAAAAAAATATAACTAAAAAAAATAAAAATAAACGAATATTCGAAATAGCGAATTAATAGCGCTATATTCAAAATTTTCGCAAATTAGCGAAGTGCCGATATTCGCTAAAAAAATTTGATATTCGAATATTCTCGCTCAACACTACTGCTTGTCTCCTGTCCAAACCCTAGCCTGTTTACTATTTTGTAAACCTTGGACCTGTTTTATGGATATGCAAGAATCCCTGCAGCTGCCCTGACCTTTGGCTAGTTTCTTGATTATACGTCTTACCTGAACCTTTTGGTGTTTTTCAATCTGTGTCTCTAACCCCTGTGAGCTAGCTGCCAACTACACCATGACTACTACAGGACGTAGCACCCTGGTTGGTTTCCTGTTGGAAACCCTGGTTGGTTTCCTGCAGGAAAGTCCAGATGTCTGTACAGGGGTTAAATAATGAATACCAGTGGACCATCAGGCCAACACCCTTAGGTTTAGCTGAAATTCAAACTTGTTGACTAGTAGGGTGGGTCTACAACCCACTGTCTGTTACTTTGGCATTCATCTTTGTGGGAAAGCTGGATTACAAGTCTTGTGGAGCTATACACACTGTAAATATAATGTTACCTGTACGTTGTGTAAGTAACCAAGATTTCTCTAGTGCCTCATAGGCAAATCTGCCTAGCTATGGCACTATTTAAGAGTGAGGATGGGCATTTATCTTTATAGAATTAGCATTCTGCAGTCTACTTCAGCTCCACATGGTTGTAAAATTATGCACACACAGCCAATATAATTTTGTTGCCTGTTTTATCTAATAACGAGAATTTAGTTCTTGACAGCAGCAGCCATCTCTTCAGCAGTGTAAGTATATTCACCTCAAAGTCCGTGTACATAGGAATCCGGCACAAGTCATGCGCAGTGGACACCCTGTGCCTCCGTCTGCTTCTAAGTCAGTACGCATTGCATTTTTGCACAACGCCTGACCTGTGATCCACTAGCCGGGAGGCACAGTTACAGGTTGGTTGAATGTTCCAATGCGCCTCCCATCTCTTCTGCTGCTAGGGAGATGTCACTGATGTCACTAGCATCTATCGATCATGCTTAGGGGGTATTTATACCTCAGCTTCGGCAGTCGCCTTCAACTCTGCCTGTTACCCCTGAAGAAGCCAGACTCTCTCTCGAAACATGTTGGGGTGCAGTGTTTGTTGACTTTAATACCTGTTAGTCTGCATAGTAGTAAGTTAGACAAGTAGTATATCAGCAAACAATAGCGACCGTGTTCATTAGTTTATGGATGACCGGTCAGGCAGTCAGCGTTGTAATATATTAACAGTAGTTAAGGAGATTCAGTTCCAGGTGCTGGTCAAGAAGCTATTGATCAGCAACATAACTATATCAGACAGTTAGTGATAAAGCTGGTTCCCAGCTAGGCAATCAGTAACTCTAATTTCATACCGGTGGTTAGTAGTGATAAGCGGCATAGGCAATATTCAAATTCGCATTATTTCACGAATTTTGGGCCGAATATTCGCAATAAATTAGCAAATTCGAGAATTTGTGATTTCTAGTCAATATTTACTTGATTGCAAAAATCGGCAATGTAATATATTCGCGATAAAAATTTGCGATTAGAATATTCGCGATCAACACTAAGGGGTAGGCAACTTTACTATTGGTTGCTAGGGATGTTGTATAAGTTAAATATGTTGAATAAGTGCCGATATTTGCGATAAATTCGCGATCAACACTATTCGCAAATACTATATTTGAAATATTTGCGAATTCTCAAAGTGGCTAGCAACGCTACAGATGATGTAGAACTGTGATCCATTACTGCAGTGTGGGGGAGAGACTGCACATCTCCCCCATGTATAAGCAGTTAAGAGTTTCATCAGCTGATGCAGCAAACAGTTGGTTTGAAAACACTTCTTGAGGCTCACAGCACGTTTTATATTCATCAATAAAAGTTATATTTTAATAGTTATTGTGGATCTGGATCAAGATTGGTAGTGAGCCCAGTGTGGCTATTGGTGTATGTTGATCTGATGGAATAAGAGCAAATAACAAAGACACATGAGGAAAATTATGTTATGTTTTGTTAATTGTTCTTTTTAGTATTTTGACTTTAGCTCTCCTTTAAATGCTTTGAAAGAAGATATTTCCCCTTTCTGGCATGTGAATTCTAGTCAATAATTGTATTCTCCATGAAATAAGAAATCCTTCTAGAACTATCAGTATACATTGACAACTGGACATTACCGTTCACCTTGTCAAAGTCGGGGACTATCAGCACTGATTATATAGTTTTTAACCCATACTATATTTCTAGGAAGAGTAACAGTGGAGCAGCACAACAAAAGTATATGCTCTAGAATTATTTCATGGGAGATTATTGACTAAGATAGACATGTCAGAAGAGCCAACAGGTCCTCTTAAAATATCTATTTACACAATCAGTTTAAAATTATTTCTATATATTGTGAACTGACCATAACACACATCTAGTGTTGAGCGAACAGTTCGAGCATAGTTCGGGTTCGTACCGAATTTTGGGGTGTTGATGACATGGACCCGAACCCGAACATTTTCGTAAAAGTTCGGGTTCGGGTTCGTTGTTTGGAGATTTCTATGGCGCATTTTAAAAGCCTGCAAAGCAGCTAATCAACATGCGTCATACTACTTGCCCCAAGAGGCCATCACAGCTATGCCTACTATTGGCATAGCTGTGATTGGCCAAGTGCAGCATGTGACCCAGGCTCTATTTAAGCTGGAGTCACGGAGCGCTGCACGTCACTCTGCTCTGATTAGTGTAGGGATAGGATGCAGCTGCTGCGTTAGGGCGAGATAGGCAGGGATTAACTCATCAAAAACACTTAATGAAGTGAAAGATCTACAGCTGTGAATCATTCAACTACTGCTAGTGAATTGCTCACTGTTTTTAGGCTGGGCAGACCGTTTTTCTGTCACTTTTATCTGGGGTGATCGGTGGTGGCCATTCTGTGTCTTGTGGTGCGCCAGCACAATCTGCCACTAAGTCCATTAATCCCTCAATAGTAGTTTTTTTTTTGCTATATCCTACATCAGGGGCTTGGCTGTGCTTATTTTGTCATCCCTAGTAACTCAGGAAAGATTTTTCTATATATTATTGAGTGGTTACACTGAAATTCACTTAAATAGCAATACCCTGAATCTGGTGTTCCAGCCAGGCTAGCCAGCCAAGTGTAAAACTGTCAGCCATAATAAAAAACAATTCTGGGGTTGAAATTTAATTTCCAAAAAGCAATCCCCTGAATCTGGTGTTCCAGCTGTGGCTAGCCAAGTGTAAAACTGTCAGCCAAAATATATATATTTTTTTCTGGGGTGAAATTTAATTGCACAAATAGCAATTCCCAGAATCTGGTGTTCCAGCGGTGACTGGATAATTTCCCTAGTGTCCGTCAAAGGATAGATTTTGTTCTGTGGTGAAATACAGTTCCAAAAATAAAAATACAGTAAATCTGGTGTTCCAGTTGTTGCAGGCCTAGTTTAAATCTGTCCGTAAAAGGGTATATTTCCTTCTGTGGTGAAATTTAATTGCTAAAAAAGCAATTCCATAAATCTAGTGTTCCAGTTGTTTCAGGTCTAATTTACATCTGTCCGTAAAATGGTATAATTCTGTCTGTGGTGAAATTTAATTGCTAAAATAGCAATTCCATAATTCTAGTGTTCCAGCAGTTGCAGGCCTATTTGAAAACAGTCTGTAAAAGGGTATATTTCTTTCTATGGTGAAATTAATTTGCTAAAATAGCAATTCCATAAATCTAGTGTTCCAGCAGTTGCAGGCCTATTTGAAATCTGTCCGTAAAAGGGTATATTTCTTTCTATGGTGAAATATGATTGCTAAAATAGCAATTCCATAAATCTAGTGTTCCAGCAGTTGCAGGCCTATTTGAAATCAGTCCGTCAAAGGCTATATTTCTTTCTATGATTAAATTTAATTGCTAAAATAGCAATTCCATAAATCTAGTGTTCCAGTTGTTGCAGGCCAAGTTTAAATCTATCCGTAAATGGGTATATTTCTGTCTGTGGTGAAACATAATTGCTAAAATAGCAATTCCATAAATCTAGTGATCCAGCAGTTGCAGGCCTATTTGAAATCTGTCCGTAAAAGGATACCTTTCATCCAGGGCCTAAATACAAGGCCTACAATTGATATTGCCCAAAATCAATGGTTATTGCTGTGCCTGGATTAGTGTAATACGGTACATAAATAACTAGGCAGATAGTGTTAGGTACCTTTAAAAAAAGGCCTGAATTTGACATCTTCACATTGGGCCAAATATAATTTTTCTTATTGTGGTGCTTGGTGAACCGCAACAATGAGGAAAACATCTAGTAAGGGACGCCTGACGCGGTCGTGGTCGTGTCAGTGGACCCTCTAGTGCTGGGAGAGGACGTGGCCATTCTGATACAGCCATACGTCCTAGTGAACCAACTACCTAAGGTTCCAGTACCTGCCAGAATTTACAGTGATATTTGGTGGGGCCCAATGCCGTTCTAAGGATGGTAAGGCCTGAGCAGGTACAGGCGCTAGTCAATTGGGTGGCCGACAGTGGATCCAGCACGTTCACAACATTATCTCCCACCCAGTCTTCTGCAGAAAGCGCCCAGATGGCGCCCGAAAACCAAGCCCAGCAGTCTGTCACATCACCCCCATGCATATCAGGGAAACTGTCTGAGCCTCAAGTTATGCAGCAGTCTCTTATGCTGTTTGTAGAGTCTGCTGGCAGGGTTTCCCCAGGGCATCCACCTAGCTCTTCCCCAGCGGTGGAAGACATAGCATGCACTGACGCACAACCACTCATGTTTCCTGATGATGAGGACATGGGAATACCACCTCATCAGAGTCAGCAAGTCTCTGATGATGACAAAACACAGGTGCCAACTGCCGCATCTTACTGCAGTGTGCAGACTAAACAGGAGGAGGTCAGGGAGGAAGACTGGGTGGAAGACGATGCAGAGGACGATGAGGTCAGAAACCCCACATGGAATGAAGGTCGTGCCGCTGACTTTCATAGTTCAGAGGAAGAGGCAGTGGTGGGACAGAGCCAACAGCAAAGCAAAAGAGGGAGCAGGGGGCAAAAGCAGAACAGCCACCGCCAAGAGAGTTTGCCTGCTACTGGCCACCAGGGACCCAGCACCCCAAAGGCAGCTTCAAGGAGTTCCCTGGCATGGCACTTCTTCAAACAATGTGCTGACGACAAGACCCGAGTGGTTTGCACTCTGTGCCATCAGAGCCCGAAACGAGGCATTAACGTTCTGAACCTTAGCACAACCTGCATGACCAGGCATCTACATGCAAAGCATGAACTGCAGTGGAGTAAACACCTTAAAAACTAGGAACTCACATGGGCTCCCCCTGCTCCATCTTCTGCTGCTGCCTCGGCCTCTTCCTCCGCCTCGGGAGGAATGTTGGCACCTGCCGCCCACCAAACAGAGGATGTGCCACCGACACCACCACCTGCGTCACCAAGCATCTCCACCATGTCACACGGCAGCACTCAGCTCTCCATCTCACAAACCTTGAAGAGAAAGCGTAAATTCCCACCTACCCACCCTCGAGCCCTGGGCCTGAATGCCAGCATTTCTAAACTACTGGCCTTTGAAATGCTGTCATTCAGGCTGGTGGACACAGACAGCTTCAAACAGCTGATGGCCATGGCTGTCCCACAGTTTGTTGTTCCCAGCCGCCACTACTTCTCCAAGACAGCCGTGGATTCCCTGCACAACCAAGTATCCGATAAAATCAAGTGTGCACTGTGCAACGCCATCTGTGGCAAGGTCCACCTAACCACAGATACGTGGACCAGTAAGCGCGGCCAGGGACGCTATATCTCCCTAACTGCACACTGGGTAAATGTAGTGGCGGCTGGGCCCCAGGCGGAGAGTTCTTTGGCGCACGTCCTTCCGCCGCCAAGGATCGCAGGGCATCATTCTTTGCCTCCTGTAGCCTCCTCCTCCTACTCGGCATCCTCCCCCTCTGCTTTCACCACCTCATCCAGTCAGCCACACACCTTCACCACCAACTTCAGCATGGGGTAAACGTCAGCAGGCCATTCTGAAACTCATATGTTTGGGGGACAGGCCCCACACCGCGCAGGAGTTGTGGCGGGGTATTGAACAACAGACCGACGAGTGGTTTCTGCCGGTGGGCCTCAAGCCTGGCCTGGTGGTGTGTGATGGTCGAAATCTCGTCGCAGCTCTGGGACTAGCCGGTTTGATGCACATCCCTTGCCTGGCGCATGTGCTGAATTTGGTGGTGCTGAAGTTCATTCACAACTACCCCAACATGCCAGAGCTGCTGCAAAAAGTGCAGGCCGTCTGTGCGCGCACCCGGCGTTCACATCCTAGCGCTGCGCGCCTGTCTGCGCTACAGCGTAACTTTGGCCTTCCCGCTCACCGCCTCATATGCGACGTGCCCACCAGGTGGAACTCCACCTCGCACATGCTAGAAAGACTGTGCGAGCAGCAGCAGGCCATAGTGGAGTTTCAGCTGCAGAACGCACGCGTCAGTCGCACTGCGGAACAGCACCACTTCACCACCAATTATTGGGCCTCCATGCGAGACCTGTGTGCCCTGTTGCGCTGTTTCGAGTACTCCACCAACATGGCCAGTGGCGATGACACCGTTATCAGCATTACAATACCACTTCTATGTCTCCTATGTAAGCATGCATGGGATAGGCATAAGGCCATCCTTCATATAAGATAGGGCCTGGGGCTATCCATAGTATTCAGCATATTGGGCAGACTAGATGGGCCAAATGGTTCTTATCTGCCGACACATTCTATGTTTCTATGTTTCCTTGAGAAAACACTTAGGGCGATGATGGAAGAGGAGGTGGCCAAGGAGAAGGAGGAGGAGGAGGATGAGGGGTCATTTTTAGCACTTTCAGGCAAGTCTGTTAGAAGTGGCTCAGAGGGAGGTTTTTTGCAACAGCAGAGGCCAGGTACAAATGAGGCCAGCCAGGGCCCACTACCGGAGGACGAGGAGGATGAGGAGGACGTGGAGGAGGATGAGGATGAAGCAGGTTCACAACGGGGTGGAACCCGACAAAGCTCAGGCCCATCACTGGTGCATGGCTGGGGGGGATATGGAGGATGATGACGATACGCCTCCCACAGAGCCCGGCACACATGAGCGACTACAGAGTTGCCCACATTTTAACGTGTGTGGACTACTGGGTTGCCAACCTGCTGGACCCCGGTACAAGGACAATGTGCCCACCTTACTTCCTGCACTGGAGCGTGATAGGAAGATGCGCGAGTACAAGCGCACGCTGGTAGATGCGCTCCTGAGAGCATTCCCAAATGTGACAGAGGAACAGGTGGAAACCCAAGGCGAAGGCAGAGGAGGAGAAAGAGGTCGTCAATGCAGCTGTGTCACAGCCAGCTCCTCTGAGGGCAGGGTTAGCTTGGCAGAAATGTGGAAAAGTTTTGTCTCCACGCCACAGCTAACTGCACAACCACCTGATACGGAACGTGTTAGCAGGAGGCAGCATTTCAGTAACATGGTTTAACAGTACGTCTGCACACCCCTCCACGTACTGACTGATGGTTCGGCCCTATTCAACTTCTGGGTCTCCAAATTGTCCACGTGGCCAGAGTTAGCATTTTATGCCTTGGAGGTGCTGGCCTGCCCGGCGGCCAGAGTTTTGCCTGAATGTGTATTCAGCACGGCAGGGGGCGTCATTACTGACAAACGCAGCCGCTTGTCCACAGCCAACGTGGACAAGCTGACGTTCATAAAAATGAACCAGGCATGAATCCCACAGGACCTGTCCCGCCTTGGGCAGAATATACATTTATAACTGCCTCCCCCTCAACCATGTATTCTTGTACTCCGGGGCACTTCTTTATTGAATTCTCATTTTTTTAACTTTACCATGATCTTGCGGTGCAACCCAAAGTTGAATGAACCTCTCTTCAATCTGGGCGCCGGGGCAAAAATAACTGAAAGTGGCCTGTTACAATGGTGGGTGACATGAAGCCTGAACCTCTGCCATGCAACCTCTCTCCTATGTCTGGGTGCCGTGGGCTAAATATCTGGAAGTGGTCTTCTCCAGTGGTGGGTGATATGACGCATTATTCCTTGCTGTGGGACCTCTCTCCTCTGTCTGGGTGCTGGGGCCTAAATAACTGAAAGTGGCCTTCTCCAGTGGTGGGTGATTTGAAGCTTGATTCTGTGCTATGGGACCTCTCTCCCTTGTCTGGGTGCTGGGGCCTAAATAACTGAAAGTGGCCTTCTCCATTGGTGGGTGACATGACGCCTGATTATCTGCTGTGGGACCTCTCTCCTTTGTCTGGGTGCTGGGGCCTAAATAACTGAAAGTGGCCTTCTCCGTTGGTGGGTGATATGACGCCTGATTATCTGCTGTGGGACCTCTCTCCTCTGTCTGGGTGCTGGGGCCTAAATAACTCAAATTGGCCTTCTCCAGTGGTGGGTGATATGAACTTGATTCTGTGCTATGGGACCTCTCTCCTCTGTCTGGGTGCCGTGGGCTAAATATCTGGAAGTGGCCTTCTCCAGTTGTGGGTGATATGACGCCTTATTCCTTGCTGTGGGACCTCTCTCCTCTGTCTGGGTGCTGGGGCCTAAATAACTCAAAGTGGCCTTCGCCAGTGGTGGGTGATATGAAGCTTTATTCTGTGCTATGGGACCTCTCTCCTTTGTCTGGGTGCTGGGGCCTAAATAACTCAAAGTGGCCTTCGCCAGTGGTGGGTGATATGAAGCTTGATTCTGTGCTATGGGACCTCTCTCCTTTGTCTGGGTGCTGGGGCCTAAATAACTGAAAGTGGCCTTCTCCAGTGGTGGGTGATTTGAAGCTTGATTCTGTGCTATGGGACCTCTCTCCTTTGTCTGGGTTCTGGGGCCTAAATAACTGAAAGTGGCCTTCTCCAGTGGTGGGTGACATAACGCCTGATTATCTGCTGTGGGACCTCTCTCCTCTGTCTGGGTGCTGGGGCCTAAATAACTCAAAGTGGCCATCTCCAGTGGTGGGTGATATGAAGCTTGATTCTGTGCTATGGGACCTCTCTCCTCTGTCTGGGTGCCGTGGGCTAAATATCTGTAAGTGGCCTTCTCCAGTGGTGGGTGATATGACGCCTTATACCTTGCTGTGGGACCTCTCTCCTTTGTCTTGGTGCTGGGGCCTAAATAACTGAAAGTGGCCTTCTCCAGTGGTGGGTGACTTGAAGCCTGATTCTCTGCTATGGGACCTCTCTCCAATTGATATTGGTTAATTTTTATTTATTTTATTTTAATTCATTTCCCTATCCAAATTTGTTTGCAGGGCATTTACCTACATTTTGCTGCCTTTTGCAGCCCTCTAGCCCTTTCCTGGACTATTTTACAGCCTTTTTAGTGCCCAAAAGTTCGGGTCTCCATTGACATCAATGGGGTTCGGGTTCAGGATGAAGTTAGGGTCGAGTTTGGATTCCGAACCCGAACATTTTCGGGAAGTTCCGCCGAACTTCTCGAACCCGAACATCCAGGTGTTTGCTCAACTCTACACACATCTATTCATATTTATTACCATACACTGTACAGTAAATAGCAGAGGTAGAACAATAAAAAACTATTTTTACTTGAGTGCCAAATAAGAGTTGTAGCAATCAAACAATAATCTGTATACAGCACAAATCCTTTTCCCAGATGGAGAGGTACGAAGGCTAGCAAAGTGGCACATTATGGCACTCTTGGAAAGCTATTTTATCCGAGTTTCTCTTTCTGGAATCTCTGGCTGGCAACTATAATCTGGCAATTAAGGCTGTAATGTCCACTATGGGATACAAATCTTTAGCAGCATGTCTATCCAGAATGTGTGACAGTCCATCTGTCCATTGTAGTCCATCACAAGCAGCAAAGTCTGGTTAGATGTAGTCGCAGGCTACCTTGCTGTCTCCTATGCTTGGCCATGCAGATTCTAATTTTTTCCTTCTTTCTTTCTTTCTTTTTAGCTGTAGCAGAAGCAATGACTTTGCCAGAGATCAGTTAGTCTCTGGATCCTGAGGTCTAAGGAGTAGAAGCACATGGACTTGCTTCTTCTGTCCTCACTCACTAAACTAGAATTCCCCATTTAGACAGGAAATCAGACCAGCCCACTTCTGTCAAGAGGGGAGGTACATGGTGAGAAAACCCTGTCCCTATCAACCGTACCAGGTCACGCTAGGTGTACATAGCATTACATAACAGTTCATAACATTACATTACAAGCTATTTGCAGATACCCCCTGTATTGAGGTACTGCAGATATAAAGAATCCAGGAAAGCTGAGTATCCCTAGAAAAGAGTAGTTTGCTAAGGACTTTGGTAAGTCCTGTTTTCGGGCATGTAATACAATTCTATGTGACCAACCCATTTTTGGCCCTAACAACCAAGCATTTTTTTCCTAGTTTGTCTCATAATATACCATGCTTTTCACCCTATAAGACGCACAAGCGCATAAGACGCATACACCTAGGTTTTAGAGGAGGTAAGTAAAAAAAAATCTGATAAACATAAATACTTTGTCTGTTTGTGTCCTAAGAGTTCAGTCATGTCCCTCCGCCTCCTTCTCAATGTCCTGTGTCTGGCTATAAGACAGCTGGCTTTAGCAGGAGCCTCCCTCCTCTGCACTTTCTTCAGATGGAAAAAAGGCTGAGAACAGTGGGACTACATGACACATTTTCCCATGACAAGTTGCCGCTTGGGGGATAACATAACCTATTCACTTACATTACTTGTGATAAAGGCACTGCTGAACATCGATCTTTGATCACACAACGCTTGTCATGGCTAAAGTCACCATGGAGCCCCAGCCAAAAGGTCATTAACCCCATCCCCTTTTCTAAGACCGACCCCTTTAGTTGGCCAATAGCTAAAGATGGAAGAGATCAGCAGGAGATTAATCCCTGTGTTTTCTACAGGGTTTCTACAAGACTGTGTCAGGAGTAAGAACTTTGCACTCCAGTGGATAATGCACATGAAAGGGCTTCTTTCAGCAGAATCATTGTAGTGAACAAGGCTGACCTATGACATGTGCAAAAGTCAGCAGATTCTGGCAGACTTAGTCCCATCCCCATCTTTGACTTTATTTCTGAGAAAGCAGAACTTTTAGTATATGCAGCCTCAAAGAGCAATGTGCCCTCTGCACTTTAATTGACAGGGCCAGGTAGTGTAGACATCATCACAACCGGCCCTGACTTCTTCTAGTCAGGCATAGTACAGGAGAGAGGCTCGACCACAGTTTCCTCTTTACTGCGCCGGGTACTGAAGTGCATGGCATAGGCATGAGACTAGAAGTCAGGGCTAGGAGTTATGATGTTTATGCAGCGTCCCCCGGAGGAGCTGATGCAGAGGACGGGAGTGGTAGTGGCCTCGCAGTGTACTCCTTCAGGCTGTTGCTCCCTGGGGACTGGTGCAGTGGAAGAACGGTCTGTAAAGAATGAGGCGAGAAATTAACGTAATAAAGTCTCTTTTACTTAGTGCAATGTAGAACTTCAAATACATTGAATGGCAGCTGATTTCAAGTGAATTTTTTTGACATCAGTAAGGAATATGGAGGCAGATTGGATGGCTGCACTTTTAGCACCACAGTAGTATTGGCCTAGTAATATTCTAGGTCAGGCATGCTCAACCTGCGGCCCTCCATCTGTTGTACAACTACAACTCCCATGATGCCCTTCTGCAGGATGATAGCTGTAGGCTGTCAGGGAATAATGGGAGTTGTAGTTTTGCAACAGCTGGAGGGCCGCAGGTTGAGCATGCCTGTTCTAGGTGATAGGTGTCTTCGCCATAGCCCTTCTCCTCACAGCAGTTTTTTTAATGCTTGTTGTAGCTCTTCCCTCTGCTATTTGTCCTCCCAAGGATTTACTTGCGGCTGTATATGTTTGATCACTCTGGAGAAACTCTCTTAGGAGCAGGAGCTCAGGCATTTGGTTCCTCTCTCTATTCTGTCTATACAGAAACTCAGCAAGAGGAGAGGAACGGGGTGGTTAGCCCTGTTCCTTGCCAACCATTTCCATCTATTCTTTACTGGTCATAACAGACACAACATACAAAAATATATAACAATATAAAATATGACTATTTATAACTGTAGAGTCCTTACTGTAGGTCTAGGGTACTACATTTACATTGCCTGGCCCTGGCAATCAAAGTGCAGGGAGTGTAGGGAGCAGCAGGGAGAGCAGAGCCTCTAGGAATAATGGCAATGTCCCTACTAGAGGCTCATTTGCCTATATTAAAAGTTAATTTTTCTCAGAAATAAAGTCGCAGATGGGGAAGGAACCAAGACTACTAGATTCTACTGACCCACACACTTCACAGGTCAGCCTGTTTTACTACAATGACTCTTGTGACAGGAGCCCTTTAAAGGGGTGATGTCATTTCAGACTTTGATGGCATATCACTAGGATATGCCATAAAAGTCAGATGGGAGCAGGTCTCACCTCTGAGATCCATACCTATCTCCTGAAAGTGAAGGTCAGCACACCATGCATTCAGGGTCGGTTTTAGACAAAATGTGGCCCTGGGCAAAATCAATAGGGGGGGCCCACATCTTGTAATAATGTGCTAAAAACACAGTCCGGCGTCCGACACCCCCACGATGAGCTGTTTGAGGAGACGGCGCGTGCTGTTCACTGCTGCTGTCCCATAGACAAACAGCAGCAGAGCAGGAAGAGAGAAGGGAGACGGCATATGACAGCACACAGCGTCTCCTCAAACAGCTGATCGTCGGTAGTGCCGGGTGTCAGACCCCTGCCGATCTAATATTGATGACCTACCCTAAGGCCATCAATATGAAAAAACCCGGAGAACCTCTTTAAGCTACCCACAATACTGTGCCTGTTGTGCTTCCCCTATGTCCACAACAATATACTATACTATACACCCAGACTGCCCTCATTAGTAATGGGGCCCCCAATAGTGATAATACTCCCCAAGATAGCCCCCATTAGTAGCAATGCACTCTATATTGCATCAAATAATAATAACGCCCCTACAGTACTCTAGTAGTAATAATATAACCATAATGGTCCCAGTGGCTCTAATGTCCCGTGTAGTGCCCCCCACTAGTTCCAATATATAATGCTTCCCCCCATAGTGCCAATATATATTTATATATAGATATATATAGATATATCTATATATTGTGAGGAATCGCTCTGGCAGACAGGCTTGCGGACGCAGTATAGAGGCAAAGTACACAGTTCTTGAATCAAGCAGTAGTGTTTTATTCACACTCAGCAAAATCACAGTCCTGGTGCTTGTTCATACACAGCAAAACAAAAGCACAAAAAGCACAAGAAAAGTTCACCTGTAGGATTTAGGTGTTAATTCACATCCGGCTGACAGCTCAGCCACAGAAAAGTCCAGGTGCAGGCTTCCATGCAGTCTGTACGCCTGCTTGCAGACTTCCACTCCCAGCACTGAGAGCTCCACAGCGTCACTGGCAGATGGAGGATATTCCACCCATCTGCTAGTGCTGGCTGCCTTTTAAAGCCTGCCAAAACCCGGCCTGGAACGTGGGGAGTAGTCACCCACCCAGCACTTTGACTACTCCTAGTAAGAGCCGTCCCAGATCGGCTTTACAGCCATACTAACTATCAAGGTGTAAAACAGCACTATCTGCTGCTGACACACAAAACAGGCTCTTACCTCACCGAGGCCAGGAACCTCGGTGACACATATCTTCCGTCAATGACAAATCCTTGCGCTTTCCTACATACCTCCTCCCTTTGTTCAACCCTGAGAGGGTGAACACATGTGAGGCAGTGTATGCGGGACAGGGCATCCGCATTTCCCTGCAAGCGGCCTGCCCTGTGTTCCACTGGGAACTTAAAGTTCTGTAAGGACAAGAACCATCTGGTGACCTGAGCATTCCTTTCCTTGGCCTGGCTCATCCACTTGAGAGGGGAATGGTTGGTCACCAGACGGAACTTCCTCCCCAACAGGTAATAGCAGAGAGACTCAAGTGCCCACTTGATAGCCAGGCACTCTCTCTCCACTATACTGTACCTGGTCTCGGCTGTGGTGAGCTTACGGCTCAGGAAGAGAACGGGATGTTCCTCCCCGTTGACTTCCTGAGACAATACAGCACCGAGACCTACCTCCGAGGCATCCGTCTGCACTATAAATTCCCTATTGAAGTCGGGTGTCACCAAAACCCAGGGACCCACACAGGGCCGACTTCAAAGCGGAGAAAGCTTTTTCCGCCTGCTCACTCCAATGGAACCTTCCTGACTTCCGTCCCTTCAACAGGTCTGTCAATGGCGCGGCTATAGTGGCAAAGTGGGGCACAAACCTCATATAATATCCCACAATTCCCTGGAATGATTTTACCTGCCTGGTGGTGACAGGTCGGGGCCAACTACGTATAGCTTCTATTTTATTTACTTGAGGTTTTATAACTCCCCGCCCAATAACATACCCCAGGTATTTAGTCTCCTCTAATCCTACTGAGCACTTCTTTGGATTAGCGGTCAGTCCAGCCTTCTTAAGGTAATCCACTACAGCCTGCACTTTGGGTAAATGACTTTCCCAGTCGGTACTGTGGATGATGACATCAACTAAGTAGGCCGAGGCGTACCGACGATGAGGTCACAGCACAATATCCATTAACCTTTGGAAAGTGGCGGGGGCGTCATGCAGGTCAAAAGGAAATACCTTATAATGATACAGGCCTTGCGGTCTAACAAAAGCAGTTTTTTCCTTGGCAGACTTCGTTAAGGGTACCTGCCAGTACCCTTTGGTGAGGTCTAACAAAGAAAAATATCGGGCTTGGCCTAATTTCTTAATAAGCTCGTCTACCCGGGGCATAGAATACGCATCGAACTTGGAGACTTAATTTAGCTTGCGAAAATCGTTGCAGAACCGCAACATCCCATCTGGCTTGGGTATTAAGACTATAGGACTGGCCTATACACTTTAAGACTCCTCAATGACATCGAGTTTCAACATTAACTGCACTTCCTCCGCAATGGCACGTTGTCGAGCCTCGGGTACCTGGTATGGTTTTAACCGGACTTTGGCCTGAGGCTCAGTGACAATATCATGTTGGATAAGGGAAGTGCATCCAGGGAGGTCTGAGAACACATCCGTGTTCCGACTGATGAATTCCCTGGCTTCCTGAACCTGTTTGGAGGAAAGGCTGTCTGCAATTTTTACTATGGCTACTGCTTCACTTGCCTCAGACTGAGGGGCTGGACCCTTTTCCCCTAGAAACCCTGGCCGGGGGCTGTCGTCATCGCAAGACTCCCGATCTTTCCATGGCTTTAGTAAATTCACATGGTCCACCTGCTCTGGCTTTCGCCGCCCTGGCTGGTGTACTTTGCAATTTACCTCCCCTACTTTCTCGAGTACCTCGTAGGGCCCCTAGCTAGGAACTTGTTGTCAAGGGTTGGTACCAGAACCAAAACCCGATCCACCTTTTCAAAGACCGCCAGATAGGTCTCGACATCGTCCGAGGGGGTCATCTTTGGGATCGCACGGACCGCTTTCCGGGCATCATGAACATGGTGGGATGCTCCTGCTGCTTGTAAAGCCATCACGTGTTGCAATAGCAGCTGGTTGGCCTCCCGCTGCTGCAAGTTAGCCTCCACGAGAGCTTTTACAACCGCTTCCATGTTGTCAGATAACACGGGTTGTAATTTTGCCAGCCTGATATAGGACATTTAGAAGTAACAGGTAGCAGGCACACTCTTATTTGGGGTAAAATATAATTTATTGGATTAAAATAAGATAGTGCTATATTTAATAAGATCAACGTGATGTTGTGTATGGTGATTTGGTCTGTAAATGGGGGTATTGTAGCTAGTGGTTTAGATGTGATGCTTGGTGTGCTGGTTTATGTAAAAAAAGGATTAAGGTGGTTTGATTGAAGCTTGGATGAAAAGTGAGTGAATGTGGGATTGGTTAAAATGTGCAAATAAAATATATTAAAAATGACCAGGGGATATACCCCATACAATACATAAAGTGATACAGTATAGCAGATACGCGCAATATAGATTTCCTTGTGTTGAAATGATATATATAATGATGATTAGATAAGGTGTATATAGCCCTGAACAGCTGTCAGGGCATATATTGGTTCTTCACAAGGAAATTTTTGGCTAGATGTTATCTCATAAAAAGAACTGAACTTGTTATAATCAATATCGATAGAGAGTTCTCATATAGTCATTCCTTTGTGCAAAAAGAGCGATATATAGTAGTTTTTCAGAGTCTGAGGATGGATTCAAAGTTCTTGTTAGTTTACCAGTAAAATATGAGCAGATGGGAGCGCGGTGCTCTGAGCCTAGGCGTGGCGTCCCATGCTGTCTCTGGCTCAGAGGGCTCTACTCACCGGCTGGCGCTGTAGTCTCTATGGGCTTCCTATGAGACTGTATCCTGCGGTCCTGTGTTGGAGATCTCGGCGTCCCTCGTGGTTTCCCTGGTATAGTGAGCGCGCTAGCGTGATGTCACCGGTCACGAGGTATAGCTCTCAGGGATGTTAGCGCTGCTGGTGCGGTAGGGAATACTTCTATCTGGAGCGTATTTTCAATAGTTATTTTAGCTCTTGGCTCATAGTTATCCATGTGTTCATATAACTTGTAGCAATCCTGATATAGTACATACAGTCATGCTCAGCAAAAACAAAAAATGTCGGCATTCACGCCAGCCTCACTGTGCATGCCCGCATCCTCCACCAAATGTGGGGAATCGCTCTGGCAGACAGGCTTGCGGACGCAGTATAAAGGCAAAGTACACAGTTCTTGAATCAAGCAGTAGTGTTTTATTCACACTCAGCAGAATCCCAGTCCTGGTGCTTGTTCACACACAGCAAAACAAAAGCACAAGAAAAGTTCACCTGTAGGATTTAGGTGTTAATTCACATCCGGCTGACAGCTCAGCCACAGAAAAGTCCAGGTGCAGGCTTCCATGCAGTCTGTACGCCTGCTTGCAGACTTCCACTCCCAGCACTGAGAGCTCCACAGCGTCACTGGCAGATGGAGGATATTCCACCCAGCTGCTAGTGCTGGCTGCCTTTTAAAGCCTGCGAAAACCCGGCCTGGAATGTGGGGAGTAGTCACCCACCCAGCACTTTGACTACTCCCAGTAAGAGCCGGCCAGGATCGGCTTTACAGCCATACTAACTATCAAGGTGTCAAACAGCACTATCTGCTGCTGACACACAAAACAGGCTCTTACCTCAGTGACACGTGAAGTGAACCTCGGTGACACATATCTTCCGTTAATGACGGATCCTTGCACTTTTCTACAATAGATATATATATATATATATATATATATATATAATGTTCCACTGTAGTGCCAGTATGTACTGTATACAATGCTTCTCCATTCCTCCCCAGTAGTGGCAGGTATATATAATGATATCTTTCCCCCCTTCCCTGGTCAGTGTGGACATTTTGTATAAAAAAAAACAAAAAAAACGCCTCCCTCATGTCCCACCTCCGCTGTCTGTTTTATCTGTGGCTTGTGTTGCTGCGTCCTGATGCATGCAGTCCCAATGACATCCCCACTCCTGCCCCAGGTCTCACATGATGGCGTCATCATGTGAGACCCAGCACAGGAGGTTGCGTTGATGTCATTGTAGCTTCTTGCTCTGTTCTAATACCTAACAGGCTATGAGGCCTAGCAGCCTGAGGCTTGTATAGTTGGACAGCCATGAGTGTGCCCCCCTTTATGGGTAGCGAACTGAGCACCCTAGGCAATGACTACCCTCCCCTATCAATCGTCCCGACCCTAATTAAGAGCACATTACTGCAGGAGACGACTATAACTCACGGCATGTCTAAGCCATTAATATTTAATATCAGAGCACATTACAGGATAAGGTATAAGAGAAGACTACAATCCCCTGCATTTCCAAGCTTTATGTAATATCAGAGTCAGAGGTCGTACTACATTTTTTCTGAAAGAGTAAAAATAATCCTCTTACCATTTTTGAGGAACATTTTTCGCCGAGGAGGAGTATGAAAATTGCAGTTATTCATATATATAAAATACGTAGTGCTACATAACATTAAAGGGTTGCTATTCATGCAGGCAAACAATTCCCAGTCTCCTCTATAATGTCTCCAATGCAGAAATAGCTAATTTTGACCACTTTAAATTTCTCTCTCAGAAGATTGAATCCCTACCTTTCTTGAAGCACCAAATCTGTCCCGTAGGGATCGGAGCGGGAGATTGTGCAAAAATCAATGCAATAAGAATTGTACAGGGACGCCTGGTCATTGTGGCAGGGAGCAGTGGGTGGGTTGGTGGCAGTGGATGGGGTCTGGGACGATTGTACAGGAGGCAGTTATAGGACGGTCTTATACACAATATATTGGACTGTTGCACACGCTTGAACAGGTGTTATTGTGATCAGAGTACATTATAAGATGAGGTATACAACTTCCAGCATATCCAGGGTGTTGTAATGTACACTAATATTATATAATAATGGCCTGGACATGCTGAGAGTTGTAGTCCTCTCCTCTTATACCTAATCTTGTAATGTACTCTGATATTACATAACAGGAGGTATAAGAGGAGAGGACTACAACTCCCAGCATTTCCCTGGCAATTACATTGAATCCATACTTCTTCACATGCATGGCTGGACTTCTTCTTCATTACTTTACTGCACTGCTGAGCTCTGCCTCCTGTTTTGGTCACATGATGGTAAGGTCATCGCAGGTCCCTCATCCCCTCTTTTCTGCTGAGCTCCGCCTTCTACATCTGACAACATAGCAGGAAGCCTAAGGACACCATCCCAACTGTGAAACACGGGGGTGGCAGCATCATGTTGTGGGGTTGTTTTGCTGCAGGAGGGACTGGTGCACTTCACAAAATAGATGGCATCATGAGGAAAGAAGATGATGTGGAAATACTGAAGCAACATTTCAAGACATCAGCCAAGAAGTTAAAGCTTGGGGGGGATATGGGCCTTCCAAATGCACAATGACCCGAAGCAAACTGCCAAACTGGTTACAAAGTGGCTTAAAGATTACAAATAGAGTTGAGCGAACACCTGGATGTTCGGGTTCGAGAGGTTCGGCCGAACTTCCGGAAAATGTCCGGGTTCGTGATCCGAACTCAACCCAAACTTCATCCCGAACCCCATAGAAGTCAATGGGGACCCGAACTTTTGGGCACTAAAAAGGCTGTAAAAGACTCCCGGAAAGGGCTAGAGGGCTGCAAAAGGCAGCAAAATGTAGGTAAATCCCCTGCAAACAAATGTAGATAGGGAAATGATGACTTAACATAAAATAAATAAAAATTAACCAATATTAATTGGAGTTAGGTCCCATAGCACAGAATCAGGCTTCAAATCACCCACCAATGGAGAAGGTCGCTTACTATTATTTCGACCCCAGCATCCAGACATAGGAGAGAGGTCCCACAGCAGAGAATCTGGCATCATATCAACCACCACAGGAGAAGGCCACTTTCAGTGACTTAGGCCTTAGCACCGAGACAGAGGAGACATGTCAGATAGCACAAGCATTACATTTATACCATCCAGCACAGGAGAAGGCCACTTTTAGTTACTTTGACCCCTGCACCCAGAAAGAGGAGAGAGGCCCCACAGCACATATTCAGGCATCATATCACCCACCACAGGAGTAGGCCACCATTTAGTTAATTTGACCCCTGCACCCATGTCAGATGGTACAAGCATCAGTTTTACATCACCCAGCACAAGAGAAGGCCACTTTTAGAGACTTTGACCCCTGCACCCAGACGCAGGAGAGAGGTTTTCACAGCAGAGAATCAGGCATTTAGATCACCCACCACAAGAAGTAGGCCACCATTTAATGGGACCCTGGCAACCATGTCAGATGGCACAAGCATCAGTTTTACATCGCCCAGCACAGGAGAAGGCGACTTTGAGAGACTTTGACCCCTGCACCCAGACGGAGGAGAGAGGTTTCACAGCAGAGAATCAGGCATTTAGATCACTCACCACAGGAGTAGGCCATCATTTAATGGGACCCCGGCAACCATGTCAGATGGCACAAGCATCAGTTTTACATCACCCAGCACAAGAGAAGGCCACTTTTAGAGACTTTGACCCCTGCACCCAGACGGAGGAGAGAGGTTTTCACAGCAGAGAATCAGGCATTTAGATCACCCACCACAGGAGAAGGCCACCATTTAATGGGACCCCGGCAACCATGTCAGATGGCACAAGCATCAGTTTTACATCACCCAGCACAAGAGAAGGCCACTTTTAGAGACTTTGACCCCTGCACCCAGACGGAGGAGAGAGGTTTCACAGCAGAGAATCAGGCATTTAGATCACCCACCACAGGAGTAGGCCATCATTTAATGGGACCCCGGCAACCATGTCAGATGGCACAAGCATCAGTTTTACATCACCCAGCACAAGAGAAGGCCACTTTTAGAGACTTTGACCCTGCACCCAGACGGAGGAGAGAGGTTTCACAGCAGAGAATCAGGCATTTAGATCACCCACCACAGGAGTAGGCCATCATTTAATGGGACCCCGGCAACCATGTCAGATGGTACAAGCATCAGTTTTACATCACCCAGCACAAGAGAAGGCCACTTTTAGAGACTTTGACCCCTGCACCCAGACGGAGGAGAGAGGTTTTCACAGCAGAGAATCAGGCATTTAGATCACCCACCACAGGAGTAGGCCATCATTTAATGGGACCCCGGCAACCATGTCAGATGGCACAAGCATCAGTTTTACATCACCCAGCACAAGAGAAGGCCACTTTTAGAGACTTTGACCCTGCACCCAGACGGAGGAGAGAGGTTTTCACAGCAGAGAATCAGGCATTTAGATCACCCACCACAGGAGTAGGCCATCATTTAATGGGACCCCGGCAACCATGTCAGATGGCACAAGCATCAGTTTTACATCACCCAGCACAAGAGAAGGCCACTTTTAGAGACTTTGACCCCTGCACCCAGACGGAGGAGAGAGGTTTTCACAGCAGAGAATCAGGCATTTAGATCACCCACCACAGGAGTAGGCCATCATTTAATGGGACCCCGGCAACCATGTCAGATGGCACAAGCATCAGTTTTACATCACCCAGCACAAGAGAAGGCCACTTTGAGAGACTTTGACCCCTGCACCCAGACGGAGGAGAGAGGTTTCACAGCAGAGAATCAGGCATTTAGATCACCCACCACAGGAGTAGGCCATCATTTAATGGGACCCCGGCAACCATGTCAGATGGCACAAGTATCAACATTTATATCACCCAGCACAAGAGAAGGCGACTTTGAGAGACTTTGACCCCTGCACCCAGACGGAGGAGAGAGGTTTCACAGCAGAGAATCAGGCATTTAGATCACCCACCACAGGAGTAGGCCATCATTTAATGGGACACCGGCAACCATGTCAGATGGCACAAGCATCAGTTTTACATCACCCAGCACAAGAGAAGGCGCACTTTGAGAGACTTTGACCCCTGCACCCAGACGGAGGAGAGAGGTCCCACAGCAGAGATTCAGGCATTTATATCAGCCAGCACAGGAGAAGGCCGCTTTCAGTGACTTAGGCCTTAGCACCGACACAGAGGAGACAGGTCAGATAGCACAAGCATCAGTTTTACATCAACCACCACAGGAGAAGGGCACTTTTAGAGACCTTGACCCCTGCAGCCACACGGAGGAGAGAGGTCCCACAGCAGAGAATCAGGCATCATGTCAACCACCACAGGAGTAGGCCACCTTTTGTTTCTTTGACCCCTGCACCCAGAAAGAGGAGAGAGGTCCCACAGCAGAGAATCAGGCATTTCGATCACACACCACAGGAGAAGGCCGCTTTCAGTGACTTTGGCCCCTGCACCCACACAAAGGAGACATGTCAGACAGCACAAGTATAACATTCATATCACCCAGCACAGGAGAAGGACACTTTCATGTACTTTGGCCCCGGCACCCAGACAGAGGGAAGGTTCATTCAACTCTGGGTTGCACCCCAAGATCCTACTTAATTTCAAAAATTGATTTTTCAATGAAGAAGTGGCCAGGAGTACAAGACAACATGGTTTAAGGCAGTTATTAAGGACTACTCTGCACAAGGGAGGGTCAGGTCTTGTGGGATCCATGCCTGGTTCATTTTTATAAACGCCAGCTTGTCCACGTTGGCTGCGGACAGGCGGCTGCGCTTGTCAGTAATGACGCCCCTGCCGTGCTGAATACACGTTCAGATAAAACGCTGGCCGCCGGGCAGGACAGCACCTCCAAGGCATAACATGCTAATTCTGGCCACGTGGACAATTTGGAAACCCAGAAGTTGAATGGGGCCGAACCATCCGTCAGTACGTGGAGTTGTGTGCAGACGTACTGTTCAACCATGTTAGTGAAATGTTGCCTCCTGCTAACACGTTCCGTATCAGGTGGTGGGGCAGTTAGCTGTGGCGTGGAGACAAAACTTTTCCACATTTCTGCCATGCTAACCCTGCCCTCAGAGGAGCTGGCCGTGACACTGCTGCGTGGGCGACCTCTAGCTCCTCCTCTGCCTTGGCCTTCCACCTGTTCCCCTGTGACAGTTGGGAATGCTCTCAGGAGCGCGTCTACCAGCGTGCGCTTGTACTCGCATCTTCCTATCACGCTCCAGTGCAGGAAGTAAAGTGGGCACATTGTCTTTGTACCGTGGATCCAGCAGGGTGGCCACCCAGTAGTCAGCACACGTTAAAATGTGGGCAACTCTGCTGTCGTTGCACAGGCACTGCAGCATGTAATCGCTCATGTGTGCCAGGCTCCCTAGAGGTAAGGACAAGCTGTCCTCTGTGGGAGGCGTATCGTCATCATCCTCTGTATCCCCCAGCCACGCACCAGGGATGTGCCTGCGCTGTGCTGGGTGCCACCCCGCTGTGAACCTGCTTCATCCTCATCCTCCTCCACCTCCTCCTCAACCTCCCTGGCTGGCCACATTTGTACCTGCCCTCTGCTGTTGCAAAAAACCTCCCACTGAGCCACTTCTAACAGACTGGCCTGAAAGTGCTAAAAATGAACCCTCATCCTCCTCCTCCTCCTGGGCCACCTCCTCTTCCATCATCGCCCTAAGCGTTTTCTCTAGGAGACATAGAATTGGTATTGTCACGCTGATAACAGTGGCATCGTCACTGGCCATGTTGGTGGCGTACTCTAAACAGCGCAACAGGGCACACAGGTCTTGCATGGAGGCCCAATCATTGGTGGTGAAGTGGTGCTGTTCCGCAGTGCGACTGACCCGTGCGTGCTGCAGCTGAAACTCCACTATGGCCTGCTGATGCTCGCACAGTCTCTCCAGCATGTGCAAGGTGGAGTTCCACCGGGTGGGCACGTCGCATATTAGGCGGTGAGCGGGAAGGCCGAAGTTCCGCTGTAGCGCTGACAGGCGAGCAGCGGCAGGATGTGAACGCCGGAAGCGCGCACAGATGGCCCGCACTTTATGCAGCAGCTCTGACATGTCTGGGTAGTTGTGAATGAACTTTTGCACCACCAAATTCAGCACATGCGCCAGGCAAGGGATGTGCGTTAAACGGCTAGTCCCAGAGCTGCCACGAGATTTCGCCCTTTATCGCACACCACCAGGCCGGGCTTGAGGCCCACCGGCAGCAACCACTGGTCGGTCTGTTGTTCAATACCCCGCCACAACTCCTGCGCGGTGTGGGGCCTGTCCCCCAAACATATGAGTTTCAGAATGGCCTGCTGACGTTTACCCCGGGCTGTGCTGAAGTTGGTGGTGAAGGTGTGTGGCTGACTGGATGAGCTGGTGGAAGCAGAGGAGGAGGAAGAAGCCGGCAAAGAATGATGCCCTGTGATCATTGGCGGCAGAAGGACGTGCGCCAAGGAACTCTCCGCCTGGGGCCCAGCCGCCACTACATTTACCCAGTGTGCAGTTAGGGAGATATAGCGTCCCTGGCCGTGCTTACTGGTCCACGTATCTGTGGTTAGGTGGACCTTGCCACAAATGGTGTTGCGCAGTGCACACTTGATTTTATCAGACACTTGCATGTGCAGGGAAGGCACGGCTGTCTTGGAGAAGTAGTGGCGGCTGGGAACCACATACTGGGGGACAGCCATGGCCATCAGCTGTTTGAAGCTGTCTGTGTCCACCAGCCGGAATGACAGCATTTCAAAGGCCAGTAGTTTAGAAATGCTGGCATTCAGGCCAAGGGCTCAAGGGTGACTAGGTGGGAATTTGCGCTTCCTCTCAAAGGTTTGAGAGATGGAGAGCTGAACTCTGCTGTGTGAAATAGTGGAGACGCTAGGTGATGGTGGCGGTGGTGGTGGTGGTGTCGGTGGCACATCCTCTGTTTGCTGCTCGGCAGGTGGCAACATTCCTCTCGAGGCGGAAGCCGAGGCAGCAGTGGTAGAGGGAGCAGGGGGAGCCTGAGCGGGTTCCTTGTTTTTAAGGTGTGTACTCCACTGCAGTTCATGCTTTGCATGTAGATGCCTGATCATGCAGGTGGTGCTCAGGTTATGAACGTTAATGCCTCGCCTCAGGGTCTGATGGCACAGCGTGAAAAGCACTCTGGTCTTGTCGTCAGCACATTGTTTGAAGAAGTGCCATGCCAGGGAACTCCTTGAAGATGCCTTTGGGGTGCTGGGTCACTGTTGGCGCTGGCCAATAGCAGGCGAACTCTCTGGACGGCGGCTGTTCTGCTTTTGCCCCCTGCTCCCTCTTTGGCTTCGCTGTTGTCTCAGTCTCACCACTGCCTCTTCCTCTGAACTATTTAAGTCAGCGGCACGACCTTCAGTCCATGTGGGGTCTAAGACCTCATCGTCCTCTGCATCGTCTTCCACACAGTCTTCCTCCCTGACCTCCTCCTGTTCAGTCTGCACACTGCAATAAGACGCGGCAGTGGGCACCAGTGTTTCGTCATCATCAGAGACTCGGTCACTCTGCTGTGGTGGTATTCCCATGTCCTCATCATCTGGATACATAAGTGGTTGTGCGCCAGTGCATGGAATGTCTTCCACCGCTGGGGAAGGGCTAGGTGGACGCCCTGGAAAACCGTGGGAGCAGAGTCTTCAAACAGAATAAGAGACTGCTGCATAACTTGAGGCTCAGACAGTTTCCCTGATATGCATGGGGGTGATGTGACAGACTGATGGGCTTGGTTTTCAGGTGCCACCTGTGCGCTTTCCGCAGAAGACTGGGCGGAAGCCAATGTGGTGAACATGCTGGAAGCACTGTCGGCCACCCAATCGACTAATGCCTGTACCTGCTCAGGCCTTACCATCCTCATAACGGCATTGGGCCCCACCAAATATCGCTGTAAATTCTGCCGGCTACTTGAGGAGTTGGTTCACTACTTTGTGCGCCTGAGGCCGAACGGCCACGTCCTCTGCCAGCAACAGAGGCTCCACGGACACCACCACGACCGCGTCCTCGTCCCTTAATAGAATGTTTCCTCATTGTTGCGATTCAACTCGCACCACAATAAAATATATTATTTTTTAGCCCCAAAATTCCCACACTAGAAGATATAATTCCTTTTTCCGGTATTAATTGCAAGAAAACTGCTGCAAATTGGACACCAGAATTTTTAATATGCTAGTTTTGGTACATAGATTCCCACACGGGGAGATATAATTCCTTTTTACAGGAGTAAAAATGTGAGGCCTACTGTTTCTGGTGTAACTAACACCAGATTGATTAAATTGGCCTTTTTTTCGCCAAAATTACAACACTGGACAATATAATGCCTTTTTCCGGTATTAATTCCTTTTTACAGGAGTAAAAACGTGAGGCCTACTGTTTCTGGTGTACCTAACACCAGATTGATTAAATTGGCCTTTTTTTCACCAAAATTACAACACTGGACAATGTAATGCCTTTTTCAGGTATTAATTACAAGAAGACTGCTGCTAATTGGACACCAGAATTTTTAAAATGCTAGTTTGTGTACATAAATTCCCACACTGGAAGATATAATTCCTTTTCCGGTATTAATTACAAGAAAACTGCTGCAAATTGGACACCAGAATTTTTAAAATGCTAGTTTTGGTACATAGATTCCCACACGGGAGATATAATTCCTTTTACAGGAGTAAAACGTGTGGCCTACTGTTTCTGGTCTAACTAACACCAGATTGATTAAATTGGCCTTTTTTTCACCAAAATTACAACACTGGACAATGTAATGTCTTTTTCCGGTATTAATTCCTTTTTACAGGAGTAAAAACGTGCTGCCTACTGTTTCTGGTCTAACTAACACCAGATTGATTAAATTGGCCTTTTTTTCACCAAAATTACAACACTGGACAATGTAATGCCTTTTTCAGGTATTAATTACAAGAAGACTGCTGCTAATTGGACACCAGAATTTTTAAAATGCTAGTTTGTGTACATAAATTCCCACACTGGAAGATATAATTCCTTTTTCCGGTATTAATTACAAGAAAACTGCTGCAAATTGGACACCAGAATTTTTAAAATGCTAGTTTTGGTACATAGATTCCCACACGGGAGATATAATTCCTTTTACAGGAGTAAAACGTGCGGCCTACTGTTTCTGGTCTAACTAACACCAGATTGATTAAATTGGCCTTTTTTCACCAAAATTACAACACTGGACAATGTAATGCCTTTTTCCGGTATTAATTCCTTTTTACAGGAGTAAAAACGTGAGGCCTACTGTTTCTGGTGTACCTAACACCAGATTGATTAAATTGGCCCTTTTTTCACCAAAATTACAACACTGGACAATGTAATGCTTTTTTCCGGTATTAATTCCTTTTTACAGGAGTACAAACGTGAGGCCTACTGTTTCTGGTGTACCTAAAACCAGATTGATTAAATTGGCCTTTTTTTCACCAAAATTACAACACTGGACAATGTAATGCCTTTTTCAGGTATTAATTACAAGAAGACTGCTGCTAATTGGACACCAGAATTTTTAAAATGCTAGTTTGTGTACATAAATTCCCACACTGGAAGATATAGAAACATAGAAACATAGAAACATAGAATGTGTCGGCAGATAAGAACCATTTGGCCCATCTAGTCTGCCCAATATGCTGAATACTATGGATAGCCCCAGGCCCTATCTTATATGAAGGATGGCCTTATGCCTATCCCATGCATGCTTAAACTCCTTCACTGTATTTGCAGCTACCACTTCTGCAGGAAGGCTATTCCATGCGTCCACTACTCTCTCAGTAAAGTAATTCTTCCTGATATTACTTTTAAACCTTTGCCCCTCTAATTTAAAACTATGTCCTCTTGTAGCAGTTTGTCTTCTTTTAAATATTCTCTCCTCTTTTACCGTGATGATTCCCTTTATGTATTTAAAAGTTTCTATCATATCCCCTCTGTCTCTTCTTACTTCCAATCTATACATGTTAAGATATAATTCCTTTTTCCGGTATTAATTACAAGAAAACTGCTGCAAATTGGACACCAGAATTTTTAAAATGCTAGTTTTGGTACATAGATTCCCACACGGGGAGATATAATTCCTTTTTACAGGAGTAAAAACGTGCAGCCTACTGTTCCTGGTCTAACTAACACCAGATTGATTAAATTGGCCTTTTTTTCACCAAAATTACAACACTGGACAATGTAATGTCTTTTTCCGGTATTAATTCCTTTTTACAGGAGTAAAAACGTGCTGCCTACTGTTTCTGGTCTAACTAACACCAGATTGATTAAATTGGCCTTTTTTTCACCAAAATTACAACACTGGATAATGTAATGCCTTTTTCCTGTATTAATTACTTTTTACAGGAGTAAAAACGTGAGGCCTACTGTTTCTGGTGTAACTAACACCAGATTGATTAAATTGGCCTTTTTTTCACCAAAATTACAACACTGGACGATATAATGCCTTTTTGCGGTATTAATCACAAGAGGAATGCTGGTATTTTAGAACACCGGAATTTTTAAAATGCTAGTTTTGCTAGATAAATTTCCCACACTGGGAGAAATATTGCCTAAGCCTTTTTACAGTATTAATTACAACAGGAGTGCTTCTTCTGGTCTAACACCAGAATAATTTTATTATTACGGTGAAAGCTTTTTTTAATTTATATTTCTGGCACATAAAAAAAAAAAATATTTCTGGCTGACAGTATTGGACTTGGCTGTAGTGGCACTGGCTAGCCTAGCTGGAACAGCACATTCATGGGATTTGCTAACCAAGTGGGTTACTTTCAGTTTCACCACTAATATATTAAATATCTTTGCAGTTAGTATGGGTGACACAAGCACAGCCAAACCCCTGATGTAGTATATCTATGAAAAAATCGACTATTGCATGAGATTAATGGACGTTGTGGCAGCTTTTGCTGTAGCACCACAAGTCCCATAATGGCTGCCGCCTATCAGCCCAGTAACATGTGCCAGAAAATGGTCTGCCCAGCCAGAAAAAAAATGGACTTTGACTGAGCAGCTGAATCGCTGTTGTTCTGATTCACAGGTGTAGATTTTTTACTTCTTTGGAGCTTTGGTTTAGACTCTGTGGCAGCTTGTGCTGGCGCACCACAAGTCCCAAAATGGCCACCGCCGGTCAGCCCAGTTACATGTGCCAGTAAAAATCGCTCTGGCCAGTCTCAACAAAATAGTGACTTTCAGTGAACAGCTCAGCTGAGTTGTTCTGATGCACAGGTGTAGAAAGGTAGATCATTCACTTCTTTATCCCTGCCTATCTCGCCCTCACAGAAGCTGCGTCCTCTCCCTACACTAATCAGAGCAGTGTGACGTGCGGCGCTACATGACTCCAGCTTAAATAGAGGCTGGGTCACATGCTGCACTTGGCCAATCACAGCCATGCCATTAGTAGGCATGGCTGTGATGGGCTCTTAGGGCAAGAAGTAAAACGCTAGCTGATTGGCTGCTGTGCAGCCCTTCAGAAAGCGGGAAGTAATCGACGAACACCGGACCCTAACCCGAACTTTTTTGAAAATGTCCGGGTTCGGGTCCGTGTCACGGACACCCCAAAATTCGGTACGGACCCGAACGATTCTCGAACTGTTCGCTCAACACTAATTACAAAGTCAATGTTTTGGAGTGGCCATCACAAAGCCCTGATCTCAATCCAATTGGAAATTTATGGTTAAAGCTGAAAAGGCAGGTGCGAGCAAGGTGACCAACAAACATGGCTCAGTTACACCAGTTTTGTCCAGAGAAATGGGCCCAAATTCTGACCAACTATTGTGAGAAGCTTGTGGAAAGATATCCAAAACATTTGACCCAAGTCATACAGTCAATGGTACTAAATATATATGAAATGTATGTAAAATTTTGACTTTGCAGAAAGTAATAAAAATGCCTTAAAACATTCTCTCTCTCTCATTATTTTGGCAGTTGGCAAATATTAATAATTATGGTAATCCTAATTGACCAAAAACAGGAAAGGTTTATTCTGATTTCATGTCAGACATTGAGAAAAACATGTGTATGTGTAATTTTATATAGTGTATGTAAACTTCTGGTTTCAAGTGTAAATGCAGGTCGGATGTACCATGCAATTGTAAGGTGCTCCTACTAGTGTTGGGCGAGCATGCTCGGCAAAACACCATTTTGACTCGAGCATCGAATCGTTTGAGCACTATGCTCGATTCTCCTCCCCCGCACGTTTGTTGGCTGCTAATAAACGTGCGGAGAAGTACTGGCACTCACTGTAATGCCATAGCCATGTTGCTTACTGGCATTACAGTGATTGGCTGGCCGGAACGCGTCATCGGGTGCTATATAGCACCCGATGACATGTGGTTCGGCTCAGTCTTAGTCAGGGTGAGCTGCAGCAGAAGGGACAGATAGTGTAGGGACAGGAATTGTTTTTTTTTAGGCAGAGTTTAGTGTTGAAAGGTGTTCAAGACCCAAAAGTTCCTTTAAGGACTATTGTTTTATCTGGATGCAATATATATTATTAGCATAGGAGGGCGCAGCCTATTGAATTAGGGTGTGCACCCTAAAGCACAAACACACACGCCGCGTGAGCGTGTGTATGTATGTACAGTCCCTGACAAAAGTCTTGTCGATTGTGTACAAATTGACCTGAAGTGCCGCTACAATATATTTCTAATCAAGATTTTGTAACAAGAAATGGGTCATTTTAATTCCAACAGCTTTTGTAATAATGTTTCAGTGCAAAACGTATTCTAATATTCACAGCTTGGTAAAACCCATTAAGTCAATTTTTGACAAGACATAAGTGTTGTCGCCTTGTCATATGAGCTTCACCTGTGACTAATAATGGATCAATTAGGTCTCAGGTGTGTATAAAAAGAACCCCAGTACACTAGACCTTCACATCAACTGCAACTAGACCTCTGCAAACATGCCTAAGATTCACCGTGAGAATAAAGTGTTGATTATCAAGAGGCTGAAGACCAGATCCACTGCTGATGTGGCAGACACCTTCAATGTGTTTCAGCGTCAAGTTCAGAGGATAAAAAAAAGATTTGAAGAGACTGGAGACGTTTTGGACAAGCCCAGGTCAGGCAGACCCCACAAGACAACTGCTCGAGAGGACCGTTTGTTAGCTCGAAAATCCAAGGCCAGCCCATTTTCCACAGCAGCAGAGCTCCACGAGACCTGGTCACCTGAAGTCACTGTGTCAACCAGAACAGTTTGCCAGATTCTGTCTTGAAATGGCCTCCATGGTCGAATCATTGCCCATAAGCCAGCACTAAACAAAAGACAATTGAAAAACCATGTGGCATTTTGCCAAGGCCCACAGCCTGCTAAAAGGATGGACGCTGGAAAAGTGGCAGAAGGTGGATTTTTCAGATGAATCTTCTGTTGAATTACACCACAGTCGCCTCAAATATTGCAGGAGACCTACTGGAACCCGCATGGAGCCGAGATTTACCCAGAAAACAGTGACGTTTGGTGGAGGTAAAATCATGGTCTGGGGTTACATCCAGTATGGGGGTGTGCAAGGGATCTGCAGGGTGGAAGGCAAAATACCAAGAAATTTTAGCTACTTCTTATATTCCCAACCATAAAAAAGGCCAAATTATGCAGCAGGATAGTGCTCCATGACATACTTCCATCTCCACATCAAAGTTCCTTAAGGCGAAAAAGATTAAGATGCTCCAGGATTGGCCAGCCCAGTCACCAGACATGAACATCATTGAGCATGTGTGGGGTAGGATGAAATAGGAAGAATGGAAGACGAAACCAAATAATTTTGATAAACTTTGGGAGGCATCCAAGACTGTTTTCTTTTCTATTCCTGATGACTTCATCAATAAATTGTAGGAATCCTTGCCAAACCGCATGGATGCTGTCCTTCAAGCTCATAGAAGTCATACAAGATATTAAATTTGGATCTCACAGCACCACTACTTAATTTGCTGACATATTTTTGGATTTGCAGTAAAGTTGTTTAATTTCTGTATAGGCGACAAAACTTTTGTCTTGCCAAAATTTGACCTTTCTGTCTTGATTAAATGATAAATCTTTTTTCAGTGAAACTAATTTATTTCAGTGCATTAAACATCATTTGGGGGGGCTTTAGCTTTTCATATGAGCTATTTCTAATACCAATTGATTAATTAAAAGTCAGGTTAATAGCAGGAGTTTCTACAAAATAGAGAAGCGACAAGACTTTTGTCAGGGACTGTATATGTTGGTAAGGCCTATTAGTCAGCCTGCATTTGTGGGAGGGGCGGAGGCTCTTCATATGCGAGCCACAGCCTCACTCATGGGCGTGTGTACTCAGGTGCACAGCTGCTGCTGGGTGTCATTAGCAAACTAGCTTCCCTGGTGGTAGGATCCTTTATTTGCAGCATGGAGCCAGAATGGAGCTTGTTATTTTGCTCTCTGCTACCGTAGCATGCATGCCCCATAATACGTAAGTAAGTTGGACCAGGGCCGTCTCTCCGAGCCGACTTTGCTAGCGAACGGGAGGCTTTGCCTCAGTATCTGCTACCTCAGGTTCGCTCGTTGGGGCTAAATATTTCTATTCATTTAAACTTTGTTTGTTTGGTAATAGGAGTTAGTTCCTATAAATCTTACAAGTTTTACTTCGCTTTTTTCGTCTCGTATGAAAAGTTACTTCAGCCGGTCTGCGTAAAGGAAGAGTTACCTGGGTTGCATGTGACGTCATGTTTGGAGATCAGACGCAGCTGTTATTGTTTAGGCCTCTTGCTGTAGCTGTTCCTTGCCATGTGTGTCCCCCCTCCCCGCGCTACCACCATCTTTAGACTTCACGTATTTCACTGCTTACATCACATTTCATATCCAGCCGACATCCGAATGCGTATTACACGCCTGTTATTACATGTTGTATACTCGGCTTACAGTCATAGCTGCTACTGTTACTTTATTTTTATTCTCTGGATGCACCACACTGGTGTTCACAATTGCTGCACTCACAACCAGAGCTGCATTCATGCGTCTACTGGTATACCATGTTTGCTCTGCTCACAGTGAGAGCTGTGTTTACACGTCTGCTGTCACAACATGTTCATACTAGGCTTGTTTCAGAGCTGCATTCACATTCACTGTTACATCATGTTTATGCTCCATTTACATTTAGAGCTGCTATTCTTCCAATTTCATTCTAAGCCACATCCAGAGGTGCATTCACACTTACGCTGTCAAATCATTTTTTGCACTCCACCCACGACCAGAGTTGCATTCATACGTCTATCAGTATATCATGTTTGCTCTACTCGCACCCAGAGCTGCGTTCACACGTCCTATGCTACTACAGTTTCATTCCAGGTCCATTTCAAGAACCGCATTCACGTCGCTGTTACATCTATATTATGCTCCGTTCACAACCAGAGCTGCTGTTATACCAAATTTCATGCTTCTGCTTATACCCAGATTTGTGTTCACACTTCTACTGCTACACCAGGTTTAATACCCCACTTACCAAAGCAGCTTTCCATGTCTGCTGTCACATCAAGTTAATATTCCATTCACATCCAAAGCTGCGTACGCAGGTCTACTTCTACATCTTGTCCTATACTCCATTCACTACTAGAGATGCATTCACGTGTCTGCTTTTGCATCACGTCAATACTCACTTTCAGATTGCATTTATACATCTGCTTTATACCATGCTTTTCATGCTCTACCCATACTCAGAGCTGCGCCCATACCATGTTTTTTAGGTACCACTCACATCCAAAGCTCCATTCACCCATTTGTCGTTACATCATGTGTTGTACTCTGCTCCCACTCAAAGCTGCATTCTCCTGTTCATTGCTATGTCATGGTCTTACTCAATAATCTCACCAGGGCAGTCTGGCACCTTTCTCCCGACAAACATAACTGCGTTCTTTTCAGGTTTACGTTCCTTTCCTCGGTTGTCTGTTACATTCCATAGGTCTACTTTTCTGTTCACTTAAAAAACATAAAAAATAAAAAAAATCCTTCTTTAATCCTGGTTCATATTCACTCAGACTGGTCTCCTTTTACATCTGGTTCATATTCACTCAGATTGGTCTCCAGCCCCAGTTCACCAAACAGCTCCTCAGCAGAGGTCAGTGGGCCAACAGGAGTAAGTTTCCTGCTATGTTTTCACAAGCTGTTCATTTGTTTGTCACGATAAGAGATTCATCTTGGCGAACTTGCAATACCTTAGGCTCTTGTTTTTCTCCCATCTCTGTTTCAATTTCATGTTTACGTTTTATGGTTGTGGTGGTTAGTGTTTTATGTATGCACGTGCTTCAGATTACTAGTGTCTATATTTTCAACACCTGTTGGTAGTTATGTTTCTTAGGCCACCTTCTAGCCAATCCAATCATTCAAGTCACTGCATATCCCATCAGGTCCGGCTTACGTTCTAATTACTTATCGTCACCGCAAAGTCATCCAGATCAGTCTCTCGGCTTCGGGGCCCTACGACTGCTTCAGCCTCTGGCTTCGGGGGCCCTATGACTCATCTGGCCTCATGGCTCCGGGGGCCCCATGTTTTGTTTGTTATGGGTACGACATGGTTGTAGGCTGGTTAGTGTCCCAGGATTGCTGTTGGAGGGAGTCATGGTTATGCGAGTCCCCAAGGCATTTCTGGTGCTGCATACACGGTTTATTTAAGAAAAAAAAGTCATAAGAGGCTCGCACGAGTGGCTCTTCGCTTATAGGACCTCACGATTGGCACCGACACTTGTAGTTCGCCATCTGATACTTTTTCCGCCATAAGGGACTCGCACGCATGGCTCCTGCCATAAGGGACTCGCACGCATGGCTCCTGCCATAAGGGACTCGCACGCATGGCTCCTGCCATAAGGGACTCGCACGCATGGCTCCTGCCATATGGGGCTCGCACGCATGGCTCCTGGCTTAGAGGATTTCCCAATTGACATCGACATTGGTAGTTCATACGGCCATCTGATACTATTTTCCATGGCACACCTTTTAGAAGTTTTCTTTTGTTCATTTATATCTTACAGATTAGTATTTGCGGCTCATTTCATCCTCATTTCATTTAAGAAGCTGTACCCCATGTCTTTGTCTTTTTAGGTTATCGAGTCCCGGTTTATTACTAAACCCGTCAGGTTAAGCCCCAATCTTTTCCCTAACTGTCCTTAATTCTTAAGGTTCGCATCCCGGCGACTACCCGTCCTCATGGGCCCCTGGCGGTTTTGAATGACTCACCTCTTTACCTGCTTGCTAGTTTATGTTACTTAGGTTTCATTTTAGTTAATGTCCGTTATTATCTCCATTTTCTGTCACTTTTCCCTTCGTCCTTTCAGGTCACGCAGTTGAACTCGTGTTGGGGGTCACCTTCCACGTCAGTCAGGTCTCGTTCCTAACGATATTTAGCCTGGCATGTTATTCAGGCCATGTAATTTATCTTAGGTATTGCCTGCCACATCGTTCAGACTCATGGTTTAATTTCACCTGCACCTTATTCAGGTCACTTATTATAGTTATAATTTCTTGATAAAAAAAAAAAAATGGGGGCCCGATGACTGTTTTCAGTCCTGCTGGGCTGATTGCCTGGTTGGTTGTCCATCTGTGCATCTAGGCTGATTTGGCCCGTATGTATAACATACATACTTGCTTTCCTAATAATCCATGTTGATCGCTTACTTTATGTTTTTGTCCACAAACTGGTCCGGTTCGCCCTACAGCATCATTGTCATGTCTTACTCAGATATTTCGTCTTGCTTTAATTGTTCATGCTTTCGTTCAGGTCCCGCCAGAGGAGGAACAAGTAGGGTAATTCCCTCTAGCATTTCAGTCTCTGATCGTAGTCAATCATATCTTGTCAACCAGGTCCCTGCACAAAGTCTTTGCCTTTTTACTATGACCAGGAATTCATTTTCGCCGGTAGCTTCATTGCAATTGCATTCCCTCACTCATGGGAGGGCATAGACAGAATCTTGTATATTATGGCTTCATAGCTTCCTGCCGCACTAACCTCAGACTCCCTACAACCACATTGAATTGGTTTTTGGACAAGGTCCAGTATTCCCTCACGTTAGAAGATTCAGATAGTAGGTCGGTCGTCACGTCTCAGGCGTTTAATACAATTCTCAGGGGCACACAGAAGAACAACGCGCGGACCACGGCTAGCAGATAGCTGTTGTCTGGGGAAATATTCAAGAACTCTCTTCCTATCTACATGGTTCTTTTTGGCCCTCATTCCTGCATAGTCTAGGCAGTCAGTTTTCGGTTCCATGATCTCCTGAGGCTAGGGCATTGCCAGTACTCACACTAGAACCAAAACTTTACAAGGTTCAGGTGGTTTTTCATGATCCATTTCACAACATATTCCCGGTCCTCCATTCCGCTTTTGGGCAGCATCCGCAATATTGAGCATCATGTCTCCGGCCTTGTCATCCACAAGGTGGGTTGTAGGTCTCCTTCTGGTCTTGCCTCATACACTGCAAATTTTTGCTCAAGACTCCTGACGCCTTGCAGTTGGCTTGGGGATTTGTTTGCAGATGCCAATCGAGTTCCTTTTCTACCCTATTTGGCTAGGTTTTTGCCCACTTATAGGCCTACCCATGATCATGGCTTAGGGCACACAACAAGCCATTTTGTCAGATTAGCTAAGACACGCCTAGCTGGGTTAGGTTGGTCGAGTTGTTTCTCTCCATAGGGTTCTTTGGATATCTCTTGGCCGTAGCCATGACCACAAGTTGGTAAGGACTCTTTCACACTTGCGTTGTTAGGATCCGGTGTGCACTTCTGTCGCAGGAAGTGCCCGCCGGATCCGTAACAACACAAGTGAACTGAAAGCATTTGAAGACTGATCAGTCTTCAAAATGCTTTCAGTGTTACTATGGCAGCCAGGACGCTATTAAAGTCCTGGTTGCCATAGTAGTAGTAGGGAGCGGGGGAGCAGTATACTTACCGCCCGTGCGGCTCCCGGGGCACTCCAGAATGATGTCAGAGCGCCCCATGCGCATGGATCACGTGATCCATGCGCGTGGGGCACCCTGACATCACTCTGGAGCGCCCCGGGAGCTGCACGGGCGGTAAGTATACTGCACCCCCTCTCCCCACCACACTTTACCATGGCAACCAGGACTTTAGCATCCTGGCTGCCATGGTAACCATTCAGAAAAAGCTAAACGTCGGATCCGGCGAAGCGCCGAAATGACGTTTAGCTTAAGGCCGGATCCAGATTAATGCCTTTCAATGGGCATTAATTCCGGGTTCCGGCCTTGCGGCAAGTGTTCAGGATTTTTGTTCGGAGCAAAAAGCGCAGCATGCTGCGGTATTTTCTCCGGCCAAAAAACGTTCCGGTCCTGAACTGAAAACATCCTGAATGGATTTCTCTCCATTCAGAATGCATTGGGATAATCCTGATCAGGATTTTTCCGGCATAGAGCCCAGACGACAGAACTCTACGCCGGAAAAGAAGTACGCAAGTGTGAAAGAGCCCTAAGGCTGATTAGTCAGCCTGCATTTGTGGGAGGGGCGGAGGCTCTTCATATGCGAGCCACAGCCTCACTCACGGGCATGTGTTCTCAAGTGCCACACCCTCCCTCCCTTATCTTCCCATTTCCACAGGGTATGCCCACTTATAGGCCTACCCACGATCATAGCTTAGGGCACACAACAAGCCATTTTGTCAGGTTAGCTAAGACATGCCTAGCTGGGTTAGGTTGTTTCCGTTGTTTCTCTCCCTAGGATTCTTCGGATATCTTTTGGCCGTAGCCATGACCACAAATATATTATATACACACATATATATACACAAATACACTCTGCATACATATATACATACATACAGACCCGCACTCATAATTATTATAAACAAAAATAAAAGTTATATTACCCCCTGTATAATTTACCCTGATACCCCTCAGTTATAATATATAACTGAGGGGTATCAGGGAACATTATATAGGGGACAACTGAGGAGGGTTAGCACTGTAGCAGGGACAGGGTACATACTTTTTTTATAATGTGTTATATAACTTATACAGCAGGTCTCAGCCAGAGCACTAGGCAAAAATCTTGTGACAGACTTTTTCTTGTAGACAGTCCAGATTGGAGAAGCTGGGCAAGTTCCAACACTATCATGCCGCCGCCACTGTCCTCACCTCACTAGCAGGCGGGGCACGCAGCGTAACGACAAACTCTGTCGCCCAGACAGGACCACTCCCCGCCTGTGCCTGCACACACGGCTCTGCCTCCACCAGGTCCGCCCCACTATGTGAATTACTAGCCACCGCCTGCCCGCAGGTATTGTATTACAGTGTGGCGGCAGCCAGCATAACAGCCAGTGGTGGATCCAGAGCCTGGTCTCGGGAGGCGCACTTCCAGATTTTTTTGTGGCGGCAGACAGAAAATAATGTGATGCTTACTTTTTTTTTTTTTTTTACAATGTGCAGATAGTATTGTACCCCTCCCTCCCCCTTCTCTAACCACCCAGCACCCTTACTCACATAAAACAAGAAATATATATAATATCGCTTACAGTGAATGACTGTAAATACTTAGGCTGGGTTCACACGAGCGTGTCCAGATTAGGTCCGGATGCGTTGCGGATGCGTTCAGTCAAAACTGTGCGATTTCACAGGCAAAGCCATTCAGTTTTGCCTGCGATTGCGTTCAGTTTTTTCCGTGGGGGTGCAATGCATTTTGATGCGTTTTTCACGCGCGTGATAAAGAACTGAAGGTTTACAAAATACATCTCCTAGCAACCATCAGTGAAAAACGCATAGCACCCGCACTTGCTTGCGGATGCAATGCGTTTTTCACGCAGCCCCATTCACCTGTGGGGCCAGAGCTGCGTGAAAAATGCAGAATATAGAACATGCTGCGATTTTCACGCAACGCAGAACTGATGCGTGAAAAACAATGCTTATGTACACAGCCCCATAGAAATAAATGGGTCCGGATTCAGTGCGGGTGCAATGCGTTCACATCATGCATTGCACCCGCGCGGAAAACTCGCCCGTGTGAATGCAGCCTTACAGTTCTGAAGACTCCAGCAGGATAAGTGCTCTGGGCAGCTGGACTCAGGGCTGGAAGTGGGCACCGCTCTTAAGTTCAAGAAGGAAACCTATAAGATGCACACGGCCCATACGACTTGGTTTTAGAGGGGGACAATAAGAAAAAAATTATTTTTCATTACACCTCAGGTCAGACCCCAAATCAGACCACCACTGTTAATCAGACCTCAGCTGACAGCCCCAATCAGACCCCCAATCTTAATAAGACCCCAATAAGACCTCAGATCAGACCGCCAATCAGACCTCAGATCAGACCCCAATGTACATGACCCCCAATCATACCTCAGATAAGAGCCCCATGCCTCTCATCACCCCCATATCAGCCCCCATGCCTCTCATTAGCCACCAAAATCAGCCCTTATGCCTTTTAGCCCCCATTATAAGCCCTTATGCCTCTCACCCCCCATTATTCCTCTCAGGATTCTCAGACCCCATTATGCCATTTCCTCGCTGAGACAGCCCAATTTATACCTCAGCCCACCACCCCATTATGCCTCTCAGCCCAATATATGCCTCAGCCCCCCCATATTATGCCTCTCAACCCATATTATGCCTCTCAGACCATATTATGCCTCTCACCCCCCCCCCCATTATCCCTCTCAGCCCCCCATTATGCCTCTTGGCCCAATTTATGCCTCAGACCCCACATCTTATGCCTCTCAGCCCAAATTCATGCCTCTCAGCCCAATTTATGCCTCTCAGTCGTCGTCGTCCCCCACCCATATTATGGCTCTCAGCCCCCAGCAGCCTGGCCATTATGCCCTGACTGCCCCCAGCAGCCTCAGATAAAATAAATAAAACACTTACCTCTCCAGCTCCTGAACGCTGCTCCTCACCGGCTCCTCCGCCTGTCCGCTGGCGAGCGCAGAGCAACGTCACAGAGCAACTCACACTGTGCGCAGCCCTGCACAGCAAACAGTTGAGAACCAGGAAGTGGTAAGTACAGATCCTTCACCGCTTTCTGGTCCTCCGATACTAATCAGCGCTTCCAAAATGGAAGCGCTGATTAGTATTCACAGCCTTAAAGGGAAATCAGCCGGGGGGGGGGCACGGACCCAGGAGCACGGCTTGATTAGGGTGTGCCCAGGAGCTCGGCAAGCTCACACACATACCATGCCTAAAACATGTGTTCAACTTAGTGGTTCAGCGGTTTCTCAAAACCTACCCCAATTTGCCTGAGTTACTGGTAAAGGTGCGCCATGTTGTGCCCATTTACAAAAGTCATCTACAGATGCCGCCAATCTGGCAACGCTGCAGCAGCATTTGCAATTGCCAGCTCACTAATTGTTGTGCGACATGAGCACGCGCTGGAACTTTACATTCCACATGTTGGCCAGGCTTTGTGAGCAGCAGAGGGCAGAAATGGAATACAAGCTACATGGTCATCGCATTTCCAGTCATCTTTGTCAGCTTCCACTCTTCACAAGCGATGAATGGGCATGTATGTCTGACCTCTGTAAGGTTTTACGCAAATTTGAGGAATCAAAACAGACGGTGGTAGGCAATGCCGCTATTATCAGCGTAACTATCCCACTTGTGTGTCTACTGAAACGCTCGCTGCTCACAATGAAAGCGGGCACTATGCATGTGGAAGAGGTGAGAGGTGAAAAGACAGTACACAGGGTGATAGCCAGACCACCCTCAGTTCGTCTTCTCAGCTCGAATTAGATGAGGAGGAGGAGGAGGAGGAGGAGGAGCAGGAGATGGTTGCCTCCACTACAGAGAGTAGTACCCATAGCAGGTTTATTCCATCTGTTTAGCATGGATGGGCAGAAGAGGAGGAAGAGGATGAGGAGATTGAGAGTCATCCTTCTGATGAGGACAGCGAAATCTTGTCTGTTGGGACTCTGGCACACATGGCTGACTTTATGTTCTGCTGCCTTTCCTGTGAGCCTCGCCTTGTACAGATTTTGACCAACACCGATTACTGGTTGTTCACCCTTCTTGGCCCTCGCTACAAAGAGAACTCATCTCTCATTCCTCTACTGGAGAAGACTAGCAAAATGGTGTAATACCAGAAGGTCCTTGTGGAAAAATTGCTCTAAAAATTTCCAGCTGACAACGCTGGCGGCAGAGTACGTAGTTCCTTGGGCAACCGAGGAGGTTAGATGGGGGGAACACACAGTAGTTCAAACATAGGCAGGGCAACACTGTCCAAGGCCTGGGACAGTTTCATGATACCCCGCTGAACATAAAGGCACTTTAAATGTGGCTTTTATAGTGTGTTGAATACATTGTATTCCCATGTACCCCTTCCACCACAAAAAAGGGTATATGGTTCAATCTTCCTTTTCTTGTCTTCCTCCTCCATCATATCAACATGCTTATTAGGCTGCCCTCGCTCCTAATGTTTTAGAGGGTCAGCTCAGCAGCAGACCCTCACCCCTAATGTTTTAGAGTGTCAACAGCAGGCCCTCGCCCCCATAATGTTTTAGATGTCAGATCAGCAGCAGGCCCTCTCCCCTAATGTCTAGATGGTCAGATCAGCAGCAATCACTCACCCCTAATGTTTTAGAGGGTCAGCACAGCAGCAGGCCCTCGCCCCTAATGTTTTAGTGGGTCAGCTCAGCAGCAGACCCTCGCCCCTAATGTTTTAGAGGGTCACCAGCAGGCCATCAATCATAATTTTTCAAGGGTGTGTATGATACCCTCCTTTATGTGTAATTAAGGGTGTATTGGAGTGCCAGTTCCTTGTAATTTTTGGCAGCCCTTTCACTTAGTGCATAGGTTTTATGAGTGTAGGAGTCCCACTACCTGAATAATTGTACCACAATGTGAATTAGGCCCTCCTTTATGTGATATACAGGTTGTATTGGAATACCTCTTACTTGTAACTTTTGGCAGCACTTGCACTTTATATACAAGTAAATATACAGGAAAGATTGTTTCCTAACAATTTTTCCTCTAAAATCGATTTTATCTTCAATTTTGGGCGTATTATTGTCAGTCTGTAAAAGTAGCGTACTACTCGGACAACATCGTTCCCAGCAGCGACCTGGGAGTCCAAGATGCATCCAGACATTCTCCCCATGCTGTACCCAATCCATTTCAGTGGTGTTTCCATCAATTTCTGACATTTTCCTTTGAACTAGACACCCTCCCTTCTTCAGAGCAGGGGGTGCTTGGTTTAATGCTCTTGTTCTCCCATTGACTTCTGTAGAGCACCCGGGCATCCCAAAGTGTTCTACTCGAGCACCAGAGCACTTTAATGCTCGATCAACACTAGCTCTTACAATTGGAAAGGTACATCTATCCAAAACCTAGCATTGAGTCTTTTGTTTTCAAGTATGCAAATCATATCAGTGTGCCCCTGTATCTTTGGGACACTACAATTATTGGGATAGCAAATTATGACAGTTTTTCTGTATTATTGCTTTTACCCAATGAGAACAGCTTTAAATGTTTTTCTGTTGATGTTCATTGTTCCAAGACCTGTAAAATGTTGTTCTCCCATCAACATAACTGTACTAGCTCTTGTTTTTTGTAGAATGAGCTGGTAGCATTTTATGGTTTATGTATTATGTATTCCTTGTTGTTTTGAGAGACAGGAGGATAATAAACTGCAGTACTGACCTTTTTTATTTTTTTTTATCTCATTTTACTCTGGCATCAATAACATAGTAATTTTACACCACAGATGTGATAATATCAGTGATGTGCAGTTTTTTATACTTTTTTTTTCCATTAATCAGTATTTACTTGTGTTTTTTACTTATCATATATTCAGACAAAAAAAAACGCATCGGACTATAAGAAGCACCTAGGATTTAAAGGAGGAAAGTAATTAAAACATTTTTTTTTCAGACCACAGATCAGACCCCTAATCTACATAAAAGCTCAGGTCAGACCACCAAATCAGACCCACATTCTTTATCAGAACCCCAAATCAGATCCCCAAGCTCTATCAGTCTCAGATCAGACCCCTCCAACCTCCATCAGCCTCAGATCAGTTCTCCATTAGCCTCAGCTCAGACCCAGTGGCGTACTGCCAATATAGGCAGACCACGCAGCTGCTATGGGGCCCGTGCCACAAGAGGGCCCGGAGCACAATAAAGGCCCCGCCCCTACATCTGTAGACTAGTACACAGCTATGGACGCCATACCTGCTTGAAAAAGGGTACCACAAGAGGACCCGAAACGTCGCATATAAATGTACTCAGCCTGTACCACTGTACGTGACTAAAATTCCTAAACACAACTCTCATTTGGTGTGCCGAGTCCGCCGCATTTTGTGAATACTATATTCAAGCATCCCGTGTGGGGGCAATAGCGGGCCTTGATGGGAACGAGACTCCCTAGCATCACGGGTGACGCTAGGGAGGCTCATTTCCATTGCGGCCTGCTATTACCTGTACCTACCCCCCTCGGGCATAAGTATTATCTGTATGCAGTGCCCGGGCATTTTGGCGGGCCTAATGGGGGTTGGATAACACCTTTAACCCTTAGGATACCAGAGGATTTTTAGTTTTAGAATTTTAATTTTTCTTCCCTCAGCTGATTATGGCCCTTCGAAGAGCCATAACTTTTTTATTTTTCCATTCACATATCCATATGAGGGCTTATTGTTTGTGGGACAAGTTTTGCTTTAATATGGCATATAATGTAGTGGTAAGCAGGTAAAAATTCCAAATGGGGTGGAATTGGAAAAAAATTTAAAAAAAAAAACTGACCTGTGCCCCTTGATACATATGTGTTATGTATATGTGGTACGTTGTAATCCTACGGACCGAGAGAATGGTTGTTTATGTCTAAATAGTGCAAAAATAAATTAAAACTATGGAAAACAAATGTTTTTATATCACCATATTATGACCCCCATAACTTTTTATACGTATATATACATTGTATTTCTTTATTGCCAAATGGGGGTATGGAAGGGGAGGAGCCAAGGTAGGGAGAGGTATGGGACAGGGGTGGATAGTAGGTGGAGTTAGGGGGCCCAACTTAGATCCTTGCTATGGGGCCCAATGATTTCTATGTATGCCCCTTCTCAGACCCCCACTAGCCTCAGCTCCGACCCCCACCAGCCTCAGCTCAGGCCCCCATCAGCCTCAGCACGGACCCACCATCAGACCTCAGATCAGACCTCTCAATCAGGATCGGATCGGACCACCATCAGACCTGAGCTCAGACTTTAAAATAACTAAACTTACATAGCTCTCCTGCTCCAGACAGCACTGCCACTCAGATCCCCTCACGCTTCCCGGTCTTTTTCCAGCCCACACTGCACTGTGACCTAACATCACACAGCATCAGGTCGTAGAGAAAAATTCTCCCAATATTATCAGATGTAGATGTATTTTGGTAACCAGCCATTTTGATCTGTATGTGCTATAAACCTAGTAACCTTAGCTTACCTTGTTGCTGAAAGTTTTGCTAATAATCAGGCATACATAGTAATCTCAGTGAATCCTCTAAAACATTCACAAAAATGAGTTCCAAACATGCAAAGTATACTTTGCACTGGCTCAAAGCTGTAAATCTATGCAGATGAGCATGACGGTGTTAAAAAGTTCAAATCTTGCTATGCCCTTACATGATGGTCATGAAGGAGGAGGGAGTGAAGTTGATTGAATAAAAGAGGGAGCACCCTCCCTCTAAATCTGCTGAGATGACTCAGTATTGGCCACAACATTTTAGGATTTAATCAGCCAAGTTCAAGATCATTAGACAGCTCAGTACCTGCTCAACCTGGCATGGATCACCAGTGTAAAACTTTAGACTAGGTTGTGGTAAAACGATGAAAACAGAGATGCACGTTAACCTTTCATACTTTCTTGGCAGATGAGTGACAATACTTGCCAAGGGACATCCTGTAAAAGTCTTTAAGACATATGGAAACAGTGGAATAAACATACTTGGCTCTTGTATTCCTCCCACAGACATTAATAGAGAGAGCTACTAAAGGACATTCCGTCTTTCATTACATATCCAGTGGATATGCCACAAAAGTAATTTTCAAAGCTCTTTAGGTATGCACAGTACAGTGTACAAAAAGCTGGGATGCAGTCAACAAAATGCATATACTGGGTTTAAAAACATATAAATGTTGACCGAAGGTCTACATCATGTGCAATCTACATATTTTAATCTTTATAACACCTTACCAAAGACAAATACATTTATGTGGCTTTTTGCTTTTAAAGAATATTTTTTGAATGATAAAATAATACATAATGTGAACAAAAATTTGACAGCACAGGATAATGATACATCCAATAATTAGGGTCCTGCTATTAATGATACAGGCTTTTTTGAAAAACAAGTAGCCTCACTGAACCTACAATGTTTAAAGAGGGAGCCCTGACCCATAAAGTATCAGGGACAAGAAACATGGTCATGTGAAAGTGCATGTTCCCCAGTTATGGTTGACTTTCATTACCTTGAGGAACAGGACTTAAAGTCATTACAAAATAGTAATTAGACGGTACAACATGACCTAATCAATCATGATTGTCAAGTATTTAAATACAGGACAATCAAAGTATCACTATTAGACCCTTTCACAAGCAGGAGTCTAATGGGATTTAGGGCAACAATCTATATGTACCAGGAATATTCCGATAATATATCTATAGAAAGTTTGGTGAAGATCCTACTGAGTCCTTTAGAGGCCATTTAAAAAATATTCTAGAAGGGTAAAGTATTGGGACTGTTCTCACATAACAAGTAGACTTTGTTTTACAATCCACAGCCTGTTGTACCTATTTTTTATGCCCAAGTGACCAATTATTTTGGGCATGGGTTTACTGATAGAACATGAATGGCTGGTCAAACAACTCCATTCATTGGTACTGAATATGCCTGGATTCTTAAGATTCCATGGAGGTGCTCAAAATTATGGATACCCTGGAATGGAGGTTGGCATTCACTTGGGTGACTTGCGATTTTTGTTTAAACATAATTATTTCAGTTTTAATGGTAAATTTTATTTTTATTAAGTCCAACATTAATATGAGTTGCTGTGAGGAACATGTCATTTTTGATCATCATAATTCTTTCTGTAGAGACATCTGCTGGTTTGGAAAATATGCTGTATAGGATATTCCTCATTTAGAGGTGGATGTTTTCTTCCGTGTCACAGTTGGTCTTCAATTTCAACATGAAATATAACAATTTCTTGGAAATCCATTCATTTTATTGACTTAAAGAGGTTGTCTCACTTCAGCAAGTGGCATTTATCATGTAGAGAAAGTTAATACAAGGCACTTACTAATGTATTGTTATTATCCATATTGTTTCCTTTGCTGGCTAGATTCATTTTTTCATCACAATATACGCTTCTCATTTCCATGGTTGCAACTAGAGATGAGCGAATGTTTCAAAAATTCGATTCGCTGGTTCGCCGAGCTGTTTGATGAAAATTTAGTTCAATCCGAATTTGTTCACGGCGACTTTCGTTAAATGGCTACTTCTTGGCTGCAGAGAGCCTTTATAGAGGTGTAGAACACTGTGTTGATTGCAGTAACACGCATAGGGAGTCTACTTAGGTAGTGAAATAATACTGTGAGTCCGTAGGACATGCAGATGACAGACGTCACTCTTAGAATTACTGCACACTTCACTTATTTGGGCAGTCACAGGGCCAAAACTGACCAAATAACTCAAGTATGAACTCAGCCTTACAGGTCGATGTTAGCGCCAAGAAGAAGCGCACTCCTTTTACACCGTCCTCAGCTGATTCCACATAGATGTCTGCAGAACCTGTTCTATTAAACGCTTATACAAGTAGAGCCCCCCGACAGAGTGTAGAGGTTGTCAACAGTAAGCAGTCAACAGTAAGTTTGTGTTAAAATCACTGACTATTTTGCCTTTCTTCTGATCCATCAGAACAATAACTCCCCAAAAAAGGATCCTGTCTTTTTAGCATCCACCTTCACTTGGTCAGCATTAGAGTTGAGCGAACCCAAACTGTATAGTTCGGGTTCGCACCGAACTTTACGGTTTTCCGCACCCAGGCCCGAACATTTGCGTAAAAGTTCGGATTCAATGTTCAGAGATTTCTTCCAGCATTTTGAAAGGCTGCAGGCCTCTATATAAGCTGGAGTAACGTAGTGTCGGCACGTCACTCTGCTGCTCTTAGTGTAGAGACAGGTTGCTGCTGCTGTGAGGGAGAGATTAGGGAAGAAATCTGTTGAACTTGGTGGTGTTAAATCTTCAAACTACAGCAATTATTGAGAGTGCTATGCTACATATTTGTACCTAAACCCTGAGCCCAGTGATGCTGCAAAATAATTTTAAATCCATCTGTTACTGAGCTGAGGGTCGGCGGCCATTTTAGCAACTGCAGTGTCCTTGGAACTGCATTTGACCTGCATGTGTGCCAGCCTGCCAGGGACATCAGTCTAATTGTTTTTTGGTAGCTCAGTGGAGAAAAATTCCTTTTTTCTGGCAGGTCAAGTCCCCTACACTACCAATTTTAAAATTTTGCGGAGACATAGTGTATTTCTGTAGTTGGTGGAATAAACCCGTACTGTCGTACCACAAAACACGTTTGCATACACTGCTGAAAAACCTATTTTAAAATTTTGCAGTGATATAGTGCATTTCTGTAGTTGGTGAAATAAACCCATACTGTTGTACCACAGGGCATGTTTGCATACACCGCTGAAAAACCTGTTTTATAATTTTTGGGGTGACAGACTGTATTTCTATAGTTTGTTACAATAAACACTGGTTTTGTGACACATAGCAGATCTGAGACCTACCCTGTATTTCAGTCATTTTTAGTAACCTGTGGAACTCCGCATTTAAATAGTTGGTTGCAAAAACACCGGTTTTGTGGTAGATAGCACATTTGCGGTGTATGCTGCATTTCTAACAGTCAAATTAAATTTGCGCCCCTTGACAAAGCTACCGGCGAAACGCGCGTTGGGGACCAGTGGATGGGACGCAACTTACAGTGCAGCTGTTTGGTAATATACCTTTATTTACTGATTTGAAATTTTGTCTTAGTGATTTTCCAGCATGCCTGGAATACTTGGTTGCGAGTGGAAGTTCTGAGGGGGACCGGCCTGGCATATTTTTGTGCAGACCGGAGGTGTACCTTCTCCCTCAACACTATCTTTTTGCACTTATGCACTTTCGCATGTTATGATTTACTACCTCCAGCTATCCTAGTCACAACCAAGTATACACAGATAGGCCGTTTTTGGAAGGGGTTGACACCGGATATGGATTTGGGCTCATTCACTTAGCCTATATGTGGATGTATTGCCTCTTCCGGATTTGTAGTATTATGTTCATCGTTTGTCTGCACTGAGGTTGCGATACCGTCCTATGCTGTCACTTAGTCCTAATTTCCGCTGGTTTGATGGATTGATATTATGTAAAAACATATATTTTTTATACTGTGGAATTAATAAAGTTTATATATTTTCTTACTACTTGTGGGCGTGGATTTTTTGGAGTTATAGTCAAATTAAACCGTAACCTCTGCTGTTACATTGTTGGTTTGAAAAATCAAATTTTTGTTGATTGTGAAGGGTTTCCCAGGGCGATCCACATAGCCCTGCCTCAGAAGTGGAAGACATTGAATGCACTGATGCCCAAACACTTATGTTGCAGGATGAGGACATGGGAATACCACCGCAGCACGTCTCTGATAATGACGAAACACAGGCGCCAACTGCTGCGGATTTCAGCAGTGTGCAGACCTACGAGGAGGGCAGGGGTCAAGAATGGGTGGAAGATGATGTGGAGGACAATGAGGTCCTAGACCCCGACTGGACTTAAGTTCATGCTAGTGACGTGTGCAGTTCTGATGAAGAGGCGGTGGTCGCACAGAGGCAACAGCACAGCACAGCAAAAGAGGAGCAGGGTGCAAAAGCGGAGCGCCCGTCCCCGATACAGCACGCCTGCTACTGCCCACCGCACCCAGGGACCTAGCACACCAAAGCCAGCTCCAAGGAATTCATTGGCGTGGCAGTTCTTCAGACAATGTCCTGACGACAAGACACCAGTGGTTTGCACGTTGTACCATCAGAGCTTGAGGCGAGGCATAAACGTTCTGAGCACAACCTGCATGGCCAGGCATCTACATGCAAAGCATGAACTGCAGTGGATTAAACACCTTAAAAACCAAGAAAGGTCTCAGGCTCCTCCATATTCCTCCTCTGCTGCTGTCTATGCCTCTTCCTCCACCTCTGGAGTCACAGTGGCACCAGACACCCAGCAAACAGAGGATGTGCCACCAATAGAGATGGCCCGGACTATCCGCCGGCGAACAGTTCCCGGCGAACATAGCTTGTTCGCGTTCGCCGCAGCGGGCGAACACATGCGATGTTCGGTCCGCCCCCTATACATCATCATTGAGCAAACTTTGACCCTGTACCTCCCAGTCAGCAGACACATTCCAGCAAATCAGCAGCATACCCTCCCTCACAGACCCTCCCATCTCCTGAACAGCATCCATTTTAGATTCATTCGGAATTTGCAGTCTTAGTGAGAGGAGGGAGAGTGTAGTTGCTGCTGATTTAATAGGGAAATCGATAGCTAGGCTAGTGAATTCAGTGTCCACTCCAGTCCTGAAAGACTCATCTGATCTCTGCTGTAAGGACAGCGTCCTGACAGCACCCCAAAAGCCCTTTTAGGGCTGCAACATTAGTCTGCTTTTTTTTCTCCATATACATAGTGCAGTTGCCTGGCCTGCCTGTGTGAGGAGTAGTGTTGAGCGAATATTCGAAAAGCGAATTTTTTAGCGAATATCGGCACTCGCTAATTCGCGAATATTTCGAATATAGCGCTATAAATTCGCTATTTCGAATATTCGTTTTTTTTTTTTTTTAGTTATATTTTTTTCTTTCCCACTTCCCAAAAGTAGTTCTTACCTGTCATGAGGATTCCTGGCTTCCTGGCTGCTCCAGTCAGTGCCCGTTGCCGCTTCTGCCGACTTCCGTGCTCATGGAGCGTCCCTTCCATGGGAAAATCTCTATATACTAAAATGTACTGTCGGATTTGAGGAATTACGTTGAAATCGCAATGCGATTAATTCAAGTTATATTAATCGCATTGCGATTACAACTTAGCACTGCTATCTTACATAGGCTAGAATTAACGAATATGGAATATATAGCTATGCACTAGCAGTGCTAAGTTGAAATACGTAATGCGAATACTTTAAGTTAAATTAATCGCATTGCGATTTCAACTTAGCACTGCTGCTATATTCCATATTCGTTAACTTCGTTAATTCTAGCAAGCTGACCCATTATAAACCCAGCTCTAAGTTGAAATCGCAATGCGATTAATATAACTTGAATTAATCGCATTGCGATTTCAACGTAATTCCTCAAATCCGACAGTACATTTTTAGTATATGGAGACGTTCCCATGGTGATGGGGACGCTCCATGAACACAGAAGTTATGGTTGGCTTGGTAGAATTAGCGAGGATGAGCGAATATGACGAATGTATTCGTCATATTCCTCAAAACGAAGATAACGAAGTATTCTACATCTTCGTTTTAGCTACCTATTGTCTCGTCATCGTCAACTTAGCTATTCGCTAATTCTAGCAATCAAATAGGAAGGTTGACTTACCAGACAGCTGTGTTAAATTCGCTATGCGATTTTTTTTTTTTTAATAAATAGAATACTTATAATAATATTATCATATCAAGTAATATAATTATTGTATTAAAAAAAAAATCGCATAGCAATTTAACACAGCTGTCTCTATAGTCAACCTTCCTATTTGATTGCTAGAATTAGCGAGGTTGACGAATAGGTTGCTAAAGCGAAGATGTAGAATACTTCGTTATCTTCGTTTTGAGGAATATGACGAATACATTCGTCATATTCGTCATCCTCGCTAATTCTAGATATGAAACCAATAGGAAAGTAGCCTTAAGTACAAATCGCAATATGCGATTATTTAAATCGCATTTTAATCGCGATAACTAGAAAAAAATGACGAATATTCGATTTCGACGAATACGAAGCGAATATTCATTCGAATATTCGCGAATTTCGTCGAAATCGAATATGGCACCTGCCGCTCATCACTAGTGAGGAGCTGCAGGCCCACAGACTGTAGTGTGCCCACTGCCAGTGCCCACCCCTGCCATCCCATGTGGCACAGGACTTTGCATCAAAAAAAGGCATTTAATTTTTACACTTTAATCTAAGGTTAGTTGCCTGCCAGTGTGTGTCAGGCTGACTTCCACTGACTGTAGTGTGCCCACTGCCAGTGCCCACCACTCATACCGTGTGGCACAGGACTTTGCATCAAAAAAAGGCATTTAATTTTTACACTTTAGTGTAATTTCAGTTGCTTGCCTGCTGCTAGTGTGTGTCAGGCCGACTTCCACTGACTGTAGTGTGCCCACTGCCAGTGCCCACCTTGTCATCCCGTGTGGCACAGGACTTTGCATCAAAAAAGGCATTTAATTTTACACTTTAGTGTAATTTCAGTTGCTTGCCTGCTGCCAGTGTGTGTCAGGCCGACTTCCACTGACTGTAGTGTGCCCACTGCCAGTGCCCACCCCTGTCATCCCGTGTGGCACAGGACTTTGCATCAAAAAAGGCATTTAATTTTACACTTTAGTGTAATTTCAGTTGCTTGCCTGCTGCCAGTGTGTGTCAGGCCAACTTCCACAGACTGTAGTGTGCTCACTGCCAGTGCCAACCACTCATACCGGGTGGCACAGTAGCTTGCCGATAAATAAGGCATTTAATTTTTACACATTAGTCTAATTTCAGTTGCTTGCCTGCTGCCAGTGTGTGTCAGGCCCACTTCCAATGATTGTAGTGTGCCCACTGCCAGTGCCAACCACTCATACCGGGTGGCACAGTAGCTTGCCGATAAATAAGGCATTTAATTTTTACACATTAGTCTAATTTCAGTTGCTTGCCTGCTGCCAGTGTGTGTCAGGCCCACTTCCAATGATTGTAGTGTGCCCACTGCCAGTGCCAACCACTCATACCGGGTGGCACAGTAGCTTGCCGATAAATAAGGCATTTAATTTTTACACATTAGTCTAATTTAAGTTGCTTGCCTGCTGCCAGTGTGTGTCAGGCCCACTTACACTGATTGTAGTGTGCCCACTGCCAGTGCCAACCACTCATACCGGGTGGCACAGTACCTAGCACGCGTAGTACCACTTATCTAAAAAAATGACAGGCAGAGGCAGGCCACCCCGCAGGGGCCGTCGTGGTCGTGGTGCTGTGATTTCCACTGTCCCTGGAATAATGCCTAGTGTTCAGAGGCCATGTACCCTGAACCCAAAAAATTCTGAGGACATAGTTGACTGGCTTAGACAGGACACCCAATATTCAACAGCTTCTGCTAAGAACCTTGACGCACCATCCTCCCCAGCTCAGTTTCGGTCACCTGCTCTCAAGTTATCATGCACCCGCCCGCCACCACCACCACCACTACCACCACAGCCGCTTCACTTGATCCGTCAGAGGAGTTATTTACACATCAGTTGGATGTAATTAGTTATGCGCAAACATTATTGCCAGATGATGTAGATTACAGGGATATGTCCCAGTCAGCCAGGATTACACACATGGACGTACAGTGTGATGATGATGATGATGATGATGATGTTGTACCCACTGCTGCTTCCTTTGCTGAGGTTTCAGATACAAGTGAAGCGGTTGATGATGACGATGTGTCCACGGATGCCACGTGGGTGCCTGCTCGAAGAGAAGAAGAGGGGGAAAGTTCAGAAGGGGAGACAGAGAGAATGAGGAGACGAGTTGGAAGCAGGGGGAGGTCGTCGCAAGTAGTTAGTGGCACAGTCAGACAGCATGTATCGGCACCTGGGGTCAGCCAGACAGCACGCCAGTCAACGCATGCTGTTGCCACCACCAGAATGCCGTCATTGCAAAGCTCAGCAATGTGGCATTTTTTTTGTGTGTCTGCCTCTGATAACAGCAATGTCATTTGCAACCTGTGCCAAAAGAAACTGAGTCGTGGGAAGTCCAACACCCACCTTGGTACAACTGCTTTGCGAAGGCACATGATCTCACATCACAAACGCCTATGGGATCAACACATGAGTACAAGCAGCAGACAAACTCAAAACCACCATGCTCCTCCTGGTCCAGCATCTTCAGCCATGTCAACCACTGCTGTCCTCCCTGCCCCCTCTCATCCAACTGCCACTTCTCCTCTCACCTTCAGCAGTTCCTGCTCATCTGCCCACAGTCAGGTGTCTGTCAAGGACATGTTTGAGCGTAAAAAGCCAATGTCACAGAATCACCCTCTTGCCCGGTGACTGACAGCTGGCTTGACGGAACTCTTAGCCCGCCAGCTTTTACCATACCAGCTGGTGGAGTCTGAGGCCTTCAAAAAATTTGTCGCTATTGGGACACCACAGTGGAAGGTACCCGGACGAAATTTTTTTTCAAAAAAGGCAATCCCAAACCTCTACCATGTCATTGAAAAGGAAGTCATGGCATCTCTGGCATACAGTGTTGGGGCAAGGGTCCATCTGACCACTGATACCTGGTCTGCAAAGCACAGTCAGGGCAGGTATATCACGTACACTGCGCATTGGGTCAACCTGCTGATGGCTGACAAGCATGGAATGCGTGGCTCCGCAGTGGAGTTGGTGACACCGCCACGACTTGCAGGCAGACCTACTGCCACCTCCTCTACTCCTACTCCATCCTCTTCGATATCCTCCTCGGCTGAGTCCTCTTCTTCTGCGGTGTCTGGCTGCACATCAACTGAATCCCCCCAGCTCCCCAGGGGCTATTCCACATCCCGGAGACGACGGTGTCCCGCTGTCTTGGGGTTGACTTGCCTGAAAGCAGAGAGCCACACAGGACCAGCACTCCTGTCCGCCCTGAAAGCACAGGTGGATCAGTGGCTGACCCCGCACCAACTGGAGATCGGCAAAGTGGTGTGTGACAATGGAACAAATTTGTTGTCGGCATTGAATTTGGGCAAGATGGCACGTGTGTTGAATCTCATCGTACAACGCTTTGTGTCTAAGTACCCAGGCTTACAGGACGTCCTCAAGCAGGCCAGGAAGGTGTGTGGCCATTTCAGGCGTTCCTACACGGCCATGGCGCACTTTTCCGATATTCAGCTGCGAAACAACATGCCAGTGAGGCGCTTGATTTGCGACAGCCCAACACGTTGGAATTCAACACTCCTAATGTTTGACTGCCTGCTCCAACAAGAAAAAGCCGTCAACGAGTTTTTGTATGACCGGGGTGCTAGGACAGCCTCTGCGGAGCTGGGAATTTTTTTGCCATGTTACTGGACGCTCATGCGCAATGCCTGTAGGCTCATGCGTCCTTTTGTGGAGGTGACAAACCTAGTCCGTCGCACCGAAGGCACCATCAGCGACCTCATCCCATTTGTTTTCTTCCTGGAGCGTGCCCTGCGAAGAGTGCTGGATCAGGCTGTAGATGAGCGTGAAGAGGAAGAGGAAGAGTTGTGGTCACCATCACCACCAGAAACAGCCTTGTCATCATCGCTTGCCGGACCTGCGGAAACGCTGGAAGAAGAGTATGAGGAAGAGGAGTCAGAGGAGGAATGTGGCGGCTTTGAGGAGGAGGAAGACCGACCACAGCAGGCACCCCAGGGTGCTCGTTGTTGTCACCTATCTGGTACCCATGGTGTTGTACATGGCTGGGGGGAAGAACAGACCGTCAATGACATCAGTGAGGACAAGGAACGAGAAATGAGTAGCTCTGCATCCAACCTTGTTCAAATGGGGTCTTTCATGCTGTCATGTGTGTTGAGGGACCCAAATATAAAAAGGATGAAGGAGAACGACCTGTACTGGGTGGCCACGCTACTAGACCCCCGGAATAAGCAGAAAGTGGCAGAAATGTTACCAAATTACCGAAAGTCGGAAAGGATGCAGCAGTTCAACACCAAACTAAAAAATATGCTTTACACAGCTTATAAGGGGGATGTCACAGCACAACGGGAATCTAACAAGGGAAGAGGTGAGTGTAATCCTCCTCCTACCACGGCGGCAAGGACTGGACGATTTACAGATGTGTTGTTGATGGAAGACATGCGAAGCTTTTTCAGTCCTACTCATCGCCACAGCCCTTCGGGATCCAGCCTTAGAGAACGACTCGACCGACAGGTAGCAGACTACCTCGCCTTAACAGCAGATATCGACACTCTGAGTAGCAATGAACCCCTTCACTACTGGGTGTGCAGGCTTGACCTGTGGCCTGAGCTATCCCAGTTTGTGATAGAACTTCTGGCCTGCCCTGCTTCAAGTGTCCTGTCAGAAAGGACCTTCAGTGCAGCAGGAGGCATTGTCACTGACAAGAGAAGTCGCCTCGGTCAAAAAAGTGTTGATTACCTCACCTTCATAAAGATGAATGAGGCATGGATCCCGAAGGGACTGATAGTGGGCGATATGTTTGACTAACAAAAGGCCTGATTACATGCCTTGGCCTCAAAATGGTCCCCACGCTGCTGTATTTAATGTCTGCATACCGGATGACTTTCGTGAATTCTCCACCACCAACTAGGGTTCAAGCCGCAATGTTTTAGTCACTTTTCTGCCTGGAAAACATCAATTTTTCCGGCCGCTGCTACAATAGCGGCTGCAACAATGCCATTATTTTTCAGGCATGTGTACATGCCTAATTTTTATGTCCTATGGTGCAGCACTGTGGCTGCAAAAACAAACCAAAAAAAAGGCACATACAAGTGTCAATTCCCCTTCGTGATCGTTACCTTGTTGTGGTGAAGGGGCTTGCGTATCACAATGAAGCAATCATCACCTCTATGAGTGTGTTGGCAATGTTGCCACACCCCAGATGATAAGACCGTTGCTTCATTATGGTCAGACCAAAAGCGATCGGACGGCTGGATAATATTTCATAGAAAAAACATTAATTTACCTTTTTTTTTATATGTTGTATGGGTTTTTAATACATAAAATAAAAAATCATAATAAAGTCTCTTAATAGTTTATTAGAAATAATGCAGACAATTAAAACAATCCCCATCAATTCCAATACAAAGCAAGTACAGAGTTCAGAACTAAATTATTTCATGATGTCGTAATGGTTTGCTAATTCGACAATGGTTAATCAATTCGACCGGATAGGGTACGTAACAGGGATTAAACTGATAGGAATAGTACTAGTTAAGACACCACTCATATAGGGTGTCAGAGCACATTGCTCTGTGCACGCGCAGTGCCCCAATTTGGGAGTAAGAGGACCGACCAAGCTGCTTTTTCCATCTCCCGGTTCCTGAAATCAATTCAGTTTGGTGTATGAGAGTTTGGTCTGTCACTGTGAAGGCAGTCGAAGATACCCGGCCTAAACTTTTTTTTCACAAAAGGCAATCCCTGATATGGGATGTAACAGGGATTAAACTGATGAGAATAGTACTACAGAAAATACCACTCATATTGGGTGTGACAGTAAATTGCACGGCGCAGACGCAGTGACCGTGGATAAGAACAAAGGGGAGGGAGACAGTGTTTTTTTTTAACCATCTCCCCGTTCGAAAAATCAATTCAATTCACCTTTCGGGGACCCTTGGTGTTGTACGTGGCTGGGTGGAGGAAGAAACCTTCAATGACATCACCTGGACGTGGCTAGCTTGGTATCCAACCTTGTGCAAATGGGAAGTTTGCGGTTGTGCAAATGAACTGTTTGTGGTTGTTTGCGGTGCATTAAAAGGGGAGTTTGGTCTGTCAATGTCTGTAAAGTGGGCGTAACCCTTACACTACCTGATCGATACAACATCATACCTGATCGTATACACACACTGGATGTTTTAAAGCATGTTATTCCAAACAATTTAGGATTGTTAGTTGATTTATGCCCTTTATGGATTAAAACCCGACTCTGCATCCACTACGTAATTTTCCATGGGAGTTTTGCCATAGATCCCCCTCCGGCATGCCACAGTCCAGGTGTTAGACCCCTTGAAACAACTTTTCCATCACTATTGTGGCCAGAAAGAGTCCCTGTGGGTTTTAAAATTCGCCTGCCAATTGAAGTCTATGGCGGTTCGCCCGGTTCGCCCGTTCGCGAACATTTGCGGAAGCTCGCGTTTGCTGTTCTCGAACGGAAAATTTTATGTTCGCGACATCACGGGTGAGTCGCTTTGCGGAACAGCACCACTTCACCACCAATGAGTGGGCCTCCATCACTAGCCACCAACACCACCACCTCTGTGATCATCATCACCAAGAATCTCTACCATGTCACACGCAAGCGTTCAGCTGTCCCTCTCCCAAACACTGGAGAGAGAGAAAATACCCAGCTACCCACCCTTGATCCCTGGCTCTGAATGCCAGCATTTCAAAATTACTGGCCTTTGAAATGCTGTCATTCCGTCTGGTGGTCACGGACTGTTTTAAACAGCTGATGGCGGTGGCTGTCCCACAGTACATCGTTCCCAGCTGCGAATACTTTTCCAGGCGAGCCGTCCCTTCCCTTCACAATCAAGTGGAGGATAAAATCAAGTGTGCACTGTGCAACGCTATCTGTCCACATAACTACAGATACATGGACCAGTAAGCACAGGCAGGAACGCTATATCTCCCTAACTGCAAACTGGGTAAATGTAGTGGCGGCTGGGCCCGAGGCAGCTAGCGGTTTGGCGCATGTCCTTCCCCACCAGAGGATCACAGGGCACTATTCTTTGCCTCCTCCTCCTAGTCTGCTTCCTCCTCCTTCTACCACCTCCTCATCCGGTCAGCGAAAGACCTTCACCACCAACTTCAGCACAGCCAGGGGCAAACCTCAGCAGGCGGTGTTTGAGGGACAAACCCCACACCGCATAGGAGCTGTGGGGGGCATAGAAGAACAGACCAATGAGCGGTTGCTGCCAGTGAGCCTCAAGCCCGGCCTGGTGGTGTGCGATAATGGGCAAAATCTCGTAGCAGCTCTGGGACTAGCTGGTTTAACGCACATCCCTTGCCTTACGCATGAATTTGGTGGTGCAGAAATTCCTTAAAAACTAACCAGACATGTCAGAGCTGCTTCAGAAAGTGTAGTCCGTCTGTGCGCACTTTCGGTGTTCTCACCCTGCTGCTCCTCGCCTGTCTGCGCTGCAGCATAACTTCGGCCTTCCCACTCACCGCCTCATTTGTGACGTGCCCACCGGGTGGAACTCCACTTTGGATATGCTGAAGAGACTGTGCGAGCAGCAGTAGGGTGAGTTTCAGCTGCAGCACGCACGGGTGAGTCGCTTTGCGGAACAGCACCACTTCACCACCAATGAGTGGGCCTCCATGCGAGACCTGTATGCCTTGTTGCGGTGTTTCGAGTACTCAACCAACATGGCCAGTGCTGATGACGCCGTTCTTAGTGTTACAATACCACTTCTAAGTCTTCTTGAAAAAACACTTAGGGTGATGATGAAAGAGGATGTGGCACAGAAGGAAGAGGAGGTGGATGAGGGGAGGATGAGTGGCTTAGAGGGTGGGTTCCTGCAACAACAGATACCAGGTACACATGTGGCCAGCCAGGGCACAGTTCTGGAGGACAAGGAGGAGGAGGAACCAGGTTCACAGCAGGTTGGCATCCAAAGCAGCTCATGGCCATCATTGGAACGTGGCTGGGGGGTTACAGAGGACACAGACGATACACCACCTACAGAGGACAGCTTATCCTTACCTCTGAGCAGCCTGGCACACATGAGTGACTACATGCTGCAGTGCCTGTGCAATGACGCAGAGTTGCCCACATTTTAGGAAGATGCGCGACTAAAAGCGCACGCTGGTAGACGTGCTCCTGAGGGCATTCCCTACTGACACCGGGGGACAAGTGGAAGCACAAGGCAAAGGCAGAGGAGGAAGAGGTCGCCAACTCAGCTGGGTCACGGCCAGCACCTCAGAAGGCAGGGTTAGCATGACCGGCACCACAAGCTGATATGGAACATCTTAGCAGGAGGCAGCATTTGAACAACATGGTGGAACAGTACGTGTGCACACGCCTACACATAGTGACTGATGGTTTTGCCACATTCAACTTCTGGGTCTCCAAATTGTCCACATGGCCTGAGCTTGCCCTTTATGCCTTGGAGGTAGCGTCATTACAGACAAACATAGTCGACTGTCCACAGCCAACGTGGACAAGCTCACGTTCATTAAAACGAACTAGGCTTGGATCCCACAAGACTTGTCTGTACCTTGTGCAGACTAGACATTTATACCCACCTCAACCATACATTCTTGTACATTTCTTTTTTTTTTTATTTGTCCCATTATTTTGGGGGCTACCACAATAAAAAAAAATAAAAATACAACAATATTGTTAGCTGGCTACCTCCTCCTCCATCGTTGCTTCCACCTACAACACCACATTCACCGCCTCCTCAAACTCCGACTTTACATCCACCTCCTCCTCCGAGTTGCAGGTTAATAATTTTTAATTTTTATTTATTTTATTTTAAGTTATTTCCCTATACACATTTGATTGCAGGGCACTTACCCACATTTTGCTGATTTCTGCAGCCCTCTAGCCCTTTCCAGGAATTTTTTACAGCCATTTTAGTGCCCAAAAGTTAGGGTCCCCATTGACTTTGGGGTAAAATTCGTGTCAAGTTCGGGTCGCGTTGAACCGGAACTTCCAGGTGTCGGCTCAACTCTAGTCAGCATTTGGTCAGTAATCCATCAGTATTGCTAATGCCAAAAAAACAGAAGTGGATCCAAAACAGAGATGACACAGGGATGGAATATTTGCATGTCTTCTGTGTTTTGTACACACTTCTGTTTTATTATTATTATTCTAACAGGGGAGATAAAATAATGTTTATTTCACAGACATGACATTAACACACATAAAATACAACACATAAGGGGCAAAACCACAAGATTTAAAGAAACAAACTGAAAAAAAAACGACCAGTGTCGGGGTAACCACGATGGTAATGCATATTGAACATGAAATGTATGGGGTTATGGCGGATAACTGGAGGACAGTCCAGCAAACATGCCAACTCTAGCTTATTCCTACAGTGTAGGCTATACTATCACAGCTGGAAGGTAACTGGTCGGTACAGGCAACACCCGAAAAGTCTTCATAAATAAGCCTTAATATGTGCAGGTCTCTCAGCCGCTGTAACAGAACAGTAAGAAGCGGTATAAAATGTAGTAGCGGTATAACATGTAGTAAGCACTGCAGGCATGCCCAGCACTAGAACCCGGCATACAAGGGCAAGTGCAGGGGCCCACTGCTTCTGGGGGGCCCACTGAGCTGCTATGAGCACTTCCATCAATACAGATGGAAGAACTCATTGCTGGAGCTGCTGTCATTTCACTTATGCAGTACCCCTCGTGGAGGTCCCTCTGATAGCCAAATGAAGCTGCTGCAGAGGCTCAGACACGCCCCCTCTACACGTGCTGTCTGAGGACAGCAAGGAGAGAAGATCAAGATGGCAGGGCTGTGAGTAGTGAGTCTGCACTGTGACTGCCTCTGGGACAGGGAACTCTTCCAGGTGCTGCTGGATGTTGTAGTAGACAATCAGCTTCATGCTATTTGTTTTACTGCTTCATGAAGCAGTTTGCCTCCATGACACCTTCCCCCCTCATATACTGCTGTCTCCTTTCCTCCCTCATGTATCCAGAGCTCCTGTCTCCTGTTGCTGCCCTGCACAGACCGCCTGCCACTACTTCTTTAATGAATCCCCCTTAGCCCCTCCAACCTACTTGCTGGGTTCACCCCTCCTGTCCATCCATGGCCCCGGGCCCCTGTGTCACTCCTCTGCCTCTTATTATGGTGTTGACTAGTGATGAGCGGCAGGTGCCATATTCGATTTCGACGAAATTCGCGAATATTCGAATGAATATTCGTTTCGTATTCGTCGAAATCGAATATTCGTCATTTTTTCTAGTTATCGCGATTAAAATGCGATTTAAATAATCGCATATTGCGATTTGTACTTAAGGCTACTTTCTATTGGTTTCATATCTAGAATTAGCGAGGATGAGCGAATGACGAATGTATGATCGTCATATTCCTCAAAACTGAAGATAACGAAGTATTCTACATCTCTCGCTTTAGCAACCTATTCGTCAACCTCGCAATTCTAGCAATCAAATAGGAAGGTTGACTATAGAGACAGCTGTGTTAAATTCGCTATAGCGATTTTTTTTTTTTAATACAATAATTATATTACTTGATATGATAATATTATTATAAGTATTCTATTTATTAAAAAAAAAAAAATCGCATAGCGAATTTAACACAGCTGTCTGGTAAGATCAACCTTCCTATTTGATTGCTAGAATTAGCTGAGGTTGACGAATAGGTTGCTAAAACGAAGATGTAGAATACTCGTTATCTTCGTTGAGGAATATGACTAATACATTCGCCATATTCGCCATCCTCGCATTCTACCAAGCCAACCATAACTTCTGTCTCATGGAGCGCCCCCATCACCATGGGAACGCCTCCATATCTAAAATGTACTGTCGGATTTGAGGAATTACGTTGAAATCGCAACGCGATTAATTCAAGTTATATTAATCGCATTGCGATTTCAACTTAGAGCTGGGTTTATAATGGGTCAGCTTGCTAGAATTAACGAAGTTAACGAATATGGAATATAGCAGCAGTGTTAAGTTGAAATCGCAATGCGATTAATTTAACTTAAAGTATTCGCATTAGCGATTTCAACTTAGAGCTGGGTTTATAATGGGTCAGCTTGCTAGAATTAACGAAGTTAACGAATATGGAATATAGCAGTAGTAAAGAAAGTTGAAATCGCAATGCGATTAATTTAACTTAAAGTATTCAGCATTGCGATTTCAACTTAGCACTGCTAGTGCATAGCTATATATTCCATATTCGTTAATTCTAGCCTATGTAAGATAGCAGTGCTAAGTTGTAATCGCAATGCGATTAATATAACTTGAATTAATCGCATTGCGATTTCAACGTAATTCCTCAAATCCGACAGTACATTTTAGTATATAGAGATTTTCCCATGGAAGGGGACGCTCCATGAGCACGGAAGTCGGCAGAAGCGGCAACGGGCACTGACTGGAGCAGCCAGGAAGCCAGGAATCCTCATGACAGGTAAGAACTACTTTTGGGAAGTGGGAAAGAAAAAAATATAACTAAAAAAAAAAAAAAAAAAAACGAATATTCGAAATAGCGAATTTATAGCGCTATATTCGAAATATTCGCGAATTAGCGAAGTGCCGATATTCGCTAAAAAAATTCGCTTTTCGAATATTCGCGCTCAACACTAGTGTTGACTAAACCACATTCACCATAAGGACCTTCTAATGTCACAGGGTCACCCATACTGCGCCCCTGACCCCATATTGTGCTCCCTTAAACCCTGCATTGTGCCCTCTTACCACACCCTGTACAGTGCCCCTAGTCATTCCCTGTACTGTGCCCTCTTGTACCCTTTTATCCGGTCACAGTATGGCGGTGTCATTATACTGGGGGGGCACTGGGGTCATATACTGTGAGGGCCCCCTACCTTAAACAGTATAATGACCCCCAGAGCCCCCATTTAATATGACCCCAGTGACCACTATACAGTATAATGACCCCCAGTGCCCCCTCTATTCAGTATAACCTCATATAGTCTCATATTTAATCGATTTTATATAACTAACATAACTTTTATTTATCAGGGCCAGATCTATCCTAGACATTGAATTTCTGCCTTTACTTATACAGGAATATACTTTTTTTCCCTTACCAACTCGTCCCCATACATCCTTATTCATATACATACATATCCTTCTTGACAGAAACGGGCCAGAGGTGATCCTTGGACTATATTGGGAACCTTTCCCCCATGGCTATTCTATCCATTCTGTGTTCATGACACAATTAAAATCGACAATAATTAATAAAAGGCATTCAGGATATTGGTTCACAAATGGTATTAAGCAATTCAGTACACATGAGGATAAAGACCAAAATACACAACCTACCATGGAGTTTCCCATATACAGTTGTGTTCAAAATTATTCAACCCCCACTGAAATTGAGTGTTTTGGCCAGTTTGACATTGCTTTTGATCATTTCAGTCATCTTGTTTACAAATAAATCAAAGAGGCACTTGTAAGTCAGACAAATATAACATAACATTTATAATGAAATAACCACAAATGTCTTTTCTGTGCTCACATAATTATCAGTTTTATTCAATCCCCAAGTGACATTAAATCTTGGTACTTAGTACAACATCCTTTTCCAGTTATAACAGCTTTTAAACGTGAAGCATAGCTTGACACAAGTGTCTTGCAGCAATCTACGGGTATCTTCGCGCATCCTTCATGGACAGAAGCCTCCAGTTCAGTCACATTCTTAGGCTTGCACGCTGCAACTGCTTTCTTTAAGTCCCACCAGAGGTTCTCAATCGGATTTAAGTCTGGTGACTGCGATGGCCACTTCAAAATGTTCCAGCCTTTAATCTGCAACCATGCTCTAGTAGACTTGGAGGTATGCTTGGGATCATTGTCCTGTTAAAAGGTCCAACGTCTCTCAAGCCTCAGGTTTGTGACGGACTGCATCACATTTTCATCCAATATCTCCTGGTACTGAAGAGAATTCATGGTACCTTGCACACGCTGAAGCTTCCCTGTACCTGTAGAAGCAAAACAACCCCAAAGCATGATTGACCCCCCCGCCATGCTTCACAGTAGGCAAGGTGTTCTTTTCTTCATAGGCCTCTTTCAAACATAGCGTTGATCCATGGGCCCAAACAGTTCTAATTTTGTTTCATCAGTAACACTATCCCAAAACTATTGTGGTTTGTCCACATGACTTTTGGCATACTGCAGTCGACTCTTCTTATTCTTTGTAGACAGCAAGGGGGTGCGCCTGGGAGTTCTGGCATGGAGGCCTTCATTACGCAGTGTGCGCCTTATTGTCTGAGCTGAAACTTCAGTACCCGCATCTGACAAATCTTTTTTCAGTTCCTCAGCAGTCACACAAGGACTTTTCTCCACTTTACACTTCAGGTAGCGCACAGCAGTCGAAGTCAGCATCTTCTTTCTGCCACGACCAGGTAGCGTTTCAACAGTGCCCTTTGCCTTGAATTTGCGAATGATGTCCCCTATGGTGTCTCTTGGTATGTTTAACATCTTTGCAATTTTTTTTATAGCCATTGCCCTTCCTGTGAAGAGAAATCACCTCTTCTCTTGTCTTCCTGGACCATTCTCTTGACTTCACCATGGAGCTGAGGATCACAGTCATTTAAAATCTGCCTAGTTGGTGCTTATTATGCTTGATTGCTGCTCCTTGACATCCACAGGTGTTTTCAATACCTGATCGAAAACACTTGAATGAACCTCTGTTCTTAAGAGTGGTAGTCTTTAAGGGGTTGAATAATTGTGTCAATGAAGAAATCACAAAAAAAACATTTAATACTGTATTACAAAAACAATTGAGCATTTGGTTCTTTAAAAAGTCCTTGTAAGATTTTATTCTGAACACAATTACAAATGTACACTAAATTCCCTAAAACCCTTTACAGCATTGGGGGTTGAATAATTTTGAACACAACTGTAGAAAGATAGACCTGCCATGGTCGTCAATAGAGGATGCCTCAAAGACAAAATCAACCCCCCTATAAAAAAAAAAAAAAATAAAACACCTCGTGAATAACAAGTAAAAGTGGAATGGTGAATCTGTGTAGCCCATCCCCTTCACAACCAGGCTGTCTATCTCTTTAATAAATACAGATGTAAAATTTTCTAAAATTTTAGCTACAAGGTTATCTAAGGTCATTACAACAGTGATACACTCTGGTCTTTTCGTTAACATTCAGTCATCAGGGGGGTTTCCAGATTCATCCTGTCATTGGATGCTCTCTAAAGCATTCGACTGGGTGGAGTGGAGATTTCTTTGAAAAGTTATGTGAAGGATGGGCTTTGGCCCCAAATTTGTTGATATAATTAAACTTATATATCCACAAAAATAGAGAAAAGCACAGCGGCACTCACCATCAATCTTGAATTGCAGTTGCAGTTTATTATCATTGTTGCATAGAAGTGGTGACGCGGACAATACACAGGTGCATGAATCGGCTACAGCTGTTTCGCGCTAACTTGCGCTTTGTCAACTTATGTATAGAACCCCTCCAGCAAGACTGAATGTGAATGGTTGTTTGACGGATAGCGTTCCCTTGACCAGAGGTACCCGTCAGGGATGTCCTCTATCACCATTGTTATTTGATACTTACATAGAACCCCTCGCTGTTAAAGTTAGACAAGATCCTAGGATCAAAGGATTCAGGATACTGGGCACAGAGGACCATGTTTCTCTCTATGCAGTTGATGTCTTGTTTTTTATTGATCATGCTGATACTACACTTCCTGAACTCATTCAGATAATTGACCAGTTTTGGATCAGTGTCAGATTTTGACATTAACTGGTCTAAAATTGAGTATCCTATGACAGGCCCCTTGACTATGGTGAGCGTCACGGACTCTTTTGAATATCTAGGTTTAATGAGTTTTCCTAAAGTAGAAGAGTTTAAACTTGATTCCGTTGATTAATAAATTAAGATAAAAAATTACGGTATGGCTGCGTCTGCCGCTGTCTAGGGCATATAGGCTATCCTTAGTGAAAATGGTAATACTACCTCAACTTCTCTACACTCAGAAATTCCCCATTTTGGATCGAGGATAAATTCTTTTAAGTTAATCGAGACCCTGATAAATGATCTACTGGGGAAGAAAGCAGGTAAGGCTTAAAATAAACTATTTTTATAAATTGTTTGAACAAGGAGGATTAAATCTCCCATTCTTTAAGAGATACTTTATAGCCTCACAGTTCTGGCTGTATAAACACTGGGAAGGGAGCCCTTTCTGTAGATACTTATTGAATAGATCTACACATTTTATAAGGAAACTAGGAGGCTATTTTCTAAATCATGGGGCACTATTAGAGTGTAGTTTTGAATAAAAGGATCACTATATTTGACACCTTTATGGCACAATTATTTTTTACCTTAGTTGGAGGATTTAGCGCGGGAGCAATTTGGGGAAAAAACAACGTAGTGGATAATGGAGAAATATTTTCATTTTTGGAGTTTACACAAAGTGAACACACATTGAATTTATCTTGGTTTAGGTATCTACAGATCAGTTTAGCACTCACTAGTATAAAACGGAAACTACTACTACAGATAAATACTGACACACCCTATTGGGGTCACAAGTTGAGAATCTTGAATATTTACAAATTATTTGTAGATACACTATTTAAAGGATTATCTTCCCCCAGTCAAAGGGCGTGGGAATGTGACTCAAAAGTTCAACCATTCGACTGGGGGAACATAATGACAAATCTTCAGTTAGTATCTCATAATTTTAACTACGTTATGGTTCAGTTTAATATTTTACATAGAATATATGTTACACCAGTCTAGCTCAACAGCTGTGGGTTGAGAAGAAGCTCTAAGTGTCCAAGAAGATGTAATTTGTTAGGGGCAGATCATTTACATATGTTCTGGTCCTACATGCAACTGACAGAATATTGGGAGACAATAGCTAAACTGCTTTCCCAAAAACTAAGAAGAGTGATCCCATACACGCTAGAATGTTGCGTTCTGGGCGACTTTTCCCAGGTTAACTGCCATAGATATGAAAAAATCTTATTGATTAAAATAGCATTTTTGGCAAGACTTTTAATTTCACGAGTCTGGTTCTCTTTTAATACTCCTACTATTTATGTATGGTTAAATTTGGTCAACAAAGTTAAGAGTTATGAAAAAATTCTGTATAGACAAAGGAATTGCGAAGAGAGTTGGGGGAAGGTATGGGGAGGATGGAGTTCTTAGGTTACCACTCTCTGCTCCATTAGAGATTTGCCCCCATCTTATAGATGGAGGGTGTTAGGTGACGCATCGCAAGGTGTGAGCGGGCAGTTGCTGGGGTATCTCTGGTGCGGGGAATTAATGGTAAAAAAACTTTTAATTTATTTATATAGAAAATGCTGTGAAATATTTATTCTTTAATAAATAAAGCTTAAAAAAAAAAAAAAAAGTTCTGAGAACTGATCACCAGCTTACCAAAACAACAGTCAAAGTTTCTTTGGGACCACGTCCCTACGATGGCTGTGAGCACCTTGGAGCTGTTATACAGGAAAAGTGGGAGGCAAGTAAATGTCTTTGGTAACACCTCCAATAGATCGTCCTCTGTGTACGTCCCGCAGAACCAACCTTTCCACACAATCCGGCCCTCTGTGCTTGCCTTGGTGAGTGGAGGCTTGGATGAAATCTGTATGAGTACAGCCAGTGGATCTCTGTCTCTTCCTTTGAGTCTAGGTAAACAGGAAAATTTGGCTTTTAGGTTCAGCACTGAGCCCACTTTAATGGCAAGACCCTTCTGCTTCTCAGCAGCTGTGTGGGAAAACATGTGCTTAGAATACTCTTTCAGTCTGGTGTATGAGAAATTATACATCGGTGTCATGAGTCCATTGTTTTTGAAGGAGCAAAGCAGTCTGTGCCGGATCAAGAGTTTCCTCCAAGTGGGTGCACTGCGGGATTTTTCTTTTTGACAAGCTTTGCAATGCAGACCATCGACGTGCAGAGGTCAAGCTTCTGGGAGGATACCTCGGGTTGTGAAAATGACTGCTCCTTCGTGCTAATGACCTACTTCTGGGGGTTACCACCCCATCGGTTGGTGTTTGCATATCCTTGTGATAAATGATGTTCCCTTCACTGACTGTAAACAGATATCTTGACAGACAACTGTATATAACTCTGCTGCCATCTTTCTAGGCGCCACATCTCCAGTCCCCTGACCAGCCACCAATAATACACGGCAAACTAGGCTTCAGAATATATCACTGCACCACAGAACGTCAAATAGGCCCTAACTTTTTTCCACTTTTACACAAAAGGCTTTTCAACAGATAAGTGCAACGCTGGACGGCGAATCTATTTTTATTTTGCCACTAATACACGGCAAACTGGGCTTCAGAATATATTACTGCACCTCAGAACAGAAATTAGGCCCTATTTTTTTTCTACTTTTACACAAAGGGCTTTTCAACAAATAAATTCAACAATGATGGTCGAATATATTTTATTTCAACACTAATACACGGTAAACTGGGCTTCCGAATATATCACTGCACCGCTGAGCGGCAAACATATTTTTTCTTTTTCCACTAATACACGCAAAAAAGGCTTTAACCCCTTAAGGACCCAACCTTATTTCACCTTAAGGACCTGGCCATTTTTTGCTACTCTGACCAGTGTCACTTTATGTGGTGATAACTTTAAAACGCTTTTACTTATCTAGGCCATTCTGAGATTGTTTTTTCGTTACATATTGTACTTCATGACAGTGGTAAAATGGAGTTAAAAAAAAAAAATTTTTATCTATAAAAAATTTACCAAAAATGTTAAAAAATGTGCAAATTTCCAAGATTTTATTTCTCTATCTCTATAATACATATTAATACTGCCAAAAAAAGTTATTGATTTACATTCCCCATATGTCTACTTCATGTATCGATCATTTTGTGTATGCCATTTCATTTTTGGGGACGTTACAAGGCTTAGAAGTTTAGAAGCAAATCTTGAAATTTTTCTGAAATTTTCAAAAACCCACTTTTTAGGGACCAGTTCAGGTCTGAAGTCACTTTGTGAGGCTTACATAATAGAAACCACCCAAAAATACACCCCTCAAAGTATTCAAAATTGATTTTACAAACATCGTTAACCCTTTAGGTTTTCCACAAGAGTTAACGGCAAATGGGGATAAAATTTCAGAATTTCGATTTTTTTGGGGGGAAAATTTTCCATTTAATCCATTTTTTACAGTAACAAAGCAAGGGTTAACAGCCAAACAAAACTCAATATTTATTGCTCTGATTCCGTAGTTTGCAGAAACGCCCCATATGTGGTAGTAAACTGCTGTATGGCCAAATGGCAGGGCACAGACGGAAGAAAACGCCATATGGTTTTTGGAAAGCGGATTTTGCTGGACTGGTTTTTTGACACCATGTCCCATTTGAAGCCCCCCAATGCACCCCTAGAGTAGAAACTCCATAAAGGTGACTCCATCTAAGGGTACTTTCACACTTGGCAATAGGAAAAAAACTAAAAGGTTCCAGCACTTCACTTACGTTGCAAGCCAGTAGTTTATTGTGGTGGTAAAATAGTTTTACAACAAGCACAGTTATGAGTAAGGACTGATGTCTGAAACGCGTCAACTGTACAGGAGCACGACAATTATCGACTTGTTGTAAAACTATTTTACCACCACAATAAACTACTGGCTTGCAACGTAAGTGAAGTGCTGGAACCCTTTTTGTTTTTTCCTATTGCCAAGAGGTCTTACTCGTGTTCTGTTGCACCGAGGGTTAATTGAACAAGACAGGTGAGCTGGATACCCATGTATATTTGTACTTTCACACTTGCGTTGGTGCAGATCCGTCTGTTTATTTGCACAGACGGATCCGCACCTTATAATGCAAATGTTTGTATCCGTTCAGAACAGATCCATTTGCATTAGTTAAAAGAAAAATGACAAAATCCAAAACGGATCCGTTTTGAATTACATTGAAAGTCAATGAGGAACGGGTCCGTTTTCAAATGCACCATGTTGTGTCATTGAAAACGGATCTGTCCCTATTGACTTACATTGTAATTCAAAACCGATCCGTTAGGCTCCGCCTCTTCAGACGGGCACCAAAATGCTGCATGCTGCGTTTTGGTGTCCGCCTTCAAAACAGAATAGAAGCAGAACGGAGCCGAACTGATGCATTCTTAACGGATCCTTATCCATTCAGAATGCATTGGTGCTTAACTGATCCGTTTTGGACCATTTGTGAGAGCCCTGAAATGGATCTCGCAAAAGGAATCCAAAATGCTAGTGTGAAAGTACCCTAAGAAACTACACCCCTCAAGGAATTCAAAACCGATTTTTACAAACTTTTTTAACCCTTTAGGTGTTCCAAAAGAGTAATTAGCAAATGGAGGTGAAATTTCAGAATTTCTATTTTTTGTTACCTTGACTTAAAAAAAAGTGTAATGTAGAGCAACCAAAATCATATTTACCCTAAAATAGAACAAATAAAACTGCCACCATATCCCGTAGTTTCCAAAATGGGGTCACTTGTTTGGAGTTTCTACTGTAGGGGTGCATCAGAGGGGCTTCAAATGGGACATAGTGTCAAAAAACCAGTCCAGCAAAATCTGCCACTGTCACTCAGCCAGTTACTTACCCACATACAGACATTTTCTCCCAGTCCGAGCATCCTCATTTTATATACTAACCTTTTATGAGGTACAGTGTCAAATGCTTTGGAGAATTCCAGATATATGACATCCATTGATTCGCCGCTGTCAAGTCTAGAACTTACCTCCTCATAGAAGCTGATTAAATTAATTTGGCATGACCGATCCCTCATGAAGCCTTGCTGATATGGCGTTATTTGCTAATTTTCATTGAGGTACTCCAAAATAGCATCTCTTAGAAACCCTTCAAACAGTTTACCCACAACAGATGTTAAACTTACCGTCCTATAATTCCCAGGCTCTGTTTTTGGACCCTTTTTGAATATTGGCACCACATTTGCTATGCGCCAATCCTGTGGAACATTCCCTGTCAGTATAGAGTCCATAAATATCAGAAATAAACGTCTGGCTATGACATCACTTAATTCCCTTAGGATACGGGGGTGTATGCCATCCGGTCCTGACGATTTGTCTATTTTAATCTTTTTAAGTCGCTGTTGTACTTCTTCCTGGGTCAGACAGGGCACTTTTAATGGGGAATTTACTTTTACATTCTACATTTCATCTGACAGTTTATTTTCCCCAGTAAATTTAGTGGATAAAAAAATATTTAATAGTTTTGCTTTATCCTCGTCGCTCTCTGCAACACCCCCCTCATTGCTATGTAGAGGGCCGACTCCTTCAGATTTATATTTTTTACCATTTATATAATTGAAGAACATTTTAGGGTTAGTTTTACTCTCTTTGGCAATTAATCTCTCGGTCTCTAGTTTGGCAATTTTTATTAGTTTTTTACATATTCTATTTTTTCCTTATAGTTTATCAGTGCTTCCTGGCTCCCCTCCTGTTTTAGTGATTTATATGCTTTCTTTTTGTCATTTATTGCTATCTTTACGGTTCTATTTTTCCACATTGGTTTCCTATTGTTTCTTAGCCTTTTATTCCTATAAGGTATGTACCTCTCACAATTAGATGTTACAATGCTTTTAAAAATCTCCCATTTTGTGGTTGTATTTTTATTTTTGAGGACTTTGTCCCAGTTAGTTAGGCCTATGGCCTTGCTTAGTTGGCTAAATTTTGCTTTTTTGAAGTTTGGTATTTTTGTTCCTCCCTTTAGAGACTGCCATTTGAAGAATAATTGGAAGGTTATTACTTTATTGTCACTATTTCCTAGGTGTCCCTCAACCTGCACATCTGTTCTATCAGGTCTATTGGTTAATACTAAGTTCAGTATGGCCGTCCCTCTAGTGGGGTCCTGAACCAGTTGGTAAAGGTAATTGTCTTTGGTTATTGCCAAGAACCTGTTTCCTTTTTGGGATGTACAGCTTTCAGTTTCCCAGTCTATCTCTGGGTAGTTGAAGTCCCCCATAATAACAAGAGAGAGAGAGGAGAGAGAGAGAGGAGTGTTATTTTTGTGCTTTGCTGAATTTCTGTCTTTGGCTGTGTTTTAGTGTTACTGTTTTAGGGTTTTGTGTTCTAGGCAGGGGCGGACTGGGAACTTAAAGTGGCCCTTGAAAAAAATAAATAAAAGTGGCCCCAGATACGACAGTGCAGCACAAAGTTCTGCCTAAATTAATGCCGAGTGTATCAGATCATTATGTACCTGGCTTTTGGCTAAGAAAAGGTTTAGTTGGTCCCCTGGGCATCAGCCCACTGGGAAATTTCCCTGTAGTGTCTATGGCCAATCCGCCCCTGGTGCTAGGGAAGGATAATTGTCAGCGGTTTTTGTCTGTTAAAAAAAGTATTTTCCTGTCAATTTTAATGTCATTTTCTTAGAGTTTCGTGTCTATTTTGATTCATTTTTGCCCCATTGTTCCCAACCCAATAAACTTAGCCCTAACTCTCTCATTATTTTCTTTTTAATTTTTTTTGGTGTTTAAAAACATTGTGGTCAAATCATGAGTGGATGTGGTTGTGCCGACAGCCATGGTCGTAGTAGGGGAGTTGGTTCCAGTGCTGGACCGCTGCCAGCTCCTCTACCCATGGAGAGGTGGGTGCAAGTAGCAGGGGCGTCCGCCCCATCTGTGATATTTTTGGGCATAGTAGCTGCCCCATTTTATATCAGGACGCAGAGGCAGTTGTGTCATTCGTGACAGCTCTCCGCCTCCTGCAGGACCAGCCCCCAAGACTTGTCCCTGGTGCTGTTTTACAGCGAGAGGACATCTTGGGTGTAGTAATGTAGGAGAGTGAGCAAGAGCTTGGTCTGGATGCTCAGGACCTTTTTGAAGGGATGGAGGAGGAGGAGGGGGTACTACCTGTCAGTCACCCAGTAACATCCCTTCTAACTGGTGCAGGTGGGTTTAGCCACAGAACTAGTCGGACCCAGGTGCCAGCGAGGGGCTCCAGATCTGCTGTTCCCCTCAGTCAACAACTGGTCGACCTTGGGTCTGACATTAAAGCGGATGAAGAGGAGGGTGACCTAGAATGGGTGCCACCTCCCTTGTTGTCAGGTGACAGCAGGACTGATGTGGAAGGTAGGCACCCAAGGCAAACGGTGCGCCAGGTCACCAGGAAGCCCAGTGGCAGGGGATCCACTTGTAATAGCAGCAGGAGGAGGCGGCAGCAGCAGCAACAGGTGCCGGCTGCACCTGTGCGCACCAAGCCCGAAGAGGCGCAAGCCACCACCACCCCATCTGACAGGAGGTCAATGCGTAAGTCGCCTGTTTGGGCTTACTTCACCTTGGCAGCAGACAATTGTCATCTGTGCCATACCAGGGTGAGGAGAGGGAGGACTGTTGCTCGACTGGGTACCACTGCCTTTACCCAGCACCTGAAAATCATCAACCAGATGCAGGGTGGTCACAGCAGCGCCAGCAGCAGTGCGCAGGGGACAGCAGCTCCTGCCAATGTCCTGCAGCCACCCCACCCCCTTCCAACAATGTCCTCCCACTCCCCCACTCCCTATCCTAGAGGTACTTGTTTTGGCAGTCAATCCTATGATTCCTCTGCACCCTCCTCTATCACCTCCATTGCCGTCCGAGCTACGCCCCCGGGGACCGATGGGTGCGTTCACTTAATATGCTCCTGGAAAGGGTTATCGCCCAGCAGGCCCAACCCAGATGGCGTGTCCTCAGCCGCCATTTCTTTGCCTGCCCTACACCTGCACATTGTGCAGAATGTATCACTGTTGCTGGATCACGCTGTCAGCGACAGGGTGCATCTGACAATGGATGCCTGGACTAGCAGACATGGGCAGGGACGCTACATCAGCTTCACAGCCCATTGGGTGTCCCTCCGAGGCGCCAGGGAGGGATCATCTGATGTGGCGGCATCTCAGTTTGTGGCGCTGCCCTGGGTGTTCAGATGAGAACTGCTCCTCTCCCTCAAGCCACTGTCTCCACCGCTGCTGAGCCCCCCAGCAAGCGTCCCTGTAGCTACACAAGTGTGGGGCACCTCCACTGACAGGCCTTGCTCCAGCTTGTGAGCTTAGAGGAATGGAGACACACTGGACCTCATGTTCACAAGTGGCTGCCCCCCTGAAGACTCCAGGCAGGTATGTTTGTCTGTGACAACGACAGCAACCTCAAAGTTGAGCTACATCCGACGCTCCCCAACCGCCACCATGTCCCTGTCTAAACTGCAGCAGAACAGCAGCCTGCCACCTCATAGGCTGATTGTGGACAATGTGACGCTGTCGAACTCCACCCTTCACATGCTGGAGAGGTTCAGGGAGCAGTGACTGGCGGTGAAAGAGTACCTGCTGGAACAAAGCACCTCCGGGCCATCATACCCACTCCTCTACTTCACCAATGCGGAGTGGGGGCAGATACACAGGTCTGACACTTGTTGGCCCCATTTGAGCAGGCAACCAAGATGGTCAGCAGGAAGCATGAAGCACAGCTGAATTCGTTTTGTGGGGTAAGTTTACCTGCAGTGCTATGTAACTCGAGAACACATGGTGCCTTCAAAACAGAGTACAAACTCCGCTCTGCTGGATGACAGTGTAGGTGCTCCCCAGTGCCTGTAAGCCCCTTCCTGGTGATATCTGGCCCTGGCTGTGTGACACTACCCCCATGTGTAGCCAAGCCTCACAGCTAAAGGCTTATTCAGCAGCTTGACATGTGATCGATGATCCAGGCTGTGCACTGGAGACAACAGCCGAGGACCCCACCAGCAGCTGGAGACCGTGACTGAGTCATTACCTAGGGGAGGGGAACTGATCCAGGCAGCAGAGTCGGGACACTTCCAGATCCGGGCCGAGGCAAGCTGGTTCCTCACTGGCTTCTGTTCTCAGATGGGCAGAGGACGGCTGGGTGCTACCGATCACCGTAGCCCAGCGTGTGTGCGGCGCTGATCATGTATGGATTGTGCAATCGGCAGTAACCATGCCTCTTCAAAGACAAAAGGAGGACGAGAGAGCCGCTGCTAAACCCAGCCAGTCCAGCTGCCCTCTGTTCTTCTCCAGACTCTGTTCCTGATATGGAAACTGAGAGCAGATCGATGCGGGCAGCTTGTGGAGCTAATGTTGAACTTATTTATTGTGGGCTTTACAAACTTAAAATACATTTGAAAAACAATTTTTTCAAAAAAAATATTGCATTTTGTATGCATGGAAGCACATTCCTGCTCTAGACAAAGAACCTGGTGTTGTCCGAGGTGTCTAAGTTTATTTTTAGTGTTGCCCCGGTCTTGTGGGGGCCCGTTCCTGGGAACACATTCCTGCTGCAAACAAAGAACCTGCTGCTGTCTGTTCCTGCTGAGTTAGGCTGAGCTATGTGTAGGCCTTAGACTTGACCATTACCATATACCTGCTGCTGCTGTCCATCCTGATCATGCTGAGTTATGTGTAGTCCTTATACTCCACCATTGCCTTTACCTGCTGCTGCTGTCTGTCCTGATCTTGATGAGTTATGTGTCTACCTTATACTACAGCATTACCATTTCCCTGGTGCTGTCTGTTCTGTTCCTACTGAGTTAGGCCCAGCTATGTGTATGCCTTATACTACAGCATTACCATTTCCCTGATGCTGTCTGTTCTGTTCCTGCTGAGTTAGGCCCAGCTATGTGTATCCCTTATACTATAGCATTACTATTTACCGGCTGCTACTGACTGTCCTGATATTGTTCAGTTAGGCCCAGTTTATGTGTCTGCCTTATACTACTGCATTACCATTTACCAGCTGCTTCTATCTGTTCTGTTCCTGCTGAGTTAGGCCCAGCTATGTGTATGCCTTATACTACAGCATTACCATTTACCTGCTGCAGTCTGTCCTGCTCCTGCAGAATTTAATCGAGCTAGGTGTAGGTATTATACTACAGCGTTACCATTTACCTACTGCTGTCTGTCCTGCTCCTCCTGATTTTGGTCAAGCTATGTGTAGGCCTTATACTATACCCTTAACAATTACCTGCTGCTGCTGTCTGTCCTGATCCTGCTGAGAACAACCAGCATGGACCAATTATTCGCCCTTGGACTTTATCAACCATCGAGTATTAGAATTCTCTTAAACTGGTGTGCATGCTTCATTTTTGCGCATGTGCTCTGTTCATCATATATTGTCTATATATATATATATATATATATTTGTGGTCATGGCTATGGCCAAGAGATTTCCGAAGAACCCTAGGGAGAGAAACAATGGGAACTACCTAACCCAGCTAGGCGTGTCTTAACTAACCTGACTAAATGGCTTATTGTGTGCCCTAAGCCATGATCATGGGTAGGCCTATAAGTGGGCATACCCTGTGGAAATAAGAAGATAAGAGAGGGAGGGTGGGGCACCTGAGAACACATGCCCGTGAGTGAGGCTGTGGCTCGTATATGAATAGCCTCCATCCCTCTCACAAATGCAGGCTGACTAATCAGCTTTACCAACTTGTGGTCATAGCTACGGCCAAAAGATATCCGAAGAACCCTATGGAGAGAAACAACTCGACCAACCTAACCCAGCTAGGAGTGTCTTAGCTACTACATCCTATAATTGCTCAACAAGAGCAAGAGAAGACACAACCAAAATATACAAAAGTATAAAGGTTTATTGACAAATAAATAGACAATTAATGACAAATACATGCACACAATTTGTGCGGTAGAGGAGCACAGAGTTGAGACCCAAAAACCACCACTGACGCTAACTATCCCCCACCCTACATAAGATAGTTGAAAGCTTAATAGTATATCAACGGTAAGGCTAGAGGTCATAATAAACCCCAAAAATTGAACCGCATAGCCAAAAAATGACGAAGCGAAGTGCGAAACGCGCGTCGAGGGTGTCTGTTCCACTGGCGCTGATTTCCCCCTTATACTATGGCCAACGGTATGCTATTTGTGTCCTAGAATGTTTGATTATTCCATGCATTTTTTGGCTATGCGGTTCAATTTTTGGGGTTTATTATGACCTCTAGCCTTACCGTTGATATACTATTAAGCTTTCAACTATCTTATGTAGTGTGGGGGATAGTTAGCGTCAGTGGTGGTTTTTGGGTCTCAACTCTGTGCTCCTCTACCGCACAAATTGTGTGCATGTATTTGTCATTAATTGTCTATTTGTCAATAAACCTTTATACTTTTGTATATTTTGGTTGTGTCTTCTCTTGCTCTTGTTGAGCAATTATAGGATGTAGTGCTCTGTCTTTTGCCACAGCCGTTCATGAGATATTTTGGGGCCCTTTTGTAGGTGTATATGCTATTGATCTTGCGTGTCTTAGCTAACCTGACTAAATGGCTTGTTGTGTGCCTTAAGCCATGATCGTGGGTAGGCCTATAAGTGGGCAAAAACCAAGCCAAGTAGGGTAGAAAAGGAACTCGAATGGCATGTGCAAACTAATCCCCACGCCAACTGCAAGGCATCAGGAGTCTTGAGCCAAAATTTACGGTGTATGAGGCAAGACCAGAAGGAGACCTACAACCTATCTTGTGCATGACAAGGCCGGAGACATGATGGTCAATATTGCGGATACTGCCCCAAAGCGGAATGGAGGACCGGGAATACGTTGTGAAATGGATCAATAAAAACCACCTGAACCTTGTAAAGTTTTGGTTCTAATGCGAGTACTGGCAATGCCCTAGCCTCGGGAGATCGTGGAACCGAAACCTGACTGCCTAGACTATGCAGGAATGAGGGCCAAAAAGAACCATGTAGATAGGAAGAGAGTCCTTGAATAGTTCCCCAGACAACAGCTATCTGCTAGCCGTGGTCCGCGCGTTATACTTCTGTGTACCCCTGAGAATTGTTTTAACGCCTGAGACGAGAAGACCGACCTACTATCTGAATCTTCTACCATGAGGGAATGCTGGACCTTGTCCAAAACCCTATCCAACGTGGTTGTAGGGAGTCTGAGGTTAGTGTGGCAAGAGGCTACGAAGCCATAATATACAAGATTCTGTCTATGCCCTCCCATGATTGAGGGAATGCAATTGCAATAAAGCTATCGGCGAAAATGAATTCCTAGTCGTAGTAAAAAGGCAAAGACTTTGCGCGGGGACCTGGATGACAAGATATGATCGTCCTGACCGACGTGGAAGCTGACCCCCAACAAGAGGTCAACCTGAAAAGACGAAGGGAAACGTGACAGAAAATGGAGATAATAACGGATATTAACTAAGATGAAACCTCAGTAATATAAGCTGGTAAGCAGGTAAAGATGTGAGTCATTCAAAAACAAACGCATAGCTGCACAGGTGGACAGACAACCATTGGTCAGACCCCTGAAGCCATGGGGCCGAAGCAACCGCCAGGGGCCCATGGGGCCCGGCAGCCGCCAGGATGCAAATCTTAAAGATTAAGTACAGTTGGGAAAAGATTGGGGCTTAACCCAACGGGTTTAGTAATAAACCGGGACTCGATAACCTTATGGCAGGAGCCATGCGTGCGTGTCTCTTATGGCAGGAGCCATGCGTGCGAGTCTCTTATGGCGGAACAAGTATCAGATGACCGTGCGATCTACGAATAACGAGCCCAGTCGTGAGTTCCTATAAGCGAAGAGCCACTTGTGCGTACCTCTTCTGGCAGGAGCCATGCGTGCGAGTCTCTTATGGCAGGAGCCATGCGTGCGAGTCTCTTATGGCAGGAGCCATGCATGCGAGTCTCTTATGGTGGAAAAGTATCAGATTGCCGTGTGAGCCACAAGTGTCGTTGCCAATCGTGAGGTCCTATAAGTGAAGAGCCACTCATGCAAGCCTCTTATGACTTTTGTTATGAACCACTTATGCAGCACCAGAATGCCTTTAGGACTCGCATAAGGATGACCCCCTCCAACAGCAAACCTGGGACACAAACCAGCCTACAACCATGTCGTACCCCTAACAAACAAAACATGAAAAATGGTCATGGGCACCCGGAGCCATGAGGCCGGATCAGTCGTAGGGCCCCAGAATCCAGAGGCGAAGCAGTCATAGGGCCCCCGAAGCCGAGAGACTGATCTGGATGACTTTGCGATGACGATAAGTAATTAGAACGTAAGCCGGACCGGATGGGATATGCAGTGACTTGAATGATTGGATTGGCTAGAAGGTGGCCTAAAAACATAACTGCCAACAGGCGTTGAAAATATAGACATTAGTAATCCGAAGCAGGTGCATACATAAAACACTAACCACTGCGAACCATAAAACCTAAAACATTAAATTGAAGCAGAGATGGGAGAAAAACAAGAGCCCGAGGCATTGCAAGTTTGCTAACAGAAGTCTCTTATCGTGACAAACAAATGAACAGCTTGTGAAAACATAGCAGGAAACTTACTCCTATTGGCCCACTGACCTCCGCTGAGGAGCTGTTTGGTGAACTGGGGCAGGAGACCAATCTGAGTGAATAAGAACCAGAAGTAAAAGGAGACCAGTCTAAGTGAACATGAACCAGGATTAAAGAAGACCAAAATTTTAAAAAAATTTAAAAATTCTGAAGTGAACAGAAAAGTTGACCTTATGGAATGTAACAGACCACCGATGAAAGGAACGTAAGCCTGAAAAGAATGTAGTTATGTTTGTCAGGAGAGAGGTACCAGAGCAGTGGGTGCAGTCTGCCACGGTGAGATTATTGAGTAAAAACATGACGTAGCAATGAGCAGTAGAGATGTCAGGAACGTTAAATCTTCGTTATATTCTAGCAATACAACCATTAGGAACTCATATCTAAGTTGTAATCGCAGTGCGATTAATACAGGTTATATTAATCGCATTGCAATTACAACTACTAACACTGCAGCTTCAGAATGAATCTAAGATGGATGCCGTCCTTGCTTTTTGATAGGAGGTGGGAGGGTCTAGGAGGGAGACTGATGTACTAGCTCTAAAAAGGGCTTTTTGGGGTGCTGTCAGGATGCTGTCCTTACAGCAGAGATCAGATGAGTCTTTCAGGACTGGAGTGGACACTGAATACACTAGCCTAGCTATCGATTTCCCTATTAAATCAGCAGCAGCTACACTGTCCCTCCTCTAACTAAGACTGCAGCTTCCGAATGAATCTAAAATGGATGCTGTCTAGGAGATGGGAGGGTCTGGGAGGGAGGGTATGCTGCTGATTGGCTGGAATGTGTCTGCTGACTGTGAGGTACAGGGTCAAAGTTTACTCAATGATGACGAATAGAGGGCGGGCCGAACATCGCATATGTTATGCCCGCTCGTAGCGATACAGCCATTAGGAATCAAGCTCATGTTTGCGGGCGATTAATATAACCTGCATTAGTCGCATTGCGAATTTAACTTCGAGCTGTGTTCATAATGGTTGTATTGCTAGAATATAACGAAGATTGAGAATATAGCGCTATATTCGTTATATTCGTCAATTCTAGCAATACAACCATTAGGAACTGAAATCTAAGTTGAATTCGCAAAGCGAATAATACAAGTTATAGTAATCACATTGCGATTACAACTTAGATCTGAGTTCCTAATGGTTGTATTGCTAAAATTGATGAATATAACGAATATAGCTCTATATTCTCAATCTTCGTTATATTCTAGCAATACAACCATTAGGAACCCAGCTCGAAGTTAAATTTGCAATGCGATTAATACAGGCATTGCGATTACAACTACTAACACTGCAGCTTCAGAATGAATCTAAGATGGATGCCGTCCTTGCTTTTTGATAGGAGGTGGGAGGGTCTGGAAGGGCGGGTATGCTGATTGGCTGGAATGTGTCTGCTGACTGTGAGGTACAGGGTCAAAGTTTCAAAGAACATTGCATATGTTAGCCCGCCGCGATGGACGTGAACAAGCTATGTTCGCCGGGAACCGTTCGCCAGCGAATAGTTCGGGACATCTCTAATGAACAGGAGAATCAAGCTTTGAGTGGGAGCAGAGTACAACACATAATGTAACAACAAATGGGTGAACACAGCTTTGGATGTGAGTGGTACCTAAAAACATGATACGGGCGCAGCTCTGAGTATCGGTAGAGCATGAAAAGCATGGTATAAAGCAGACGTATAAATGCAATCTGAAAGTGAGCAGAGTATTGACGTGATGCTAAAGCAGACAAGTGAACACAGTTCTAGTAGTAAATGGAGCATAGGACAAGATATAAAAGTAGACATGCTGACGCAGCTTTGGATGTGAACAGAATATTACCTTGATGTGACAGCAGATATGGAAAGTGGCTTTAGTGAATGGGGTATACAACCTGGTGTAGCAGTAGAAGTGTGAACAAAACTCTGGGTATAAGCAGAAGCATGAAATTTTGTATAACAGCAGCTCTGGTTGTGAACGGAGCATAACAGATGTAACAGCGACGTGAATGCAATTCTTGAAATGGGCCTGAAACAAACCTGTAGTAGCATAGGACGTGTGAATGCAGCTCTGGGTGTAAGTTGATCAAACATGATATACCGATAGACGTATGAATGCAACTCTGGTCGTGGGTAGAGTGCAAAAAATTATTTGACAGCGTAAGTGTGAATGCACCTCTGGGTGTGGCTGAGAATGAAATTGGTAGAATAGCAGCTCTAAATGTGAGTGGAGCATTAACATGATGGAACAGTGAACGTAAATGCAGCTCTGAAACAAGCTCTCACTGTGAGCAGAGCAAACAGGGTATACCAGTTGACGCGTGAACGCAGCTCTGGTTGTGAGTGGAGCAATTGTGAACACCAGTGTGGTGCGTCCAGAGAATAAAAATTGAGTAACAGTAGCAGCTATGGCTGTTAGCCGAGTATACAACATGTAATAACAGGCGTGTAATATGGATCCGGATGTCGGCTGGGTACGGAATGTGGTTTAACAGCCAACAGGTGAACGTAGCTGGAATGTGATTAACGGATGAAGAATGATGAAAATAGCAGACATGTGGACACAGCTCAGGTGAGCATGGAGTAAAACATAGCATAACAGCCAAATGTAAGGCTGGTCTGGGAATGAGCAGAGTAGGAAAGTGCTGTGACAGTAAAAGACGTGCGGATGCATCTGAGGCGTATGATCAGGATAACAGCAGAGCATAAAAGTGCGGCACAGTTTTTAAGTACATGGAGCAGTGAAATTCGTGAAATCTAAAGATGGTGGTAGCGGGGGGAGGTGGGAGACACATGGCAACGAACAGCTACAGGAAGAGGCCTAAACAATAACAGCTCCTTCCGATCTCCAAACATGACGTCACGTGCAGCAAGGGTAACTCTTCCTTTATGCACCTGGCTGAAGTAACTTTTCATACGAGACGAACAAAACAAAGTAAAACTTGTAAGATTTATAGGAACTAACTCCTATTACCAAACAAGCAAAGTTGATAAGAAATAGAAATATTTAGCCCCAACGAACAAACCTGAGGTTGCAGATTCTGAGGCGAAGCCTCCCGTTCACTAGCAAAGTCGGTTCCGACCGGCCAGTAGAGACGGCCCCGCCCAACTTACTTACGTATTATGGCGCGTGCATACTACATGGTGTCATATGAGCACATTATTCCAAATTCAATATGTTATAAATTACATATGTAAAATAAACCAAGACAATCAAATATGGTGAAAATTGGCTGCGGTTCTTTATTAAGGGTTGTCAATAAGTAAACCAATAAACCAATTTATCAATAAATATTAAATTAGATAAAACCAACACCAATAAAATTTACAGTAGCATCACAAAATCCCCCCAGCAAGCTGGGTGACTGACCCCCCTCTAACTCAGAACCGCGACTTAAATAAGGAAAGGGAGGGCGGGACGACGTCTTCTTTTCTTCACAGGTCCGTCGAACTGACAGCTGATGATCCCGATCCTGGTCATAAATAGCCCCATTTCCCGCCACTGTTGGACCGCTGACAAATCAGGAGATGGGCAGAATACAGGTGCCCAGAGACAGGTAAGCAACCGCCGACCAATCAGAGGCTTCCTTTCCATTTACCTCAAGTTAACTGTAAAAAAAGGGGAACAGAAACAGGGGAAAGCCACAGCCCAGAAAACATAGAAAAACAATACAAAATTAAATTCAACCAAATTTTAGTGCTCAATGACACCATGGTGGGCCACTGGCATTCGCCTCTTTAATGCCCACTGTCAGTAGCGGATAGCAAAATAACAAGCTCCATGCTGCAAAGAAAGAATCCTACCACCAGGAAAGCTAGTTTGCTAATGACACCCAGCGGCAGCTGTGCACCTGAGAACACATGCCCGTGAGTGAGGCTGTGGCTCGTATATGAAAAGCCTCGGCCCCTCCCACAAATGCAGACTGACTAATCAGCCTTACTAACATATATAAAGATTTGTTTGAATATAATACAATCATGCAGTGTTACACTTCCTTCACCAAAAAGCTTTTATTTAGTTTATTTCATTTTATATGTTATAATTTTGCTTTACTTGGGTGGGGATCACATGTGGGCTTCTCTTGTCAAAAGGTCTTGTGCAGTTAACATTGTACAGGACTGAGTGGGGAACCTAATTGTATTTTATTATTTTCTTGTTTGTTTTAATCTGGATTTAGGTTCGAACATGGTGTTGTCTGTCGGCCCTGAACAAGATGCCTGACTTCCATGTTGACCTCTCCACATGGTTCGGTGTGACTGACGTTATACTTATCCATGTGGTAATCTGGTTTTGGGAATGTAGCGTTATTGCCACATGTATATATCTATATATACATTTACATTTTATGTGACTTCTTGACAACTATGTAACATAGTAACATAGTATATAAGACCGAAAAAAGACATTTGTCCATCCAGTTCGGCCTGTTTCCTACAAGTTGATCCAGAGGGAAGGCAAAAAACCCTGTAAGGCAGAAGCCAATTTTCCCCACTTTAGGGGAAAAAAATTCCTTCCCGACTCCAATCAGGCAATCAGAATAACTCCCTGGATCAATGACCCCTCTCTAGTAGCTGTAGCCTGTAATATTATTACACTCCAGAAATACATCCAGGCCCCTCTTGAATTCCTTTATTGTACTCACCATCACCACCTCCTCAGGCAGGGAGTTCCATAGTCTCACTGCTCTTACAGTGAAGAATCCTTTTCTATGTTTGGCCTTGCTAAGTTGGCTAAATTTTGCTTTTTTGAAGTTTGGTATTTTTGTTCCTCACTTTAGATTATTACTTTATGGTCACTATTTCCTAGGTGTCCCCCAACCTGCACATCTGTTGTTCTATCAGGTCTATTGGTTAATAGTAAGTCCAGTATGGCCGTCCCTCTAGTGGGGTCTTGAACCTGTTTCCTTTTTGGGATGTACAGCTTTCAGTTTCCCAGTCTATATCTGGGTAGTTGAAGTCCCCCATAATAACGACTTCATTATGATTTGCTGCCTCGTCTATCTCATTTAGTAATAGATTTTCTGTGGACTCTGGTATATTAGGTGGTTTATAATAAACTCCTATTAGTAATTTATTATTGTTTTTTGCTCCATGTATTTCTACCCACAGTGACTCCACATGTTCATCTATCTCAGAGATGTATTCCAATCTCGAATTATGGGATTTAGACACCTAATGATAATTTGCACATCTGATTTTTATATAATCATAGCTTTTCACTTTGCAATATACACTGTGGTATAAATAATATTCTTGAAGCCATTTCACTAGTGATAAGCGAGCACCAAAGTGTTCGGGTACTCGGTCCGAACACATAGCGATATTTGTGCGCTCGGCTGAGCACCCGAGTATTATTGAAGTCAATGGGAGACAACCAGGTAGCCCCTGCTCGTATGAGGGGAGGGTGCCTGGTCCTTTGGAAAAGGTGAGAAAGTGACAGAAACACCACCGAAATGGATCTGGAACAGCATGGGGACCATGTCTGGGGGCATCTTGGACTCCAATGTCGCTGCTAGGAACCAGTTGTCTGCCACTTTTACATAGCGTCAAAATCCTGCCCCCTCAAAAATAAAAAATAAAACATTTTTAGAGGTAAAATTGTAACTAAACATTCTTTCCTGTATATTCAATTGTATATACAGTGCAAATTCTGCCAAAAATTACAAGTAAGAAGCACTTCGATACAGCCTGTATATCGCATAAAGGAGGGCCTCATTCACATGGTGCTACAATTGTTCAGGTACACTGCTACACTCATAAAGCCTATGCACTAAGTGAAAGGGCTCCCAAAAATTACAAGGAACCGGCACTCCAATACACCTTTTATTACACATAAAGGAGGGCATCATACACATCCTTGAAAAATTATAATTGATTGCTGGTGACCCTCAAAAACAGTTGGAGAAAGGGCCTGCTGGTTACCCTCTAAAACATTATAGTTGAGGGCTTGAAGGTGAGCGGACCCTATAAAATAATTGTAGTGAGGGCCTGAAGGTGAGCTAACCCAAAAAAAATTGCAGTGATGGCCTACAGGTGAGCAGACCGTATAAAACATTAGAGGTGAGGGCCTGAAGCCAAGTGAACCCCATAAAACATTGCAGTGATGGCCTACAGGTGAGAAGACTGTATAAAACATTAGAGGTGAGGACCTGGAGGTGAGCAGACCATATAAAGCAGTAGAGGTTAGGGCCTGAAGGTGATCAAACTCCATAAAACATTGCAGTAATGGCCTACAGGTGAGCAGACCGTATAAAACATTGGAGGTGAGGGCCTGAAGGTGATCGAACCACATAAAACATTGCAGTAATGGCCTACAGGTGAGAAGACTGTATAAAACATTGGAGGTGAGGGCCTGAAGGTGCGCAAACCCCTTAAAACATTGCAGTGATGGCCTAAAGGTGAGCAGACCGTATAAGACATTAGAGGTGAGGGCCTGAAGGTGATCGAACCCCATAAAACATTGCAGTGATAGCCTAAAGGGGAGCAGACCGTATAAAACATTAGAGGTTAGGGCTTGAAGGTGAGCAGACTGTATAAATATTGCAGTGATGGCCTAAAGGTGAGCAGACCATATAAAACCTTAGAGGTGAGGACCTAAAGGTGAGTGGACTCTTCAAAACATTGTAGTGAGGGAATATATATTCTGTATGGAAGAGGAGGTGGAGGAGGAGGCGGATGAGGAAAGAGATACCTTTTTTTGCGGTGAAATCTGTCAACAAGTACCTTCTGGTATTGCTCCGTTTTATTCATCCTCTCCACCACAGGAATGAGAGATGAAAAGTTCTCTTTGTAGCGGGGGTCGAGAAGGATGAACACCCAGTAGTCTGTGTTACCTAAAAAGTGTCTAACGCGAGGGTTGCGGGAAAGGCAGCCTAACATGAAGTCAGCCATGTGTGCCAGAGTACCAACAGGCAAGACGTTGATGTCAACATCAGGACGACTCTCCATCCCCTCATCCTCATCCTCCTCCTCTTCTGCCCATCCACGCTGAACAGATGGAATTAAAGTTCCATGGGTACTACCCTCTGTAGCAGAGGCAACTGTCTCCAGCTCCTCCTCCTCCTCTTCATGGCCCAATTCGCGCTGAGAAGACGAACTGTGGGTGGTCTGGCTATCACCCTGTGTAATGTTCTCCCCCATTACCTCGTCTGCCACATTCAAAGCATCCTCCTTAATTGTGAGCAGCGATCGTTTAAGTAGACACAGCAGTGGGATGGTTACGCTGATAATAGCATTATCGCCACTAACCATCTGTGTGGATTCATCAAAGTTTTTTAAAACCTCACATTGGTCTGACATCAATGACCACTCCTCGCTTGTGAATAGTGGCAGTTGACTGGAAAGGCGATGACCATGTTGCAGCTGGTATTCCACAACTGCCCTCTGCTGCTCACAAAGCCTGTAGAAGGTAGAGTTTCAGCGCGTGCTCACGTCACACAACAGTCGGTGAGCTGAAAGCCACAAGCGTTGCTGCCGCATTGACAGACCGGCTGAAGCTGTGGACAACTTTCGGAAATGGGCACACAAGCGGCACGCCTTCATTAGTAGCTCCTTCAAATTGGGGTAGGTTTTGATAAACCGCTGAACCACTAAGTTTAAGACGTGGGCTAGGCATGGAATGTTTGCGAGGTTGCCGAGCTCCAAAACCGCCACCAAGTTATGGCCATTGGGTATTTGCTCTTGCGTTGAAAAGCCTGTGTTATCGACATTTGGATGCTGCGCTGGGACAGGGAAGTGGATGCTGTTGCTGATGGTTCATGTGAAGGTCCAGGTGCAGGGCGAGGGGCATCCGGGCCTGCGCCTTCGACAGTGGATTGGCCAGCAGTGCGTAACACAGAGGATGAGGAGGAAGTGGTGTGACCTGAAGACCTAGATTTTGGACCCAGGTGTTCAGCCCACTTATTAGGGTGCTTGGATGCCATGTGGCGGATCATGCTGGTGGTGGTGAGGTTGCTAGTGTTAACGCCCCGGCTCATTTTGGAACAGCACAGGTTGCAAACTACCACTCTTTTGTTGTCTGCGCCTTCCTCAAAAAAGCACCATACTGCTGAACACCTACCTCTTGGTAAGGTAGATTTATGCATGGGGGTGCTCGATGTAACGGTTGTGGGCCTGTTTGTTGTTGGCCGACGTCTCCCTTTTGCAAGACCACTGTCTCTTCCAGACTGTTGCAGTGCTGCGGATCTCTTCCCCCTCAGTACTGCTGTCCTCGCTTGGCTTTTCACCTTCCCATGTTGGGTCAGTGACCTCATCATCCACCACCTCCTTTCCACTTCCTTACTCTGCTCATCTTCCTGACTTGACCTAACCACAACCTGAGTGTTTGGCAACTGTGGCTCATCTTCAGCCTCCTCGTGAACGGATGAATGCCGATCACCACCGTCATCTTCTTGCAACTGCGAAGGCTCAAGAGCTTGGGAATCAGGGCACAAAATCTCAGGTCCCTCTTCATACGTACTGGGCGAGAGGGACAAATGTAATAGTGGCGCTGGAAAGAGCTCCTCAGAATATCCGAGTGTGGGATCACTCGTTTGGCAAGCCTCTACATGGTGGGAGGAAGGATGGTGGGAGGAAGGATGATCAGAGTGAGGATTTGGTTGACCAGACTCTTGGCTACAGAGACTGGACCTGGAGCAAGAGAGGGTGGCGCTTCACCGACTTGAAGCATTATCTTCTGCAATCCAGCCGACCAACTGTGCGCACTGGTCTGACTTTGACAGTGTAGTCCTGTGCCGCCCATCTAATTTGGACATGAAGCTATATATTTATATATATTTTTGCCGGGTGCACAGGCAGCAGACACAGTTTGATTGCGCCCAGGGCCACTGCCTCTGCGTGCACTATTAGCATCACGACCACTTCCCCGTCCCTTTGTGCTCGCCTTCCTCATATTAATGGTTTTGTCTGTAGATGTGGCGCAGATTGTTTTACTCTCCGCTAAAGACACAGTTTTCTGATGCAGGACAGTATTGGATACAAAAAAAAAAAGATTTTGGCCACTACACTAGGCCTAAGAGAATGTAATTTTTCATATACACACTGTATGGAGATGCAGTTCGGTACTGGATACAAAAAACAAAAAAAAATATTTGGGACACTATACTAGGCCCAAGATTATGTAATTTGTAATATACACACTGTATTCAGATACAGTTCAGTATTGGAAGCAAAATACAACAAATTTCTGACAGTAAATTAGGCGCAGGATAATGTAATTTTTAATATACACATGGTATTCAGATACAGTTCAGTATTGGATAGAAAAACCAACAGCTTTTGGCCACTGCACTAGGCCCAAGAGAATGTAATTTTTAATATACACATTGTATTGAGATGCAGTTCGGTACTGGATCCAAAAAAATACAGATTTTGGCCACTACACTAGTCCTAAGAGAATGTAATTTTTTACATACACACTGTATTGAATGAGGTGCAGTTCGGTATTGGATACAAGAAAAACAGATTTTGGCCACTACATTATGCCCAAGAGAATGTAGTTTTTAATATATACACTGTATTGAGATGCAGTTCGGTACTGGATACAAAAAATGCTGATTTTGGCCAGTACACTAGGCCCAAGAGATGCAGTTCAGTATTGGAAGCAAAATACAACAATTTTCTGACTGTAAATTAGGAGCAGGATAATGTAATTTGTAATATACACACTGTATTCAGATACAGTTCAGTATTGTATAGAAAAACCAACAGTATGTGGCCACTAAACTAGGCCCAAGAGAATGTCATTTTTAATATACTGTGGGGGTTAGCTCTGGTCTCGGGGATCATTCACACAAACTTCCTTCCGGACAACGGATTTCATGTCCAAACAGTGCATTTATTTGGCATTCTTCTCAAACAAAACAACATAAATGAACACCTGCCCGGCTAGGCACTACCTAATACATAATAAACGTCATATCCCTAACTCGGCTATATGACAGCGTTCACACATGGAACCAGGTGCGGCTTACCCCAGCCATACAATACTCCAGCCCTCGGGCTGTAACGAGCGCAGTACCTTTAGACAGGGGTTGTGGTCTAACAGACCTCCCGACTCTGACCTTTCAACGTTTGTTCCCGGGCATCACCGGGTCCCCCAAAGTCCAGGCTATTGCATAGCCTCTTGGCCCTCAGCCTTGCCTTGCTGAGACCACACTGACAGAGCCTCAGCAGGCCTCTGTCTGCACACTCTCCAGAGTCAGAGACCCCACCCATGTCCAATAAGAGGATTAAATAGCATCCCTGGACATGGGCATTGCCAAAATCCCGGACTGGAGCATGTGGAACAGGCACCCACCCAGCACATTACCTGTTCCCAGTAAAATCCCGCCCTGGAACTGGCTGAGCCAGCTATACTAATACTAATACTTAACTTGGGGCTTTCACTCCACCAAGGCCAGGCACCTTGGTGACACGCTCTCGTTGCAAACAGCCCTGTCTGACGGTTTTCCTGGGGCTTCACTGCACACATTGACAGTAAATTAGGCGCAGGATAATGTAATTTTTAATATACACACGGTATTCAGATACAGTTCAGTATTGGATAGAAAAACAGCTTTTGGCCACTACACTAGAACCCAAGAGAATGTAATTTTTTACATACACACTGTATTGAGGTGCAGTTCGGTATTGGATACAAGAAAAACAGATTTTGGTCACTACATTAGGCCCAAGAGAATGTAGTTTTTAATATATACACTGTATTGAGATGCAGTTCGGTACTGGATACAAAAAATGCTTATTTTGGCCACTACACTAGGCCCAAGAGATGCAGTTCAGTATTGGAAGCAAAATACAACAAATTTCTAAATGTAAATTAGGCGCAGGATAATGTAATTTGTAATATACACACTGTATTCAGATACAGTTCAGTATTGGATAGAAAAACCAACAGAATGTGGTCACTACACTAGGCCCAAGAGAATGTCATTTTTAATATACTGTGGGGGGTTAGCTCTGGTCTCGGGGATCATTCACACAAACTTCCTTCCGGACAACGGATTTCATGTCCAAACAGTGCGTTTATTTGGCAGTCTTCTCAAACAAAACAACATAAATGAACACCTGCCCGGCTAGGCACTACCTAATACATAATAAACGTCATATCCCTAACTCGGCTATATGACAGCGTTGAAACCAGGTGCGGCTTACCCCAGCCATACAATACTCCAGCCCTCAGGCTGTAACGAGTGCAGTACCTTTAGACAGGGGTTGTGGTCTAGCAGACCTCCCGACTCTGACCTTTTAACGTTTGTTCCCGGGCATCACCGAGTCCCCCAAAGTCCAGGCTATTGCATAGCCTCTTGGCCCCTTAGCCTTGCCTTGCTGAGACCACACTGACAGAGCCTCAGCAGGCCTCTGTCTGCACACTCTCCAGAGTCAGAGCCCCACCCATGTCCAAAAAGAGGATTAAATAGCATCCCTGGACATGGGCATTGTCCGAAATCCCAGACTGGAGCATGGGGAACAGGCATCCACCCAGCACATTACCTGTTCCCAGTAAAAGCCCGCCCTGGAACTGGCTGAGCCAGCTATACTAATACTAATACTTAACTTGGGGCTTTCACTCCACCAAGGCCAGGCACCTTGGTGACACGCTCTTGGTGCAAACAGCCCTGTCTGACGGTTTCCCTGGGGCTTCACTGCACACATCAGTGTTCACATTGCCACAATACACACTGTATTGAGATGTAGTTCACAATTGGATACAAATTTGTCCCAAATAAAATGTATTCTCTGCTGGAATACTGTATATACGGTTGCGGCCTAAATGCACATACAGATGTGCCCAAAACTAGTTAACTATGGCCAAATTATAAATCACTCTCTGCTGGAATATATCTCACTAGCAGGCACACCATAGTGAATAAGCCCCTTTTTATAATGTCTGCCCAACACACTGCTTTATGACGGTGCAGTGTATATCTCAGTAGCAGGCACACTGTAGTGAAAAAGCCCTTTTTATAATGTCTGCCCAACACACTGCTTTATGATGGCATATTGTAGATTTCACTAATCTGAAATCTTTCTGTCTTTTAGAAGTTTGGGTAGTTAAAAAAGTGATTTTCAAGTCCTGCACTATCTGTCCCTTCCTGATGACGCCTGTCCCTGATAGTGCTGAAGCAAACCCCTTCTTAAAAAAATAAAGGTGCTATACAGCTGTCAAATACACACTGTAGTCCTTAAAAGGAATGTTAGGTCTTTCAGTAAGGTTTTTGGAGTAAAATCAGTAAGTTTAGGGCAAAACGCTATTTGTCCCTGCCTACTGTCTGCTCTCCCTGACGCTGAATGATCTGAGTGCCGGACCTCAGCTCCTATATGAACTTGTATCACGTGTTCCGGCCAGCCAATTAGTGTAAAGCTTACAGCTAACATGGTTATGGCCTTACACTGAAGGGAATTACTTACCTGAACCTTGATTGGCTGCTCAGAAGGCGCCAAACGTGCGGGGAGGAGACTCGAGCAATGCGACGAATACACGTGGTGCTTGGCCGAGTAAAGCCGAGTGCCGAGCATAGGGATGCTCGAGGCAAACCAATACTCGGCCGAGCATGCTCGCTCATCACTACATGTCACCATTTTGGGAGTTATTATTCTTACTTCCATGGTTGCTATCATGTGACCGCATAGAAAGGATGCGTTTGTGGCTTAGCTTGCATTCAATTTCAGGTGAAAACACGTGATCTGTTATCATGTGAACGCCCTGTCTATGGACACTCACGGCCTGTGTGTGTTCCTCCTTCGATGCGATCATGTGATTGCATTACGTTTCTTTATGTAATGCAGAAGCAATTCGCCGACATGCGCTGTTAAAAATAGGGGACGCTATATCAGATCCATGCTTGTTAGTTCTTGGCCACCTCCATTATGTTTTTAATTAGTACACCTGATATTGTAATGAAACAATTGCTTTTGGACATAATTTTTTTAAATGTAGTTTTGATGAATTAAGCACATATTATGAATAGTGATGAGCGGCAGGGGCAATATTCGAATTTGTGATATTTTGCGAATATTTGGGCGAATATTCGCCATATATTCGAAAATTCGCAAATTCGTAATCTCCAGACAATATTTTCTTGTTTGCGAGAATTAGCATAAAATTCGCATAAATTAGCATAAGAAATTCGCATAAACTGGCATTTAAAAGATACCTTTTAAATACCAGCTTATGCGAATTTTTATGCTAATTTATGCGAATTTTTATGCTAATTTATGCGAATTTTTATGCGAATTTTCACAAACAAGAAAATAATGACATTATTTTCATGCATGCGAAAATTTTCATATAAAAATTTCGCATAAAGCGAATATTCGCAATTGCGAATATATTTAGCGATATTCTAAATATTCGCGAATTCTCGAAGTGCTGATATTCGCGATTAAAATTCGCAATTCGAAAATTCGTGATCAACACTAATTATGAATTCACATAGTTTAATTGAAGTTATTAATCTCTTCACAGTATGGAAACTTGTATATTATATCATTTTTTTTTAGAACAGGATGTTTTATTTTTAGACACAATACTACCATATTTTTCACCCTATAAGACACATCGGCCCATAAGACTCACCTTGGTTTTAGAGGAGGACAATAAGAAAAATATATTTTTCATTAGATCTCAGATCAGGCCAGCAATCAGACCCCCAATGTTAACCAGACCTCATCTGACAGCCTCAATCAGACCCCCAATGTTAATAAGCCCCTTAATCAGACCTCAGATCAAACCCCCAATGTTAATCAGACCCCAGTAAGACCTCAGATCAGCCCCCCATGCCATTTATGAGCCCCCATTATGAGCCCCCATGCAATTTAAGAGCCCCCATTATTAGGCCACATGCCAGTTATAAGCCCCAGTGCCATTTATGACCCCCCATGCTATTTATTATACCCCAGTGCCATTTATTATGACCCCAGTGCCATTTATTATGCCCCCAGTGCCATTTAATATGCCCCCAGTGTGAGCCCCAGTGCCACAGAGCAAATAAAAGAAAAATCCCACTTATCTCTCCTGCTCCTGTGCTGTGACCCGGTGCGCACAGAGTGAGGTCACAGCGCGCCCTCACACTGAGCACACCCCTGCACAGCCGACAGACGAGGACCAGGAAGCAGTGAGTACAGAGTCTTCACCGCTTCCCCAAAATGGAAGTGCTTCATTAGTATTCGCCCATAAGATGCAGTGTCACTGCTAGAGAAAGGTCCCATTGTGTGGACCGAAACATCGCTTTGGGGTGAATAAACACACATTTTCTGGAGGCTGTGCTGTGGCATGTGTTTATATATATATATATATATATATATATATATATATATACACAAATAAAAAAGAGCAGCACTCCGGAATTGGAAGTAAAAATAGTGGATTTAATCACCCAATTCCAAACCCGGAGTGATGCTCTTTTTTCTTTGTGCATTCACTAGGGTATGCTTCACCCTTTTTGAATTTGCACCCATTCATTGCATTATTTTTGTCAGTGCTGCCTCTTTTTTTCCTATATATATATTTGTGGTCAGGGCTACGGACACGAAAGCCGAAGAGCCCTAGTGGGCTAAACACCGAGACCCACCGTAACTGCAAGACGCATCTTACCTAACTAAATGGCTAGTGGTGTGCCGGTAGCCATGTCCGTGGGTAGGCCTATAAAAGGGGGCATACCCTGTAGAAGTGAAAATAGAAAGGAGGGAGGGTGGGGCAACTGAGAAAACGCCCGCCCCTAGGTGGGGCTGTGCTTGGTTTAAGTAGAGCCTCCGCCTCTCCACAAATGCAGTCTAAACAGACTGCCAAACATATATATATATTTCTTTTTTTTTTTTTTTTTCTTCAGGGCTTTACAATCTTAAAAATCCTTTGAAATAAAAATTGTCAAAGGACTATATTGCAATTTGTATGCATGGGGACACATTGCTGTCAGAGGTGTATGTTTATTTTTGATTTTGACCCAGTCTGCCGGGGCCCATTCCGGTGAACATATTACTGCTACAAACAAAAAATGGCTCCTGTCTGTTCTGACTGAGTTTGACCCAGCTATGTGTAGGCCTTATACTACCCTGTTACCATTTACATGCTGCTGTTGTCTGTCCTGATGATTTTGGCCGAGATATGTGTAGGCCTTATACTACCCCGTTACCATTTACATGCTGCTGTTGCTGTCTGTCCTGATCAGTTTGGCCGAGTTATGTGTAGGCCTTATACTACCCTGTTACCATTTACATGCTGCTGCTGTCTATCCTGATGATTTTGGCCGAGCTATGTATAGGCCTTATACTACACCGTTACCATTTACCTGCTGCTGCTACTGTCTGTCCTGATCCTGATGAGTTTGACCCTGGACTAAAGGGGCCTTACTGCAACCTTATCGTTCAAAATGACACGAAAACAAAAAAATATAAAAAAAACGGAAGCACATGTTAGAACAGAAAAAAATATTTATTTACAAACATGCCTCTATGGCAACCTTTTTAGTTGGTCATGAAGTTCCAACATCTCCTGCATCCGTTTGAGGTACAGCACCTCCATCTTCTGCATCTGCTTGCACATCAGACTCCGCTTCTCGTGCATGCTGGCTTTGTGCTGCTGATGCATCTGCCTCATTTTTTTTTTATTATTCGGTACTGTTAGGATAACAAAAAATATGAAAATTACTTGCAATTCAGATTAAGAGGCATGGATACAGAATTATATTGCTATGTGCACATATTTACCCTCCTGGCGGGGCTGGTAACAGCCTCCTCCTCTTCATCGTCATCAGTAGCTGGGGGGGAATCTGGCTGCTGGGAGGCCAATTGCGAATATATTTAGCGATATTCTAAATATTCGCAATTCTCGAAGTGCTGATATTCGCGATTAAAATTCGCAATCGAAAATTCGTGATCAACACTAATTATGAATTCACATAGTTTAATTGAAGTTATTAATCTCTTCACAGTATGGATACTTGTATATTATGTCAATTTTTTTAGAACAGGATCTTCTATTTTTAGACACAATACTACCATATTTTTCACCCTATAAGACACATCGGCCCATAAGACTCACCTTGGTTTTAGAGGCGGACAATAAGAAAAATATATTTTTCATTAGATCTCAGATCAGGCCAGCAATCAGACCCCCAATGTTAACCAGACCTCATCTGACAGCCTCAATCATACCCCCAATGTTAATAAGCCCCTTAATCAGACCTCAGATCAGACCCCCAATGTTAATCAGACCCCAGTAAGACCTCAGATCAGCCCCCCATGCCATTTATGAGCCCCATTATGAGCCCCCATGCAATTTAAGAGCCCCCATTATTAGACCCCATGCCAGTTATGAGCCCAGATTATTGAGCCCCCCATGCTATTTATTATACCCCAGTGCCATTTATTATGACCCCAGTGCCATTTATTATGCCCCCAGTGCCATTAAATATGCCCCCAGTGTGAGCCCCAGTGCCACAGAGCAAATAAAATAAAAAACCCACTTATCTCTCCTGCTCCTGTGCTGTGACCCTCACACTGAGCACACCCCTGCACAGCCGACAGACGAGGACCAGGAAGCAGTGAGTACAGAGTCTTCACCGCTTCCCCAAAATAAAAGTGCTTCATTAGTATTCGCCCATAAGATGCAGTGTCACTGCTAGAGAAAGGTCCCATTGTGTGGACGAAACATCGCTTTGGGGTGAATAAACACACATTTTCTGGAGGCTGTGCTGTGGCATGTGTTTATATATATATATATATATATATATATATATATATATACAAATAAAAAGAGCAGCACTCGGAATTGGAAGTAAAAATAGTGGATTTAATCACCCAATTCCAAACCCGGAGTGATGCTCTTTTTCTTTGTGCATTCACTAGGTATGCTTCACCCTTTTTGAATTTGCACCCATTCATTGCATTATTTTTGTCAGTGCTGCCTCTTTTTTTTCCTATATATATATTTGTGGTCAGGGCTACGGACACGAAAGCCGAAGAGCCCTAGTGGGCTAAACACCGAGACCCACCGTAACTGCAAGACGCATCTTACCTAACTAAATGGCTAGTGGTGTGCCGGTAGCCATGTCCGTGGGTAGGCCTATAAAAGGGGGGCATACCCTGTAGAAGTGAAAATAGAAAGGGAGGGAGGGTGGGGCAACTGAGAAAACGCCCGCCCCTAGGTGGGGCTGTGCTTGGTTTAAGTAGAGCCTCCGCCCCTCCCACAAATGCAGTCTAAACAGACTGCCAAACATATATATATATTTCTTTTTTTTTTTTTTTTTTTCTTCAGGGCTTTACAATCTTAAAAATCCTTTGAAATAAAAATTGTCAAAGGACTATATTGCAATTTGTATGCATGGGGACACATTGCTGTCAGAGGTGTATAAGTTTATTTTTGATTTTGACCCAGTCTGCCGGGGGCCCATTCCGGTGAACATATTATTGCTACAAACAAAAAAATCGGCTCCAGTCTGTTCTGACTTTGATCCAGCTATGTGTAGGCCTTGTACTACCCCGTTACCATTTTCATGCTGCTGCTGCTGTCTGTCCTGATGAGTTTGGCCGAGATATGTGTAGGCCTTATACTACCCGTTACCATTTACATGCTGCTGCTGCTGTCTTTCCTGATCAGTTTGGCTTAGTTATGCGTAGGCCTAATACTACCCTGTTACTATTTGCATGCTGCTGCTGTCTATCCTGATGATTTTGGCCGAGCTATGTATAGGCCTTATACTACACCGTTACCATTTACCTGCTGCTGCTACTGTCTGTCCTGATCCTGATGAGTTTGACCCTGGACTAAAGGGGTCTTACTGCAACCTTATCGTTCAAAATGACACGAAAACAAAAAAATATAAAAAAACGGAAGCACACGTTAAAAATATTTATTTAGAAACATGCCTCTATGGCAACCTTTTTAGTTGGTCATGAAGTTCTCCTGCATCCATTTGAGGTACAGCACCTCCATCTTCCGCATCTGCTTGCACATCAGACTCCGCTTCTCGTGCATGCTGGCTTTGTGCTCCTGATGCATCTGCCTCATTTTTTTTTTATTATTCGGTACTGTTAGGATAACAAAAATATGAAAATTACTTGCAATTCAGATTAAGAGGCATGGATACAGAATTATATTGCTATGTGCACATATTTACCCTCCTAGCGGGGGCTGGTAACAGCCTCCTCCTCTTCATCGTCATCAGTAGCTGGGGGGGGGGGGGAATCTGGCTGCTGGGAGGCTCCAGCCTCTTCCACCTCGACCACTTCGCCCACATTAGGTGGGGCTGGTGCCTCATGCTGCTGCTGCTGGGAGGATCCGGCATGCTCTTCCTCCTCTGCCTCCTCCTTGGCGGACAACACCACCACCTCCAGATCCTCTGTCGAAGGCCTGCGGCGGACGGAGGGAACAGGAACCCCTGTAATCACACAATGTTCAGAATTTAGACAAAGAACTCAGAACTCATAACAAATGCAAATTAAGTGGGGGATGCATCTAATGTAGTGATTAGAGATGGCCCAAACTATTCGCCGCGGCGGGCGAGCAGTTCCCGGCGAACATAGCTTGTTCGCGTCTGCCGCGGCGGGCGAACATATTTGATGTTCGCGTTCACCCCTATACTTTATCATTGAGTAAACTTTGACCCTGTACCTCACAGTCAGCAGACACATTCCAGCCAATCAGCATACCCTCCCTCCCAGACCCTCCCACCTCCTATCTAAACGCAAGGAAAGCATCCATCTTAGATTCATTCTGAAGCTGCAGTGTTAGTAATTGTAAATCGCAATGCGATTAATATAACCTGTATTATTCGCATTGAGATTACAACTTAGATCTGAGTTCCTAATGGTTGTATTGCTAGAATATAACGAAGATAACGAATATAGCACTATATTCTCAATCTTCGTTATATTCTAGCAATACAACAACCATTAGGAACTCAGATCTAAGTTTAATCGCAATGCGATTAATATGACCTGCATTAATCGCATTGCGAATTCAACTTAGAGCTGAGTTCCTAATAGTTGTTGTATTGCTAGAATATACGTTATATTCTAGCAATACAACCATTAGGAACTCAGCTCTAAGTTGTAATCGCAATGCGAATAATACTTACAATTATTAATCGCTTTCCAAATCCATTTGATGCCTCTATTTGATTGTATATGACGGTTGACTATGACTACCACCAACGTTCTGCTGCCTCCAAAGCAAGATATGTGAACCCCCGAGGGGCCACTTGGGCGTTTTTGCCTATAAGAGGATGCACTCACCTGTACCTATAAGAACTTTGTCATAGCTGCTTTTAGGTTAAGGAGGTATGAGTATTCTCTGGGATAACTTCCTTATACAATTTATAACAGATATGGGAGCCATTTTATATGTGACTGCACAGACCCTATGAAAACCAATAGAGGACAAACCATGTACTATCAGTGGACACTGACATTAACGAATTTTTGTAAAAAAAATTTCTTTTGCAAAATCATGTAAGCTTTATATTCCTTTTTATTATTGTTACAGTGCCTGACGAAGGCCGTAAAGGCCGAAAACGTTTGCACTTATATATGTTGCCTCATTTCTACTATGGAAATAAACAAGCACAAAGAGCAAAGAAATCTCTTCATTTATTGCTGTGTCTTTTGGATATTATTATTACGGGTGGGGAGTTGGGGACCCCATTCACAGCATCAAAGAAGGCAAACAGCCACAAAGTCTGGTTTAAATTATCTAACAATCGTTGGACCACTGAAAGGTACCCTTTACTTACAAGCCGGACTGGAGAAGCTGTCCTTCTCCAGCTTTAGGGACAGGTGCCTTCTAGCTGAGCCGCCGTGCGCTGCATCCTTGCCAGCCGCTCCTCAAGCAGCCTCCGACAGGTAGAGCTGGGCAGGAAGGGAGAGCTGACCCACCCAATTTTTATTTGGTGTGCGTTGGAAGAGGGGTAGTCTTATATGGTGAATATAGCTCAAACCCCATATTTTAACAGGAAAAGAAGAGGGTCGTCTTATATACCCAGTCGTCTTAAACTCCGGAAAATATGGTACTTATTTTCATAACTGTATATATATATTACAGTGTGTTGGCAAGAGATACAAAAGTAATGTAAGCATTGTACCTGGGCATATTCTGTCATGGATATCTTTGATCCGCTCCGAGTTCCTCCTCTTCAAATCGGACCATTTCTTTAATATGGCCATCTTACGCTGGGTTCACACCTGAGTGTTTTACAGCGCGTTCCTACGAGCTGTAAAACGCTCAACAGGCGAAAACCCATGTTTCCCTATGGGCATGGTTCTCCCCTGAGCGTTTTACAGCGCATACGAACGCGCTGTAAAACGCCCTACGCCCAAATAAGTACAGGAGCTTCTTTGGGGTGTATTGTCGCGCATATCGTGATTGACACTAGACACCACGTACGACGTGCGTTCCCTATTTACAAAAATGCGCTGTAATTCGCGCGACAGAAACACGCGTAAAACGCGCATATCAAGTACGCTCAAGTGTGAACCCAGCGTTAGGGTGCCTGCCATTGAACTTCCTTAAGAGCTCGAAACAGATCTCCCTCACAATCCTCTGCTTCTCAGCCTGGACCCGGGTCCTATCATAACCCCGCTCCAACATGCGCTGCAGGATAAAGATGCAAGCATATAATACCATTTTTTTTAATACAAGTATTGAAATTATGTCCTCAACAAAACATCAAAAATTATTTAAGTCTTTGAAGGGGAAACATTAGATTTAATGTTACCGTTATAAGATCGGATTGTATTGCAATTGTTATGTGTGTGGGGTCTGAGCAATCAGATATTGGCCAGCTGGGCAGAGATGTACTTATCTAGTAAAGTGACGGTATGGTATGGGGTGTAAATGTGGTTCACTTCCCCGTGGTATAAGACAAAGAAAGCTTCTCCTGAGTCCTGACCAACAGGACACAAACTCTATAGACTGTGTTTGTGTGTGTGTGTGTGTGTGTGTGTGTGGGGGGGGGGTATATACCATAGTGTGCGGCAGGAAAATGGATGTGCAATGTGCATGTAAGAGATATTTCTATGCTGTCCATACATACATGCTACAGACATAGTGCTGTGATGTCACAACAATACTTAGTGCACCAATCAGTAATATCTACTTAGACCTGATAAAATGCGAAGTTGTATGTATTGCGAAAAACATTCGCACCATAAGTGACAATTTTCGCAATTGCGAACATTTTATAACACTCTATCTGCATATAAAAACGATTGTTCTGACATGCATGTGAAATGTAATCAAATACATTGCTGTAATGTCAAATTACTTACAGTGATCAGGAGTTCTTCCTTACTGTTGCAAAACAGTTGAAAACAGTTGCTAAACCTGGCCACACCCTTTTTGCATGCGCAGTAAGTGAATTTTACATTGCGGTTTTCGCATTGAAAAAAAATTATGAACGAAGATAGCAGATTCGCAAATTCGTGAATATATGATGAATATTCGCCCAAATATTCATGAAATATCGCAAATTCGAATCACTAGCTATTTATAGGGCTGTGACATCACAGGGCTGGCTGGCTGCTGATTGGCTGCATGCATGTCAGTATCGGTGATCCCACCTTCCCAGAGTTCCTTGCCCCATGTCCTCACACATGTAGTAGCCATTTTTGGAAAAATGCTATTAGTTACCACAAAACGCGAGGAACTTTTCATTCGGTGCAAATCGAATTTTTCCTGAAATCAGTGTCTGCGGTTCACACCACTGCCTCCTCTTCCCCTGTTTTTTCACATGCTAGCCAATCCTCTGTCCAAGACGCAGGCCCTGATGCCTCCCGCCCTGCACCTGGACTATTGCAAGCAAAATCAACTAGAAGATCCACTTCTGTGTCCCAGTGCAGTGCATAGATGTCCATATCCCAGGCCTTAGAATGAAAGCACAAATACCCAGCCACCCACCCACAGGCCATAGCACTAAATGCGCACCTTTCCAAATTGCTGGCCCTGGAAATGTTGCCATTTAGGCTTATGGAAACTGAGGATTTCCGCTGCCTGATGGTGGCAGCCTTCCCTCATTATTCAGTCCCCAGCTACCACTATTTTGCCTGGTGTGCCGTCCCCGCCTTACACCAGCATTTGTCCCGTAACATCACCCCTGCCCTGACCAACGCAGTTATTGGGAAGGTCTACTTAACCACTGACACATGGACAAGTGCTTGTGACCAGAGATGCTACATTTCCCTGACTGCACACTCGGAGAACATTGTGGAAACTGGGAGTGATTCGTACCCTGGGATGGCACAGGTTCTACCAACGCCAAGGACTGCAGGTCCTAATTCCATCAGGATTTCCGCCACCACCTACATTTGTGGCTTCAACCCCCCCTTTTCCTCCTCCACCTACTTCTCCACTTCCACCTCTAAATTCTCATCGTGCAGCACCAGTCAGCCATCAGTCAGTAGCTAAAAGCAGTGTAGCACTGCAGTGGGGAAGCGGGAACAAGCCGTGCTGAAACTTGTTTGCTTAGGTGACAAACAGCACACCACCGCAGAGGTGTGGACACTGTTTAAGGGACCAGAATGAGATGTGGCTCTTGCAACTCAACCTACAACCAGTCATGGATATGTTTAACAATGGCTGTAACTTGGTGGCGGCTTTGGAGCTCGGCAAGCTCACGCACATACGATGCCTAGCCCACATGTTCAACTTAGTGGTTCAGCGGTTTCTCAAAATCTATCCCAATTTTCCTGAGCTACTGGTGAAGGTGCACCGCGTGTGTGCCCATTTCCGATAGTCATCTACAGTTGCCGCCGGTCTGGCAACGCTGCAGCAGCGCTTGCAATTGCCAGCTCACCGACTCTTGTGCAACGTGAGCACATGCTGGAACTCTACGTTCTACATGTTGGCCAGACTTTGTAAGCAGCAGAGGGCAGTAGTGGAATACCAGCTGCAACATGGTTGTCGCCTTTCCAGTCAGCTTCTGCTCTTCACAAGCGATGAGTGGGCATGGATGTCTTACCTCTGTGAGGTTTTACGCAACTTTGAGGAATTAGCACAGATGGTGAGTGGTGATGCCGCTATTATCAGCGTAACCATCCCACTTCTGTGTCTACTGAAACGCTCACTGCTCACAATAAAGGAGGACGCTTAACATGTGGAAGAGCTGGAAATAGGGAAGACAGTACACAGGATGATAGCCCGACCACCCTCATTTCGTCTTCTTCTCAGCACGAATTGGATGATGATGAGGAGGAGCAGGAGGCGGTTGCCTCCGCTACAGAGGGTAGTACCCATAGCAGGTTTATTCCATCTGTTCAGTGTGCATGGGCAGAAGAGGAGAAAGAGGATGTGGAGATTGAGAGTTATGCTCCTGATGAGGACAGCAAAGTCTTGTCTGTTGGGACTCTGGCACACATTGCTGACTTTGTTATGCTGTCTTTCCCATGACTTTCGCGTTATATTCATTTTAGCCAACACCGATTACTGATTGTTCACCCTTCTCGACCCCCGCTACAAAGAGAACTTCTCATTTCTCATTCCTGTGGGGGAGAGGACTAGCAAAATGGTGCAATGCCTGAAGGTCCTTGTGGAAAAATTTCTGGGTGACAACACTGGCCGCAGAGTACGTAGTTCCTTGGGCAACCGAGGAGGGGAGGGGAACACACAGCAGTTCCACCAGAAGCAAGGCAACACTCTCCAAGGCCTGGGACAGTTTCATGGCACCCCGCCAGCACCCTCACTCTGATGAACGGCCTAGTGTCACAAGGAGGTAAAAGTTTTGGAAGATGGTGAAGGAGTACATAGCAGACCATTTCAGCATCCTCAGTGATCCGTCAGTGCCTTACAACTATTGGGTGTCCAAGCTAGACACGTGGCACGATCCGGTGCTATACGCCCTCGAGGTGCTGGCCTGCCCTGCGGCTGGCAAGTGTTTTTTTCAGAGCATGTATTTAGTGATGCTGGGGCATAATAACTGATAAGCGCATCTGCCTGTCAACTGAAAATGCTGACCGGTTGACTCTTTTCAAAATGGAGAAAACTAATGTTCAAGCATTTCGGGTAGAAAACTTGGCGTTCACTTTATTCGTAATGGTCACAATTCACAGACATAGACAACATCTCCCTCCAGTGCTAGGTTGACATGTTTCAGACTTGCTAGCTAGCTGTCTGTGAATTGTGACCATTACGAATAAAGTGAACGCCAAGTTTTTTACCCGAAATGCTGGAACCTTTGTTTTCTCCATATTTCAAGTAAGGACTGGTCTGTTCCGTGCATGGGAAGAATATGGTGAGCTGGAAAAACTTCTTTCTTACATGATTCTTTACAAAATGCACAAGACCTAGATTTCCCCTGACTTCTCTACTCCACCAGAGAAATGTGGCTGAACATAAAGGCACTTTAAATGTGGCTTTTATGGAGTATTGAATATACTGTATTCCCATGCACCCCTTCCACCACAAAAAAGGGTATGTGGTCCAATCTTCCTTTTCTCGTCCTCCTCCTCCTCCATCATATTAACATGCTAATTAGGCTGCCCTCGCTCCTAATGTTTTAGAGGGTCAGCTCAGCAACAGGCCCTCAACCATAATTTTTTCGATGGTCAGCTCAGCAGCAGGCCCTCGTCCCTAATTTTTTCCAGGGTCAAATCAGCAGCAGACACTCGCCCCTAATGTTTTAGAGGGTCAGCTCAGCAGCAGGCCCTCAACCATAATTTCATCTATGGTCAGCTCAGCAGCAGGCCTTTGCCCCTAATTTTTTCCAGGGTCAAATCAGCAGCAGCCCCTCGCCCCTAATGTTTTAGAGAGTCGGCTAACCAGCAGACCCTCAACCATAATTTTTTTGATGGTCCGCTCAGCAGCAGGCCCTCAACCATAAGTTTGTCGATGGTCAGCTCAGCAGTAGGCACTTGCCCCTAATGTTTTTGAGGGTCACCAGCAGGCCATCAATCATAATTTTTCAAAGGTGTGTATGATTCCCTCATTTATGTATAATAAAGGGTGTATTGGAGTGCCGGTTCCTTGTAATTTTTGGCAGCCCTTTCACTTAGTGCATAGGCTTTATGAGTGTAGGAGTCCCACTACCTGAACAATTGTACCACAATGTGAATGAGGCCCTCCCTTATGTGATATACAGGTTGTATTGAAGTGCCTTTTCCTTGTAAATTTTTGCAGACCTTGCACTTTATATACAAGTAAATATACAGGAAAGAATGTTTCCTAAAAATTTTCCTCTAAAATCGGATTTATCTTTGGTTTTGTGCATATTATTGTCAGTCTGTAAAACTGGCGTACTACTCGGACAACATCATTTCCAGTAGTCCATCCAGACATCCTCCCCATGCTGTTCCCGAACCATTTCAGTGGTTTTTCCATCAATTTCTGATCTTTTAATGTGAAACAGACACCCTCCCTCTTCAGAGCAGGCATCCCGAGGTGTTCTACTCAAGCACCCGAGCACTTGGGTGCTCAATCAACACTAGTGCAAAGTCTTTTGGTAGTGGGAGTGGAGAAAATATGCAGACCATTAAGTAATGGAGATTGGGGCAGTAAAATCTCCAACCATGAGGCTTTCTGAATTTTTATATGGACAGCAGATGCCCATGTGGTTTGAATTTTCTTTTTAATATTTATAACTACAATATGGCCCTTCCTTTTTCCTCATTCATGTACATGAGTATTTACTGGAGTTACTGAAGTTTTGATACTGCAGGAATTTTGACAGTTTATTATACTGAGCTTGCATCTTTTTTCAAGAGTGGGTTTCTCAGTCTACTGATATCTAAAAAGGTGTATTCCTTTGCTGATGAGATTACATTTGGTTTCTACTATATATGTTGTTTTTGGTCTTGTGTGACTCATTTTCTTGTGTGACTCAGGCTATTTTCAAACTAGTGTTAAAATCTTAACCGCTTAAGGATCGGAGGTATTTTATTTTTTTGAATTTTCGTTTTGCGCTCCCTGCCTTCCCAGAGCCATAACTTTTTTATTTTTCAGTTCACATAACCATATGAGGGCTTGTTTTTTGCGGTGTGTCAAGATGTGTTCAGGAAAAATCAGATGGTTTTGTATGGGAGTTCATTCAGTTTTGTCTGCGACTGCGGTGTGAGTATGCATTTTTTTCCACGTGGATGCAATGCGTTTTGATGAGTTTTTCACGCGTGTGAAGAAAAAGTAAAAAAGTAACAATCTACATCTTCTAGCAACCATCAGTGAAAAACAAATTGTATCCAGATGTCCTCCGTTTTTCACACAAGTCCCATTCACTTTGATGGAGCCAGAGCTGGATGAAGAACACACAATATAGAACATGCTGCAGTTTTTCATGAACACTGAGATGATGAGCGAAAAAGGACCCTCATGTGAACAGACCCATTGAAATGAATTAGTCAGGATTCAGTCTGGATGCTATCTGTTCACAGCACGCATCACATCCGGACTGAAACCTCGCTCCTGTGAAAGCGCCATAAGAGAATCGATCCTTTATCCACAGAATAGGGAATACGTGTCTGATTGGTAGGGAGGGGGTGGGTGATCAGTCTAACTGCTTCGGCCCCTGCTGATTATTATAAGAATGAAGGCTCTATTTGAATGAAGTGGCAGATAGGTATGGCAGAGCAAGCGCTCTTCAATCTCCAGGACCACCATAGAGTTGCATGTGTGACCGCAGCTCCATTCAAATGAAGGAGCACGGGCCACCACCCTCAATTAAACCCCTGCCAATCAAACACTTATCCCCTGTGCATAGGGGATAAGTTGTCTTCCTCCTCTTCCATCATCGCCCTAAGTGTTTTCTCAAGGAGACATAGAAGTTGTATTGTAACGCTGATAACGGCATCATCGCCACTGGCCATGTTGGTTCAGTACTCGAAACAGCGCAACAGGGCACACAGGTCTCGCATGGAGGCCCAGTCATTGGTGGTGAAGTGGTGCTGTTCCGCAGTGCGACTGACCCGTGCGTGCTGCAGCTGAAACTCCACTATGGCCTGCTGCTGCTCGCACAGTCTCTCCAGCATGGGCAAGGTGGAGTTCCACCTGGTGGGCACGTCGCATATGAGGCGGTGAGCTGGAAGGCCGAAGTTACGCTGTAGCGCAGACAGGCGAGCAGTGGCAGGATGTGGACGCCGGAAGCGCGCACAGACGACCCGCACTTTATGCAGCAGCTCTGACATGTCAGGGTAGTTGTGAATGAACTTCTGCACCACCAAATTCAGCACATGCGCCAGGCAAGGGATGTGCGTCAAACCGGCTAGTCCCAGAGCTGCGACGAGATTTCGCCCATTATCGCACACCACCAGACCGGGCTTGAGGCCCACCGGCAGCAACCACTGGTCGGTCTGTTGTTCAATACCCCTCCACAACTCCTGCGCGGTGTGGGGCCTGTCCCCCAAACATATGAGTTTCAGAACGGCCTGCTGGCGTTTACCCCGGGCTGTGCTGAAGTTGGTGGTGAAGGTGTGTGGCTGACTGGATGAGCTGGTGGAAGCAGAGGAGGAGGAAGCCGAGTAGGAGGAGGAGGCTACAGGAGGCAAAGAATGATGCCCTGCGATCCTTGGCAGCGGAAGGACGTGCACCAAAGAACTCTCCGCCTGGAGCCCAGCCGCCACTACATTTACCCAGTGTGCAGTTAGGGAGATATAGCGTCCCTGGCCGTGCTTACTGGTCCACGTATCTGTGGTTAGGTGGACCTTGCCACAGATCGCGTTGCGCAGTGCACACTTGATTTTATCGGATACTTGGTTGTGCAGGGAAGGCACGGCTGTCTTGGAAAAAGTAGTGGCGGCTGGGAACAACAAACTGTGGGACAGCCATGGACATCAGCTGTTTGAATCTGTCTGTGTCCACAATCCTGAATGACAGCATTTCAAAGGCCAGTAGTTTAGAAATGCTGGCATTCAGGCCCAGGGCTCGAGGGTGGCTAGGTGGGAATTTACTCTTTCTCTCCAAGGTTTGTGAGATAGAGAGATGAACGCTGCCGTGTGACATGGTGGAGATGCTTGGTGACACAGGTGGTGGTGTCGGTGGCACATCCTCTGTTTGGTGGGCGGCAGGTGCCAACATTCCTCCCGAGGCGGAGGAAGAGGCCGAGGCAGCAGCAGAAGAGGGAGCAGTGGAAGCCTGAGTGAGTTCCTTGTTTTTAAGGTGTTTACTTCACTGCAGTTCATGCTTTGCATGTAGATGCCTGGTCATGCAGGTTGTGCTAAGGTTCAGAATGTTAATGCCTCGCTTCAGGCTCTGATGGCACAGCGTGCAAACCACTCGGGTCTTGTCGTCAGCACATTGTTTAAAGAAGTGCAATGCCAGGGAACTCCTTGAAGTTGCCTTTGGGGTGCTCGGTCCCTTGTGGCGGTGGCCAGTAGCAGGCAAACTCTCTTGGCGGTGGCTGTTCTGCTTTTGCCCCCTGTTCCTTTTTTGCTACACTGTTGGCTCGGTCTCACCACTGCCTCTTCCTCTGAACTATGAAAGTCAGTGGCACGATCTTTATTCCATGTGGGGTTTAGGACCTCATCGTCCCCTGTATCGTCTTCCACACAGTCTTCCTCCCTGACCTCCTGTTCGGTCTGCACACTGCAAATAGACGCAGCAGTTGGCACCTTTGTTTCGTCATCATCAGAGACGTGCGGACTCCAATGAGGTGGTATTCCCATGTCCTCATCATCAGGAAACATAAGTGGTTGTGCATCAGTTTATTCTATGTCTTCCACCACTGGGGAAGGGCTAGGTGGATTCCCTTGGGAAACCCTGCCAGCAGAGTCTTCAGACAGCATAAGAGTCTGCTGCATAACTTGAGGCTCTGACAGTTTCCCTGATATGCATGGGGGTGATGTGACAGACTGATTGGCTTGGTTTTCAGGCGCCACCTGTGTGCTTTCTGCAGAAGACTGGGTGGGAGATAATGTTGTGAACGTGCTGGATCCACTGTCGGCCACCCAATTGACTAGCGCCTGTACTTGCTCAGGCCTTACCATCCTTAGAACGGCATTGGGCCCCACCAAATATCGCTGTAAATTCTGGCGGGTACTGGAACCTGAGGTAGTTGGTTCACTAGGACCTGTGGTTATGGTAGAATGACCACATCCACTCCCAGCACCAGAGGGTCCACTGACACCACCACAACCGCGTCTGCGTCCCTTACTAGATGTTTTCCTCATTGTTACCGTTCACCAAGCACCACAATAAGAAAAAAAAAAATTTGGCCCAATGTATTGATTTTAAATTCAGGCCCATTTTTTACAGGCACCTAACACTATCTGCCTATTTATTTATGTATCGTATTACACTAATCCAGGCACAGCAGTAACCACTGATTTAGGGGAATATCAATTGTAAGCTTAGTATTTAGGCCCTGGAAGAAAGGTTTTCATTTACGGACAGATTTACACTTGGAGATGCAAAGTAGCATGTGAAATAATATGTAGGATTATGCCTTCAGCAATTGCATTTTAACACTTTGTGTAATATACCGTTTAACGGACAGAAATACACTTGGAGATGCACGGTAGTGCGTGAAGTTATTGAGGATGACCCTCTCAGCACTTGTATATACACCTTGAGTGTAATATACCCTTTTACGGACAGAAATACACTATGAGATGCACAATAGTGCATGCAGATTTACAGGATTATGCTTTCAGCAATTGTAATGTAACACTTTTTGTAATATACCCTTTTACGGAAAGAAATATACCTGGAAATGCACGCTGAGTGTAATATACCCTTTTACGGACAGATTAACACTTGGCCTGCAACAGCTGGAACACCAGATTCAGGGTATTGCTATATTGGCAAGTCAATTTCAACCCAGAACAAAATCTATCCTTTGACGGATACTATTAAACTTGTCTAGTCACAGCTGGAACACCAGATTTACTGTATTTCTATTTTTGCAACTGTATTTCACCCCAGAACAAAATCTATCCTTTGATGGATACTATTAAACTTGTTCAGTCACATCTGGAACACCAGATTCAGGGTATTGCTATTTTGGCAATTAAATTTCACCCCAGAAAATAATATATCCTGTGACGGACACTATTAAACTTGGCCAGCCACATCTGAAACCACTGATTTATGGTATTGCTATTTTGGCAATTGAATTTCACCCCACAAAAAATATATCCTTTGCCAGACACTATTAAACTTTTCCAGCCACAGCTCGAACACCAGATTTACTGTATTTCTATTTTAGCAACTGAATTTCACCCCAGAACAAAATCTATCCTTTGACGGATACTATAAAACTTGTTCAGTTACAGCTGGAACACCAGATTCAGGGTATTGCTATTTTGGCAATTAAATTTCACCCCAGAAAATAATATATCCTGTGACGGACACTATTAAACTTGGCCAGCCACTGCTGAAACCACTGATTTATGGTATTGCTATTTTGGCAATTGAATTTCACCCCATAAAAAAATATATCCTTTGCCGGACACTATTAAACTTGTTGAGCCACAGCTGGAACAACAGATTTACTGTATTTCTATTTTTGCAACTGTATTTCACCCCAGAAAATAATATATCCTTTGATGGACACTAGGGAAATTGTCCAGTCACAGCTGGAACACCAGATTCAGGGTATTGCTATTTTGGCAATTGAATTTCACCCCAGAACAAAATCTATCCTTTGACGGATACTATTAAATTTGTCGAGTCACAGCTGGAACACTAGATTCAGGGTATTGCTATTTTTGCAACTGTATTTCACCCCAGAACAAAATCTATCCTTTGATGGATACTATTAAACTTGTTCAGTCACAGCTGGAACACCAGATTCAGGGTATTGCTATTTTGGCAATTAAATTTCACCCCAGAAAATAATATATCCTGTGACGGACACTATTAAACTTGGCCAGCCACAGCTGAAACCACTGATTTATGGTATTGCTATTTTGGTAATTGAATTTCACCCCAGAACAATATATACGTTTTTGCGGACACTATGAAACTTGGCCAGCCACAGCTGAAACCACTGATTTATGGTATTGCTATTTTGGCAATTGAATTTCACCCCAGAAAATAATATATCCTTTGCCGGACACTATTAAACTCGGCCAGCCGCTGCTGGGACACCAGATTTACGGTATTGCTATTTTGGCTATTGAATTTCACCCCAGAACAAAATATATCCTTTGCCGGACACTATTAAACTTGTCCAGCCACAGCTGGAACACCAGATTTATGGTATTTCTTTTTTTGCTATTGAATTTCACCCCAGAAAATTATTTATCCTTTGCCGGACACTATTAAACTTGGCCAGCCGCTGCTGGGACACCAGATTTGCGGTATTGCTATTTTGGCTATTGAATTTCACCCCAGAACAAAATATATCCTTTGCCGGACACTATTAAACTTGTCCAGCCACAGCTGGAACACCAGATTTATGGTATTTCTTTTTTTGCAATTGAATTTCACCCCAGAAAATTATCTATCCTTTGCCGGACACTATTAAACTTGGCCAGCCACTGCTGGGACACCAGATTTACGGTATTGGTATTTTGGCTATTGAATTTCACCCCAGAACAAAATATATCCTTTGCCGGACACTATTAAACTTGGCCAGCCACTGCTGGGACTACTGATTTATGGTATTGCTATTTTGGCAATTGAATTTCACCCCAGAAAATAATATATCCTTTGCCGGACACTATTAAACTCGGCCAGCCGCTGCTGGGACACCAGATTTACGGAATTGCTATTTTGGCTATTGAATTTCACCCCAGAACAAAATATATCCTTTGCCGGACACTATTAAACTTGTCCAGCCACAGCTGGAACACCAGATTTATGGTATTTCTTTTTTTGCTATTGAATTTCACCCCAGAAAATTATTTATCCTTTGCCGGACACTATTAAACTTGGCCAGCCGCTGCTGGGACACCAGATTTGCGGTATTGCTATTTTGGCTATTGAATTTCACCCCAGAACAAAATATATCCTTTGCCGGACACTATTAAACTTGTCCAGCCACAGCTGGAACACCAGATTTATGGTATTTCTTTTTTTGCAATTGAATTTCACCCCAGAAAATTATCTATCCTTTGCCGGACACTATTAAACTTGGCCAGCCACTGCTGGGACACCAGATTTACGGTATTGGTATTTTGGCTATTGAATTTCACCCCAGAACAAAATATATCCTTTGCCGGACACTATTAAACTTGGCCAGCCACTGCTGGGACACTAGATTTAGGGGATTGCTATTTTGGCAATTGAATTTCACCACAGAAAAAAAATCTATCCTTTGCCAGACAGCAGACAGTATTACACTTGGTTAGCCACAGCTGGAACACCAGATTTAGGGGATTGCTATTTTGGCAATTGAATTTAACCCCTTAATAAAATATAGAAATTTCTATCCTGAGTTTCTAGGGGTGACAATAAGCACAGCAAAGCCCCTGATGTAGTATATAGCAAAAAAAAACTAGTATTGATGGATTGATGGACTTGGTGGCAGCTTGTGCTGGTTCACCACAAGACACAAAATGGCTGCCGATCAAAGTGACAGAAAAACGCTCTGTGCAGCCTAAAAAATAGTGAGCAATTAACTAGCAGAAGTTGAATGATTCACAGCTGTAGATCGATCACTTCATTAGGTGTTTTTGCTGACTTTTCCCTGCCTAATCTAGCCCTCACAGAAGCTGCGTCCTCTCCCTACACTAATCAGAGCAGAGTGACTTGCGGTGCTACGTGACTCCAGCTTAAATAGAGGCTGGGTCACATGCTGCACTTGGCCAATCACAGCCATGCCATTAGTAGGCATGACTGTGATGGATTTTTGGGGCAAGGAGAAAAACCTATCAGATTGGCTGCTGTGCAGCCCCTCAGAAAGTGGGAAGAAATCGCCGAACAACGGACCCGACCCGAACTTTTTTGAAAATGTTCGGTTCCGGTCCGTGTCCCGAACACCCCAAAATTTGATACGAACCCGAACTATCCAGTTCATGTTCGATCATCCCTAGTCTTGAGCCAGGATGTGAACACATTGCAGGGGTCAAAGATTGATATTATGCTGGGGGAGTCAAAAGGCACTCAAAATACCATTGTTTAACTTATATAATGCAGTGATGTTAACTGTGGGTGTTATTTTACTTTTCTGTAACTGGAAAAACCCTTTAACATGTTATGAGCTGTTTCCTTAACAAATTTGAAAATTAAAGAACTTGATAAGGCCACATATAGAGATGAGCGAACACCTGGATGTTCGGGTTCGAGACGTTTGGCCGAACTTCCGGAAAATGTCCGGGTTCATGATCCGAACTCAACCCGAACTTCATCCCGAACCCCATAGAAGTAAATGAATTAAAATAAAATAAATAAAAATTAACCAATATTAATTGGAGAGAGGTCCCACAGCAAGGAATCATGCGTCATATCATCCACCACTGGAGAAGGCCACTCTCATTTATTTGGGACCAGCACCCAGACAGAGGATACAGGTCCCACAGCAAGGAATCATGCTTTATATCAACCACCACCGGAGAAGGCCACTCTCATGTATTTTGGACCAGCACCCAGACAGAGGATACAGGTCCCACAGCAAGGAATCATGCGTCATATCAACCACCACCGGAGAAGGCCACTCATGTATTTTGGACCAGCACCCAGACAGAGGATACAGGTCCCACAGCAAGGAATCATGCGTCATATCAACCCCCACCGGAGAAGGCCACTTCATTTATTTTGGACCAGCACCCAGACAGAGGATACAGGTCCCACAGCAAGGGAATCATGCGTCATATCAACCACCAACGGAGAAGGCCACTCTCATTTATTTCAGACCAGCACCCAGAAAGAGGAGAGAGGTCCCACAGCAAGGAATAAGGCGTCATATCAACCCCCACCGGAGAAGGCCACTCTCATTTATTTTGGACCAGCACCCAGACAGAGGATACAGGTCTCACATCAAGGAATCATGCGTCATATCAACCACCAACGGAGAAGGCCACTCTCATTTATTTCGGCCCAGCACCCAGACAGAGGATACAGGTCTCACAGCAAGGAATCATGCTTCATATCAACCACCACCGGAGAAGGCCACTCATGTATTTTGGACCAGCACCCAGACAGAGGATACAGGTCCCACAGCAAGGAATCATGCGTCATATCAACCACCACCGGAGAAGGCCACTCATGTATTTTGGACCAGCACCCAGACAGAGGAGAGAGGTCCCACATCAAGGAATCATGCGTCATATCAACCACCAACGGAGAAGGCCACACTCATTTATTTCGGTCCAGCACCCAGACAGAGGATACAGGTCCCACAGCAAGGAATCATGCTTTATATCAACCACCACCGGAGAAGGCCACTCTCATGTATTTTGGACCAGCACCCAGACAGAGGATACAGGTCCCACAGCAAGGAATCATGCGTCATATCAACCACCACCGGAGAAGGCCACACTCATTTATTTCGGTCCAGCACCCAGACAGAGGAGAGAGGTCCCACATCAAGGAATCATGCGTCATATCAACCCCCACCGGAGAAGGCCACTCTCATTTATTTTGGACCAGCACCCAGACAGAGGATACAGGTCCCACAGCAAGGAATCATTGCGTCATATCAACCACCAACGGAGAAGGCCACTCTCATTTATTTCGGACCAGCACCCAGAAAGAGGAGAGAGGTCCCACAGCAAGGAATAAGGCGCCATATCAACCCCCACCGGAGAAGGCCACTCTCATTTATTTTGGACCAGCACCCAGACAGAGGATACAGGTCTTACATCAAGGAATCATGCGTCATATCAACCACCACCGGAGAAGGCCACTCTCATGTATTTTGGACCAGCACCCAGAGAGAGGAGAGAGGTCCCACATCAAGGAATCATGCGTCATATCAACCCCCACCGGAGAAGGCCACTCTCATTTATTTTGGACCAGCACCCAGACAGAGGAGAGAGGTCCCACATCAAGGAATCATGCGTCATATCAACCCCCACCGGAGAAGGCCACTCTCATTTATTTTGGACCAGCACCCAGACAGAGGAGATAGGTCCCACAGCAAGGAATCATGCCTCATATCAACCACCAACGGAGAAGGCCACTCATTTATTTCGGCCCAGCACCCAGACAGAGGATACAGGTCCCACAGCAAGGAATCATGCGTCATATCAACCACCAACAGAGAAGGCCACTCTCATTTATTTCGGACCAGCACCCAGACAGAGGAGAGAGGTCCCACGTCAAGGAATCATGCGTCATATCAACCCCCACCGTTGAAGGCCACTCTCATTTATTTTGGACCAGCACCCAGACAGAGGATACAGGTCCCACAGCAAGGAATCATGCATCATATCAACCACCACCGGAGAAGGCCACTCTCATGTATTTTGGACCAGCACCCAGACAGAGGAGAGAGGTTTTCACAGCAGAGAATCAGGCATTTAGATCACCCACCACAGGAGTAGGCCACCATTTAATGGGACCCCGGCAACCATGTCAGATGGCACAAACATCAGCTTCACATCACCCAGCACAAGAGAAGGCCACTTTGAGAGACTTTGACCCTGCACCCAGACGGAGGAGAGAGGTTTTCACAGCAGAGAATCATGCATTTAGATCACCCACCACAGGAGTAGGCCACCATTTAATGGGACCCCGGCAACCATGTCAGATGGCACAAACATCAGCTTCACATCACCCAGCACAAGAGAAGGCCACTTTGAGAGACTTTGACCCCTGCACCCAGACAGAGGAGAGAGGTTTTCACAGCAGAGAATCATGCATTTAGATCACCCACCACAGGAGTAGGCCACCATTTAATGTGACCCCGGCAACCATGTCAGATGGCACAAACATCAGCTTCACATCACCCAGCACAAGAGAAGGCCACTTTTAGAGACTTTGACCCCTGCAGCCACACGGAGGAGAGAGGTCCCACAGCAGAGATTCAGGCATTTATATCAGCCAGCACAGGAGAAGGCCGCTTTCAGTGACTTAGGCCTTAGCACCGACACAGAGGAGACAGGTCAGATAGCACAAGCATCAGTTTTACATCAACCACCACAGGAGAAGGGCACTTTTAGAGACTTTGACCCCTGCAACCAGAAAGAGGAGAGAGGTCCCACAGCAGAGAGTCAGGCATTTCGATCAACCACCCCAGGAGAAGGCCACTTTCAGTGACTTTGGCCCCCTGCACCCACACAAAGAAGACATGTCAGACAGCACAAGTATAACATTCATATCACTCAGCACAGGAGAAGGACACTTTCATGTACTTTGGCCCCGGCACCCAGACAGAGGGAAGGTTCATTCAACTCTGGGTTGCACCCCAAGATCCTACTTAATTTCAAAAATTGATTTTTCAATGAAGAAGTGGCCAGGAGTACAAGACAACATGGTTTAAGGCAGTTATTAAGGACTTCTCTGCACAAGGGAGGGTCAGGTCTTGTGGGATCCATGCCTCGTTCATTTTTATAAACGTCAGCTTGTCCACGTTGGCTGCGGAAAGGCAGCTGCGTTTGTCAGTAATGACGCCCCCTGCCGTGCTGAATACATGTTCAGATAAAACGCTGGCCGCCGGGCAGGCCAGCACCTCCAAGGCATAACATGCTAATTCTGGCCACGTGGACAATTTGGAAACCCAGAAGTTGAATGGGGCCGAACCATCCGTCAGTACGTGGAGTTGTGTGCAGACGTACTGTTCAACCATGTTAGTGAAATGTTGTCTCCTGCTAACACGTTCCGTATCAGGTGGTGGGGCAGTTAGCTGTGGCGTGGAGACAAAACTTTTCCACATTTCTGCCATGCTAACCCTGCCCTCAGAGGAGCTGGCCGTGACACTGCTGCGTGGGCGACCTCTAGCTCCTCCTCTGCCTTGGCCTTGGCCTTCCACCTGTTCCCCTGTGACAGTTGGGAATGCTCTCAGGAGCGCGTCTACCAGTGTGCGCTTGTACTCGCGCATCTTCCTATCACGCTCCAGTGCAGGAAGTAAAGTGGGCACATTGTCTTTGTACCGCGGATCCAGCAGGGTGGCCACCCAGTAGTCAGCACACGTTAAAATGTGGGCAACTCTGCTGTCGTTGCGCAGGCACTGCAGCATGTAATCGCTCATGTGTGCCAGGCTCCCCAGAGGTGTCCTCTGTGGGAGGCGTATCGTCATCATCCTCTGTATCCCCCCAGCCACGCACAAGGGATGTGCCTGCACTGTGCTGGGTGCCACCCCGCTGTGAACCTGCTTCATCCTCATCCTCCTCCACCTCCTCCTCATCCTCCTCGTCCTCCAGTAGTGGTCCCTGGCTGGCCACATTTGTACCTGCCCTCTGCTGTTGCAAAAAACCTCCCTCTGAGACACTTCTAACAGACTGGCCTGAAAGTGCTAAAAACGACCCGTCATCCTCCTCCTCCTCCTCCTGGCCCTGGCCCACCTCCTCTTCCATCATCGCCCTAAGTGTTTTCTCTAGGAGACATAGAATTGGTATTGTCACGCTGATAACAGTGGCATCGCCACTGGCCATGTTGGTGGCGTACTCGAAACAGTGCAACAGGGCACACAGGTCTCGCATGTAGGCCCAATCATTGGTGGTGAAGTGGTGCTGTTCCGCAGTGCGACTGACCCGTGCGTGCTGCAGCTGAAACTCCACTATGGCCTGCTGCTGCTCGCACAGTCTCTCCAGCATGTGCAAGGTGGAGTTCCACCGGGTGGGCACGTCGCATATTAGGCGGTGAGCGGGAAGGCCGAAGTTCCGCTGTAGCGCTGACAGGCGAGCAGCGGCAGGATGTGAACGCCGGAAGCGCGCACAGACGCCCCGCACTTTATGCAGCAGTTCTGACATGTCTGGGTAGTTGTGAATAAACCACCAAATTCAGCACATGCGCCAGGCAAGGGATGTGCGTCAAACCGGCTAGTCCCAGAGCTGCCACGAGATTTCGCCCATTATCGCACACCACCAGGCCGTGCTTGAGGCCCATCGGCAGCAACCACTGGTCGGTCTGTTGTTCAATACCCCGCCACAACTCCTGCGCGGTGTGGGGCCTGTCCCCCAAACATATGAGTTTCAGAATGGCCTGCTGACGTTTTCCCCGGGCTGTGCTGAAGTTGGTGGTGAAGGTGTGTGGCTGACTGGATGAGCTGGTGGAAGCAGAGGAGGAGGAAGCCGAGTAGGAGGAGGAGGCTACAGGAGGCAAACAATGATGCCCTGTGATCCTTGGCGGCGGAAGGACGTGCGCCAAGGAACTCTCCGCCTGAGGCCCAGCCGCCACTACATTTACCCAGTGTGCAGTTAGGGAGATATAGCGTCCCTGGCCGTGCTTACTGGTCCACGTATCTGTGGTTAGGTGGACCTTGCCACAAATGGCGTTGCGCAGTGCACACTTGATTTTATCGGACACTTGCATGTGCAGGGAAGGCACGGCTGTCTTGGAGAAGTAGGTGCGGCTGGGAACCACATACTGGGGGACAGCCATGGCCATCAGCTGTTTGAAGCTGTCTGTGTCCACCAGCCGAATGACAGCATTTCAAAGGACAGTAGTTTAGAAATGCTGGCATTCAGGCCAAGGCCTCGAGGGTGACTAGGTGGGAATTTGCGCTTCCTCTCAAAGGTTTGAGAGATGGAGAGCTGAACGCTGCTGTGTGAAATAGTGGAGACGCTAGGTGACGGTGGCGGTGGTGGTGGTGGTGTCGGTGGCACATCCTCTGTTTGCTGCTCGGCAGGTGGCAACATTCCTCTCGAGGCGGAAGCCGAGGCAGCAGCGGTAGAGGGAGCAGGGGGAGCCTGAGCGGGTTCCTTGTTTTTAAGGTGTGTACTCCACTGCAGTTCATGCCTGATCATGCAGGAGGTGCTCAGGTTAAGAACGTTAATGTCTCGCTTCAGGGTCTGATGGCACAGCGTGCAAACCACTCTGGTCTTGTCCTCAGCACATTGTTTGAAGAAGTGCCATGCCAGGGAACTCCTTGAAGATGCCTTTGGGGTGCTGAGTCCCTGTTGGCGCTGGCGATTCAACTCGCACCACAATAAAATATATTATTTTTTAGCCCCAAAATTCCCACACTGGAAAATATAATTCCTTTTTCCGGTATTAATTACAAGAAAACTGCTGCAAATTGGACACCAGAATTTTTAAAATGCTAGTTTTGGTACATAGATTCCCACACGGGGAGATATAATTCCTTTTTAGAGGAGTGAAAACGTGAGGCCTAGTTTTTCTGGTCTAACAAACACCAGATTGATTAAATTGGCCTTTTTTTCACCAAAATTACAACACTGGACAATAATGCCTTTTGGCAGTATTAATTACAAGAACACTGCTGCTGATTGGACACCAGATTTTTTATAATGCCAGTTTTGGTACATAGATTCCCACACGGGGAGATATAATTCCTTTTTACAGGAGTAAAAACGTGAGGCCTACTGTTTCTGGTCTAACAAATACCAGATTGATTAAATTGGCCTTTTTTTCACCAAAATTACAACACTGGACAATAATGCCTTTTGGCGGTATTAATTAAAAGAACACTGCTGCTAATTGGACACCAGATTTTTTATAATGCTAGTTTGTGTACATAAATTCCCACACTGGAAGATATAATTCCTTTTTCCGGTATTAATTACAAGAACACTGCTGCTAATTGGACACCAGAATTTTTAATATACTAGTTTTGGTACATAGGTTCTCACACGGGAGATATAATTCCTTTTACAGGAGTAAAAACGTGTAGGCCTAGTGTTTTTGGTCTACCAAACACCAGATTGATTAAATTGGCCTTTTTTCACCAAAATTACAACACTGGACAATAATGCCTTTTGGCGGTATTATTTACAAGAAAACTGCTGCAAAGTGGACACCAGAATTTTTAATATGCTAGTTTTGGTACATAGATTCCCACACGGGGAGATATAATTCCTTTTACAGGAGTAAAAACGTGAGGCCTAGTGTTTTTGGTCTACCAAACACCAGATTGATTAAATTGGCCTTTTTTCACCAAAATTACAACACTGGACAATAATGCCTTTGGCGGTATTATTTACAAGAAAACTGCTGCAAAGTGGACACCAGAATTTTTAATATGCTAGTTTTGGTACATAGATTCCCACACGGGAGATATAATTCCTTTTACAGGAGTAAAACGTGAGGCCTAGTGTTTTTGGTCTACCAAACACCAGATTGATTAAATTGGCCTTTTTTCACCAAAATTACAACACTGGACAATAATGCCTTTTGGCGGTATTATTTACAAGAATACTGCTGCAAATAGGACATCTGAAGTTTTAAAATGCTAGTTTGGGTACATAGATTCCCACACGGGAGATATAATTCCTTTTACAGGAGTAAAAACGTGAGGCCTAGTGTTTTTGGTCTACCAAACACCAGATTGATTAAATTGGCCTTTTTTTCACCAAAATTACAACACTGGACAATAATGCCTTTTGGCGGTATTATTTACAAGAAAACTGCTGCAAAGTGGACACCAGAATTTTTAATATGCTAGTTTTGGTACATAGATTCCCACACGGGAGATATAATTCCTTTTACAGGAGTAAAAACGTGAGGCCTAGTGTTTTTGGTCTACCAAACACCAGATTGATTAAATTGGCCTTTTTTCACCAAAATTACAACACTGGACAATAATGCCTTTTGGCGGTATTATTTACAAGAATACTGCTGCAAATAGGACATCTGAAGTTTTAAAATGCTAGTTTGGGTACATAGATTCCCACACGGGAGATATAATTCCTTTTACAGGAGTAAAACGTGAGGCCTAGTGTTTTTGGTCTACCAAACACCAGATTGATTAAATTGGCCTTTTTTTCACCAAAATTACAACACTGGACAATAATGCCTTTTGGCGGTATTATTTACAAGAATACTGCTGCAAATAGGACATCTGAAGTTTTAAAATGCTAGTTTGGGTACATAGATTCCCACACGGGGAGATATAATTCCTTTTACAGGAGTAAAAACGTGAGGCCTAGTGTTTTTGGTCTACCAAACACCAGATTGATTAAATTGGCCTTTTTTCACCAAAATTACAACACTGGACGATATAATGCCTTTTGGCGGTATTAATTATAAGAGGACTGCTGGTATTTCAGAACACCGGAATTGTTAAAATGCTAGTTTTGCTAGATAAATTTCCCACACTGGGAGAAATATTGCCTAAGCCTTTTTACAGTATTAATTACAACAGCAGTGCTTCTTCTGGTCTAACACCAGAATAATTTTATTATTACGGTGAAAGCTTTTTCTAATTTATATTTCTGGCACATAAAAAAAAAATATTTCTGGCTGACAGTATTGGACAAAGTAGTGGCACTGGCTAGCCTAGCTGGAACAGCACATTCATGGGATTTGCTATCCAAGTGGGTTACTTTCAGTTTCACCACTGATTAAATATCTTTGCAGTTAGTATGGGTGACACAAGCACAGCCAAACCCCTGATGTAGTATATCTATGAAAAAATCGACTATTACATGAGATTAATGGACGTTGTGGCAGCTTTTGCTGTAGCACCACAAGTCCCAAAATGGCCGCCGCCTATCAGCCCAGTAACATGTGCCAGAAAACAGTCTGCCCAGCCAGAAAAAAAATTGACTTTGACTGAGCAGCTGAATCGCTGTTGTTCTGATTCACAGGTGTAGATTTTTAATTTCTTTGGAGCTTTGGTTTACACTCTGTGGCAGCAAGTGCTGGCGCACCACAAGTCCCAAAATGGCCACCGCCGGTCAGCCCAGTTACATGTGCCAGTAAAAATCGCTCTGGCCAGTCTCAACAAAATAGTGACTTTCAGTGAACAGCTCAGCTGAGTTGTTCTGATGCACAGGTGTAGAAAGGTAGATCATTAAATCACTTCTTTATCCCTGCCTATCTCGCCCTCACAGAAGCTGCATCCTCTCCCTACACTAGTCAGAGCAGTGTGACGTGCGGCGCTACATGACTCCAGCTTAAATAGAGGCTGGGTCACATGCTGCACTTGGCCAATCACAGCCATGCCATTAGTAGGCATGGCTGTGATGGGCTCTTAGGGCAAGAAGTAAAACGCTAGCTGATTGGCTGCTATGCAGCCCTTAAGAAAGCGGGAAGAAATCGACGAACACCGGACCCGAACCCGAACTTTTTTGAAAATGTCCGGGTTTGGGTCCGTGTCACGGACACCCCAAAATTCAGTACGAACCCGAACGATGCTCGAACTGTTCGCTCAACACTAGCCACATAATATTTTTTATTTATTTAATACAGTGCCTTGAAAAAGTACTCATATCCTTTAAACTTTTCCAAATTTTTTTCATGTTAGACCCATAAACTCAAATACATTTTATTGGGATTTTATGTGGTAGACCAAAACAAAGTAGCAAGTATATGTGAAGTGATAAGACAATGATACATGGTTTTCAAAATTTTTAATAAATAAAAATCTAAAAAGTGTCGCGCATTTGTATTCAGCCTCCTGTACTCTGATACCCCTAAATAAAATCCAGTGTGACCAACTGTCTTAAGAAGTCAATTGTTTAGTAAATAGAGTAAACCCGTGTTTCATTTTGGTTAGTAAACATTAGTAATCAAACAGCATCATAAAAACTAAGGAACACACCAGACAGGTCAGGGATAAGTTGCGGAAAAGTGTAAAGCAAAGTTAGGTTATAAAAAATATCCCAAGCTCTGAACATCTAACGGAGCACTGTTCAATCCATCATCTGAAAATAGAAGTAGTATGGCACAACTGAAAACCTACCAAGACATGGCCGTCCACCTAAATTTGACAGCCCAGGAAACGAGAGCAGAGCACTAGGCCCATGGTCACTCTGGAGTAGCTGCAGAGATCCAATGCTCAGGTGAGAATCAGCCATAAAAAATCCCATTTGCAGTTTGCTACAAGACATGTAGGGGACATAGCAAACCCATAGAAGAACGTGCTCTGATCAGATGAAACCAAAGTTGAACTTTTTGGCCAAAATGCTAAACATTATGTATGATAGAAAACTAGTTACCACTGCACATCACCCTGAACACACCATCCCCACTGTGAAACATGGTGGTGACAGCATCATGCTGTGGGAATGCTTTTCTTCAGCAGGTACAGGGAAGCTGGTCAGCATTAATGGGATGATGGATGGGGCAAAAATAGACTGGACCTAACAGAGATTGCAAAAGACTTGAGACTAGGACAGAGGTTCACCTTCCAACAGGACAACAGCCCTAAACATACAGCCAGAGCTACAATGGAATGATTTATATCAAAGCATATTCATGTGTTAGAATGGTCCAGTCAAAGTCCAGACCTAAATCCATTGAGATTCTGCGGTAAGACTTAAAAAATAGCTGTTCTCAGACGGTCTCCATCCAATCTGACTGATCTTGAGCTATTTTGCAAAGAAGAATGGGCAATAATTTCAGCCTCTAGATGTGCAAAGCTGGTTGAGAAATACCCCAAAACAATTGTCGCTGTAATTGCAGCAAAAGGTGGTAGTACAAAGTACTTACTTTATTAAACATTTTAAAAACCATGTATCATTTTCTTTTCATTTTACACATACTTGATACTTTGTGTTGGTCTATCACAGTAAATCCTATTAACATACATTTAAGTATGTGGGTGTAACGTGAAAAAATGTGGAAAAGTTAAACGGGTATGAATACTTTAAGGCACTGTATTTGAAAATTTAATTTAAAATGTGGTACAGATGGTAATCTCATTAATTTGGAATAAGTCATAAAATAGAAAATTTCACAATATTTTAGAACTTTGCATTTTTCTTGGGTAAGAATTTGAAGATTGCAATTCAGAGTGCTATTCCATGTGAGGTCCCTTGAAGCAGCTCCAAGGTAAGGTTGGTAATGTCTGGTCTTTGAAAGTGCTGAGGACAGCATTGAAAACACATATGTTAACGTTGTACACTGGTATTTTTTTTTTTTACTCTGTCTTATCTTCAATTGAATTATGGAAGCTTCATGTAGAGAGCAGCAGGAGATGTGCAGTATGACAGCAATCAGTAGAACACACATCTGTAGGAACGTTATTATGTTTTCCATAGAAAACAATTATAATATCTTCAAGGAAAATACTCTCCATGACCCATTCCATCCAGGACAGGCGATTTATTAAATTATCTACATTTATCATATTTTAACTCTCTTCCTGCTTTTAAGTTACTGCATCATTAAGGGTACTTTTACGCTAACGTTATTCTTTTCCGGCATTGAGTTCCGTCCTAGGAAAAGAACTGATCAGTTTTATCCTAATGCATTCTGAATGGAGAGAAACTATTCAGTATGGATCAGGATGTCCTAAGTTCAGTCTCTGCACGTTCTTTGGATGGAGAAAATACCGCAGCATGCTGCGGTATTATTTCCGTCCAAAACTCCAGAAAACTTGCCGAAATGCTGGATCGGGCATTAATTTACATTGAAATGTATTCTTGCCGGATACGTTCTTCCGGTCTGTGCATGCGCAGACCTTTAAAAATTAAAAATAAATAAATAACGGAGCCGTTTTTCCGGATGACAATCGGGGAGAGGGATCCGGTATTGCAATGCATTTGTTAAACAGATCTGCATCCGGATCAGTCTACGGATCTGTCTATTTGTCCATTTGCATAAAGATTGCCAGATCCCCCATTGTATAACAGACTACAAGTAATATATTGCCACAAAAACATAGAGATGAGCAAAGTTTTTAAAAATTTGATACAGCAGCTTTACTGAAGCTCCACAAGAAATTTGATTCATTACACACTAATTAGTCACAAATTGCTATAATTCAGGTAAACCCAAGCCACTCTGCCTAGAGTACGGCCACACAGGTCGGTTGTAGCCATGTTGCACTGAAGACCCGCAACCAATTAGTCCACAGCTGCCTTTTCGATTAATAATGAAGACCTCACTGTATGGTCAGTCTTCATTGTATATGGCCCTGTCACACCTTTAATGCACCTTTAAACAGGGGCTGTACCCACTTCTCCAACCCCAGCCCTTCTTCTGCCATCTGCTTTTCCTCCTTTTCCATATCGATGATAAAATGTCATCAGGAACATCCAGCTCCTACTCTCTTTGCATCTTGCTGACTTTTCTAGGACATGGAGACTTTGGGTCCATTTACATGTCCACAGTGTTTTGCGGATACGGATCCGCAAAATACCGGGCCAGCACCCCAATACAAATGCCTATTCTTGTCCGCAGCTGCAGACAAGAATAGGACATGTTCTATTTTTTTGCAGAGCCACGGACCAGAAATGCGGATGCGGACAACACACAGTGTTTTTCCGTCCCCGTTGAAAATAAATGTATCCACACCTGTTCCGCATTTGCCCAAAGTGCGGACGTGTGAATGCGCCCTTTGAAGGATGATTTGGAAGAAGTAAAGCCAGCAAAAGATGAGGATGGTCATCATTAAGACCTGGCTCCCCTAAGGGGTGCAGACTGGATTGTATGGGTTGGCACGCTGGCAGTAGAATAATAAAGGCTTCTATCTTATCGGTATTGAATTACATATCTTAGTTTACGGCTGATGTAGGAATCTAATAAATAAAGCTGTGTGTATGTATGTATGTATGTATGTATGTACTGTATGTATGTCCGCTAAAGGAATCCGCATCATTTCATTTACAATCACAAGATTTTGCACAGCCACCTCCTGTTACTCGGGGAATGTTTTGAGTGGAAATTTTCACCCAGCACTTTCCAATTATTTGCCATAAAATACCATTAGTAACCTAACTGCCAAACTACATGAGCCATCGTCTGTTGGCTGTTGTGGCAGTGATCTTTTCTGTAGGTTGTAGTGTAGTACAGGTCATTAATATGAGCTCTGATTGGTTGCTATAGGCAATGAAGGCTTATGTGTGAGTTAATATGATTAAGATTGCGATGCCTAGCCAATGTTGTTGTAGAGGGTGATATACCACAGTCATGTCACATGACCTTAAGTGTATACTAATTTTGTGGGGTTTTATATAATGTCAATTAAAGACAATAATGCCCCACTGTGAAGGTCTTTGTTAGGGAGGCAGGTGTTGTGTAGGTCACTGATAAAAAGGAGGTATGCTGTGGAGGTCAGTGTTAAGGGAGCGGGGTACTGTGAAGGTCACTGTTAAAGGAGGGTGGTACTGTGGCAGTTTAAAGGGCGGGCACTATGGAGGTTTCTGTTAAGGGGGCAGGGAAAGGTGAAAGTCACAGTTAAGGGGATGGTCTTCTATGGAGGTCTGTGTTAAGGGGCGGGGTGCTTTAGAGGTCCTTGTTAAAGGGACTGGCTCGTTTGGAAGTCCCTGTCAAGGGAGTGGGGTGCTGTGGAACTTACTGTTAAAGATGTGGGCTGCTGTGAAGGTCAAAGTTAATGGGGTGGGCTGCTGTGTAATCCAATTTTAAGGAGACGGGGCACTGTGAGGGGAGTAAGTGTTAACGTGTGGGGGGCTGTGGTATTCACTGTTAAGGGACGGGGTGCTGTAGAGGCCACAATTATGGGGGGGATACTGTCGATATCTTTTAATGACACACATAAAAATTAAATAAAATATAGTTGTGTGTAGCCAGGTCCTTTTGCTAGTAAGTAAATAAAACTGACGCAGAATAAGTCTCCCTACACTCTCCATGCATTCTGCCTTTGTAACACGTGCAATATAAGACAGAGTTCAGACTAAGCAAATATATTTCTACACTCAGAAGTGCATGACCATAAGGCAAATAAAGTTGGTAAAAAGATGGTCGCTGTACATCACAAAACTAACAGAAAAAACAAAAGGGGCTCATTCCAGAAATAGGAATGAAGGAAGCTCTTTGCCCACATTTTTGATCAAAAGTATGTCGGGCCCAAGTGCCACTTCACGGCGACTTCTGCACAAGGGTCCCTAACACTACAGATACTGCCTCTTATAGACTTACCAGTCTCCTTATTTTCAGGGCACTGCAGGAACCAGCTAAATTGCTTTTGTGCTGAGAAGTCCCAGGAACTTGGGCGTGGCTCAGTCCAAAAGAGGTGCCACCCTCAATATATACTATATGACAGAGTTCAGACTAAGCAAATATATTTCTACACTCAGAAGTGCATGACCATAAGGCAAATAAAGTTGGTAAAAAGATGGCCGCACAATACATCACAAAACTAACAGAAAAACAAAAAAGGGGCTCATTCCAGAAATAGGAATGAAGGAAGTTCTTTGCGCACATTTTTGATCAAAAGTATGTCGGGCCCAAGTGCCACTTCACGGCGACTTCTGCACAAGGGTCCCTAACACTACAGATACTGCCTCTTATAGACTTACCAGTCTCCTTATTTTCAGGGCACTGCAGGAACCAGCTAAATTGCTTTTGTGCTGAGAAGTCCCAGGAACTTGGGCGTGGCTCAGAGGCGGCCATCTTTTAACCAACTTTATTTGCCTTATGGTCATGCACTTCTGAGTGTAGAAATATATTTGCTTAGTCTGAACTCTGTCTTATAGTATATATTGAGGGTGGCGCCTCTTTTGGACTGAGCCACGCCCAAGTTCCTGGGACTTCTCAGCACAAAAGCAATTTAGCTGGTTCCTGCAGTGCCCTGAAAATAAGGAGACTGGTAAGTCTATAAGAGGCAGTATCTGTAGTGTTAGGGACTAGTGTTGAGCGAACAGTTCGAGAATAGTTCGGGTTCGTACCGAATTTTGGGGTGTCCGGCACCCGGACCCGAACCCGGACATTTTCAAAAAAGTTCGGGTTCGGTGTTCGTCGATTACTTCCCGCTTTCTGAAGGGCTGCACAGCAGCCAATCAGCTAGCGTTTTACTTCTTGCCCTAAGAGCCCATCACAGCCATGCCTACTAATGGCATGGCTGTGATCGGCCAAGTGCAGCATGTGACCCAGCCTCTATTTAAGCTGGAGTCACGTAGCGCCGCACGTCACACTGCTCTGATTAGTGTAGGGAGAGGACGCAGCTTCTGTCAGGGCGAGATTAGGCAGGTTAAAGTCAGCAACAGCACCTAATGAACGGATCAATTTACAGCTGAGAATCATTGAACTTCTGCTAGTTACTTGCTCGCTGGTTTTTAGGCTGCACAGAGCGTTTTTCTGTCACTTATTTTCTGGGTTAATCGGCGGCCATTTTGTGACTTGTGGTGCGCCAGAAGAAGCTGCCACCAAGTCCATCAATCCATCAATACTAGTTTTTTTTTTTGCTATATCCTACATCAGGGGCTTGGCTGTGCTAATTGTCACCCCTAGAAACTCAGGAAAGAAATTTCTATATTTTATTAAGGGGTTAAATACAATTGCCCAAATACCAATCCCTAAATCTGGTGTTCCAGCTTTGGTTAGACAAGTATAATACTGTCTGCTGTCTGGCAAAGGATAGATTATTTTCTGGGGTTAAATTCAATTGCCAAAATAGCAATACCATAAATCAGTGGTTTCAGCTGTGGCTGGCAAAATAGAATAGTGTCCGAGGTAACGCACACACGTACAGACGCACGTACACGATTCTTGAATAGTTGTATTATCGCGATAATAAAACTAACAGTGTAAAGTTGACTGTATTGCTCTAAGTTATATTCGTGCATCGAATGTAACTTCTATTACAGCACACCAATACTAAAACTGACTAAGAGACAGCTTTAAGTTCTATTCGAACGCGATTGCAACTTTGGAACTTAAAGTGGTGTACGATTTTAAAAGTTGAGTACTAAAAGTTGGAATCGCAATGCGATTCTTATGTATTCTACATCGCATTGCGATTACAACTTTGAGCTACCGATCACCATGGGAACGCCTCTCAGTAGAATGTACTGTCGGATGTGAGAATTAAGTTGAAATCGCAATGCGATTATTATAGCCTAGCTTAATCGCATTGCGTTTCAACTTAGCATTGCTAATAATTCCATCCATATTCGTTAACTTACTGACTTAGTAAGTAAACGATATGGATGGAATTATTTAGCAATGCTAAGTTGAAATCGCAATGCGATTAAGCAAATATATAAGAATCGCATTGCGATTTCAACTTAATTCTCAGATCCGACAGTACATTCTACTGGAGGAGGCGTTCCCATGGTGATCGTTAGCTCAAAGTTGTAATCGCAATGCGTTTATTGCGGTATATTATCCCTCTGGGTGTCTTTTACAGCCTTTTTAGTGCCCAAAAGTTCGGGTCCCCATTGACTTCTATGGGGTTCGGGTTCGGGATGAAGTTCGGGTTGAGTTCGGATCACGAACCCGGACATTTTCCGGAAGTTCGGCCGAACCTCTCGAACCCGAACATCCAGGTGTTCGCTCATCTCTATTAGGGACCCTTGTGCGGAAGTCGCCGTGAAGTGGCACTTGGGCCCGACATACTTTTGATCAAAAATGTGCGCAAAGAGCTTCCTTCCTTCCTATTTCTGGAATGAGCCCCTTTTTTGTTTTTCTGTTAGTTTGTGATGTATTGTGCGGCCATCTTTTAACCAACTTTGTAACACGTGCAGCCACCATTTTAGGGATACCCGATTTGTTACCCCAAAGTTCAAGGAAATTCAGATTAATTGCAAATCGACGTTTTCCTAAACATTACAAAAATACAAGCCAGCTAATATATAAACAAATTTTGCTTTGGGATACTCCTGAGTGTTATACATGTACTCCCCCCCCCGCCTTATCTTTGCCATGCAACCCACATTATTCTGGACTTCACTACAAAGAAGCCACGAGGCTGCTACCTCTTGGAGTAGTATTTGACTACTTATACATGGGTGTCAGGAGACACTGCTGTAGAGTACTAAGCGATCAGGCAAAACTGTAGTAATGTACATGCCTAGGTCAGAGGTCAGGGCAGGCAGAGTTCATCTGATCTGATAAACAGTCCGAGAGCAGGACCGGCAGCTCAGGGTCTGGGGAAGATTAGGGTGCACATGCTGGCCCATTTAGAGCCGAAGGGAGCATTAACATAGCATGGGCACAGGAAACCTAGGCCTCAGCCTACCTGGAGGAGAGGAAAGACAGTTATTACATATTCAGTAGATAAATGATCATTTGTTATTACAATAGCATGTGGTAAAAACTACAGCAGTAGGACTAGACTTGTGGTATTAGGACCATGGTCATTATTAGCAGCCAGGGCAACACCTGTTTTTCATGTCTAGGTTCCACAACACCTTGGAACTCCTGTCTATACTATAAGGCTAAATTCACACGACCGTACTATTTTTTTCCGTGTCCGATCCGCATCCGTTCCGCATTTTGCAGAATAAATGCGGACCCATTCATTCCTATGGGTGAATTAAATATGCGGACAACATTCAGTATGTTGTCCGCATCCGTGGTTCCGCCTTTATACTCCGCAAAAATATGAAGCATGTCCTATCATTGTCCACAGAAATCGTTCCTCAGCCCCATAGAAGTGAATGGATCCGCAAATTGCGGATGACATACGGAATGGTTTCCGTATGTCATCCGCAATTTGCGGATCTGTTTCCGTATTTTTATTATAATATTTTATTCTCTCCCTTTTTTTTCCTCATCCGTTTTTTGCGGACCATTTTTTGCAGATGACATACGGAAGACATTCTTCAGTATTTTGCGGACATGCGGATCCGTTTTTTGCGGATCCGCAAATACATACGGTCGTGTGAATGCAGCCTTAACTAGGATAGTTGTTGTCTATAACAGCATGTCCTCTTCCAGGGTCTCCTACTTTATTTCTCCTCTTTTTGTCATTTCTAATTCTTCTTTTCCAGATTTTTTATTTTTCTCTTTTGTCCAGTGATGGGTTATGGTGTATATGTTTTACTCAGAATTGGGGAGAGACAAGTTATTTGTTCACCTATGTAAGAGATGTAAATTTGCACCCTCCATACTGAAACACCTGTAAAACTAAAATACACCCAGATAATATTTTCATAAGGACCCTAAATAATATCATATAGAGCAGAACAATGCTGTTATACAGTTTACAATATAACCATACAAAGATCAAATAACATTCACACAACTAGTACAGCTCTCAAAACAAATATATTAAAGTACCACTAAAAATAATATTATTCCTTCCAGATGATACCTATATATAACATATACTGTACATAAAAAATACTGTCATATAACAAATGATACTTTGCAATAGATAAAAACCACCATAAAATAGTGTATATGAATAATGCTATGTGAAACAACAATCCTGTTCAATCATTTACTGCAATAATAATACTACAAGCATATTATAGATAAGGGTACTTTCACACTTGCGTTGGTGCGGATCCGTCTGTTTATTTGCACAGACGGATCCGCACCTATAATGCAAAAGTTTGTATCCGTTCAGAACGGATCTGTTTGCATTAGTTTTAACCACCTCAGCCCCCCTAGCTTAAACACCCTTAATGACCAGGCCACTTTTTACAATTCTGCACTACACTACTTTCACCGTTTATTGCTCCGTCATACAACTTACCACCCAAATTAATTTTACCTCCTATTTTTCTCACTAATAGAGCTTTCATTTGGCGGTATTTCATTTCTGCTGACATTTTTACTTTTTTTGCTATTTTACTTTTTTTGACGAAATTTTTGCAAAAAAATGACATTTTTCACTTTCTGTTGGAAAATTTGCCAAATAAAACTACATTTCTCTATAAATTTTTCTCTAAATTTATTGTTCTACATGTCTTTGATAAAAAAAAATGCAATAAGTGTATATGTATTGGTTTGGGTAAAAGTTATAGCGTTTACAAACTATGGTGCAAAAAAGTGAATTTCCGCACTTTGACTTTCTGAGCACCTGTCCTGTTTCCTGAGGTACTACAATGCCCAGACAGGAGAAACACCCCATAAATGACCCCATTTCGGAAAGTAGACACCCTAAGGTATTCACTGAGGGGCAGAGTGAGTTCATGGAAGTTTTTATTTTTTGTCACAAGTTAGCGGAAATTGATTTTTTTTTTCAGAAAATTTCATTTTCCGCTAACTTGTGCCAAAAAATCAAAACTTCTATGAACTCACTATGCCCATCAGCAAATACCTTAGGGTGTCTACTTTCCGAAATAGGGACACTTGTGGGGTATTTATACTGCCCTGGCATTTTAGGGGGCCCTAAAGCGTGAGAATCCAAATGCGTAAAAATGCACTGTGAAATCCTAAAGGTACTTATTGGATTTAGGGCTCCTTTGCGCATCTTGGCTGCAAAAAAGTGGCACACATGTGGTATCGCCACTTAGGGCCCCTAAAATGCCAGGGCAGTAAAAATACCCCAAATGTGACCCCATTTTAGAAAGAAGACACCCCAAGGTATTCTGTGAGGGGCATGGCGAGTTCATAGAAGATTTTTTTTTGGCACAAATTAGCAGAATTAGATTTTTTTTGTTTTTTCTCACAAAGTCTCCCTTTCCGCTAACTTGTGACAAAAAGTTTAATCTTTCATGGACTCAATATACCACCCAGCGAATACCTTGGGGTGTCTTCTTTTCAAAATGGGGTCACATGTGAGGTTTTTGTACTGCTCTGGCATTTGAGGGTCTCCGCAATCATTACATCTATGGCCAGCATTAGGAGTTTCTGCTATTCTCCTTATATGGAGCATACGGGTAATGAGATTTTTTTTCCGTTCAGCCTCTGGGCTGAAAGAAAAAATGAACGGCACAGATTTCTTCATTCGCATCTATTGATGTGGATGAAAAAATCTCTGCCAAAAAATATGCAAGAAAAAAAAAGAGGGGCCTGGCGATTGCCAGGACATAGGGGCTCCGCCCAAACATCCCTAACCACTTTAGCTCCTATGTCCTGGCAAACGTGATTTCTCCATTCACATCGATCAATCGATCGTTGTGGAGGAAGACATCTTTGCCAGATTTTTGATACAAAGTGTTTGCCAAAGCATATGAACTCCAACACCTCTCCTCAGCTCATATGCCTGGGCAAACGTACCTGTACTGCAGAGGAGAAATCTCGTTTTGCAGCGCCGCATACAGGGCCGGACTGGGGATAAAAACCAGCCCTGGAAAAAGTTGCATACCAGCCCCGGAAAAAGTTGCATACCAGCCCCAAACACACACGCCGCGAAAGGCGTGTATGTATGTGTATGTATATATATATATATATATATATATATAATTATATACACACACACAGGCCGGGCCTTTCCCTAGCGTTGCCGTGACTTGGCCTCTGCGCAGTGGCAACTCTAGGAACAATATATGGGAGGCACATAAGATACCACAGTCAAAATGGGGGGGCACTAATAATTTTCCCCACTTAAATTCATACAACTGAAAAAAAACGAAATAAGTATATATAAATTCAAAATACGAGAGTATTGCGGTATGCAGGGATACATTTATAATAAAATAATTTACTTACAAAAGAACCTATTCCATCTTCTGCTGTGCTGTCCTCTGCTTGCTTCCACGGATCTTCCCTCTTTTCAATCTGTCCTCAGTGCGCAGGGCAGGCACACTGCTATGGGGATCTGTGGATGACACACTGTTATGGGGGATCTGTGGATGACACACTGTTATGGGGGATCTGTGGATGATACACTGCTATGGGGATCTGTGGATGACACACTTTTATGGGGGATCTGTGGATGACACACTGTTGTGGGGATCTGTGGATGACACACTTTTATGGGGGATCTGTGGATGACACACTGTTATGGGGATCTGTGGATGACACTGTTATGGGGGATCTGTGGATGACACACTGTTATGGGGGATCTGTGGATGACACACTGTTATGGGGGATCTGTGGATGACACACTTATGGGGGATCTGTGGATGACACACTTATGGGGGATCTGTGGATGACACTGTTATGGCGGAATCTATGGATGACACTGTTATGGCGGAATCTGTGGATGACATACTGTTATGGGGTACTTTTACACCTGCGGCATGGCTATCCGACCTATCCGGGCTGTTCACCCTCCTGATCCGCCATGCCGCAAGTACCCGTGCACTGCCGTGCTGCTGCTCTGTCCCCATTGACTATAATAGGGGCAGGGGCGGAGCTATGGTGCAGCATGGCAGAGATCGCCGGACTAAAAGTCGGACATGCAGTACTTTTTAGTCCGGCGATCTCTGCCGTGCTGCGCCATAGCTCCGTCACCTGCCCCTATTATAGTCAATGGGGACAGAGCAGCAGCACGGCAGTGCACGGGTACTTGCGGCATGGCGGATCAGGAGGGTGAACAGCCCGGATAGGTCGGATAGCCATGCCGCAGGTGTGAAAGTACCCCATAACAGTATGTCATCCACAGATCCCCATAACAGTGTCATCCACAGATTCCCCATAACAGTGTCATCCATAGATTCTGCCATAACAGTGTCATCCACAGATCCCCCATAACAGTGACATCCACAGTGCCCCCATAACAGTGTGCCAGTAGCCGTCCCCTTTAGTGCCAGTAGCCCCCTTTATGTGCCAGTAGCCCCCTTTATGTGCCAGTAGCCGTCCCCTTTATGTGCCAGTAGCCGTCCCCTTTAGTGCCAGTAGCCCCCTTTAGTGCCAGTAGCCCCTTTAGTGCCAGTAGCCCCTTTATGTGCCAGTAGCCATCCCCTTTATGTGCCAGTAGCCCCCTTTATGTGCCAGTAGCCCCTTTATGTGCCAGTAGCCCCTTTAGTGCCAGTAGCCCCTTTAATGTGCCAGTAGCCTCCTTTATGTGCCAGTAGCCCCTTTATGTGCCAGTAGCCCCTTTATGTGCCAGTAGCCCCTTTAGTGCCAGTAGCGCCCTTTATGTGCCAGTAGCCCCGTTTGGTGCCAGTAGCCCCTTTAAGTGGCAGTAGCCCCCTTTAAGTGGCAGTAGCCCCTTTAAGTGGCAGTAGCCCGCTTTAAGTGGCAGTAGCCCCTTTATCTGCCAGTAGCCCCTTTATCTGCCAGTAGCCCCTTTAGTGCTGCCAGTAGCCCCTTTAGTGCTGCCAGTAGCCCCTTTAGTGCTGCCAGTAGCCCCTTTAGTGCTGCCAGTAGCCCCTTTAGTGCTGCCAGTAGGCTACTGGCAGCACTAGAGCTACTGGCTGGCACTAAAGGAGCTACTGGCAGCATGAGGGCTACTGGCAGTAGCCCCTTTATCTGCCAGTAGCCCCTTTAGTGCTGCCAGTAGCCCCTTTAGTGCTGCCAGTAGCCCCCTTTAGTGCTGCCAGTAGCCCCATTTAGTGCTGCCAGTAGCCCCAAGAAAAAAAAAAAGAACACTTATACTTACCTCCAGCGATGCGATGCAGGCCTCTTCCGGCCTGTGTCTCGAGCTGTACGGCTCCGGCGGCGCGATGATGTCATCGCGCCGCTGAGCCGGCCTCTGATAGGCTGCCAGCCTAGTGCTGGCAGCCTATCAGAGGAACAGGAGAGGTCACGCCTCTCCTCCTCTGCTGCTGCTCACGACGGAGATGAGCGCAATGCAGCGCTCATCTCCGTCGCCACTGGAGCCCAGTGTGCCTGCGGCCGCCGGCCGGCCGTGCGGCAGTCAGGGCTACCGGCCTACCGGGAATTTTCCCGGTATCCCGGTAGGCCAGTCCGGCCCTGGCCGCATACATCGACTTCACGTGTCTTCTGACAGCAGCACAATGCTTCTCTCAGAATGCACATCAGTGCTGCAGCGTTTTCGTCGGTTGGTCCATTGGTCTACCTGGAAAATAAAGGGTAGTTAGGGGAAAAAAAAAAAAAAAAAAGAAGACAAAACAGGCAGCAGGCTCATGAACTTGAACGTTACAAACTTTATAAAACCTGAACATAAACCGTTTTTTATAAAACCTGAACATCAAAACTTTTAAAACCTGAACTAACTCAAGATTTCTTTTTCTTGCTACCTGTTTAATTTAATTTTTTTTTTTTTTACCATTTCACTCTTTATTTTCCTAGCAGAAACCTCTCCTTTCCCATGGGACAATGTGTAAAGTGTAAATCACACAGAGATGGTGTGAAGGACATTATGCAGTTTATCCTAAGTGAAAGGAGACAGTTCTACTGTTTCACATTTCTGCTGTAGCACACCAGCACCCCTATATGTTAGGGTCTCTCAAAACCTAGTATCCTGAGAGACCCTAGAGCCTGATTGTAAAAACTACCTGTGTTGTGCTGTCCCTACGTCCCTAAGTGTACCTGAGTGTGGTACTTCTGGAAACACTCCCCTAGGCATAGGGCAGGGTGGTCAGGACAGTCAAAACAGAAATAATGGGTGTCACGCCTTATTCCACTCCTGCTACAGACACGACATCTTTTTCGGGGTGGCGGTTGGGTTGAGGTACCAGCAACGACATTGGGGAAATGTCGCTCGTGTAGACGGCTCACTACACTGGGGTTTGGGGCCACAGAACCTCCTGGATACAGGAGGTTCTCGATGATCTCTTCCTGAAATTTGAGGAAGGATCCTGTTCTCCCAGCCTTACTGTAGAGAACATAACTATTATACATAGCCAATTGAAATAAATATACAGACACCTTCTTATACCAGGGTCTGGTGCGGCGGGAAATCAAATACGGGGCCAACATTTGGTCATTGAAGTCCACCCCTCCCATGTGGAGGTTATAGTCGTGAACTGAGAGGGGCTTTTCAATGACACTGGTTGCCTGTTCAATTTGTATTGTCGTGTCTGCGTGAATGGAGTAGAGCATGTAAACGTCATGCTTGTCTCTCCATTTCACCGCGAGCAGTTCTTGGTTACACAAGGCAGCCCTCTCCCCCCTTGCAAGACGGGTGGTAACAAGCCGTTGGGGAAGCCCCGGCGACTAGGTCGCACGGTGCATCAGCAGCCAATCTGTTCTAGGAACAAATGCCTGAAGAGGGCCACACTTGTGTAGAAATTGTCCACATAAAGATGGTACCCCTTGCCGAATAAGGGTGACACCAAGTCCCAGACTATCTTCCCACTGCTCCCCAGGTATTTAGGGCAACCGACCGGCTCCAGGGTCTGATCTTTTCCCTCATAGATCTGAAATTTGTGGGTATAGCCTGTGGCCCTTTCACAGAGCTTATACAATTTGACTCCATACCGGGCGCGCTTGCTTGGGATGTACTGTTTGAAGCCAAGGCGCCCGGTAAAATGTATCAGGGACTCGTCTACGCAGATGTTTTGTGCGGGAGTATACAAATCTGCAAATTTCAGGTTGAAGTGGTCTATAAGGGGCCGAATTTTGTGGAGCCGGTCAAAAGCTGGGTGGCCTCTGGGACGGGAGGTGGTGTTGTCGCTAAAGTGCATGAAACGTAGGATGGTCTCAAATCATGTCCTGGACATGGCAGCAGAGAACCTGGGCATGTGATGAATTGGGTTCGTGGACCAATATGACCACAATTCATGTTTTTTTGTCAGGCCCATGTTGAGGAGAAGGCCCAGAAAAGTTTTACATTCGGAAACTTGGACTGGTTTCCACCGGAAAGGCTGGGCATAGAAGCTTTCCGGGTTGGCGTTTATAAATTGAGTGGCATTTGTTTCTGCCACGACTAGGTCAAAGAGCTCCGCAGTGAAGAACAGCTCAAAAAACCCCAGTGCCAATCCGATCTGAGCTGTCTCCACCCGAACTCCTGACTGGGCGGTAAAGTGGGAACTAATGGTGCGGCTGAAGATGGGGGCTGCCAATCAGGGTTTGCCAGAACCTCAGGGATTCTAGGAGCTCTACGGGCCTGTCTGCACGGTGGCTGCGACGGGGGAACTACTGCACGTGCCACCGTACCAGCTTCAACTGCCCTTCTGGTGCTCGCCACTTCACCATGTTGTACGGCAGTGCTGGTAGTAGGTCCAGGATGGGCTGCGCTGCTGGTGTATGCCTCACCACGTAATCCGGCAGCGCCAGCCCCACTCTGCTGCTCTTGAAACGGAACCTGCGCTACCTGTGGTCTAGGGACACGGGGCCGGGTACGCCTGGTGGTATCAGGGACCTCAACCTACTCGGCCGAACTTTGGGTCAGACTGCCACTGCTTTCTACAGGTTCATATTCTGACCCGCTAGATTCGTCAGATGAGGGTTCCCATTCCTCATCCAACTGGGTCAGAATCCTGTAGGCCTCTTCAGGAGAATACTCCTTATTTGACATTTGGACGACTAAATTTAGGGGGTATTCCCTGAGACTACCTGTGGCAAAACCAACCTCGCCACTGGGTTTTGGAGGAGACAGATTGCCAGCCTCTTGCCCCAGGATTATGGCGTCTCTCATCAGCCCATGCTAAACTTAAACCCCATGGCGATTTGACTGTGTTTGTGGCATCTGAGCGCTGTTTGGATATATTGAGCTCTCAGATCCAAGCCATCTGGGGATATGTTAAATGTATGTGTGTACTGTAAAGGGTGGGACATTGTATATTGAATAGTGATGTCTGTCCTATCGTCCCCACGTGTGTATTCACTATTTTCCTTTGTCCTGAGAGATAATGGAATGACTCCTCGGTTGTCTCCAGGACAAAAGACATTGTGTATTCTCCTGCCTGTGATTATTACATTAACACATGTAGGGTAATTGTATCACAGGCAGAGGGGAGGAATATGCTGGGTGTGGTTGTCCCTATTGTCCAATTGTGTGTGATTGGCTGCTGTATCCCCTGTGTCTCATTCTTCCTTCTGGTCCCCTAGGGGAGTGTCCACCAGGTGGGAGACCTGGATAAATACTGGGCAGGTAGCCCTCAATAAAGTTGGTATTCCTGTTTAACCATCAATACGGAGCCTCGTCTCGTACTTGGGGGAATTGCTACTTTAGAACGTTCTTTTGCCTGTTCCAGGAGAGGAGGACTTCGTATGGTTCCAGTTCGGTGGATTCCAGTGGTTGTGGGTTGCTGTGCTCTTCGCCAAGGGAATCGCCCGAACGGTATTAACCCTCACTATACCGGGTTATATCGTAACACTACCCAAGAAAAAAAGCAAGCCTGTCTTACAAATGGGAGGGTAGCGAAGTACAGAAGCCGCTGCGATTGATAAAAAATATCAAAACTGATTTTTTTATCGCCGCAGCGCTTGTGAAGTGATTGTGCAATGATTACGCTAACGCTAACTACCTACCAAAGGGGCCTAAACTAAATCTAAACCAAACAGTCAATACTAGTGAAAAAAAAAGTGACTTACAGTTTACACTGATCACTGTTTTCCCTTTCACTAGTGATTGACAGGTGATTGAAAGGGGTTATCAAGGGGTTAATTGGGGTAATGGGGGGGTGATCAGGGTCTATGTGGAGTGTGCTTGGTGTACTTACAGTAGAGGTGTGCTCTCTCCTGGGTCCAACCGACGAAAAGGACCCAGGAGAGGGCACAGAAGCCATTTAATGCATTATATTTATAAATATAATGCATTATATGGCTTGTAATTCGTTTTTTGAACATCACCAGCCTGCCAGTGCCGATCATTGGCTGGCAGGCTGGTGACGCTCTTCTTCTGAGCAGCTCCTGACAGTCTGTGCGCCTGTTCAGGCGCACAGATCGCGTCAACGAGGAACAGAAGGACCGTCGAGATCACGCGATCTTGCGTGCGGCGGTCCTAAAGTGGTTAAAGAAAAATGACAAAGTCCAAAACGGATCCATTTTGAATTACATTGAAAGTCAATGGGGAACGGATCCGTTTTCAAATGCACCATATTGTGTCATTGAAAATGGATCCGTCCCCATTGACTTACATTGTAATTCAAAACGGATCTAATAGGCTCCACATCTTCAGATGGACACCAAAATACAGCAAGCTGCGTTTTGGTGTCCGCCTCTAAAATAGAATAGAAGCGGAACGGAGCCTAACTGATACATTCTGAACCGATCCTTATCCATTCAGAATGCATTGGGGCTTAACTGATCCGTTTTGGACCGTTTGTGAGAGCCCTGAAACGGATCTCACAAACGGAATCCAAAACGCTAGTGTGAAAGTACCCTAAGCTGTATAAATTAATGCTAGAAAATATACCGGTTTCAAAACAAGGGCTCAGGTATTTCTGTAATTTTGATTGATTCCAACAGAAAGAATTACAGTATATGTGCCTTGTTCGCTCCAGTACAGTGTATGGAGACAGTAATGGGCATGCCTGGCCTGTTCCCTTCTGCTTTATATGATGGAGCAATCACTGATGGCAAAGGTATTGGAAAAAATATGATGGAGTTCATAGGACCCACTAGGTGGGGTTCCATAAAGCAACCTAAAAACATGACATAAATATCAATATTCAGAATACCCTTTTAATTCCACTGTATATTTAAATCCTGAAATGTTATAAAATGTTATTGAAAAGCTGAGATTTCCTTTATTGATTATTTTTTTTTAGCATCAACATATTCCGTAGTGCTTTCCAGACATTATCATGAGCATCCCCAAAGGCCCTCACAATCTAGGTTTCCTATGAGTATGTCTTTGGGACACCAATGAAAGTTATGTCTGCGGGGCGTGTTGTGCCACTAAGTTCCACTGTGTAGCACTGCTAAGCTCCTCTCCAGAGCAATGCTATGTTCTGCCCAAATCACACTGCTAATATGGTGCACACACACACACAGTATATAATGCCCCTTTATGTCTTGCTCACACAGTAAGATGCCCTCTTTTATGCCCAGAAGAGTATAAAACCCTATGGGCCCCCTTTTGTGCCCAAAACACAGATTAATGCTCCCATGTGTTCCCCCAACACAATATGGTGCTCCTTTAGTGAGTAAATACTCACCTAGCCCATATTCCCAAGAAGGAAGGAGCAGCTTTGTCGCTCCAGATGCGCTCAGGTCTGTCCAGTGGCTAGGAGCAGCAGATGTAATTACATCATTTCATTGCACCTTCCAACACCACACCGCCAGTCACTGTGTGAATGGTGGAGCAGGAAGCTGACGGCTTCCTTTTTCATCATTGTATTCAACAGTATCTGCACCACAGATGCAGTTGACATAGATGCCTGCTGCCAAGGGGCAGAAGGAGCCCCCCTCATCTCCACACAATTGCATGCTCCATGTAGTAGCCAAATCTGCACTGTAAAGATCTACTGCTTTTATAGCTATACCGCACAAGTAATTTAGAAGAGATTTTATATTTAATGACATTTCTGGTAGGAAGTTCCTTCAAATATTCAATGCTGTCTTGGCTGACGCTGTGATAAAGAGCTTTCATTTTAGTGACTCGCAGATGAGCAGGTGTTATTGGCATTACCCCTCATTATACTGCCAAGGATATTTAGTTCACATTAAGTTCAGCCCGTTATATTTCCATGGGTTACTGGCAGAAATCTCTGCAATCCCAGTATATTAGTTAGTAAATTGGAAGAAGCCACATGAAGTGTATTATTCTGTCGTTAGCATGACTCACAGCTAGTGTCTGTATATGTCATGTTTAGAGGAGATGTCTTAACAATTGCTATTTTGGAAAACCACTAGTACACTATGAAGGGGGCTGCTTGTCTTCCAAGCTTACATGTCTGCGACTTCAAGTCATTTTAGAGTTCCGTTTGTAGATAAATGTCAACAATAAACCAAATTCTGTACACAGGGCTCATTCCATGGTTCCATTTATTCACATGGAATACTTGGTCTAGCCAAGTTGTTTCATGTCCTCTTGAAGAAACCTGAGCAAAGCTCATACAAGTAAATGCAATATAAATGTTAGTGTTGACTGTAAAATCATGAACAGACTTGATCAGGATTCAGCAGGAAAATGACTCTTCCTACTTAAAATGAATAATTATTACAGATGGAATTTCATGTGGTTTAGTGCATAGCTAAAACCTGAGTCAAAATATCACTTGGGTCCTTTGGGGCAACTTTCTTGATGGTGTTGTTGCTCATATTTGGTCTCCTACTTATTTGCTAATGATCAGCACTATAGCCAGACAGAGAGTGTTCCACCGGAATACCAGGGGATTGTTTTCCGTAAGTACAAACTCTAGACCCCAAAGGTCTAGCAGAAGAAAACCCCATTTGGAGCTGAGTTTGATGCCAATCACTTGACACTACAGTTTGCTATTTCTGAAGTGATTGAGTAGAATGGGTGGTACAGCACCCTGAATGCATTCCACACTATACAGTACATCCCTGTTTTCCACTTGAGAGGACAACTTTTTTAAAGGTAGCCACCAAGGGTAAATGAAGTATTACATGTTATCCATTTAAATAAATGGCAGCCCATGTACTACATTTAAGCTGCTCTTATTTAGCAGCTATGGAACATCGTAGAAGATGAATATGGAAAACTTAGATTTATAAGATGATTCCTCTAAAGTACTTGCTACAAAGCAGTACCGTAGCTAGAGGAAACCGCAAAACACGTTGTATTTTGCTTTCCGTCCTGGGATGCAGATGCAAAACGGATCCGGTATTACCCTAATGCAAGTCAATGGGGACAGATCCGTTTTCTCTGCCACAATCTGCCACAATAGAAAATGGATCCGCCCCCCATTGACTTTCAATGGAGTTAATGACGGCTCCGTCTTGGCTATAATAAAGATATGTTAAAGATAATACAACCGGATTCATAACTGATGCTACAACTGATTGTTGTATTATCAGTAACTGAAGCGTTTTTGCTAGACCCTGCCGGATCTAGCAAAAATGCTAGTGTGAAAGTAGCCTTAGCTCACTTCACCCTATATCTAAACAAACTGGTCCAGGCAAAGTGGCTAGTGGCAACCCCTATCGCAACTAGCACCAGGGCACATGCTCCATTGCCCCCCACCACCCTCATCCCCGAGCTACACCCCTGGACAAATTGGATGATTGGGTAGAATGGGTGGTGATGACTGTAACACCTATTTTTCATGGGGTTTAGGTTAGTTTGGAGGTTGATAAGCAGTAACATGTACATGTAGTGCCCATTAGTTTAACTTTATATTTCACATAATGGTTCATATGTCCGTTACATTTCCAAAATATGTATGCATGTAGTCAATAAAATAAAAGTGATGCAGTACATCAAAGACAGAGAAGGCAAAAAATATCCACTTAAAGGAAGAAATTATTACCATGAGCTATAGGGAAAGAGCACTATCTCTGGCCCTGGCGATTTTATATCTGCTCCCTGTTTATACAGTACTTGTGGAAGCGGCATGATATTATCATTGTGGATACCTACTGCCCACACTTTTGGGAGGTGATGCATGTCTGGGCCTACTGCCAATTGGGATATTAACAGCTTGCTTTTAGAATAAAGCAGTCTAAATGCTATCCGGTGATATAACAGAATAAAGAGTCTGGAATGTATGCCAGTTGGGAGTTACCCTGTTCTGCAACCTGGTCTAACAGAAAGATAGACTCAGTATACAGTATGCAGCTTATTATTCTACTGTATATCAAAGCCTACAAAGAAGGAGAGTAGATAACGTTCAAATGTGTAATTAAAGGCAATCTGTCAGCTACTTTGGTTATATGTAACTAAAGCCAGTATAGTATAGCGGTGTGTACAATTATTTCAACAATACTTTTGTGTGGATAATGCATGTAGCTAAAGGCCCAAAAATGAAGCTTGTTAATTATACTAATGAGCCTCAAAGTCCCCAATGGGGAGCGAATAACTGTTCCAAGATCCAGTGTCGAACTGAGGTGCCTAGGGCCCACCAGTAAAATTTATTTCAGGGGCCCTGCGTATGGATACATTAATTATTTCCGGCTCCCACAAAAGCAGACAGCAGCAAGACGATGATTGATTATGAGGGTCCCTGCAGCGACTTTGAGAGGGTAGGTCACTGGTAAAAGTGAATACTGTCGGGCCTGTCTCTGTACCTATAAGACTTCTCAGCCACCTGATACAGCTATAATAAGAAGCTGGGTAGTTTCTTAAATAATCTACCCAGTTTTTTATATGAACATACGTAGGCTGGTTGAGGTGCTGTACACTATTTATCTATATGTAGTACAGTAAGTCTACTGTGTCATGTGCTACTTGTGCAGGAGGTAGTAGACTAGGGGCCAACCTGTACCCCTGTGGGCCAGGAGCCCAAGCCCACCTCCTGATAGAGTACACATCCTCCACCTGTAAGCGCCCAAACCCACCTTTCCCCTTGTGCCCAGTAATTCCCTTCTAATGCACCTCTCTCCCTGGGATATTATCATCTTCTTTAAACTCTGCCCGCCTTGACAACTTGTCTCTCTGTGATATCTCATGAAAGCACGAAATTAAATCAGTGAAGCTACATTGCATGCGCCGAGAGACTCTAGTATCAGGCTTATGGTGTCATAGTGCATGGTGCCTGCCCTGTAGCTTTACTAAGTCAGATGCCCAGTGCAGGAACTGCGCGAGTGTAGGCCGTTGATTGTTCTGTGCTTGCGCTTGAGAGGTGACCAGGAGGGCATTGTTTAAAGAAGATGGCCTCTTAAAGGAGGTGGTCTTAGGCTCCTAGAACAGTTAATCACACCCCACTTGGCACGTGGAGGCTCATTAGCATAACTAGGAAACTTAATTTTGGGTGCTTAGCTACATTGATTAACCACATAAATATCATTGGTATCATTGAAATGATGGTACACACTGCTATATTACATTGGATTTAGTCATATACAGCTAAAGTATCTGAGAGACTCCCTTTAAAATTGCCTTTATTAAAGGGGCTTTCCCATCTCAGACAATGGGGCATATCACTATGATATGCCCCCATTGTCTGATAGGTGCGGGTCCCACCGCTGGGACCCGCACCTACAATGAGAACGGAACAGTAGTAAAGTCCTCCAGCCACAGCGCTCTCCGCTTCTTTTTTGTTGTACTGTAGGTGCGGGTCCCAGTGGTGGGACCTGCACCTATCAGACAATGAGGGCATATCCAAGCGATATGCCCCCATTGTCTGAGATGGAAATACCCCTTTAATATTTAATAAAAATACATCTTAAATGATTGCGACAACAGAAAATAGAATGTGATCCAAGGGTCATCAAGTATTAAATAAATTGGACCAAATTGACATGTCACCAGTAATCTTGTGCATAATCAACGATAATAAATAATAAAGTGCATAAGTGCAATATGTAAAATTAAATACAGTAAAAAGATCACAAGGGCGGCGTCCAATCTGACATGCATTCTGGCAGAGTGCCTTTATCTGGGGTGGTGCTCAAATGACTGAGACATCTACTTAAGTGGCAATGAGCCCATCACTGGATTGCTGACTCATATGAGAATCTTTAAGATGTAGCTACCAATGAGTCACACTTTGTCAATCATCCTTAGATATGATCTATGTAAGGTGCAATGTGGAAGAATGAAGAACATAGCACATTGGTGAGCAAAATACGAGTAAAGTGCATAAAATGTGCAATACGTAGGTATGAAATGTAAAAATTGTGTGATTAGAAATGCAACATAAATAACAATATAGTTAAAACTATAAAAATTCATGACGTGAAAGAATAAATATATGATGCAAACTAAGTGCATATGGACAAGATGGGTAAACATCAAAGTCTTTAAAAAGGCATAAAATAAATGCAGGTTGTAAACACATTAATTACCGTATCTTATAGTGTTGAGCCTAAAAAAAATTGTCCAAATAAAAAGCAGCCTTCATATCTCAAAAGAGATGATCAGTTTTATCTTGAAACAACTTCTAAACAGGAGGAAAATTAAACTGTATAACTCATGCATAGTACCAATGTAGAGAATAAAAGGAATACAATTAAGAATATGTAAAGAAAAGGAAATTATTTAGTATTCCCAAACACAATGAATACCCAAGCATACAGTTCCTCAGACTTTTCCAGTTTTCAAACTTGATAAAGTGCACAGGAACATTATTGTGAACAACCTACTTTAAGATTATAGGCTAGTCAAATTGCATGCACAAATAACCATCACAATCCTGTTTAACCACTTCCAGACCAGGCCATCCTGACCGGGCCTAATTTTGCTAATCTGACATGCGTCACTTTATGTGGTAATAGCTGTGGAACACTTTTACTTATCCAAGCCTTTCTGAGACTGTTTTCTCGTGACACATTGTACTTCATGACAGTCATAAATTTGAGTCAATATATTTCACCTTTATTTATGAAAAAATCCCAAATTTACAAAAAGTTTGAGAAATTCGCATTTTTCTAGATTTCAATTTCTCTGCTTTTAAAACAGAAAGTGATACCTCATAAAATATTCATTAATTAACATTCCCCAAAATGTTTACTTTATATTGGCATAAGTTTGTAAATTACATTTTATTTTTTTAGGACGTTAGAAGGCTTAGAATTTTAGAAGTAATTCTTAAATTTTTTAAGAAAATTTCCAAAACCCACTTTTTTAGGACCAGTTCAGGTCTGAAGTAACTTTGTGGGGCTCACATAGTGGAAACCCCCCATAAATGACCCCATTTTAGAATCTACACCCCTCAAGTTACTCAAAACCGATTTTGCAAACTTTGTTAACCCTTTAGGTGTTCCACAAGAATTTTTAATTTTTAATTTTAATCCATTTTTTTCTTTAACACATTGAGGATTAACAGCCAAACAAAGCATAATATTTATTACCCTGATTCTGCGGTTTACAGAAACACCCCACATGTGGTCGTAAACTGATGTAAGGGCACACGGCAGGGCGCAGAAAAAAATGAGCGCCGTATGGTTTTTGGAAGACAGATTTTGCTGAACTGGTTTTTAGATGCCATGTCCCATTTGCCCCACTAATGCACCCTTACAGTAGAAACTCCCAAAAATTGACCACATTTTGGAAAATACGGGCTAACGTGCCAGTTTTGTTGGTACTATTTTTGGGTACATATGATTTTTGATTGCTCAACATTACATTTTTTGTGAAGCAAGGTAACAAAAAAATGGCTGTTTTTGCAATGTTTTTATTTTTTAAAACATTTATCTAACACGGTAGATCATGCACTATTTTTATAGATCAGGTCGTTACGGATGAAATGATATCAAATATGTCTACTTTCTTTTTTTGTTTGTTTCAGTTTTACATAATAAAGCATTTTTTTTTTATTTGTTTTTGTGTCTCCATTTTCTGAACGCCATATTTTTTTTATTTTTCGGCCAATCATCTTGTGCTGGGGCTCATTTTTTTCAGGAAGAGTTGATGTTTTTATTGGTATAATTTTTAGGTGCATATGATTTTTTGATCATTGATTATTACACCTTATGGGGCAAGGTGACCGAACAATTGGTTGTTTTAGCACAGTTTTTATTTATTTATTTTTACAGAGTGATATTTTTGCGGAAATACCTAATATGTATACATTTCTTATTTATTTAAGTTTTACACAATAATAGCATTTTTGAAACAAAAAAAAATGATGTTTTAATGTATCCATAGTCAGAGAGCCATAGCTTTTTTATTTTTTGACCGATTGTCTTAGTTAGGGTCTCTTTTTTTGCGGGATGAGGTGACAGTTTTATTGGTACTATTTTGGGGGTCATACACCATTTTGATCGCTTGGTGTTGCACTTTTTGTGATGTTAGATGACAAAAAATTGCTTTTTTTATTTTATTTTTATTACGGTGTTCATGTGAGGGGTTAGGTCATGTGATATTTTTATAGAGCTGGTTGTTACGAATGCGTTGATACCTAATATTTATACTTTAACACAATAATAGCATTTTTTAAACACGAACTCGGCAATACCAAATATGTCTATTTATTTATTTTCTCTATTTTTTACATTTCTTTTTATTACTTAATTGGGGATATTTTTTTTTTACATGTAAAACCTTTTTTTAACACTTTTTTTAAATTTTACATACAAGACCTCTGATGGACATTTAACTTTATATATATATTTTTTTCACTATTGGTGAATTTCTCCTGTAACTAGGGCTGACATAGTAGCCCCAGTTACAGGGGAAATACAGCCCCTAGAGAGGCTTTACAGCAAAACACAACTTCACAACTGTGAAAGACCCGACAGCTCCTGCACTCTCCCGGCACCGGTGGTCACATGACCACCGGGCCGGGACAGAAGTGCATAGCTCTGCACACACAGTGTTCAGTGAGCGCTGTGTATGCAGCAATCTAGAAGGCAGGGACACCTGGGAACTGTCCCTGCCTTCTCTCTGGGTTGCCCTGCTGTCACTGACAGCAGGCTACCCGCTCGGCAGCTGCACGATTAGCGTGCAGCTGCCATCTCTGAATGTACATTTTAAAAAGTCCATTCAGAGATAGACAACTGCCCATAGGACATTTATATCCTATGGGCGGTCGTCATGTGGTTAATTAACAGGATTCTCAACCAGACCGGCCAATTTCAAGAAGCCTAATTCATGATATCTAGAAGAAGAATTAATCTGAATTATAACACAGTTCAGCTATAGGACACACTTTTCTCAAGTCTACTCAAGGTACTCTTCTAGGCCCAGTGTAACAATGCTATTTCTTCACAAAACTACAGAACTGGTATTCCCCTATAGCAGACGTATTTCCTAGGTACTAATGGTGTCTCTCAGTACTCACATACCCCATAGACTTACAGCAATGCTGAAAGGTATAACAGTTGGATGAACAGTGGCAGGCAACAAATATATACAGAAGTTACTCACTGACAGATGATAGGAACCAAATTAAGATGGCAAATGGATTATAGCACAAAGAAATGAAGGAGGTGGCAGTCAGGCAATAAAGTAAATATAAGACGGCGATGATATACAGATTGGAATTGAGAGCAAAATAATAGACACTGACATTGATGACATTAATCTGAATGCTACCCCAGCAAAACAGCAATAAGGATCTAGAATGCAGAGACAAAAGAAAGACCAAGTAAGCAAAAAAATACTAGAATCCACAGGGATACAACAAACTTCAATACTGACAGCAACAGTCCCAAACTACACTGACAACACAAAATACTCGAATAGAATGCTAGGAATGCAAAGAATGTTGGTAAACATGCACTGAGCTCATGCTATACCAAGCAACTAATGAGCAGAAAGTATATACATTTAAAGAAAAGCTGACTAATAAAAAACACCTCACTAAATCTACTAAGCTGAGCATGGCCTCTTAGAGATCAGGTGCAAGGCAGTCACATAGTAATTCTCCTAAGTGATGTCAGTATACAAGAGAAGATGGAACAGCAAGGAAATCTCTGCTGCCTGTATAACATCCCAGACTTAAGTGCACATTTGTTGTCTGGTAATTCATTCTTAGGGTAAAGCTGGTTCAAACCTGGCAGAAAAATAATATATTGGAGCGGGTACTTACCAGCAGTAATTCACAACCATCTAACCTGGTCAAGGGCTCCAATGGGCTCACAATTTTTCAATATGCGTAACGCTTCTATGGTACTGTTAGTTTTGATCTTTGGACACATGGTAGGATAAAATGGTTCAAATCTATATTTCAAAACATTACATAATTAACATTTCATAGAATAACATTAGCTTTGGAAAGTAAAAAAAAAAAAATGTAATACTTTGGTAACTGCCACTTAAATGAGACCCCTCCTCCAAACCTATATAATTAAGATGTAAGTAGAACATTTTAGATTTGGGGTCAGGAGATCATATAAGTGAGGCCTCCCTAATTATAACTGAGTCTCTGTATTCAAACTATCCAGTTGAATGGTCTGCATTCTACAGCAATTACTACCATTTAAGCCAGTCTTCTTTACAGTTAATTCAAAGCATGGGATGCACAAACATCAGCTAAGAGGTTAGTAAACACTATTAAGGTTCTCATGAGATCATCGCCAGGAAAGTTACAATTCTGTGTAGCATTTTCTTGAAAAAAAAAAAGGTTTATCTTCAATATAACTATGTGGCCATTACGTTCATTTTAAGACATCTTTATGTAAACAGCCTTTAAAAACAATCTTCAGTATTTACAATTCCTCATCTATGTGCTTTCCCTTGATGATAATAAAATATTGTATCATTTATAAAACTTTACTTTCAAATACATTGTTAGACACAAGCATGAAAGAAATCATAAATATAAATAAATAGAAAATTGAGTAATAAATTATTTCTTTATTTATTTCTTATATTTATTTATTTAACTACAACATTTTAAAATCTGTCCATCAAGTTCAACCCTGTATAACTTGTATAAAGACTTCCCCGAAGAGCTGACGCATTTTAGAAAGGGAAAAATCTGGTCATTATAAAGAAGGTTGGGTAGGATGTAATATTTTCTTCTATTTAATGAGATTCACTTGGGAGGGGGTAAGGTGTGTAAGGTTAAATTGGCTATTTACTGAACTTTTTTTATGCCATGACTAAGGACAACATGCATTTGTCCAAAACATGTAGGAATAAATGACAAAATACATTGGAGTTTTTGTGGGTTTAGTGCTGGAAGATATATTCTTCTATAGCTCACAATTTGCAACCGAGTCAATTGATGGTTACATTGTTAGTAGAAATGAGCGAAGGTTTAAAAAATTAGATTCCCAGAAGCCAATAAATTAGATTCATTCCAGATTAATTTGTCACATATCAGGATACCCAGGCCAATGTGCCTTAGAGTACGACCACATGGAGTGTTCGTATTGGGGGTGGGTTGCAGCCATGCTGCGGTGAAGGCTGTGTGGCACCTTTAAACAGGGGCTGTTGCTGGTATGACGTTATGGCTGGTTAGATGAGGGCACAATATGCATATTATTGCTGTTCTTGCATGCAATCTCCTTCCCTGCAAGCTCTGGCATACCCACTTATCCAACACCAGCGTTCTCCTGCCCTACAGGTGGGAGCCCTTCTTCTGCCATCTGTGTTTCCTCATTTTCCACATCATCTAATATCGATGGGAATATGTCATCAAGAACATCCAGCTTCTCCTCTCTCTGCATCCTGCTGACTTTCCTAGGACATGGAGACATTAAAGGATAATTTGAAATAAGTAAAGTCATCAAAATATGAGAATGATCATCATTAAGACCTGGGCCCCCTAAGGGGTGCAGACTGGATGGTATTGGTTGGCACGCTGACAGTGGAATTATAAAGGCTTCCATCTTATTGGTATTACATTTATTAGTTTATGGCTGATGTAGGAATAAGTAAATGTAGGAATAAATAAATAAAACTGATGCAACATAAGTCTCACTGGACTCTCCTTCTACTCTCCTTTTGCTCTCCCTCTCCAATATTCTTCTATTATACATTTTCAGCAACGCTGTCTATAGCGCATGAGCACTTGCCACGTCTCTCCCTATGCTCAGCTCACAGGACAGTGGCTGAGATCGCTCAGGATTAGGGTTTTATAGGGCTGTGACATCACTGGGGATGACTATCTGCGGATTGGCTCGCTGAACGGAATTATGGGTGATCTCGGGATCCCAGGCTTTTTACTTTCACTTTGTAACACATACAGCCTCCATTTTAGGAAAAACTGATTCTTTACCACAAAGCGTGTGGAAATTCGCATTTGTTGCGAATCAAAGTGTTCCTAAAGTTCAGACTGCATTATGATTTGAATGACCAGCTAAGCAAACATGGTAAAATGCACATGTAGAAGATGCTGTTGTGAGGTATTTCATATAAATAAAAATGTTAGGGATTGGTGAGAAAGGATGGTAGGGGCAATTACTACATATTTTCCATGTGAAAACTTAAAGGGGTTCCGCAGTTTGTTTAAACTGATGATCTATCCTCTGGATAGATCACCAGCATCTGATCGTCAGGAGTCCGACATCTGGGACCCCCGCCGATGAGCTGTTTTAGAAGGCAGCAGTGCTCCTGGAGCACCGCAGCCTTCTCGCTGTTTACCGCTGGCTCAGTGACGTCACGACTTGTATCAACTGGCCTAGGCGCGGCTAAGCTCCATTCAAGGGAACAGAGTTTAGCCGCGCCCAGGCCAGTTGATACAAGTCGTGACGTCACTGGGCCAGCGGTAAACAGTGATCACCGCTGCCTTCTCAAACAGCTGATCGGCGGGGGTCCCAGGTGTCGGACTGCAGCCGATCAGATACTGATAATCTATCCAGAGAATAGATCATCAGTTTAAACAAACTGCAGAACCCCTTCAATTGAAGGGGACAGTAAGGGCTTATTTTGAAAATCCTGACTTGGGCAACAAGAAAACTTATGATTTTAGGTTTTTTCTTTGCTGTATACCAGTAAACAGTGAGCATTGCAGACCACTGTAATGTAAAACGTCTATAAATAAATGATTACAATCAGGAAACATGTGAACACCATTTTATATACACCTCCTACACTAGAATATCGGGAAGCAATTTAAATAGATTTGTAACTTTGAAACTTGAAGTATGTCTTGACTCTTGAACTGAATCAAAAAAATTAAATGATTAATATAGTGTTGGGCGCGATTATTCGAATCGCAAATTTTAATCGTGAATATCGCCACTTCGAGAATTTGCGAAGATTTAGAATATAGTGCTATAAAATATTCCAGATTTTTTTTTTATCTGAACTCCTGATCCCTCCCTGCTTCTTGCTTTTGGGCCAATGAGAAGGCTGCAATGTCTTTGTCTGAGCTTAGCAACATCCCTAGCAACCAATTGGAAAGTTGCCTACCCCTTACTATATAAGAACCTCCCCAGCAGCCATTTTCTACAGGTTTTTGCAGTTATGAGAGAGACAGCAGTGTCATTGCTGTGCTCTGTGCTGTACTGTGTCATTACATTAGATAGTTAGTTAGCATATACATATATGTGTAACAAATTTATAGGTACATCAATTAAACCATGATTACAAAAAAATTAAATAGAAACAGTGTACAAAAGTATTAAAAATCAAAATATTACAAAAAAATCCATGTGATAATGATGTGCATGAATATGTATGATTCAATACAATCGATAAACATGTATATAAAAAACATGATTAGTTAAAAGTGACAATTCATCACTTACATAATTAGTTACAGTGATAAACACCTGACCATAAAGTGCATGATAAGATTCATTGCAGATGATGTACTCAGCTATGGGGGGCGAATAAGCTCATTGAAGTGGGGGAATGGCATCCAGTTGAACAGGTTCGCATCCTGTGCTCCATTCTGCGCATTTCCGGAGCAACAGTCGCGTCATGAACCACAATTGCTTAGTGCGCAAACCTCCGTCAGCCATCTTGCTTAAGGACATGTTGCCCACTCTTTATTTCTTGGCATACACAACACACTAACTGCTCTTAAAGAGGATAAGTGACAATGACTACAGTCGGCTACTGCTGTAACGGGTCCCGGAGTCCACTGCTATGCCCCAAATGGAGCTGTAAGCATGGAACCGGAGGGACACAAATGGTTACCATGTTACTGGAAGCCAGATGTTACACCCCAACTACACCCAAAGACCCACAGCTAATTTGCCGAGGGAGGGATCTCCTCCAATATGTCATATTAGTCACAATACCTCACATATAAAACAATGAAACAATCTATGACATGCCACTTGATAAATAGGAACTTTACTATAACATGGACATCCTCCAAGCCACCATGTCGTCTCCAGGCTTCCACCTCCCACCTCCGACACACCAAGATCTGCAAGAAATAATGGAAAATTAAAATCATTGTCCAGTGTAAATTACCATATACACAATCGTTAGTAGAGTACGGTAGACCAGAAAGAGTCAAAGAGAAGCAGCACTATTACATCAGCACACCCAGGTTATACTCTACATTTAGACCACATGGTCTGAGGGATCCCAATGTATGGATCCAGGTAAGTTCTTTCCTTTTCAGGAGTATTGATCTGTCTTCCCCCCTCCTGGGCATAGGGATATGATCAATTATACAGAATTTCAGGTCTTTCTCCGAGTGTTTAAACTCGACAAAGTGTCTAGACACCGGTAAATCCATTCTCTTTTGTCTGATTGAAAAGCGGTGGTTGTTGAATCGGGTTTTGAAATCTGTGGAAGTTTCGCCCACATACAGTTTGTGGCACGGGCAGGTAAGTACATAAATGACATAATTACTGTCACACGTAAGGTGAAACTTGATTGGCTTCCAGTAACATGGTAACCATTTGTGACCCTACTCCCTCCGGTTCCGTGCTTACAGCTCCATTTGGGGCATAGCAGTGGACTCCGGGACCCGTTACAGCAGTAGCCGACTGTAGTCATTGTCACTTATCCTCTTTAAGAGCAGTTAGTGTGTTGTGTATGCCAAGAAATAAAGAGTGGGCAACATGCCCTTAAGCAAGATGGCTGACGGAGGTTTGCCTGGACATGCGCACTAAGCAATTGTGGTTCATGACGCGACTGTTGCTCCGGAAATGCGCAGAATGGAGCACAGGACGCGAACCTGTTCAACTGGACGCCATTCCTCCACTTCAATGGGCTTATTCGCCCCATAAGGCTTCGCCCCCCACAGCTGAGTACATCATCTGCAATGAATCTTATCATGCACTTTATGGTCAGGTGTTTATCACTGTAACTAATCATGTAATTGATGAATTGTCACTTTTAACTAATCATGTTTTTTATATACATGTTTATCGATTGTATTGAATCATACGTATTCATGCACATCATTATCACATGGATTTTTTTGTAATATTTTGATTTTTAATACTTTTGTACACTGTTTTTAATTAATTGTTTTGTAATCACGGTTTAATTGATGTACCTATAAATTTGTTACACATGGTCCTTCACATTGCTTGAGAAAGGCTCAGTTGTTTGGAGCCCAAACGTCGCTCTGCCCACATGAGTGTATAAAGGAGACATATCTTTTTATATATGGAGTGCTGCCTCATTTTTCTGTTTTATATTTGGGACTGGCTGGTCCCGGCGAGGCATTGCACCCGGCTTTGAGCATTTGATATGGAGCTGCCATTTTTTCTATACGTATATATATATATATATATATATATATATATATAAACACAGATAGTTAGTGTAAGATAGTCAGTGTAGGTTAGATTATGATATAGTGTAGCTGATTCCAGTGCAGGGTGTTAGGTAGTGTCATAGGTTTTGCTGTTCATATATACATGCTATAGACATAGTGCTGTGATGTCACAAGTTCACAACAATACTTAGTGCGCCAATCAGTAATATGTAGTCAGACCCGCTAAAATGTGAAGTTGCACATATTGCGCCAAAACATGCGCATCATTAATTGCCGATTTGCGCAATCGCAAATATATTGGAGCACTCAATCTGCATAAAAAAGACATTGTACTGTAATCTCAGGAAGCTTCTAGCAGCTTGAAAAATGTAGCAAAAGTGACCCACGCCTGTATTGCACACGCAATACGCGCATATTACATTGCCAATTTTCTTAATCAAGAAAATAATCACGAATTCTCGAATTCACGAATATATGATAATTTGCAAAATATCGCAAATTTGAATATTGCCCCTGCCGGTCATCACTACTAGATACATGAGAACATGGGAAGGAATAATGCAAGTCAACAGTACAAACTAAATAGTAAAGCACTGGGTAACACTGACATGGAAAAGGACTTAGGAATTTTAGTGGACAACAAACTAAGCTGTAGAAACCAGTGTCAGGAAGCTGCTACCAAGGCCAATAACATAATGGGTTGCATTAAAAGGGGCATAAATGCTCATGATGAGAACATAGTCCTACCACTTTATAAATCACTAGTCAGACCTCACATGGAGTGCTGTGTACAGTTCTGGCCTCCTGTGAACAAGGCAGACATAGCAGACCTGGAGAGGGTTCAGAGGAGGGCAACTGAAGTAATAACTGGAATGGGTGGACCACAGTACCATGAAAGATTATCAAATTTGGGGTTATTCACTTTGGGAAAAAAAGGCTGAGGGGAGATCTAATAACTATATCTAAATATATCAGGAGTCAGTACAGAGATCTCTCCCATCATCTATTTATCCCCAGGACTGAGACGAAGGGACATCCTCTGCATCTGGAGGAAAGAAGGTTTGTACACAAACATAGAAGAGGATTCTTTACGGTAAGAGCAGTGAGACTATGGAACTCTCTGCCTGAGGAGGTGATGATGGTGAGTTCACTAAAAGAGTTTAAGAGGGACCTGGATGTATTTCTGGAGTGTAATAATATTACAGGTTATTGATCCAGGGAGTTATTCTGATTGCCTGATTGGAATCGGGAAGGAATTTTTTTCCCCTAAAGTGGGAAAATTTGGATTGTACCTCACAGGGTTTTTTTTTTCTTCCTGTGGATCAACTTGCAGGATAACAGGCCAAACTGGATGGACAGATGTCTTTTTTTAGCCTTATAAAATATGTTACTATGTTACATGATTCCTCTTTTTTTCTCTTTGTGTGTGGGGTTAATGGGATTATGGTGTGGGAAGCTGGTATTTCATTTTGTGGGTACTGGAGTTTGTTCTTCTGTCATTGTTACAATAAGATTAAATAAACAGCATTAAAAATATGAAAGGGTTAGTACTGCAGAGGGAGAGTGGAAATGGTGCTATTAGAGAAGGGAGTAATATGTATAAGACTCGGAGGAGAGAGGTGGCGTTGAGAGGGAGTAGAATGATACTGTAGAGAGGGGTGAAAGAGAGTGGTACTGTAGTGGGAGATGGAAATTTAGGTGCTGCAGGAATGAGAGAAAACATGGTGTTGCAGGAGGGAAGTTAAGGGAGTTGATTCCAAAAATAAGGAATTTGAGAAGATGATGCCACAATGGGAGAGTGAAAATGTCCTTGAGGCGAAGTTACTAAAGTGAATCTGCCACAACATCACAAACTGGTTCTGCAGTAGCCCCTGCAGTGACCGCCTGACCCATAAGAAAACACTACTTGAAGGAGGACTGTATTCATGCACTCTACTAGCTTGTTTGCCACTGGCTTCTCATCATCGCCAAGAACAGTTGTACTGGTCTCCCAGAAAGTACATTGGAGCCTTGAGTGGCAAACAATAGTGTTTAGTGTCGAAAGCAGGAGGGCTGGAGAGTGCTTACTACCATTAGGCATAGTGCTTAGAGACATAGGACTAACACCATGTGTCATGGTGTGAGGTGCCATTAGCTACCATGCCCGTTCCTGTCGGGTTTTCATGGGTGGAACACTGACCAGCCTTTATGTCCAGTACATTGTAGAACCAGTCCTACTGCTTTTTTGACTCAGATAAAACCCACCCACATATTGCCTGCCCTACATAGCATGCTGTCACGTTCGGGTGTGGAAGGGAAACACAACACTGAACATAGGAGGGAAAGGGGTGAGGGAATAAGGCCTGAAAACTTAGGGAAGGAGATGGACATCTCCTAGTATAACCCTAATCAAAGTCCTGACTAACCACCAGTATGAACAGACCCCAGAGGTAGGTGAGTTCATACACAGGAATACCTAGTGTCCTAACTCACCCTATAGGACCCTGGTACTAATGTAAGGACTGAGACAACCTGCTCTTCCAAAAGGAATGACGAACAGGAGACTCCCTCAGGCCTTAATACAAATGACAGGGAAATGTAGCACACAAAATAACCCAAACAAAATGCAAAATGGAAAGAAAACACTTCAAGTGGCTATGGCAGCACCAGAACCTTAGCCGAGATCCGCACACCAGCTATCCACCACTCAAACAGAAGCTATAAACTGCATAGCATAGTGGGAGAAACATCAAGACATAGAGAAGGTTAAATGACCATAATAGCCACACCTGTGGAAAGAAGGTATGGCAAGCACCAGAAACAACACAGACGTCATTTGACCCAAACGGAAAACATGTCAGATCGAACTATGTGTTGCCAGTCTCACTGATCTCCTTCCACCTGTCACGGGAATGTTCGTGACACATTATCTTCAGGGTATCCAGCAGCTCCCCTGGTCAACTTGATCACCAGATCTCTCCCCCATTGAGAATGTCTGGGACTGGATGGGATGACGCATCTCCTATGCACAGCCGCCAATAACCACCTCAGCTACAGCTCCAAGTTGAAAGTGCTTACCACAGGAGGATATCCATAATCTGTGTTATTATTACCATGCCAACCAGTATCGCAGCAAGGAGAGATGCCACCCAGTATTAGTGTGACCTTGCCTCAAAATATACCCTGCTGCAGAACCCAAAATAAAGGGTGCACCACCTTGTTTGCGTGATCATTAACACAGCACCACCAGCAGTTTATACTTTGTGAACCTTAGCACAATCACATTATGGGCCAGATTTATCATTACACTTACATCTTACTCCACTTTTACATCTGCCCAAAGTCACTTTTAGTTAGTCAGATTTATTAATGGTCCTTTAATACTGTGATAAATGTGGTTTGACGGTAGCAGTTTATCCTTCAGTAAGCGGCTTTACAAAAGTCGCATGTCTTTACAAAAAAGTTGCATGTTCTATTAAAAATTCGCATAAGATAAGCATGGTCCCCCCTGGAGTGAATTTGCACATTTTTTTGCGACTTTTTTGCGACTTTTTAAATGGTCGCAATAGTAAATCAGTCTAGAGATTAATTTACATAAGAAAACACGCCCACTTTCACAAAACTGGAGAGCTTAGTGCAGAGCTTGAAAAAGTCGCAAAAAAATGTGCAATTTTACCGATTAAGCATTTTTTTGCGACTTTTTCACTCCATTAAAGTGACTTTAGCTAATGATAAATCTGGCCCTATGTTTTTTATGTGGTCTTTTTTCATTTGCTCTGGATGTTTACAGGTGGGAGAAAAAAAATCTGTACAGGGAACCATCTAAAATAAGACTAGCACTGTGTGCAGATACTTTTTTATATTAACTATAAAATAGCTTTTAAAGGTAGGAATGCATGTGCTTTGAAAAAAAAAAAATGTTCCTTCTGATCTAAGAAATATCACAACTTATCTCAGTCAACTTAAAGCATGTGAAGGCACAATTCGCAAATGATTAGATAAGGACAAAAAGGAAAACTATTATTCCACTTTCTCCTTAAGCAAGCCTTTCATAAATCGGTGGCCCCACAACATCTTCTTTTATTTCCTAGACTTGAACTATCTTGCAGGCGTCTGGTGGTTGAATTATCAACAGAATATGCACTTCCATACAGGAAAGAAGTCTGGACACTTTAAATATTCCTAGAAGTATTTGCATTGTCAGATTCCCTCCAAAGGAGCCCTGTATACTGCCTCAGCAATCATGCCATATTGCTTTAACATGTCGACATGGGTTCTATAGTCTGAAAAAAAATGTATTTATGGACAAGTTGAGTATAAAAATGCTTCAATTAACTGAAATTGCAGATAGGTCATAAATATCTAGACACTGGAAAACCCCTTTAAAAATAGCCTTAAAAATCATCTTGATATATCATCAGTTTGGTATAAATATTACCATCACCTAGCAAAACATCATAGTATGCTGGGAATATGAAATGTTCTAACATAGTATCATACCTCCCAACTTTTTGGACGTTCAAAGAGGGACACTTATGGTTCATTGCGTGAAAGGTCCATTTTTTCCCACATATTTGTACACTTCAATAGTTTTCTCTTATGAAAATTATGCTAATATAGAAATTTCTAAAGTTCAAATTGCATCAAATAATAAGGCAGGCTCTAATATACAGAAGGAACCAGACTTTATGGGTCAATATTGTAAATGCAATAATAAAAATCTATACCTTAGATCAAAAAGAGGGACATTTATGGAGCAAAGAGGAACAGAGGGACTTGGGTAAAAAAGAGGGACTGTCCCTCCAAAAGAGGTACACTTGGGAACTCTGTAGTATGAATCAGACACTTATATGAAAGATTTCATTTAGAGCTAAAACAATGGCCTAGGCCATAGCCAATCAGTGGGTGATCGTGGGGGTCTGTCCTGGACTCTTGCTGATCAAAAGGGAAGCAGTTGTTGCTTGAGAATTACGGTCCCTTCGATTTTCAGCCAGGCACAGTGATTTTGTACATACAGTTCTCACTTGCCATTTTGGTTAATTCATATAAACTTCATAATGGTATAAAGGTGAAACCAGGAACTGAAGCTAAAAGGACTTTTAGATAGGAGGAGTGTCAGGACAATAACCATCGATAAGTGTTTCTACGAATGCTCATTGTTGATATTCAGAGCTGGACTGTGAACTTCAAGTGGTCCTGGAAAAAACTTACAAGTGGCGCTATGCTGTAGGTGGGTTTAAATTGACAGAAGACGTGCAACACAAGAAGCCATTGCCAACACATGTAGACAGGGATAACAGAAGTAGGCGGGCCAAAAATACCAGAGTAGAGAACAAAATACTGCCCCAGCAGAACCAAATACCACAGTACAGCACAAAATACTGCCCCAGCAGAACCAAATACTACAGTGCAGCACAAAATACTGCTCCAGCAGAACCATATACCACAGTGCAGCACAAAATACTGCCCCAGCAGAACCATATACCACAGTGCAGCACAAAATACTGCCCCAGCAGAACCAAATACCACAGTGCAGCACAAAATACTGCCCCAGCAGAACCAAATACCACAGTGCAGCACAAAATACAGCCTCAGCAGAACCAAATACCACAGTGCAGCACAAAATACTGCCCCAGCAGAACCATATACCACAGTGCAATACAATATACTGCCCCAGCAGAACCAAATACCATAGCGCAGCACAAAATACCACCCCAGCAGAACCAAATAGCACAGTGCAGCACAAAATACTGCCCCAGCAGAACCAAATACCACAGTGCAGCACAATAGACTGCCCCAGCAGAACCAAATACCACAGCGCAGCACAAAATACCACCCCAGCAGAACCAAATACCACAGTGCAGCACAAAATACTGCCCAGCAGAACCAAATACCACAATGCAGCACAATAGACTGCCCCAGCAGAACCAAATACCACAGCGCAGCACAAAATACCGCCCCAGCAGAACCAAATATCACCATGCAGCACAAAATACTGCCGCCCATGCTACAACATGTATATGTATAATCTTTCTGGATACAGTTGAATTAAGGAAGGCTCCAGTGGCCACTGCCGAGATGCATAAGTACCTGATGCTCCTACTTTAATTACTGCTGAGAGCATCAGATCATTATGTATATGGCTGGCTGTCATGAGGAGGCCATGGGTGCCCACCTGGGCATCTGCCCACCAGGACATTTTTTTGTAAGGTCTATGGCAAGTCCACTCCTGTTGATATTTACTCCATATAAATGTGCTACCAATCATCCAATAAACGAGCAGACACTCAATCATTGGATGATCGCATCTTTTATCTTGCCCATAAACTCATTGGGTGAGATTCATCAAAACTGGTGTAAAGGTAAACTGGCTTAGTTGCCCATAGCAACCAAGCAGATTCCACCTTTCATTCTCCAAAAGTCAACTACCAAGTCAGTTTGCCTTTACACCATTGTTTCGCTGGCAGCAGATCACCCAGTGTAGTCAGGGATCTGCTGCTAGTAAACCATGAACTTATATGGAGATGAATCCTTCCCATACAGAGGGGATGATTGCTGCATGTAAATGCTGCTCTCCCCTCTGCTTAACTACAAGCTGTAAGCAGGAATAAATAGTTTGCAATTGGAAAGGGCCTGTCTCCTCTCCTGACATGTCAGCTACCTGTATTCCCCATGTAATAATAATTCTGGAGCATCTATTGTTATGACTTTACGCTGTTCTTCTATTACTCCTTCTATAAGCTATTAATGAATTGCTATCAGTCTGCAGTGAAAATCCAGCTGGGTGTTTCAAGTTGGGGTGTCCCTGCAGGACACACCCTCACAGGCCCAACTGGACCTAATTGCAAACTGCTAGCAATTTATTCATAACTGCTAGAAGGAGTAATAATGGCACAACATAGAGTCATAAGAATAGTTGCTTCAGACTTGGTATAACATGGTGAATGCAGGTAGTTACTACATCAGACATGTCAGGAGAGGGGATAGGTCCTCTTCAAGAAAATGTTAGGCTTGTCATACAGAATAGAGAAATGTCACATAATGTCGATTATTGACCTGTCGATATTAAAATAAACATGCACATTCATCCAGTCCATATGTTTTTGCCTATGGGGAGTTCTTAAATATATGGGTTCTACCTCTTATAGAACACCAACATAATCTGCAGCTCTGTACAGAGGCTGTCACTATTCACATCAATCATAATTTCACAATCTTAAGGGCCAATTATAAGGAATGAACCCTTTTAAGAATGTTTGTTGAGCCAATCACCAGCCCTTCTAAGCACTCCACCGACTAGCCAACAAACAAGCAAGCGTCCGTTTGTCAGCTGATTGGATCTTTTATGCGAGTATAAAAATGCAGTCTGGTCAACATTACATCTACTCGTAACATAGCAACATGGAACATATGGGGTTATTTATTGAGACTGGTGTTTTAGACACCGGTCTAAATAACCCTGCATTGGCGCTTCAGTTACACACATATAGCTCTGCTACACACATACAGTTCAGTTACACATATGCAGTGCCCCGATGCGCGACTAGGGTCCTTTTAGTATGTGGATAATGTAACTTTTAGTGACGCCAGTTGCATTTTAGCAACAGGGAATGGAGTCTCCTTAAGTATAGTGGTGTGGGTAGCCAGGTGTAGCATTGCCAGAGTGGTTTAGAGTTACCTACAATCTTCCTGAAGGTGTTGTATGCATGTGTGACGGTGCTCCTACCTGGATATCTTTGGATCCCAGACGTCGCCGGACGAAGCAGAGCATATAGGGTAAATAGATAGTGGAGAGGACAGTGAAAGAAATTGAGTCTAGACTTTGTATATAGTTTAACTGCAGCTTTACTTTGCAGAAACGTTTCCTCAAACAGTTTACAGACTTGGTTTTGGTTTCCAGCAAGTTTTAGCATGAAAATGGCAGGAAAACACTCTCGGCCTGCAACATCTGTCAGGATTAAATAGGAACTTTTTCTTTGGCTTTCTGCTGCAACTTCTCTCTTTCTTTTTGACTCTATGGCAAGTCACAGGGAAACTTCTTCCTGCAAATAAAACAGCTAGAGGTGGTCTCTCTGCTCCGGCTGAACTGGAGGTATTTTGGCTGGTGTGGGCAGCACACGTCCAGTAGGGACACAGCACTGCAGGCTCCTCCCATTGATGACATCATCCTTAAAGGGGTTTTCCCATATCGCTAGGATATGCCCCCATTGTGTGATAGGTGCTGGTCCCACCGCTGGACCCGCACCTACAATGAGACCTGAGCGGGGAAATGAACGGTCGGAGCACTGCGCATGCGCAGCCGCCCTTCATACATTTCTATGGGGCCACCGAAAATAACAAAGCGCTGCCTTGGCTATTTCCGTCTGCCCCATAGAAATGAATGGGAGCATAGGGCGCGCATGCACAGTGTGCTCCCATTAACTTTTATGGGAGCAGTAGGGAGCAATGCTTGGTGGTGGACGGACCCCGGGAAATCTTGAGTCCTCCAGCCACGGCGCTCCCCACTTCGTTCTCGTTGTAGGTGCGGGTCCCAGCGGTGGGACCCGTACCTAGCAGACAATGGGAGCATATTCTAGCGATATGCCCCCATTGTCTGAGATGGGACTACTCGTTTAAGCTGTACTGGAGTTCTCACCTCCTCTCAGTACAGTGCAGGACCTTCCTCCCCCGAGCACTAAACGATCTTGCTGTGCTGGATGTCGGCTAGAAGAGACAGGTGAGTGCAGAGCCCCCTCCCATGCTGGACGGTATGTCTGCTCCTGTCCATGCCCCACTTAAACTCTTTTAGTCTCACTGCTCTTACTGTAAAAAATCCTCTTCTATGTTTGTGTAGAAACCTTCTTTCCTCCAGACGCATAGGATGTCCCCTCATCATAGTCACAGTCCTGGGGATAAATAGATGATGGGAGAGATCTCTGTACTGACTTCTGCTATATATATACATATTTATTAGATCGCCAGTCAGTTGTTGTTTTTCTAAAATGAATAAGCCAAATTTTGATAATCTTTCAGGGTACTGTAGTCCCCCCATTCCAGTTATTACTTTAGTTACCCTCCTCTGAACCCTCTCCAGCTTTGCTATGTCTGCCTTGTTCACACAGGAGCCCAAAACTGTACACCATGTGTGGTCTGACTAGTGATTTGTAAAGTGGTAGGACTATGTTCTCATCACGGGCATCTATGTCTCTTTTCATGCAACCCATTATCTTATTGGCCTTTGCAGCAGCTGCCTGACACTGGTTTCTACAGCTTAGTTTGCTGTCCACTAAAATTCCTAGGTCCTTTTCCATGTCAGTGTGGGTTCACATCACGTTTTTCCCATCCGTTTAATGTATACAAAAAAACATATGCATTAAACGGATGCATCAAACTAATGCCATACAATTGCATCTATTCACCATAGAGTTCCATTGTAAAAAAAAAAGGATACTTTTTTATCATTGTAAAAAAAAAAAAAATTATTTTTTTTTTTGCCGGCCCTGCCGGACTGTGCATGATACAAGAACGTGGTGTGCTGCATTTTTGTATCCTTTTTTTTGTAACTTATACGTCAAACAGAAGTATAAAACGTTATGTGAACCCACTATTACCCAGTGATTTACCATTTAGTATGTACTGGTGACTTGCATTATTCCTTCCCATGTCCATAACCTTGTGTTAAACCTAATTTGCCACTTCTCTGCCCATGCCTCCAATCTATCCAGATCAGTGTCGGACTGGGGTACCTGGGGCCCATCAGTAAAAGGTATTTAAGGGGGCCCACTGTACGGATATATATAATAAATAATAAATATAATAAATAATTTAACAAGTTTTTTATATGAACATAGGCTGGTTGAGGTGCTGTACATTGAATATATGTATGTAGTGCAGTAAATCTAATGTGTTATGTGCCACTTGTGCAGGGGGTTCGAGACTAGGGGCCCACCTTGCTCATGGGCCCACCGGTGGATTCTCCTGTACCCCTGTGGGCCAGTCCGAACCTGATCCAGAGCCATCTTAAGCAAGGGATGTGCAGCCAACATACTGTAAAGTGTATGGGAGAGGAACAATCACCATAACAATCATTCCTTCCCCATATTATTTTGATAGACCCGGCGGTTCAGACCAGCTTGATTCATCAACAGTCGGCACTCATTGTGGCCTTGCAATGGACTGTCTAACAAGACCGTTAGGGCTCTTTCACATGAACGTGTGAGCCCCATGCCCGTGCTGCGGACCACAAATTGTGGCCCTTAATGCATGGGCACCGATCGTTGTGGCAGGCGCAGCGGATCGCGGACCCATTCACTTGAATGGGTCCGCGATCTGCCCATTCCGCAAAAAGATATGACATGTTCTATCTTTTTGCGGGACTGAAGTACGGAACCCCACAGAAGCGCTCCGTTCCGGAATGGCCACGGAACGGTGCCTGTGTATTCCAAATCCGCAAATGCGGTCCGCAATACGGGAACGGGGCGCACATGTTCGTGTGAAAGAGCCCGTAGACTGTTTTCACACATTTTTGTTAGCATTTTTATGCACTTTCGCATTTGAGTGGCATATCTTTGCATCTGCATTTCTGCAGTGTTTTTCTTTTTTTTTTTTTAAGAAAAAAACAAACACCAGCTTCAGATGGCGGAAGGTCTATGGGAAATGCAGGACACAAAAGTTTCTTTTTTTTAGCGTTTCTGGCTTTGTATCAAAAAAGCAGCGTGCTGTAGCATTTGTTCAAGCTATTTGCCAGCACCTTCTCTATAGGGGAAATATGCCATGAAGAAAAAGCTAGTTGGCAAACACTGGGGCAAATTTACTAATCCTGTAGATGGTGTAAACTTGAACAGACCTGCACTAGATCTATCACAGAGGCTAAGGCTGGATGATAAATCTGGTGCAGGAATAGACACTTTTATCTAGCACTATATCAAGTACTGCTTGGCTTACTTTGAGACATCATTTTAAGCAAGAGTTGCGGTGCAATTTTTGGTGCATCTTAGGCCGAGCCCCTTTCCAGAAAATACCTGCCCATCCCACTAAGCCCCACCCACTTTTGAGCAAGTTGGAAAAAGTTGCAGAAACTCTAGTGCTGACAGATTGCACCAATTTGTATAACTTTTTAGACAGATCCCAGGTGCAGACACATCAGTAAACCTGGACCACTGTCTGCAAAAAAAACACCAGAAGACATTACCAAGAAAACCACAGCAAAAAACGCTTGTGCTAAGAAAAAATAAATTCACCTGTTCTAGATAGTTTACAAAAAAAATACCAAATTCATGTATGTATGGATGGACTCTCAGACACTCATAGGAAACCAATAAACCTATCTTTTTGTTGTTGCAGTGTAGGAGGGAGCCAGAGTATCTGGAGGAACATGCACAAGGAGAACATAGAGGGGCAGACTTATCAGAAAGATATGTCCCCTTTGTGGTGTGAAAAAGTCGCTAAATGGCACGTGCTGTTTCTCTGCCGACCTTGCCACTTTCTGGAAAAGGAAGCCAGGAGGGCTGAGGCCAGTGGCCCCTTCACATTTATCATCTTCTACACCAGTTTTCTGGCATAGAAGAACACTGAACTGTAGGCCAGCCAGAGGCTTACGCTGTACGCCTCATCAAAATTCAGGAGCAGCATGCGCCAGTGCACCTCCTTGTCATAGCCCCATGTACACCGCTAGGCTATGATAAATCAGCCCCATAGAGTCCATGCATATATTACGCTTCGTCAGACTAAGACCTACTGTAGGACCTTAGAGCTGTATGTGTATTACTACCCTGCAATCCAGCAGTGGTGGCCATGCTTACACACTATAGGAAAAGGTGGCGGCCTCTCTGGTAGCCGGCACTGTGGGAGTGCACATAAGCTGGTGCTTTTTCCTGTAGTGTGCAAGCACGACCACCGCTGATGAATTGCAGGGTGGTCGTAACCATGGAAACAAGCACTGTATAATGTGATGGAAAAATGTATCCAGCCAGTAAAGGAAGCAATATGGACAATCACAATACATTAGTAAGTGCCTTGTGTTTACTTTGCCTACATGTTAAATGCCATTTGCTGAGGTGAGACAACCCCATTAAAGACTCATAATATTTACAGTCTGAGGAGTTTAGTTTTGTAATCCTATCCTATATGTATGTAATACTAAGTAGTCATGCTGGTTGTAACCATGGAAACGAGCAGTGCATAATGTGATAGAAAAATGAATCCAGCCAGCAAAGGAAGCAATATGGACAATCACAGTACATTAGTAAGTGCCTTGTATTAACTTTGCCTACATGATAAATGCCATTTGCTGAAGTGAGACAACCCCTTTACACATGATAATGATAATAAATAAAGTATTTTATTTTAGACCTAGTTATGGGTAAAAACATTTTTTCTGATAATTTGTATGACAGAAGCCAGTGATAATACCATCTTATTCACAAGAAAACATGGCCATGCTCTTGTTAAAAGATACGCTTTAATGTTACAGGTCCATAGTCAAAATAAATAAGAAATGTTGATGTCTGTCAGCACTTAGCCTCCGTCAGGGGGTAACATGTCAGTCTGCTTAGATGTTATTCTAGACATTAAGTGATTGCGACCCATCTGCTCACCCTTGAGATTTATAGGCACATTGGGAGTTACTGGAGAAGGAAAAAAGACATGTATACAAACAACAGTTAGGTAAGTCACATAGTCATTTGTTACCAAGCAGAAGGTCACGAAAATGCTTCTTTTAAAGTGTCAAAAACATCACTGAGGATACTGAAGTATATGCCAGATGCTACAACAGCAGCCCCTCAGAATCTAAACATCATCATGGTGTATTTGGTATCTGTAGTCGAGACAAGTTCTGGACTAATTGACTTCCCTCATTAGTCCGGGTTCCTCATCTAAAACCTAAAGAGGAACAATGACTGGATTCAGCTTTGCTCCGGCAGCTGGAATGAAAGCTGTATGTGAAGATTGCTTACTTCTCATTTGTTCCTCTTTTAATCAAGCTTCCTTAATGGATAATAGCCCGGTTAATTTTTACATGGCTGTACCATAGGGTTAATGTTACTTCTTTCCCAACCGCCGATAACCAGATGAACTCTTGTGTTCAAAGCTGGACAGCATGCAGCTCCTATTTGATGTTATCCAGCACACTTTGTGGATGTGAGACACAAGAAATTCATACACGGCACACTATTTAGCTGTTTATTTGAGAAAATGACTTTGTTTCCTCTTGCAGCATGGGTGGTACTTTAACAGGAAAAGTGAGATTACTCTACAGTGGAATTAGACAAACAGAACCTTGAGACTAGTATCTCCAGCCATAGTTTATCTGATGTGACTCCAGCTATCTTCACTGTACGGGCCGGACATGGAAATGTGGGAAGATCTGGGGAAAAGTAAAATCACAGGAAAAAAGATGCAACTGTTCTTAAAAAAAATCATATACACAGTGCATTGGTCTGCAGGAAGGCTGGAAGGGGAAAAAAAGAGTCCTTAATACAGAGTACATTGTAAAGAAAATGCAAAAGTACAATATATACTGTACTACTGAAAATAAGAACAAGATATACTGTACTACTATATATTATACTACTAAAAATAAAAATAATAAAATATACTGTACTATGTACTATACTACTGAAAATCAAAATAATAAGATATACTGTACTACTATATATTATACTACTAAAAATAAAAATAACAAAATATACTGTACTATGTACTATGCTACTGAAAATCAAAATAATAAAATAAGTATACTACTATATACTATACTACTAAAAATAAAAATAAGATATACTGTACTACTATATACTATACTACTAAAAATAAAAATAATAAGATATACTGTACTACTATTACTATTACTACTACTATTACTACTGAAAATCAAAATAATAAAATAATTATACTACTATATACTATACTACTGAAAATAAAAATAATAAGATATACTGTACTACTATATACTATACTACTAAAAATAAAAAAATATACTGTACTACTATATACTATACTACTAAAAATAAAAATAAAATATACTGTACTACTATATACTATACTACTGAAAATCAAAATAATAAAATAATTATACTACTATATACTATACTACTGAAAATCAAAATAATAAGATATACTGTACTACTATATACTATACTACTGAAAATAAAAATAATAAAATATACTATAGTACTATATACTATACTACTGAAAATAAAATAATTAATAAAAAAAATATACTATACAACTTTATACTATACTACTAAAACTAAAGCTTTTACAAAACTGCTACCGTAAACTGTGGACCACCCTGGAAATTATGCCGTTACTACTTTTACAATAATCTGAGCTGATAAGTCTCTTAAAATGTTTATAGCTCCGGCCATGCTTTTTATATTTTTTATAGAAAGTTCCAAGTCCTATGTATAGATATGAAGCTAAAAGTTGTCAGTCACCAGGAATTTTACTGTTAAATCAGGCACAATGCCTTGTAGGGCTAGCTCATCTGAATCACTTAAAGACCTGTAGCTTCTGGGGAAAATGGACTTTTAACGCATATGCAAATGAGCAGTTGAGTGCACTGAGGCCTGGTACAAGTGACTCTGTGCACCCTTTCTCCTCCTAGTTCCTCTGCCAGCCCCTCTTTCTCTTTATTGATTGACAGAATCAGGTGAAATGACTATGTAGGAGCTAGACCTGTCAATCAAGAAGGACAGGGAGGGACTGGCAAAGGAAGCAGGAGGAGAAATGTCCATTCATGGCTTCATTCACATATGGATTAAAAGTACTTTTTTCTGGAGAATTAAGCAACAAATCTCTAAGTAAAAGCTATAATTACATTCAGCTAAGCTGGCCCTACAAGGCATTGTGTCTGTTGTAAGGGGTTCACCAGGAATAATTTTTTTTTTTTTTTGCAAGAACTCCCAGCCTGCCTCTGTATGTACCTGCTCACCCCTGCCCTGGTCTTCTGTGCTGCTTCCTGCATGACCCCGAGCATTGTTTACATTTGCCATAGCATGGGCATGGTTACAGGCTCCACTGCAGCCAATGACTGGCTTCAGCAGTGATGTGGCCACAAGCAGCATGTCACCACTGAAGCCAGTCATTCACTGCAGTAAAGCATGATGTAACCCTGTCCATGCTGCAGTGGATGTAAACACTGTGCAGGGACCTGAGCATGGACATGCAGGAGGCAGTACAGAAGACTAGAGCGGTGGGGAGTAGGTAAGTAGGAATCTTCTGTTTATGGAAGCAGGCTGGGGGCACTTATAAAAAAAAAAATCATTATTCTCACAGAAACCCTGGCCTCATGCACACGACTGAATTTTTGGTCTACGTACAAACCACATTTTTTGCGGATCGCTAAAGGATTGACTCATTTTGATCAGGCTGTAAAAAATATGGACCGTACACGGATATTATCTGTGTGCTGTCCGCATTCATGCAGCTGGTAAAAACCCTCTTTTATAATGTCAAACAAGTCCTCCAATATTGTGAGTATGCTGCATATTGGGAGCTCTGTATCAGAAATAACTGAGTTGTTGTTGCTATAGAAAACATACAATATATAATCACAATATATTACTGCCTGCCATAGGCCTCATGCACACGACCGTTGTTTTTTGCGGTCCGCAAAACAGGGTTCCGTTGTTCCGTGATCCGTGTCCGTTTTTGCTTCTGTTGTGTTTCCGTGTGTCTTCCGTTTTTTTTGCGGAAATGACACAAAAGATTTTACTAAAAGACAGGCTGACAATTTTTGCCAAGTGCCTGCCAAGGGATCCGCAAAAAAACGCGGACGCGGAACACGGATGACACACGGATGGCCATCCACATTTTTTCATGGTCCCATTGACTTGAATGGGTCCACGAACCGTTTTTCACGGACAACAATAGGACAGGTTATATTTTTTTGACGGACTGGAATCACGGACCACGGACGTGGAGGACAAACTGTGAATTTGCCGAGTTTTCCACGGACCCATTGAAAACCAATGGGTCCACAGAAAATCACGAAAAATGGCGGACACGGAATCAAACAACGGTCGTGTGCATGAGGCCATAGACTGAGAGGAGCCTGATATGTCAAGGACTCTTATACCTCCACCCTGGATGTGTCCCCATCCCCAACCCTACACAATTATTTCCCACTTGATTTAGCAATGCTAAAACGTATTTAGTCCTGCCAATAAAGCTGATTTGAATTAGATGGATAGATCTATAGATAGATAAATAGATAGATAGATTCTATATAAAGGGAAACATAAGGGACTAATAAACATAATCAAAGAACCTAACTGACTATTTGTAAAAGGCCTCATGCACACGACCGTTTTTTTATGCTGTCCACAAAAAAGGGTTCCGTTGTTCAGTGATCCGTGTCCGTTTTTGCCTTCCGTTGTGTTTCCGTGTGTCTTCCGTTTTTTTAGCGGACATGACCCAAAAGATTTTACCAAAAGACAGGCTGACAACTTTTGCCAAGAGCCTGCCAAGGGATCCGCAAAAAAAACGGACGCGGAACGCGGATGACACACGGATGGCCATCCGCATTTTTTCACGGTCCCATTGACTTGAATGGGTCCGTGAACCGTTTTTCACGGACAAGAATAGGACAGGTTATATTTTTTTGACGGACTGGAATCACGGACCACGGACGCGGAGGACAAACGGTGCATTTGCCGAGTTTTCCACGGACCCATTGAAAACCAATGGGTCCGCAGAAAATCACGAAAAACGGAGCAACGGACACGGAATCAAACAACGGTCGTGTGCATGAGGCCTAAAGTGAATAACACAACTGCTACAATCAGGGCCGGGCTGACACAGAGGCTGAGGAGGCTCAAGCCTCAGGGCACAGGCAAGGCCACTCTCACCAAGTCCCTGCTGCTGCCGTGTAGCTGTATTAGCAGCAGAGCATCCATTTCTGCGCTCTGCTGCTGTAACAGCCGGTCCTGCGCCCCCTAGTGGTGTTCTTCCTCCCTCCCTCAGTCTAGTGCAGTGTGCTGCAGCTCCGTACCTTCCCCAGCCCCTGACTTCCTGCCTGTGTGTGCACCAGAGATTCACAACCCCCTCCCCCAGCACAGAGAGAAGAGCAGCGTCGGGACAGAGAAGGAGGAGGAGGAGGAATACTCTGCATCCTGCCTCTCCCTCCAAGTCACCAGAGACTGTATGTGCAGAAAATGTAAGGGGTTAAAGGGAATGGAATGGCAGTAATGTAATGTGCATATTGTGTGTTTTTATGTATGTGTGTCATATGTATATCTGTATATATGTATGTGTGTCATATGTATGTCTGTATATATGTATGTATGTCATATGTATGTCTGTATATATGTATGTGTGTCATATGTATGTCAGTATATATGTGTGTGTCATATGTATGTCAGTATATATGTGTGTGTCATATGTATGTCAGTATATATGTGTGTGTCATATGTATGTCAGTATGTATGTGTGTGTCATATGTATGTCAGTATGTATGTGTGTGTCGTATGTATGTCAGTATGTATGTGTGTGTCATATGTATGTCAGTATGTATGTGTGTGTCATATGTATGTCAGTATGTGAAGGGTTCTATTACTGAGCTATTTTATATGGGCTTTTTGAGTTTTCATCTATACTTTAATATGAACAGGGCATTGCTGCTTGTGTGGAATGAACTTTGGACTGTAATGTAGCTGTAAAAGCTTACGTGGCAGTCCAAGGTCTATATACATTAATATATCAGGAACATGGAGGTGAGAGAGTTCTCCAGGAACTGTTTTGCTGACACTCTAAAAGATAAGATAACAAATGTGTAGCTAAGACTCGTGTCTCTCTATCATTGGATAAACTTAAACATCATGTCATTGGACTACGACTATATATGTTTCATATACCCAATAAACGTCAGAGTGGCATTGTATACCAGAATCGTATCGTGTGTCAATGCTGCTCTCCTAGCGCTAGATAAGAATCAAATCAAGCTGAATACCGAAGTCTAGTACCAGGGGTACCAACTACCAATAAGAGGGGAAGAAATGAATATTCCTAACAATCTGGGGGCTCTGTCCGGGATCGAGAAGGTCATCCTCGGGTCTGGTGAGAAGAGACACCAATTTTGTCCTCTGGCCGATCCGAGGGCACTGGCCACGTCTCGGAGTAAGTACAGAGTTTTTTGTATCCGGGATACATAGATAGGTACTCAGGGAGTACCCAGTATTGTGTCAGGGACACATACGATACAACTCAGGGAGTTGTATACAGTTCAGGGAACTGTCATAGGTACTCAGGGAGTACCCAGTATTGTGTCAGGGACACATACGATACAACTCAGGGAGTTGTATACAGTTCAGGGAACTGTCATAGGTACTCAGGGAGTACCCAGTATTGTGTCAGGGACACATACGATACAACTCAGGGAGTTGTACACAGCTCAGGGAGCTGTCAGATAGGTACTCAGGGAGTACCCAGTATTGTGTCAGGGACACAAGATACAACTCAGGGAGTTGTACACAGTTCAGGGAACTGTCAAGTTAGGAATTTAGGGAAGTCCAGTAACAAGGAAAGCGTACTTCAGAGGGCTTGACTTCACAGAAGGTTTCACAGCTTGATTTGATTCTTAATAAGATAATTGTAAGTTTTGCATGATAAGTTGTTTGATAATTGTAGAAGTTTTGCATGATAAGTTGTTTTGTCTAACATACTTATATAAGGGGAAGTGACAGGCTGGGTGGTAAGTGTACAGCTGTCGTCCCAAGACTAACATTCTGTTTTGCTATTGCTGTTTTGAATTCTGTTTGTAAGAAAATAAGTTTTGATAAAAAATCTAAGACAGAATGCCCTAAACTAGAACCAGGAGAATCATGTAAATAATATGTTGCCTGAGTCAGTCCTACAAATTATTATCTTGTTAACCCATGGGTAGATAATTTGGCAGGATGGACAGAGGCAATGGAAGCGGTAGACCCCTTTCCCAGGGAAGGAGATAATAGCATATATCACATGGACATGGTCAAGGGTCTATGCTTAGGCGACACTGCCGCCTGGCCATATTTTGAACCTGACCCTTCATGGGATATGGATTATATGCAGAAAGGAGGAGAACAATGGCTAGAGATAGCTCCTCACTGGTATGACCCCAACATGTGCAAAAGGTTTAAAAAGATCAAAAGACGATAGAAAACTACATGAGATACAGACTAAGAATGAAAATGATAAAAAAACCATCAGATGTTTCCCCCACCTTCATATCTACATAAAATTACCTGTTTAGCGCTCAGGATTTAATAGCAGCCAGTCACATAATAGCAGGACACGCAGTTAATAAACAACCCACATCCCCAATTGTATCGAGATATAATTTAAGGAACAAGGGTTAAGTGGAAAAGGATAGTGAGATAAGGGGACCTGAGACATCCATGCCTTTTTTGACGGTTGGTAATCAACTGATGAAAAAGGCTTTGGACATAGATGACCTTAATAAAATTATTAAACACTGCCCCAAGCCTACTGTGGCTCCGTCTGGCACAGTGGCTTATTTAAAGAAAGCCTGTAAAGGGAGAAATGTGCGAAAGACAGCAGGAAACTTTCATAGATCAAATGATAGAAGCCAAGACTTCCAAACCATGAATAACTGCTGTTATAACTGTGGACAGGAGGGACATTGGGCTAGAAAGTGCACAACACCCAGGAGAGACACGCAGAATCAGGGGAGCACACAGCAAACAACAGCCCATGACACAAAGGGGACAGAATACAGATAGACAGGGTAAAAAATGACGGACTAAGTATTCACTCAGCCACCATGCCCATAGTGACCCCGGCTATATGTACTTTTGTTAGTTTACAGGACCACCCTGAGCTAGGAGACATAAACCCTTCACTATGGTCACAGGGCGACTATGACACGGGCCTGATTGATTGCACACCTTATCAAGCCAATCTTAAACCCGGTGCCACACCAGTGTATCAAAAGCAATACCCACTGTCCAAGGAAAAGATTGAGGGTCTACGGCCAATGATAGAAGAATTTCTGAGGAGAAATCCTCGAGGAGGTGATTTCACCTTACTCTACCCCTATCAATCCTGTGACAAAGGCAGATGGTACTACCCGCTTTGTCCAGGATTTGAGGGCAATCAACAATCTCATTGTGCCCATAGCCTCAGTGGTTCCTGATGTCACAACTCTCCTTTCCTCCATCCCGCGGAAGCCGTCTGTTTAATAAGAGTACCATTTTGATTTTTCCTTTGAGGGACGTCAACTGACCTGGGGTAGAATGCCACAGGGGTATGCTGATTCACCAGTTGTGTACAGCATTGTCCTCCAAGCCACTTTGAAACCCTGGCACCCCCAAGGTTCCATCCTGATGCAGTATGTTGATAATCTACTGTTGTGCAGCATGTCAGTGGAGGCAAGTGTAAATGATTGTTGAAATGGTTGTTAGAATGTGGTCATAAAGTATCGTTAAATAAACTGCAGTGGTGCAAAAAGCAGGTTGAATACTTGGGCTTTGTCCTCACACAGGGGAAAGAAGAATCAGTCCCGGGAGAATCCAGTCTATTGTGGGTCTGGTCACCCCACACCAAAAAGGAAATGCTGTCCTTTCTTGGTATGATAAACTACTGTAGACAATGGATCCCCGACTGTTCTTATTACAGAAATATTTTGAGGCAAGCCACTCTGGAAGAATCCCCAGAGCTAATAAGATGGTCAAAAGGAATGTTGAATGCTTTCGATACTCTGAAATGTTCATTGATGTGTAGCCCAGGATTGGGCCTCCCTGATTATAACCTACCATTCCACATGTCTGCACAACAAAACTGTAAAACCATGGCGGGGGTACTCACTCAAGAACATGGGGGAAAGTTGCGTCCTTGTGCTTTTTTTCTCAAAGGTAATGCCTGTCCCTGCACAAGGGATGCCGGCATGTCTACGTGCTCTTGCGGCCTGTGCGATGATGGTGGAATTGGCCACACCCTTTACACTGGGACACCACACTGTCTTGCATACTATTCATGATGTAGTGGGACTACTCAGAGGTATTCATACGCAGCACATGTCAGCACAAAGATTGTCAGGTTATAAAGTCCTTTTACTCAGTGATCCATCATTACAGATTAAATATGCCTCACATACGGCAGGACATGCATTACTAGGACTAAAAGGGACAGAAGACTTTTTACCAGACAAACATGACTGTCTCAAGGTACTCGAATACGAAACCTCCCCCAGACTAGACTTGTCAGCCACCCCCATACCAAACGCACCAGAAGTGTCAGGAGACGGTTCATGTGCACGTCCACTCGACACCGTCTACTGTGCAGCATATGCAGTAGTGATGCTGCCAGATATTATCCTTGAGTCACGACCCGTTCATGTGCAATCAGCCCAAGCTGCAGAATTAATAGCACTTACAAGAGCATGTCAAATACACAAAGGCAAACCTGTCACCATATACACAGACAGCAGATATGCACACGGGGTTGTGTGGGACCATGGGGTAATCTGGCAACGCAGGGGTTTCACCACAGCTGACGGTAAGACAATATCACATTCCCAGCTTATAGATGATCTGTTGGCCGTCCTCCAGCTTCCCTCACAAATAGCTGTTATACATTGCAAAGCACATACTCGAGGAAAAGACTGGGTTTATCCTGTTTTGCAGAAAAATCCACACACTGGATTGGTCTGCAAAGAGGGGAAACCATGTATACCCCAGCACAGCGCTGCACTTTTCATAGCACATTTTTACGGAGTAGAGCACAACAGCATCAAAAATTTCTTGTAGAATGCATGAATCGAACAGTTAAAGACAAACAGCAGGTACTTTAGAGAAATGGAAACAAACCCTACCTATTATATTGGCAGAAATAAGAATGACTCCTAATAAGAGGTTAGGACTGTCACCCGTTGAAATCCTTATAGGTAGGCCCTTTCCAACTCCTTGGGCAAATCACCCCCTAGTGGTACAGGAAGGCGACATAGACCAGAATAGGGAAGAATATGTCACAAAACTGAAGAAAAAGTTGCTTGTAAGTTTCCTCTCTTCCACAGGAACCGACGCACTCGTTCCGAGCTGGAGACACGGTGGTGGTCAGGGTACTACGTAAAGGAAAAGATCCAAAGGAGCTGGCATTCGGACCCCTACCACGGTGGTAGCTATCACTAGAACGGCGATTCTCACAGAGGAGGCTCCGATCTGAATTCATGCTAGCAGAGTGAAAAGGATCCCTGAGGTTTCTTCTCCGGTGTCCAACGAAGACAAAGAGCGGAGCTCAGAAGAAGCCTTGCCACAGGCTGAAGATGAAGACCCCACAATATTCTGGGAGATTTGTTTGTCTGCTGCTGATTATTAATCTTTGTGTTTTCTTGCCAATCGGACTCATTACCACTTGTATTTATCATCCAGAGGAGATGGGTTTATTATGTGGTGCACCAAATAATCACACAGTCTCTAAAGGAGCTCAGGAGCAAGATCCAGTTGTTCCTGGACCCTCTTATTCTGAACAGAATAGTATAACCAGGATAGTGAAGGCCCTAAATGCCTAGATTAAGATCCAAGAGACCTTATACAAACATGTGTTGTTACTGTATCCAATGTATACCCTCATTAGTTAATACATTTATGAGATGTAGGCGAGTCTCAGATACACCACAAGCTGCATACATTCAGGTACCTCAAGAAACCCTGGGTCTCCAGAGGAGTACCAACAATACTTACAGAAATATTTTGAAAGGAACAAAATGAAAAACCAAAAATGAAATATGTAGATGGTTTTTAAGAGGGGATTGAAGGGTTCTATTACTGAGCTATTTTATATGGGCTTTTTGAGTTTTCATCTATACTTTAATATGAACAGGGCATTGCTGCTTGTGTGGAATGAACTTTGGACTGTAATGTAGCTGTAAATGCTTACGTGGCAGTCCAAGGTCTATATACATTAATATATCAGGAACATGGAGGTGAGAGAGTTCTCCAGGAACTGTTTTGCTGACACTCTAAAAGATAAGATAACAAATGTGTAGCTAAGACTCGTGTCTCTCTATCATTGGATAAACTTAAACATCATGTCATTGGACTACGACTATATATGTTTCATATACCCAATAAACGTCAGAGTGGCATTGTATACCAGAATCGTATCGTGTGTCAATGCTGCTCTCCTAGCGCTAGATAAGAATCAAATCAAGCTGAATACCGAAGTCTAGTACCAGGGGTACCAACTACCAATAAGAGGGGAAGAAATGAATATTCCTAACAGTATGTGTGTGTCATATGTATGTCAGTATATATGTGTGTGTCATATGTATGTCAGTATATATGTGTTGTCAAATGTATGTCAGTATAGATTATCTAACCCAGTCCCCCTTCCCCCATCAGCCCTTGTCCTACCCCCATCTACCCCACCAGACATTTAGATGTTATTTATTCCTGCTATTCTAATGCTCTGATCAGTAGATGGCTCAAGTCAAGCCCTCACCCCCCCAGCCATTTAGATATGTATGTTATCAATCATCCCCACCCCCGCCTTCCTTGTAATTTGCTGGCCCCCAATATCCATTGTGAGTCACAATCCATAACAGTGCCATCCACAGATCCCCCCATAACAATGCGTCATCCAGAGATCCCCCATAACAGTGTGTCATCCACAGATCCCCCATAACAGTGTGTCATCCAAAGATCCCCCATAACAGTGTGTCATCCACAGATCCCCCATAACAGTGTGTCATCCACAGATCCCCCATAACAGTGCGTCATCCACAGATCCCCCATAACGGTGTGTCATCCACAGATCCCCCATAACAGTGTGTGATCCACAGATCCCCCATAGCACTGTCATCCACAGATCCCCCATAACAGTGTCATCCACAGATCTCCCATAACAGTGTCCTCCACAGATCCCCCATAACAGTGTCCTCCACAGATCCCCCATAACAGTGTCCTCCACAGATCCCCCATAATAGTGTCATCTACAGATCCCCCATAACAGTGTCATCCACAGATCTCCCATAACATTGTCAGCCACAGATCCCCCATAACAGTGTCAGCCACAGATCCCCCATAACATTGTTCAATCCACATATCCCCCCATAACAGTGCAATCCACAGACCCCCCATAACATTGTGCTATCCACAGATCCTCCATAACAGTGTCATCCATAGATCCCCCCATAACACTGTCATCCATAGATCCCCCATAACACTGTCATCCATAGATCTCCCATAACAGTGTCGTCCACAGATCCCCCATAGCAGTGTCATCCACAGATCCTTCATAACAGTGCCATCCACAGATCCGCCCCATAACAGTGTCATCCACAGATTACCCCATAACAGTGTCATCCATAGATCCCCCCATAACAGTTTCATCCATAGATCTCCCATAACAGTGTCAACCATAGATCCCCCCCATAACAATGTCATCCACAGATCCTCCATAACAGTGCGTCATTAATTGATACATTAAACTGTGCATATTTATGTGTGATCACAACAGTATTTAGTAAAGACTCCACAAATTGGGGGGGGGGGGGGCGCACTTGGGCAGCTCAGCCTCTGTTGGTGGTGGACCTTGTCCCAGCCCTGGCTACAATTATATATTAGGAACACTCTGCCAGTGTGATAAAAGGGTAAGAAGAAAGCTGAAGCTCGCTCCTCTCAACCACACATCCACGTATGATATAGGATCCCCATGTGCTCCTGTTTAAGAAGTGGGATTATTTTGGCAGACTTAAAGTTAATGTAAAAGCCAGTCTACCAACAAATGGAGTGTAGTCAGGCTTAATTAATGTCAGACAACCTGAAATGAAGCTTGAGACCACAAGTAAAAAGACCAAGTTCCTCTTTGGTACTTGGCCAAATCAAACATGATCATAAGCACAGAGAAAACATTAAGGCTTTATTCACACGTCAGTAATTTTTCTTTCCAGAATCACAGTCCTTTTTTTGCGGATCCGTGTTTCCGCAAAATTCTTCCGTTTTTGTTTTTTAGTGTCTCCGTATACCTTCCGTGTTTTCGTATTTCCGTAAAAATCTGGAAGAACAAGAAAAAAAAATTATGTTTTCAGGGTAACTTTTCATTTCCTGTGGATCCGTAATTACGGATCCGCAAATACGGATGACATGCAGATGACTTTTGTAACCTTTCCGCATGTCATCCGGATTTATGCGGATTCATTCACTTCAATGGGGCTACGGTCCGGAATTTGCGGACAAAAGTAGGACATGCTCTACTTTTTTTTACGGTTCCGCATTGCGGAAATGAAAGGATTTGCGGATGCGGAGAGTATGCGGAATGCTCTCCGCATCTTTTGCGGATCCCTTGAAATGAATGGGTCCGCATATCTTCCGCGGAAAAAAAATACGGACGTGTGCATTAGGCCTCAGTCTGTTTAATGCAGAACAATTTCTCCATGAATTATTATATGTATTCAACATGTTATTTACAGCATCTTACCTCCAGCAAAACAGCGATTTGCTTTACATCTTCGGCTACTTTCACACTAGCGTTTTTTGCGGATTCCGTTACAAAAATACAACCTCATGCATCCGAAACGGATCCGGTTGTATTATGTCTTCTATAGCCATGACGGATCCGTCTTGAACACCATTGAAAGTCAATGTTGGCGGATCCATTTTCTATTGTGCTAGATTGTGTCAGATAAAACGGATCCGTCCCCATTGACTTACATTGTGTGCCAGGACAGGTACGTTTGGCTCCGCTACGTTAGGAATACAGCAACAAGCTGCAGGCAACGTTTTGGTGTCTGCCTCCAGAGCAGAATGGTGACTGAACAGAGGCAAACTGATGCATTCTGAGCGGATCCTTTTCTATTCAGAATGCATTAGGGCAAAACTGATCCGAACTGATCTGAACGGATCTCACAAACGGAAAGCCAAAACGCTGGTATGAAAGTAGCCTTACAATTTGGTTGTCTTTGTCTCAGGTTTAGGCAGCACAGATCTATGCATAGAACCCAATGTTCAGAATGGTACTATGTAAGTGACAGTATGACAATACACGGGTCATTATGCAATTTACCTTATGCTAGCAAAATTACCCGGATTCACAGGGGTCTATTTTATTTGTTGTTAGAGTGTGTGGTTAAAAGATATGCACAGTGCCCCTTATAACAGTGTCATTTACAGTGGCATTCTATCACAGTGACATCCACAGTGCCAGTATAACAGTAACATCCACAGTGTTCCCATAACAGCAACATCCACAATGTTCCCATAACAGTGGCATCTACAGAGTTCCCATAACAGTGACCTACACAGAGCCCCCATAACAGTGACATACCCAGAGCCCCCATAACAGTGACATCCACAGAGCCCCCATAACAGAAGCATCTACAGAGTTCCCATTACAGTGACATTCACAGAGCCCCCATAACAGTGACATACCCAGAGCCCCCATAACAGTAGCATCTACAGAGTTCCCATAACAGTGACAACCCAGAGCCCCCATAACAGTGACACACACAGAACCCCCATAACAGTGACATACCAAGAACCCCCATAACAATGACATACCCAGAGCCCCCATAACAGTGACATACACAGAGCCCCCTTAACAGCGACATATACAGAGCCCCCATAACAGTGACATACACAGAGCCCCCTTAACAGTGACATACACAGAGCCCTCATAACAGTGACATACAGAGAGCCCCCATAACAGTGACATATACAGAGCCCCCATAACAGTGAAATACAGAGAGCCCGCTTAACAGTGACATACACAGAGCCCTCATAACAGTGACATACAGAGAGCCCCCATAACAGTGACATATACAGAGCCCCCATAACAGTGAAATACAGAGAGCCTTCATAACAGTGACATACACAGAACCACCATAACAGTGACATACCCAGAGCCCCCATAACAGTGACATACAGAGAGCCCCCATAACAGTGACATACACAGAGCCCCCATAACAGTGACATACACAGAGCCCCCATAACAGTGACATACACAGAGCTCCCATAACAGTGACATACACAGAGCCCTCATAACAGTGACATACACAGAGCCCCCATAACAGCGACATATACTGAGCCCCCATAGCAGTGACATACACAGAGCCCCCTTAACAGTGACATACAGAGAGCCCTCATAACAGTGACATACACAGAGCCCCATAACAGTGACATACAGAGAGCCTTCATAACAGTGACATACACAGAGCCCCATAACAGTGAAATACACAGAGCCCTCATAACAGTGAAATACACAGAGCCCTCATAACAGTGACATACAGAGAGCCCCCATAACAGTGACATACACAAAGCCCCCATAACAGTGACATACACAGAGCCCCCATAACAGTGACATACACAGAGCCCCCATAACAGTGACATACAGAGAGCCCCCATAACAGTGACATACAGAGAGCCCCCATAACAGTGACATACACAGAGCTCCCATAACAGTGACATACACAGAGCCCCCATAACAGTGACATACACAGAGCTCCATAACAGTGACATACACAGAGCCCCCATAACAGTGACATACACAGAGCCCCCATAACAGTGACATACAGAGAGCCCCCATAACAGTGACATACACAGAGCCCCCATAACAGTGACATACACAGAGCCCCCATAACAGTGACATACAGAGAGCCTTCATAACAGTGATATTTAGTTTGTTGTTTGTGTGTGAGGTTAAAAGACATAGACATATGACATCTTACCATTACCATCACCATGGTAAGATGGAACATGTGATTGGACCATGTTATGTGACGTCATCACAGGTCCTTTAGTTCTTAGCTGATGCTGGGAAAGAGAGGACAGATCGCAACTACGCGATCAAGTGGCTAAGGTAAGTTAACTTTTATTATTTTTAACCCCTTCTACTTTATTTTACTAAGCATTCTTTATTAAGAATGCTATTATTTCCCCTTATAACCATGTTATAAGGGAAAATAATAAAGATCGGGTCCCGTTGCTAAGCAACCATGCAAGAAAATCGCAACGCATCTGCACTTGCTTGCGGATGCTTGCGATTTTCCAGCAGCCCCATTCACTTCTATGGGGCCTGCGTTGCGTGAAAAACGCACAATATAGAGCATGCTGCGATTTTCACGCAACGCAGAAGTGATGTGTGAAAATCACCGCTCATGTGCACAGCCCCATAGAAATGAATGGGTCTGGATTCAGTGCGGGTGCAATGCGTCCTCCTCACGCATTGCACCCGCGCGGAAAACTCGCCCGTGTGAAAGGGGCTTAAGAATGAAGGTCATGCAAGCTTCTATTGGCTAATACGGGTCATGTAATGGTGCCAAATTTTATTTTGTGTTATGATTTTTTTGTTAATATCTAAAGAGAGTTGAAACCTGGTATACAACCTTTAGATGCACCTGATTTACCTTTGTGGCAAATTTGGTGCAGATTGTTCTAGTAGTCATGTGGCTGTGAAAAAAAGAACAGACATTTTTTTAATATTTAATTTATTTTACTCACTTATATAGCACAGTCATATAAAAGAGATATACAGTATATATACACACCTACATCCAGCATTTTGGACCCTTTCTTTTAACCTCCTTTTGATGTAGCCATTTTCTGCTTTTTCATTTTTTGTCACCTGTTTTCCAAGAGCAATACATTTTTTTAATTTTTTTAATTTACAGAGCCATATGATGGGACAGGTTGTAATTACTAATGCCACAAAATTAATAATCCATATGATGTATTGGGAAGCTGAAAAAAAATCATTCTTAATTTGGTGAAATTGGAAAAAAAATTGCAATTCTGAAATTGTTTTATGGGTTTTGGTTTTACAGTGCTTAATGTTAATAAATGAAAATTTCCTTTATTTTGCAGGTCAGTATGATTACAAGAGCAACATATTTTTATTATGCTTTTATACTTTTTATTTAATATTTTTATTTGTAAAATGGTAGCAAAGAGTGATTTGAATTTTTAAGTCTTTGTATTTTATATATTTAAAAAATTGTTTTTATTTTTTAACTTTTTGTTTAGCTTCCTAGGGGGTTTGAACATTATCAGATATACGCCAATTTTCTGGCGTATATCGGTGGTAAATTGTGGCATAAAAGTTATTTACGCCGCAATGTGCACCTTTTCCCGGCTCACGCTATGTTCAAAAAAAGGGGAAGTGGCATGGGGGAGAAGGGGATGGCAGATGCCCATCCTGAAGTTAAATGGTGGCCTACTCCTGTGGTGGGTGATCTAAATGCATGATTCTCTGCTGTGAAAACCTCTCTCCTCTGTCTGGGTGCAGGGGTCAAAGTCTCTCAAAGTGGCCTTCTCTTGTGCTGGGTGATGTGAAGCTGATGTTTGTGCCATCTGACATGGTTGCCGGGGTCCCATTAAATGGTGGCCTACTCCTGTGGTGGGTGATCTAAATGCATGATTCTCTGCTGTGAAAACTTCTCTCCTCTGTCTGGGTGCTGGTCCAAAATACATGAGAGTGGCCTTCTCCGGTGGTGGTTGATATGAAGCATGATTCCTTGCTGTGGGACCTGTATCCTCTGTCTGGGTGCTGGTCTGAAATAAATGAGAGTGGCCTTCTCCGTTGGTGGTTGATATGACGCATGATTCCTTGCTGTGGGACCTGTATCCTCTGTCTGGGTGCTGGTCCAAAATAAATGAGAGTGGCCTTCTCCGGTGGGGGTTGATATGATGCATGATTCCTTGATGTGGGACCTCTCTCCTCTGTCTGGGTGCTGGTCCAAAATACATGAGAGTGGCCTTCTCCGGTGGTGGTTGATATGAAGCATGATTCCTTGCTGTGGGACCTGTATCCTCTGTCTGGGTGCTGGTCCCAAATAAATGAGTGTGGCCTTCTCCAGTGGTGGATGATATGACGCATGATTCCTTGCTGTGGGACCTGTATCCTCTGTCTGGGTGCTGGTCCAAAATAAATGAGAGTGGCCTTCTTCGGTGGGGGTTGATATGACGCCTTATTCCTTGATGTGGGACCTCTCTCCTCTGTCTGGGTGCTGGTCCAAAATACATGAGAGTGGCCTTCTCCGGTGGTGGTTGATATGACGCATGATTCCTTGCTGTGGGACCTGTATCCTCTGTCTGGGTGCTGGGCCGAAATAAATGAGAGTGGCCTTCTCCGGTGGTGGTTGATATGACGCATGATTCCTTGCTGTGGGACCTGTATCCTCTGTCTGGGTGCTGGGCCGAAATAAATGAGAGTGGCCTTATCCGTTGGTGGTTGATATGAGGCATGATTCCTTGCTGTGGGACCTGTATCCTCTGTCTGGGTGCTGGTCTGAAATAAATGAGAGTGGCCTTCTCCGTTGGTGGTTGATATGACGCATGATTCCTTGCTGTGGGACCTGTATCCTCTGTCTGGGTGCTGGTCCAAAATAAATGAGAGTGGCCTTCTCCGGTGGGGGTTGATATGACGCATGATTCCTTGATGTGGGACCTCTCTCCTCTGTCTGGGTGCTGGTCCAAAATACATGAGAGTGGCCTTCTCCGGTGGTGGTTGATATGAAGCATGATTCCTTGCCGTGGGACCTGTATCCTCTGTCTGGGTGCTGGTCCCAAATAAATGAGAGTGGCCTTCTCCAGTGGTGGATGATATGACACATGATTCCTTGCTGTGGGACCTCTCTCCAATTGATATTGGTTAATTTTTATTTATTTTATTTTATTTTAATTCATTTCCCTATCTATAAGCCCTCTAGCCCTTTCCGGGAGTCTTTTACAGGCTTTTTAGTGCCCAAAAGTTCGGGTCCCCATTGACTTCTATGGGGTTCGGGTTCGGGATGAAGTTCGGGTTGAGTTCGGATCACGAACCCGGACATTTTCCGGAAGTTCGGCCGAACCTCTCGAACCCGAACATCCAGGTGTTCGCTCATCTCTATTTATAAGGCCTCTTGCACACGAACGTATTTTTTTTTCAGTGTTTTGTGGTCCGTTTATAACGGATCCATGGTTCCGTTTTTTGTTTCCGTTTTGTTTCCGTTTTGGTTCCGTTCCGCATATACAGTATACATTAATTCCATAATAAAAATTGGGCTAGTCTTAAAATTTTCAATAGATTGTTCTGCAAAAACGGAACAGATACGGAAGACATACGGATGCCTTTCCGTATGCTTTCCGTTTTTTTTGCTGACCCATTGACTTGAATGGAGCCACTGAACGTGATTTGCGGACAAGAATAGGACATGGTCTATATTTAAACGGAACAGAAAAAACGGAAAAACGGAAACGGAAGGCATACGGAGACACTTCAGTATTTTTTGCAGACCCATTGAAGTGAATGGTTCAGTATACTGTCAGTATACTGAGCTGAAAAAACTGCCAGTATACGGTCCGCAAAATACTGTCGTGTGCAAGGGGCCTAAGGGTGTTTTCACACATAGGTTTTTGATGGCGTTTTTCTGCAGTTTTACGTTTTCAAGTGCTCATGCACATGGCCATAAGTATTTTGCGTTCCGCAAATCCCAGAGGCACAACACACAGATATCAGCTGAGTGCATACTGCCATTTTATTTCTCTTACTCCTGCAGAAAACATCCTAAACATGTCCACAAAACAAACAAAATTAGGACATGTTCCATTTTTTTGCAGGAACGCAGAATGGATGTATGGATGCAGACAGCACTTGGTGAGATGGCCAGGTCCGCATCCGATCCACAAAAAATCACTTGTAAATATCACAGAAGCTGGGGCTTTTAAGGATCTCATTATTCTTAAAAAAAAAAAAATTGCAGCTTGTAATAGGCAGCGAGAAATACTCAGTAATTAGCTGCTGCCCGGGCTTGAAAAATCTTCTCTCAAACTTGTCATACAACTTTGTACATAGAGAACTCAAAATTGCATTGTGTCTTAAAACCTTTCCAGATGTTGTCTCGGAATACAATAAACTCTATCGCTAAGAAGGTTTAGATTATATATTTACAATGTCTTTAAGACGTGATTACTTGCAAAATTAAGCAAAGTCTATACAATTAATAATTGGGATGGGGGAGGGTGCAGTAGATTCTTGTAAAGGTCGATGTTTGTTCGCCTTTATTAATGAATAAATGCTACAGAACAAGCATGTAGAGTGTAACAATGGTGTACACTGAAATTTCTTTGTAGGTAACAAGCTTCTTTTTCAACTGTGCAATGCCATAGGAAAAGAGAATTAAAGGAGCAGAATCCTCCAAATTTCTAATGAGATTTTATAAGGAATGCACTATTCAACTCGAGTTTCAATTTAGGAGCACGTGAATATTGTGGCATGATTAGATTTGTGATTTATCAAGCATTGTGTGGCGGTGCATCCTCCAGGTGTTTCCATTTTCATAGACTATTTGCTATTTTTGAACAGTCAAATAAGTTTGCACATTCTGATCTTTCATCTCATAACCATATTTCTTTTAAACAGGTCAATGGATTTAAACTGATTGTCCATTTTGGGCAAGCATTTTTTCCTTGTTAGATTATGTTGATGATATGTTGATTGCAGATTGTCCCCTTGCTAAATATCCCAGAGGTCAGCAATAATCTTTTTGAGAACCTGAAAACAAGTAGTCAGTTCCCCTAAAGAACCACCCCAGGGGAAAAGATTCATTAAATAATGCCCAAGACACACAGGTTAGAATTTTAATGTGCACCTCCAAAAATATGAAAGTTTGAATATGTGGCCCTTTATTACTAGAGGGTGGAGCTAGATTCTACTTGATCAGTGCTCTGATGACCCATCTATATTCACTATAGACCACAGCAGGTCTGATTGCATAGTCAGATGTGGTGAATAGAAGGTCATAACACATTGTGGAAAAAAGCAAGAAACTGAGGAAATGGAATGAAGAGGTACTTAGCATTTTTTAAAAGCTCAAAAAAACACTTTAAGTTAGGCCTCATGCACACGAACGTGTGCACCCCGTGCCCGTATTGCGGACCGCATTTGCGGATCCGCAATACATGGGCACCATTCCGTGGCCATTCCGCATCACGGATGCGGACCTATTCATTTCAATGGGTCCGCAAAGCCGGAGATGCGGAACGGTGCGGAATGGAATGACGGAACACTACGGAAGCACTACGGAGTGCTTCCGCGGGGTTCCGTTCCGTACTTCCGTCCCGCAAAAAGATAGAACATGTCCTATCTTTTTGCGGAACGGGCAGATCGCGGACCCATTCAAGTGAATGGGTCCGCAATCCGCTGCGGATGCCCCACGGCTGGTGCCCGAGCATTGCGGGCCGCAATTTATGGCCCGCAATACGGGCACGGGGTGCACACGTTCGTGTGCATGAGGCCTTAGGCATCTGTTTGCCCCAGCTCCACCAACCATGATCTAACTCTAACGTTCATTGTATCCTGAGGTAGATCCTGTAGCATACTTTATACACAAACTAGCTGAAGGACCCGGCTTCGCCCCGGTATATTTAATCTATTTCATTTAATGTTTGTGTGTGTCGTTAAAAGATAGACAGTATCCACTATAACAGTGACATCCACAGCACCCCGCCCCTTAACAGTGACTTCCACAGCCCCCCACCCCTTAACACTGACCCCCCATAGTGCCCCGTCCCTTAAAAGGGGACCTCCACAGCAGCCCACCTCCTTAACTTTGAACTTTACAATAGCCTTACCATTTAACAGTGAGTTTCACAGCACACCAGCCCCTCGACAGTGATCTCCACAGGGGCCCTTCCCCTTGAAAGTGGCCTTTACAGCAATCTGCCCCTTAACACTGACCTCCATAGCGGACCATTCCGATTACTGTGACCTCCACAGCAGCCTGCCCCTAGGGTGGCCAGAGGTCCAGTTTTTGGCCAGACAGTCCGGTTTTCAGACTCCATGTCCTCCGTCTGGTGCAGGGCATGGACGGACACAGGGATGTCCTTTTGAACAGCTAACTCTCAGACAGCAGCACTGTGCTGTCTGAGCGTGATCTGCAAGGAGAAAGTCACCCTCACTCCCACCCCTGCAGCTGACAGAAGTTGATTTTATGACAAGACACAGAGGCTCCTATTGCTTGACTTTCTTTACTGTTTCTACCATAGCAGCAAAGAAAAACAGAAGACATAACATGGTAACCATAGCAACCGCCCCTCCCCTAACAGTATATAAAGGTCTGTCTTGGCTGTTAACTTCCTCTTTCTTTGCTGCTACCTGGCAGAACCAGCTAAGTATTATTTTATGCTACCTTGCTTGTTTTGGTGCTGTATGCCTTAATTGTTTCAGGGTTTTCAGATATTCCCTGTCATTCTCCATCCCCATTTTGTTTTGGGACTCTTTTGTTCCCTTCCCTGATACCTGGTTATCTTTTTCCTTATATTCCCCTTTTTTCTTCTTTTGGACTTATTCCTCTACCTCATAGCTCTTCTCATACAACAGTTTTCCCTCTTCCAGCCGCTCCTCAGTTTTTCCTCTCTTAGCGTTTCTCCCCTACAGGCAGCTTACCACATCACGGCAGCTTCGGCTGTCTTCGGCATTCCGCCCTTAATCTCGCGTTGTGGGATTACGGGCGCCATCTTGCCCACATCTTCGCGCGCTTCTGAGCGCCTCCTTCTCCTACCGCCGCGCGCCTAGGTCTCGCGAGACCTCGGGCGCGCTCAGGCGGCCTTGGCTCTGGGCCCCGAGATCTCGGGCGCCATTTTGGTTTTTTCTCCGGCGCGTTCCTTGATCATCCACTGCCGCCTGTGTGCGAGCTCGGTTCCCTCATCTTCAAGTCCTTACTGGCCATATTCTCACTGCCACTACAGTAAGTCTCCGGTCCCACATATATATCTATATAGCTTTTGCCCCTATTGGGTTTTTCGATTAACCCTTCCCTCCCCCTTCTCTTCTCTTGCAGGCGCTTTCTCCTCCTCTGGGGTGATTAACTCCAGTCCTCTCTCCTGCAAACATGTCGGTCCGCAGTACTTCTTCAGCCAGACCCAAACGGGATTGTCCTCCCTCTGCTCAGGTTCCCCTAGACCAGGATGCTGAGCCCATTAATCCTCCTTCTGAGGTGCAAGCTATGGCCCTACAGCAATCCATCTCCCAGGCAATTATGTCTGCAATGGGCTCTATGTCCTCAGCCCTAACCCAGTCTATTTCACAGGCCCTTTCGGCCTTACCTGCAAACCAGCCAGCCATTAATGTGCCCACAGCCTCCAGAACACTCATGACTGATGGTTCTAGACCATCCCTGGATAACGCGTTAAAATCGCTCAAGAGAGCCTGCCCCCGCCAGGCGGAAAAAAGCGGGCGTGGAAAATGGCCAGGTCCCAACCTGAGCTGGGAACAGACTCAGATAAGGAGTCAGATGAGGAGGCACATGTTGATTCTCTAGTTGATTCGGAGGAGGACCTCCTAGATGTTTCGGTAGACCCTCCCGAGGTCCCGTCCGTTCCATTAGACGCCCAGCCTTCAGGTAACACTGGAGAACCCGGTTCGGATTCGGGTCGTCTTCTCGACCCGGCAGGTAACCCCATGTTCAACCCGGATGAGCTGCATCATCCACGCTCCGCGGAGTGGATACCGGCCTCCCATGTCGCACAATATCTGGAAGCTCGCATTCGCACTCCCTTGAGTAAGGAATCGCGCAATAAGTTGAGAGCGGAATGCCCCCGTCCGCTAATTCCCCATAAAGTGTGCGAAACCCCTTCGGTAGACCCGAAAATGGTCCAGTTTTTATCAAAAACTGGATTTAACCCTCGCAAGGGATTGGACTCTGCTCTTAAAGCGGTCCAAGACAAGCTTTTGGACGTCACAGGCCCGCTGACAAAAATTTTTGATCTGGCCGAGACGGCTGTGGCTGAGGACACACAGGTCGACCCTGACGAGCTCCGGGGGTGGGCTCAAAGAGCTATCTGCCTGTTGGGTAATGTGAATGCGTCGCTGGCCATTGAAAGGCGCAAAGCGATACTTATGAAAATTGAGCCGAAACTGGCGAATCTTGCTTTATCTGAAGCAGGCAAGGAGGCCCAGGGTTTGTTGTTCGGAGATTCTTTTATTAAAGAATTAAGCAAATATGTAGGAGCTTTCACTGCGCTGGATAGGGCGCAAAGCTCCATGCGAAAAGTTTTTCAAGGACGTTTTTCTGGTAGGGCCGGCAGTTCAAGGGGCCGACTGTCCGGCCGCTCCACCACCCATGCCAGAGGCACCGGCAGAGGCTCCTTCTCTTATAGAGCTTCCCTTCAGGACCAGAGACACCAACCCTCTTTCTTTCCGGCAAGAGGAGCTCCAGGTCGAGGCCGCGGTTTCAGAGGGAATCCCAGTTCCAGACGACCTCTCGGTAAGTCGCTTCCTTCCTCATCCTCTACGTTCTTCAGTTCCTTGTGTAGGGGGCCGTCTCCGTTTCTTTTCACATGCCTGGTCAAGGATATCCTCCGACCAGTGGGTTCTGGACACGGTCCAGGGGTTTCTAATAGAGTTGGTGGCGGATCCAGAACAGATCCCCCTCTCTTCCCGACCCCCTCTACCACATTCGGCCCAAGTCCTCCTGCAGAAAGAAATGTCGGACTTGCTCTGCAAAGGCGCGATCGAACCAGCACCAGACACGGGTGCCGGAGTAATCAGCAACATTTTTCTCGTCCGCAAAAAAGGGGGTCAAATGAGACCCGTCATCAATTTAAAGGCCCTGAACAGTTTTGTCAGGTACAGACATTTCAAAATGGAGGGCATACACCTCCTAAGAGATTTGTTGCTTCCAGGCGACTGGATGGCAAAATTAGATCTCAAGGACACGTACCTCACCGTCCCGATCGCACAAACCTCGAGAGATCTCCTCCGTTTCTGGTGGGACGACCAAATTTGGCGTTTCACATGCCTACCATTCGGCCTCTCTTCGGCGCCTTGGTGCTTCACCAAGATCATGAGACCGGTGGTGGCGTGGCTACGCAGCAGAGGGGTTCGTCTAATTATTTATTTAGACGATATCCTGATCATGGCTCAGTCTCCATCCCTTCTCATCCAACATCTAGAGATGTCTGTAACTCTTATGACGGGCCTGGGTTTCATCATCAATCAGGAAAAATCCTGTCTGACCCCCTCAACTACCATGGAATTTTTGGGGTTCACAATCAACTCTGTAGAACTCACCCTCAATCTCCCTCTGGACAAAGTCCGGGCCATTCGCAAGGAGTTGCGTCATTCTCTGACGCTGCCTCAATTGTCCTTGAGGCATTTGGCACGGTTAATAGGGCTTCTGACGTCCTCAATTCAGGCCATTTTCCCGGCCCCTCTCCATTATCGGGCGTTACAACGCTTGAAGATTGCCCATTTACGAGCAGGGGCCACCTATGCCGATTGCATCTCTCTCGATCAAGAGACGAGAGACGAGCTGCGCTGGTGGATCCACAATCTCTCGGTCTGGAACGGCCGGGCCATCTTTGGTCCACGTCCAGATCTTGTCATCGAATCGGATGCCAGCCTTCACGGTTGGGGAGCCCACTGCAACGGGGTCTCCACAGGGGATCCTTGGTCTCCGCGGGAATCCCGATTGCACATCAATGCCCTGGAACTGTTGGCAGGATCATTCGCCATTCGCAGTTTCACCAATGGCGCTCTCAGGGCGTCCATCCGTCTTCGGATGGACAATGTTTCGGCCGTCAGATACGTCAATTCGATGGGGGGGACCCGGTCTTCAGTCCTTACCCATCTGGCCAAGGACTTCTGGGAGTACTGCCTGTCCAGAGGTTTCACGGTGGTCGCGGAGTATCTTCCGGGCCTTCACAATACGCTGGCGGATTGGAGTTCACGCTACATATCCGACTCCAGCGATTGGAAACTAGATGGGAGGGTCTTCGCTGCCATCTCATCTCGCTGGGGTCCTTGTTGTATCGACCTATTCGCTACCAGGTTGAACACCCAGCTTCCCAGATTCTTCAGCTGGCGTCCGGATCCTCTTGCAGAGGCCGTGGATGCCTTCCTCCAGGACTGGAGAGGTGCGCTGATGTATGCTTTCCCCCCTTTCTCGCTGATACCGAGGGTCCTCCTTCAAGTTCGACAACAGGCAGCGGAACTGGTGTTAGTGCTGCCATTGTGGAGAACCCAGTCCTGGTTCCCACAGGCGCTGGAGCTCCTGGTGGATTTTCCCGTTCTTCTCCTTCGGGGTCCCACGGGAGAACTTCATCCCCTCCTGCAGTCCGGTTCGCTACAGCTTCTGGCGTGCAGGGTCTCAGGAGCGCAGGGGGCTCCCTTATCGTTTCTGACACAACTAGATTCCTATTGGAAAGCTCTTGGGCTCCAGGGACGCGACGAGCTTACCGGTCCGCCTGGGACGCTTGGTCGTGTTGGTGCGCAGACAGGGGTCTGGATCCCTTGGAAGCTCCTGTAGGATCTGTTCTAGCCTTCCTCTCGTCTCTGTATGAGGCGGGCAAGGCCTATCGCACCATTAATTTATACAGATCGGCCATCTCCTCTGGCCACAGGGGTTTTGAGGGACGTCCAGCGGGTCAGCACCCGTTAGTCTGTCGTCTGCTTAGGGGTTCACGTCTGACTCGTCCCCCCCGTCCTCGTTTCACTACTACCTGGGATGTGTCACGGGTTCTGGCGTTTCTGTCTACCTGGCCTTCTAACCCCCAACTTTCGTTACGTCAGCTGTCGGCAAAGTTGGTGACTTTGCTCTGTCTGGTTTCCTGTAAACGGGTATCGGACGTCAGTGCTCTAGACCACGATGCCCGTTCGTTCACTCCGGATGGGGTTCGTTTTAACATCTCTAGGCGAACTAAGACTAATATTCGCTCTGTCTCTTTTCCGAGTTTTTCCTCCTCTCCTCAGCTTTGTCCTGTTCTCTGTCTTCAGGAGTATGAGTCTCGGACGCGTTCCTTACGTTCCAATGCCCCACATCTCTTTATCTCCTTTCGCAGTCCTTTTGCTCCGGTTACCAGCGTCACCCTCTCCCGCTGGGTGAAATGGATTCTTTCCCTTTCCGGCATTGATACGTCTGTGTTCACCGCCCATTCCGTACGTAGCGCATCCGCCACATCCATGACTGTCTCGGGGGCTCGCTTAGAGGACGTCATGCGTTTGGCGGACTGGTCCAGGGCTTCGACCTTCCGCGAATTCTACTTCCGACCCCCTCATCATGCCTTTTCATCGGTTATTTCTCAACTTTAAACTAGCAATAGGAGCCTCCGTGTCTTGTCATAAAATTTCATGATTTTCCTAGTCCATGACGTAAAGTCATGATTTTATTAAAGACACGGAGGCGACTATTGCCCGCCCAGATCCCGCCCTGATAAGGTGCCGTTACTGGTGTTCTCTCTTGTAGTTACTGACATTATATGTTTCACAGTTCTTTGTCATGGTTATTCCTTTATTCGCTACCGTTTGTGACATTTACTGATCTCGAGTTACGTTTCTTGCTTTCAGGTTGAAGAGTTGCTGCCTCGGTTGCTGCTTATCCAATTCACTCAGGACAAGTACTGAGCAGTTCGTTGGTTGTGTTCTGGTCGGCGAGTTCAAGAGTGATGATCGATTTGGTTTTCAGTCCGGTTCGGTTTTGGAAGCGCTGGTTGTCGCATCAAGAAAGAGGAAGTTAACAGCCAAGACAGACCTTTATATACTGTTAGGGGAGGGGCGGTTGCTATGGTTACCATGTTATGTCTTCTGTTTTTCTTTGCTGCTATGGTAGAAACAGTAAAGAAAGTCAAGCAATACTCGCCTCCGTGTCTTTAATAAAATCATGACTTTACGTCATGGACTAGGAAAATCATGACATTTTTAACTTCTGCCGGCTGTGTAAGGGGAGGGGGCGTGGCCTAACCAGGTCAGGGTTGTGGCTTAGCGGGACCTAGAAGTTGATTTTTAACTTCATTTTTTCAATCCCTGTCGGCTAAAGAGTGGGTGTGGGCGTGCCCTAACTGGATAGGGGCATGGCCCTATTAACAGCTCACCCTAATACAGCAGCAATGTACTGTCTGAGAGTGAGCTGCAGAGAAAAAGTCATCATCCCTCCCACTTCTGCAGCTGACAGAAGTTGATTTTTAACTTCATTTTTTCAATCCCTGTTGTTTGAGGAGTGGGAGGGGGCATGGCCTAACTGGATCAGGGGCGTGTCCTTTAGAACAGCTCACACTAAGACAGTAGCACTATTCTGTCTGAGTGTGAGCTGCAGTGAGAAAGTCACCGTCCCTCCAACCCCCGCAGAAGTTGATTTTTAACTTTATTTTTTAAAATCCCTGTCGGCTGAGGAGTGGGAGGGGTGTGGCCTAACTATCAGGGTGTGGCTTAGTGGGACCTAGAAGTTGATTTTTAACTTCATTTTTTCAATCCCTGTTCGCTGAGTGGGAGGGGACGTGGCCTAACTGGGTCGGAGACGTGGCTTAGCGGGACCTGGGGGCGGGGTATTTAACCTTAAGGACTCGACCATTTTTTGCAAATCTGACTAGTGTCACTTTATGTGGTGATAACTTTTAAATGCTTTACTTACGTAGGACATTCTGAGATTTTTTTCGTCACATATTGTACTTCATGACAGTGGTAAAATGGAGTCGAAAAATTTCATTTTTATTTTTTAAAAAATACCAAATTTACCAAAAATTTGGAAAAATTTGCAATTTTCCAAGTTTCAATTTCTCTACTTCTATAATACATAGTAATACCGCCAAAAAAAGTTATTGGTTTACATTCCCCATATGTCTACTTCATGTATCGAACATTTTGGGAATGCCATTTCATTTTTTGGGGACGTTACAAGGCTTACAAGTTTAGAAGCAAATCTTGACATTTTTCAGAAATTTTCAAAAACCCACTTTTTAGGGACCAGTTCAGGTCTGAAGTCACTTTGTGAGGCTTACATAATTGAAACCACCCAAAAATGACCCCATTCTAGAAACTACACCCCTCAAGGTATTCAAAACTGATTTTACAAACGTCGTTAACCCTTTAGGTTTTCCACAAGAGTTAATGGCAAATTGAGATAACATTTCTGAATTTCTATTTTCTGGAAAATGTTCCATTTTAATCAATTTTTTCCAGTGACAAAGCAAGGGTTAACAGCCAAACAAAACTCAATATTTATTGCCCTGATTCTGTAGTTTGCAGAAACACCCCATATGTGGTCGTAAACTGCTATATGGCCAAACAGCAGGGCACAGAATGAAGTGAACACCATATGGTTTTTGGAAGGCGGATTTTGCTAGACTGGTTTTTTGACACCATGTCCCATTTGAAGTCCCCGATGCACCCCTAGAGTAGAAACTACACAAAAGTGACTATCTAAGAAACTACACCCTTCAAGGCATTCAAAACCGATTTTACAAACTTTGTTAACCCTTTGGCCCCTTTCACACGGGCGAGTTTTCCGCGCGGGTGCAATGCGTGAGGAAGACACATTGCACCCGCACTGAATCCGGACCCATTCATTTCTATGGGGCTGTGCACATGAGCAGTGATTTTCACGCATCACTTCTGCATTGCGTGAAAATCGCAGCATGCTCTATATTGTGCGTTTTTCACGCAATGCAGGCCCCATAGAAGTGAACGGGGCTGCGGGAAAATCGCAAGCATCCACAAGCAAGTGCGGATACGGTGCGATTTTACCGCATGGTTGCTTAGCAACGGGACCAGATCTTTATTATTTTCCCTTATAACATGGTTATAAGGGAAAATAATAGCATTCTTAATAAAGAATGCATAGTGAAATGAAGAGGTCCATCTTACCATGGTGATGGACCATGTGATTGGACCATATGATGTGACGTCATCACAGGTCCTTTAGTTGTTAGCTGATGCTGGAAAAGAGAAGACAGATCGCAACTACGCGATCAAGTGGCTAAGGTAAGTTAACTTTTATTATTTTTAACCCCTTCCTCTTCATTTTACTAAGCATTCTTTATTAAGAATGCTATTATTTTCCCTTATAACCATGTTATAAGGAAAAATAATAAGTTCTCCGGAATACTATACCCGAAACCGGACTTCAGTGATGAAGTCCGGGTCTGGGTACCAAACATGGCGATTTTTCTCACGCGCGTGCAAAACGCATTACAAATGTTTGCACCCGCGCGGAAAAATCACGCATATTCCCGCAATGCACCCGCCTCTTATCCGGGCGTCAAACATGACGCCCGTGTAAAAGAGGACTTTAGGTGTTCCACAAGAGTTAGTGGCAAATGGAGATGAAATTTCAGAATTTCTATTTTTTGTTACCTTGCTTCAAAAATAGTGTAATATAGAGCAACAAAAATCATATTTACCCTAAAATAGTACAAACAAAACTGCCACCTTATCCCGTAGTTTCCAAAATGGGGTCACTTTTATGGAGTTTCTACTGTAATTTTTATTCAGTTATATGTGTTATTTTTATTTTTACTTCTTTTTCACTTTTTAATTTTTTTTACCCAGACCCATTTGGTTCTTGAAGATCCAGTGGGTCTGATGTCTAGATAATACAGTACAGTATATAGTGTACTGTATTTTTTACTTTACACTTAGTCTAATCAGACTTCTGCCTTTAGCAGAAGTTCCCTCCCTCTGCGATCCCATGAAGGATCAGGGGCTGCAAGGGCACAGCAGCCCCCGATAGGAGAGGGAGGGAGCTCCCTCCCTGTTAACCCCTTCCATACCGCGGTCCATATGGACCGCGGTATGGAAGGGGTTAAACTGCTGACATCTCTATGGCTTAGATGTCAGCAGTTTATAGCAGAGGGTCATCAATGTGCTGACCCTCTGCTGTAACCACTAGACACTAGCAGTGACTCCCGCACTGCCCGCCCACCGCACTGCCCGCGGTGGGCTAAAAATTATACATTTGCGGCACATTTTAGGTCTCTGATCCCCGCAGTCCCAGACCGCGGGGATCAGAAATCGCAGCAACCCGCAGGTCTGAATTCAGCAGGCATCCTGTTCCGATTAACCCCTGCAGCACCGCACTTTACTTTTAAAGATATGACGTACCGATACGTCATGGGTCCTTAAGGACTCGGGAATCATGAAGTACCGGTATGTCATGCGTCCTTAAGAGGTTAAGGGTGACTTGAATAGCCACCCTTACTGCCCCCTGAACTGTGACCTTCACAGCACTCTGCTCCCTTAACAGTGTCATCCACAGAGTTGTTATGGAAACCTCAGGAAATAAGGTACTAATTGCTATTTGGATATGGCTTAACTTCGATAGCGATTATCCTGGTGACAGATTTACTTTAAAACTCATCTACAGCAGTGAAGAAACATGTCTGGGTTGTTATGGTTACCTGGAGTAAAACTGTGTGTGTGTAGACGAGCTGCCAGCGAGCTTCTATTGGCTGATAAAGGTCATGTGACCAGGCATCTTTTGGGAATATCTCAGGAATGGTATGTCCCAGTGAGCTTAGACCTGGTCTAAAACCTTCCCGGACACCTGATGCACCTGTGTCCCAAATTTCGTGATTGTAAATGTGACGGTGTGGATTCCTTTAGCGGACATACATACATACACTCAACTTTATATATTAGATAACACAAGTAAAGAAGTATTTTTCAAACTGTCTATCCTTGTCAAACCCATTTTAATTTACATCTTTTACAACCATTAAAAAATGAATATCTAAAATAACAGTCCCACACAGAACACTCATAGAAGAGCTATCTACAACATCTGAACATATTTTTTTTGCCATGTGTAGTGCACTACAGTATCAATCAGAGTAAGAGCCCTAAAGAATATTGCAATATTCTTTCTAGAAATGAGCAAAGTATTTGAAAATTTGATTTGGCTGCTTCGCTGAAATTTACAAAAAAAAAAGGGGGGGGGGGTACCTACTTTAATTTTCTCCCAGGCTGACAGACAGCCTGGATGAGCCAATCAATGCAGTAGCAGGCAGGGAGGTGCCCTAGCAGAACTTCAATTGCTGAGCTATGAATGAGGGTGGTTGGGTCTTACAGTATCTCCCAGCAAAAGGGAGTCAGGTAGACTGAAAAAATCAAGGACAGTCGGAAATCAATCAAGCTTGCATTCAACTGCAAGGGAAAGTGAAGGAAAAGGCTAGAATTACAGAAAGAAGAAGGATTGTGTGTGTAGAATAGGGACAAGAAGGAAAGCAGAAAGCCAGGGAGGAAGGAGTGAGGATCTATGGTCACTGTGCCTCCTAGCAGCTGCTTTCAATCCTTAATCTTTTCCTATTTTCACAGAAATCCTTTTTTGGGGGGTGGTGTTGAAATAAGCGAAAACTGTACCAATACATGTACCATCAATCTAGCATAGCATATAATACTAATAAGATCTCTCTGTCAGGTCATCTCACACATTTAATTTAATTTATATTTTTGGGGGTTTTAGTTGGAAAAGCTGTATGTTCTGCCCAACAGAGTAAGAAAATCATTCTAGTTCATTCAGCCAGGGTTTTGGTATTTCTGCAGTGATTAATATGGTTATAGCACCATCTAGCGGTGTTAAACTGTATTACACTTTGTTTTTCCTATTACAAAAACTGCTGCATTGTAGGTGGATCAAAGCATTGTGGGAGTGCAAAGCATTCTGGGAAAGAGAAGCCCGCAGTCTCCAGGACACATCAGCAGAGCTGTCCTTCTACATATCTCCTTTCAAACTTTACCATCCTTGTATAACATACCTGGTGAGAGAATTACCTTTGTTTCAGGGACATAATGTTATGCAGAGCTGTTCAGCTAGTTGCAATTGTTATTCAGGGAGTTATAACTCTTAGATGGTAGACATGTAATCTAATGTACATGCAGCCATTTTACCATGTGCTTCAGTGTTAATGCAAATGTCATAGTACATAGTAGGCCTAGAAAAGGGGGGCAAAAGCCAAGCCAAGTAGGTTATAGAAGAAATACAATGGAAAGTGCAAACAAATCCCTGACCAACTGCAAGGCATCGGCAATCTTGACCGCACGTTCAGGATGTATGAGGCAAAACCATAAGGAGACGTACATCACAGCTTGCAAATGACGAAACCGGAGACATAATGCTCGATGTTGCAGATAGTGCCCCGAAGCGGAATGAAGGACTGGGAATACGCTGTGGAAGGGAGCATGAAATATTAACTGAACCTGGTGAACTTCTGACAATTGCCCTGGCCTCAGGAGTTTGTGGAACCGAAAGAGAAACCTGACTGCCTAGACCAGGGGGTAGGCAACCTTTGGCTCCCAGCTGTTGTGAAACTCCCAGCATGCATAGTTGCTCTGCTCTTCTAGGAACTTACATAGAAATGAATGAAGCATGCTGGGAATTGTAGTTTCACAACAGCTGGGAGCCGAAGGTTGCTGATGCCTGGCCTAGACTATGCAAGAAGTGAGGGGCAAAAGAAACCATGGAAGTAGGAAGGGAATCCTTGAATAGTTCCCCAGACATCATCTATCTGCTTGCCATGGTCCCTGCGTTCTTCTGTGAACCCTGAGAATGGTTTAATGCTGAGACGGGAAAACCGACCTGGTATCTGAATCTAACACGAGGAATTGGTTGATTCGATGTGTTGTAGAGTCTGGTATTAGTATGGCGAGAAGCTAGGAAGCCATAGTATAGATCCTGTCTATGCCCTCCCGTGAGTGAGGGAATACAAAATTTGCGACAAAGCTACGGCGAAAATGAATTCCTAGATGTAGTAAAAGACAAAAAGGCTTTGTACGGGAACTTGGTTGACAAGGTATGCTCGACTACAAACAGGGACTGAAATGCTAGAGGGAATTACCCTACTTGTTCCTCCTCCAGCATGACCTGCACAAATCTAGCAGATGTGATAGCTCCCCTCAAAGGGAGCGGGACGACCACGCGGAATGAACAGCAGAGGAAGCGGCGCAGCACTGAGGAGCGACCTGCAAAGGAAGCCGTATGGAAAACAGTGTCCAACAGAGGGAGCCGTTTGGTTAAGAAGACTGACCAGTAGAGGAGGAAGTGCAGTAATGACCAATAAGACCAACTGTCCAGCGGATACAGCCGTGCAGAAAAAAGACTCTCCAGTAGAGGGACCAGTGTAGTGGCAAAGGGAGCAGGGCAACGGAGAGGAGAGACCAGCAGGAGGGGGCGGTGCCATGAAAGGAAATCCTGTGGAAAAGTTATGCGACAATGAGGAGAGACCGGGGACAGGGGAGCCTGAATTGAGCAGAAGAGAATATGACTGCATATGAACATACTGTACATGAATTAGCAGACAACAGGAAATTAGACTATAACATGTGGCCTCAATAACGTGCTGGCAATTGAACAGTGGGCCTAGCTAACGTGGCAGGCGGAACCTGAACTGAACCTACATGGCCCCAATACCGTGGCAGACGAATATCGTTGCAAAAATGTGACCTGACCAACATGGCAGGTGACCCTAAAGACTTGAGCTCTAGTAATTGAAGTGTGATCCTGGAGCATGGCGGACAATGGACAAGAATACAGTGTAACAACTAAAGAACGTAAGGAGCAGGAAACTTAGTTGAGTAACAAGTGAACCTGACTGAACACCGCAGGCGACAGACTTTAGTTTTAAAACATGGGCTGTATGCCGGAGATGAGGGAAGCAGATATGAATGTGAGACATTTGGGACCAATCAGCCTGGAATTATGGATGGTCAACCAACCAGGCAGGACTGAAAACAAGTCATCGGACCCCCGAAGCCATGGGGCCGAAGCAGTCGTCGGACCCCCGAAGCCATGGGGCCGAAGCAGTCGTCGGACCCCCGAAGCCATGGGGCCGAGGCAGTCGTCGGACCCCCGAAGCCATGGGGCCGAAGCAGTCGTCGGACCCCCAAAGCCATGGGGCCGAAGCAGTCGTCGGACCCCCAAAGCCATGGGGCCGAAGCAGTCGTCGGACCCCCAAAGCCATGGGGCCGAAGCAGTCGTCGGACCCCCGAAGCCATAGGGCCGAAGCAGGCTTAGAGCCCCCCGGAGCCATGGGGCTGAAGCAGTCGTCAGACCCCCGAAGCCATAGGGCCGAAGCAGTCGTTGGACCCCCGAAGCCATAGGGCCGAAGCAGGCTTAGAGCCCCCCGGAGCCATGGGGCTGAAGAAGTCATAGGGCCCCCCGGAGCCAAGCGGTCATTGGGTCCTCGGAGCCAAAGCAGTCATAGGGCCCCCGGAGCCGAAGCAGTCATAGGGCCCCCGGAGCCGAAGCAGTCATAGGGCCCCCGGAGCCGAAGCAGTCATAGGGCCCCCGGAGCCATGAGGCTGGGGCAGTCAAGTGGCCCCTAAGCCATGCGGCCGAAGTAGTCATCGGGCCCGCGGAGCCAAGAGACTGATCTGAATGACGCGACAGTGACGACAAGTGATTAAAACTTGAGCCAGACCTGATGGGATATGCGGCTACTTGGATGACTAGATTGGCTAAAAGTGGCCTAAAAGAAACACAACTGCCAAAAGGCATTGAAAATATAGACATTGTTAATCCGAAACAACATGCATAAACAATGCGCTTAACAGAGATGGGATAAAAACAAGCGCCTGAGGCATTGCAAGTTTGCTCAGCGAAGAACCTTATCGCGACAAACAAATGAACAACTTGTGAAAACATGGTAGGAAACTCGCTCCTATTGGCCCACTGGCCTCCGCTGAGAAGCTGTTGAACTAGGCAGGAGACCAATTTGAGTGAATACGAACCAGGATTTAAAAAGGATTATTTTTTTTTTTTCTTTACACCACAAAGGAAAAAAAAACGTAAGCCTGAAAAGAAGGCAGCCATGTTTGCCGGGAGAGCGGTACCAAGCAGTGGGTGTGGAGTGCCCCATTGAGATTACTGAGTGTAGCAAGTAACAGAAGAATGCAGCTTTGAGTGGGAGCAGAGTGTAAGGCCTCTTGCACACGGGCGTCATGTTTGACGCCCGGATAAGATGCGGGTGCGTTGCGGGAATCGCCGCGATTTTTCCGCGCGTGTGCTAACTTTTGTAGTGCGTTGAGCACGCGCGTGAAAAAATCTGCATGCTTGGTACCCAGACCCGAAGTCAGACTTCATCACTGAAGTCTGGTTTCGGGATGAGTATTCTGTATGTGTAATTATTTTCCTTTATAACATAGTTATAAGGGAAAATAATCGCATTCTAATTACAGAATGCAATGTTCCCCGGGCTTTAAAGGGTTAAAAATAATAAAGAGTTAACTTACCTTCTCCCATTGTACGCGCAGAGCCCCAGAACGTCTTCTCTCTTGATAGTTTGGATGCTTGAGGACCTGTGGTGACGTCACAGGGTCACATGGTCCAATCATAGAAGCATTTGAGTGGACCATGTGACCCATGTGATCCTGTGACATCACGGCAGGTCCTTCATCCAACATTGGATAGAACATGCTGCGATTTTCACGCAACGCAAAAGTGATGCGTGAAAATCACCGCTCATGTGCACAGCCCCATAGAACTGAATGGGTCAGGATTCAGTGCGGGTGCAATGCGTCCTCCTCACGCATTGCCCCCGCGCGGAAAACTCGCCCGTGTGAAAGGGGCCTAACACATGATGTTACAGCAGATGGGTGAATGCCGCTCTGGATGTGAGAAACAATGTATTAACGTGATGCATCAGCGGACACATGAACACAGCTCTAGTAGTGAATGGAGTAGAGGACAAGATGTAAAAGCAGACGTGCGGAAGCAGCTTTGGATGTGAATGAAATATTAACTCGAAGTGACAGCCAACATGGAAAGCGGCTCTGGTGAGTGGGGTATAAAACCTGTTGTAGAAGTGTGAACACAACTCTGGTTATAGGCAGAGCATACAATTGGTATAACGGCAGCTCTGGTTGTGAATGGAGCATGACACATGCTGTGAAAAGTGACTTGAAATGGGCCTGGAAAGAACCTGTAGTAACAGTGGACGTGTGAACGCAGCTCTGGGTGTGAGTAGAGCAAACATGATATACCAATAGACGTATGAACGCAGCTCTGGTCGTGAGTTTGACCGCGTAAGTGTGAATGCTCCTCTGGGAGTGAGCCGAGAATGAAAATCGGTATAACAGCAGCTCTAAATGTGAGTGGAGCATGAACATGATGTGACAGCGAACGTGAATGTATCTCCGAAACAAGCCTAGTATGAACTTGTTGTAACAGCAGACATGTGAACACAGCTCTGACTGTGAGCAGAGCAAACAGGGTATACTAGCCGACGCATGAACGCAGCTCTAACCACACACAACAACATGATGCAACAGCCAAGTGTGAACACCGGTCTGGTGCGGCCAGAAAAAAATAAATAAATGGAGTAACAGTAGCAGCTCTGGCCGTGGACAGAGTATGAAACATGTAATAGCAGGCGTGTAATACAGTTCCGGATGTCGGCTTGGGTACGGAATGGCTGCAACAGCCAACGGGTGAATGCAACTCGAATGAGATTGACGTATGAAGCATGATAAAAATAGCAGACATGTGGACACAGCTCCGGTGAGCAGAGAGTAAAACATGTGTAACAGCAAAATGTAAAGGCCGTCTTGGAACGAGCAGCATGAAAGTGATAGACAATAAAAGACGTGCAGATGCATCTGAGGGTGTGAGGCGTATAAAGCAAGGTGCAAGCAGGCATGAGACAGAAGTAATAAAGATGGTAGTGGCTGGGGAGTCACATGGCAAGGAACAGCTACAGCAATAGGCCTGAACAAACAACAGCTGCGTCCGATCTCCAATCATGACGTCACATGCAGCCCGGGTAACTGTTCCTTTACTGCGTACAAACTGAAGTAACTTTCCATGCGACAAACAAGCGAAGTAAAATTTCCAAGATATATAGGAACTAACTCCTATTATCAAACAAACGAAGTTGAAAAAAAAAATAGAATTTTTTTTGCCCCAACGAAACAAACCTGAGGCGGCAGATTCTGAGGCGAAGCCTCCCATTCGCTAGAAAAGTCTGATTCGGACCGGCCAGGAGGGATGGCCATGGCCCAACTTACTTACGTATTGCAGCGCGTGCATTGCTACGATAGCAGCAAGCGAAATAAAGCTCCATGCTGCAAAGAAAGAGATCCTGCCACCATAGAAGCTAGTTCACTAATGACACCCAGCAGCACCTGTGCACCTGAAGAACACACACCCAGGAGTGAGGCAGTGGCTTGTTTAAGAAGAGCCTCCGCCCCTCCCACAAATGCAGGCTGACTAGTCAGCCTTAGTACTTAATTCTCCACATGGTTGAAATTTTATTTTTTTCGGACTTGTTCAAATTACAGCATACAGGTGATCAGTATTATACCAAACTACTTTCCAGTGAGTGATAACAAGAAATTGAGCGTCAGTCCTCAAACGTTTGTTTCCGTGAATTCCATTTCCACACGGTTATAATGAATATTTTGGGGGATTGTCCAATTTAATCAATCAGCATTAGTCTTAAGCGAACTTGCGATTTGCAAGTTCAGCGTTCGGGTTCAGGTTATCTAAGAATTCCGTAATGGATTTCATTACTACTGAACATAATGGAATTCTATGATGTCATGCATTTAGTCATAAAAGAAGTAAGTCTATGGCCAGCATAGACTTCTATTATGACGGAATGCAATACAGAATGCTTCTTATAGGCTTCCGTGGTGCATGCTGTCATAGAATTCCCTTATAGTGTGTGGTAACAGAATCCATTAGGGAATTTTTAGATAACCTAAACGCCGAACTTGCAAATCACAAGTTTGCTCAACAGCTAGTTTGCTAATCAGCATATATACGTGATTACTGCAGCAATACACAGGGTAGGGCAGCAATCCTCATTCCATGAATTCAATTTCCACACGGTTGGAATTAAAAAATTTTTGGGGGCTTCAATTTTTATTTAAAGGGAACCTATTGTCAACTTTATGCTGCCCATACTAAAGGCAGAATAAAATAGAGACAGGTGAGTTGATTTCAGCAGTCTGTCATCTAAAAAGTAAGTTAAAAGTAAGTGGTTGCCGAGAACCAACATCACAATCATTGCAGACTGGACCTGGAAAAGAGTCATGGCCACCTGAGAAGAGTCATGGTTATTCAATAATTCCTGCTCTCCCTGCCCACATGTGAATGACTGACAGTCTTCAACCTAGTTTTCTCCCTTTTTCTCTAGTAGAGAACCGCCAGTCATCAGCAGATGGGTAAGAGTGCAGGGGATTATGAATAACCATGACTCTTCTCTTTTAAAGGATTGTGCTACGATGATTATGATGCTGGTTCTCAGCAACCACTTAATTTTAGCTCATGTGTGACACACCGCTGAAATCAACATGTCTGCCACTAATTTTGCCACTATTTTACCTCAGTGAGGTCAGCATAAAGTTGATGACAGGTTCCCTTTAATTAAAACAGCATATAGGTGATCAGTAGTGTTGATCGAACACCAAAGTTCCCATGGTACTCTGGTAGAACACTTTGGGATGCTCGGGTGCTTTACAGAGCCCGAGCATTAAACCAGGGGCCCACCCCATAACAGTGCCATCCACAGGGGGGCCCAAAAATTTGCGATTAGAATATTTGCGATCAACACTAAGGGGTAGGCAACTTTCCTATTGGTTGCTAGTATAGGTGGGATGAATCCAATTTGTTTCGACTCTGAATCCAAATCCGAATCAAAAAAGGTTTGAATCTTTCGAATCTCGAATCCTTGGAATCCTGTTCATAAGAATGACACTGTTATGGGGGATCTGTAGATGACACTGTTATGGGGGTATCTGTGGATGACACTATTATGGGGGATCTGTGGTGACACTATTATGGGGAATCTGTTGATGACACTATAATGGGGTTCTGTGGATGACACTATTATGGGGTATCTGTGGATGACATTTTTTGGGGGGATCTGTGGATGACACTGTTATGGAGGGGGATCTGTGGATTACACTATTATGGAGGGGGATCTGTGGATGACACTGTTATGAAAGGGGATCTGTGGATGACACTGTTATGCAGGGGGATCTGTGGATGACACTTATGGGGGAATCTGTGGATGACACTGGGGGATCTGTGGATGGCACTGTTATGGAGGGGGATCTGTGGACGTCACTGTTATAGAGGGGGATCTGTGGATGACATTGTTATGGAGGGGGGTCTGTGGATGACATTGTTATGGAGGGGGATCTGTGGATGGCACTGTTATGGAGGGGGATCTGTGGATGACACTGTTATGGAGGGGGATCTGTGGATGACACTGTGGGATCTGTGGATGGCACTGTTATGGAGGGGGATCTGTGAATGACACTTATGGGGGGATCTGTGGATGGCACTGTTATGGAGGAGATCTGTGGATGACACTTATGGGGGGATCTGTGGATGACACTGGGGGATCTGTGGATGGCACTGTTATGGAGGGGGATCAGTGGATGACACTTATGGGGAGTTCTATGGATGACACTGGGGGATCTGTGGATGGCACTGTTATGGAGGGGGATCTAGCATATTATGCTATTTGTGTAATCCACAGATCCACCCTATAACAGTGCCATCCACAGATCCCCCCCATAAATGTCATCCACAGATCCCCCTCCATAACAGTGCCATCCACAGATCCCCCAGGGTCATCCACAGATCCCCCCATAAGTGTCATCCACAGATCCTCGCCACTCACATGTGAATACATTTAACTGAAATCCGTATCCTGCAGTAAGCGGCCGCTCATGTCTTTACTACCTTACAACTCAGCCAGTCAGCTCCTGTAAGAGGCAGTGCGGACTGCAGCACTTACTCACTGACGTCACACGCCTGCACCGCCTAGTGGGAGAAGGAAGCCTGTGATGTCAGTGAGTAAGCGACGTCCGGACTGCCTGTTACTGGAGCTGTCTAAACTGAGTTGTAAGGTAGTAAAGACATGTGTGGCCGCTTACTGCAGGATTCGCCGGATTCAAATTTAGTAAATTAAGTCGGGATTCGATTCCACGAATCCCACAAATCCAGCAAGATTCGAGGGATTCATGGATTCTACGGATTCGTCGTCCCAGCCCTAGTTGCTAGGGATGTTGCTAAGTGCCCATATTCTCGATAAATTCATGACAAATTACTGATTACAATATTCGCGATTAACACTATTCGCGAATATGAATATATTGCACTATATTCTAAATATTCGCAAATTCTCAAAGTGGCGACATTCGCAATTAAATTTCGCAATTCAAATATTCGTGCTCAACACTAATCTCCAGTCCCCTGACCAGCCATTGTTACCACCATCTGTTCCAGGACATCAAACAGTGGAATGCAGTTGCGTACTGCCAATATAGGCAGACCACGCTGTTGCTATGGGGCCCGCAGCACATGGGGGCCCAGAGCGTATGGAAGGCCCTGCCCCCTCCGTTTACTGTCTGAGAATAATAGCTTATATGCGGCACTTGTTAATATGTGCATCACAGCGGCACTACGGCTCAAGTTACAACAGTAACCAGTGCAGTGGCCAGCAGTGAGTGCAGCCCCCCCCTGGCCCAGACTGAAGGACCACTCCTGACTGGACACGGTTGTGGTTCATGTGACACTTGACTCTTGAGAATGCAGCAAGAGGACTCATAGGGAGGGGGGGGGTCTATGGAGGACAGTGTGCTTTCCTCCTACTCTGTCCTCTATGAGCCCCCCCCCTCGAGTCCTCTATGAGTTCCCCCCAACCCCTAATGCCCTCAAAATTCCCAGTAAAGGGGGGGGGGGGTAGGAAGAAAGCACACTGTCCTCTATGAGCATTTTGGGGGGCATTAGGGGTTGGTGGGGTGGCTCATAGAGGCTTATAGAGAACTTGGGGGGGCTCATAGAGGACAGTGTGCTTTCCTGGGGGGAGGGGGGGGTATGACACAGGCAGGAGGAGCAATGTGTATGCGGGCTTCTGCCCTGCACTCGTTCAGCTGTGCTCGCATACATATTGTGCCCTGTGTGCACTGTCCTGTGCCCACTCTGCTACAGCCTGACAGCCCATTTATGCCCGGCTTTACCAAAGAAGACAGGCAGGAGCAGTGATGTGTAATGTGATCATATTTATTATATGTATATGTGTGTGTCCTTGTGTGTGTGTCACCATCACTATGCCACAGTGTTCCTATGTCTTGACGCAGCTGCATCAGGACGTTCTGTGCGGGGCAAGAAAAAGAAGAAAGAGGAGGCAGCGCCGCCAGCATGGAGTCCGTGGGAGAGACACAGGGAGGCACACTAAGGACGTAGGTAACACTACCACATGAACTACACTAGTGTTATCTGTGCTTTTACATAGGACTGCAGGCAACACTACCACATTATCAGCACTAGTGTTTTATGTGGTTTTACATAGGACTGCAGGTAACACTACTACATTTTCGGTAATCAGAGAGCTATCACTGTGTTATTTGTGGTGTTACATAGGACTACAGGTGACATATACTACATTACCTGTGCTCGACGAATTTTCACTGTGTTATTTGTAGTGTTACATAGGACTGCAGATAAAACTTTTATGATATATCCACAGGAGTCCCATAGATTCAGATACCACAGGGTTTTGTTCCTATGACATCGAAGTTACACAGGGGAGTACTCCTATCTGATTGCTTCATCAAGAAATCGTTCATGGCCTTTCTCTGTTCGTATAGTGGGTCCAACATATGGAGGATGGAAATGTCGCATATTAGCCTATGTTGGTGGATGCCGTTCTGCCGCTGCAGCTCAAGGAGGGTGTGCTTTGCGGCTGAAGTGCATGCAAAATTTCCTGGCCATATTTAGGATGTCTTGCAGGTGAGAGGAAGACTTCAGGAACTGCTTGACAACCAGATTGAACATGTGTGCCATGCAGGGTACATGGCTCAGCCTTCCTTGACGCAGCGCAGACACAATGTTATTTCCATTGTCGGTCACCATGGTTCCGATTTTCAGTTGTCACAGAGAAAGCCAGGATTCAGTTTCTTGATGAATCACACGGAGCAGTTCCTCCCCTGTGTGGCTTCGTTCGCCCAGGGAAACAGGTTGCAAAACAGTGTGACACCGCCTTGCCCTGCACATGTGGCATGCTAGGAGGCACTGTGACTTTTCCCTGCAGTGGAGGCTGAGGACATTGTGGAGGATGAGGAGTCAGAGGTGGACATTGTCGTTGGACCAACGGCGTGAGAACTTGGAGGCGGAAGCAGCGTAACCTGGCCAAGTTGCTGGTGTGGCTCTGCAGGAACCACATTAACCCAGTGGGCCGTAAAGGACATGTACTGTCCTTGACCAAAGTTACAGCTTCATACCTCGGAGCTGCCGTGCACTTTCGCAGACACCGACAGGCTCAAGGACTGGCCCACCTTCTGTTCTACATATTTCTGCAGGGCTGGTACTGCCTTTTTTGCAAAGAAATGACGGCTTAGGACTCTCCAGCTCGCCTTGGCACAAGCCATTAGTTCTCTGAAATGTGCAGAGTCCACTACTTGGAAAGGGAGGGACTGCCGAACCAACAACTTGGACAGGAGCACGTTCAGCACCGTTGGATGCGTGCACGCATACTGCTGTCTCTTGGCAATCGCTTCATTGATTGATTGTTGACAAAATGACTGACGAGGAGTAGGAGGAGGAGAAGAAGAAGCATCTGGACCAGCAGAAGATGGGAATGACAGATAACTCCCTTCGTCTTAGGTGGAGGAGCCTTGACTGCCTGAAACCAGGTGTGTGCCACTGGGTGATGCAGCGGTTCCTCGGCAGGCTAGACCACCACACCGGAGCCACAGTTCTCCCAGGCCACTGTATGGCGACGCTGCATATGTTGACACAGGGCCATAGTGCCAACATTGGCACCCTGGCCACTCTTCACCTTCTGCCCACAGATTTGACATATGGCCATGTTCACCTCCTCTGGAGCTTTGAAAAAAAACTGCCACACTGCCGAGCAGGTGCTTTTCCCCCCCAACAGTCTGCACTGACTAACTGCTACCACCGCTGCCTCTGTGAACCCCTGTACCACTACTTCCCGGGCAGATAGGCTGCTGCACAGCATGTGGTCTACCCCAGGCACTTTTGGCGCCCGACCTTCCACTGCTGCCACCCTTCTGACTCCCAGCCATGCTACCATCTTGCTGGCTCCACACGGGCAAGCTTCCCCCCTCTTCTCCTTATGATGATGAAGCCCCTTCTGCACTCGGCTTCCAAGTACGATTGGCTTCATCATCATCGAGTAGTTTCTGCACGTCACTGATGTCCTCCTCAACTGCCTCTGGGTCAGGAGCCTGACTGCTTGCAACACCACAACCCACGCCACTCTCCTCATCACTACTTGCCTGCCTAGAGGAGGAAGCGGTGGATGTCTCCTCCAGATCTTGGCTGGGAAGTAGCTGCTGAGTGTCCTCTAGCAACTTTTCCTTGCTGAAAAGTGTAGCTGAGCCTACAGCATATACTACTTCTCGCAGTGAGGGAACAGAAAAGGACAGATGCAGATTGAGGACAGGTGAGGGCACAGGGCCTGTTCCCGGGCCATGCCAACTAAGGGCTTTGTCTGATGAACCCACCAACTGCTGGCTGGGGGTGTCTGATGTCACAATCAAGAACCGCTGGGTTGCTGGCCTCTCACTGTGACTCCTGCTGCCACGCCCCCTTACTTTGCTGCTACCTTTGCCTGCACCAGAAACATTTAGACCTCTGCCACTCCTCTGTGCATGGCCTGGCACTTCTCTGTCAGACATACTTTTAGCTGAACAAAATAAATTAAAAGCAAATTAAAACACCCCTAAAAGCTACGAATATATTTATGTTTTTGTACTAAAGTAGGTCACTAAACGCTTTTACCGCAAATAATGGCAACAGTGAACTGCAAATATATTTTTCTTGTTGTACAGAAATACGTCACTGAAAAAAATAAAGCCCCCCCCCACCCAAAAAAATGTTGTGTGTGCGCAAAACGTGGGATTAGAAAGAACACAACCCTCCAATACCGGCCTGTACATTATAGACTTTCAAAATTCATCATAGTTCCTTGGATTCTTTTTTTAAACTCTAAATCCACCCCTTCTGTCACACATACTGGTCATTATTTTTATTTTTTTAATTTAATTGACCAGACTAATATGTAGCTCACAAATTATATCAGTGCAACCCCCAAAGCAACCCTCCAAATTTTCCCACAATACTGTATATTGTCAGCAACTGGAAAAGTACTAGAGGGAGGATCTCTTTTACTTTGCTTGCAAAGCTGGGTGAGAGGTTTTTTTGGGCCAATATTTTATGAAATCCTGTTTATGTTTGTAGTGGGACATGGCATTCCTCCTGGATTTCCTGCTGGATTTCCAGTTTCTCTCGGTCACCTTACCATAAATTCTCACAATACCCCTAGGTCAGTGATGGGCTCTCCAGTGGTTGCAAAACTACAACTCCCACCATGCCCTGCAGTAGGCTGATAGCTGTAGACAGTCTTTGCATGCTGGGAGTTGTAGTTCTGCAACAGCTGGAGAGCTGCCCTTTGCCCATCAGTGCCCTAGGGGAAAACCATGAAGGGTGTCACCTCAAAACAACAACTTTATAAAAGCTGGAGGGCTGCAGATTAGGCATCCCTGCCCTAGATGATTACCATGAATGGTGTAACTTCACAAACTAAAAATTCTCACTATACCCCTAGATAATTAACATGGGGGTGTCACTTTCCACAAACTAAAAGTTTTTGCTATACTGTACCTCTAGATGAATTCCTTGAGGGTTTAGTCTCCAAAATGGGGTAACCTCATGTTGGTTTCTTTTTTCACCTCATAGCCTCTGCAATTGTCAATCAGTGCTGTGTAAATTACCAAATTGGGCCCTGCATTTGTATGGTACTCTTTCACACCTGAACCTTGTCTTAGTTCCAGGAAACAGATAAGGGACACTTGTAAGCTGTATATAAAATCAGGAAACACAGTATAAGAATTAGAGAGCTGATTTTTCACACTGACACAAATTGGGCACAACCTGTTGGGTACTGAAAGGGCATATCTGTAGAAAAACTTCAATATTTATTTCTAACCAAGAGCTACACATTAAATTCTGGAAAAAAAACTGTGCAATCACAACGATCACTACACTCAGAGATAAATTCCTTGAGGTGTGCAGTTTCCAAAATGGGGTCACTTTTAGTAATACCTCTGGGTCTCTGCAAATGCGACATGATGTCCCAAAAGCATTCCAGCAAAATCTGCCCTCCAAAAACCATATGGTGTTCCTACCTTTCAGAATCCTGAAATGTGCCTATAAAGAGTTTATGACCACATATGGAGTGTTTCTGTACACTGCAGAATCAGGGTAATCAATATTAATGTTTATTTTGCTGTTATCCCTTACTGCATTACAGGAAAAAATAGATTATAATGGAAAATCTGCAAAAAATTTGAAATTTTGCCTAAATTTTCTTCAATTGTCATGGAACGACTAAAGGGTTAACAAAGTCTGTAAAATCATATGAAAATAACTTGAAGGGTGTAGTTTCTAAAATAAGATCAATTATGTATGGGTGGTCTCTATTATGTAAGATCCTCAAAGTCACTTCAGAACTGAATTGGTCCTTAAAAAAGTGGGTTTTTGAAATTTTCTTGAAATTTTAAAAAATTCCTTCTAAAATTGTAAGCCTTCTAGCATCCAAAAATACATAAAATGTAATTTACAAAATGATGGCACATAAAGTAGACATGTGGGGACTATTAATAACTATGTTGTGAATAGAGTTGAACAGACACCTGGATGTTCGGGTTCGAGAAGTTCAGCCGAACTTCACGAAAATGTTTGGGTTCGGGATCCAAACTTGACCCGAACTTGACCCCGAACCCCATTGAAGTCAATGGAGACCCGAACTTTTGGGCACTAAAATGGCTGTAAAATAGCCCAGGGAAGGGCTAGAGGGCTGCACGATGCAGCAAAATTTAGGTAAATCCCATGCAAACAAATGTGGATAGGGAAATGACTTAAAATAAAATAAAATAAAGAAAAATTAACCAATATTAATTGGCAACTTGGAGGAGGAGGTGGAATAAGAGGTTGGGGTGGCGGCAGGTGGGAATGCTATGGTAGTTGAAGTTCTCCTCACAGCCATAAAGGATTCATGCCTGCCTGCAGCGCCACAGGCCTCATTCACAGCTTCAGGCCCATGGCAACCATACATGGGTGTTGGAGAAGATCTCATCACAGCCAAAAAGGATTAATGTCTGCCAGCAGTGCCACAGGACACATTCACAGATTCAGGCCCAAGACAACTATACATGGGAGTTGGAGAAGTTGTCATCACAGCCAAAAAGGATTCATGACTGCCTGCAGTGTCAAAGGCCTCATGCACAGACTCAGGCCTCTGGCACCCACAAATAGGAGAGTTCAAATCACGCCAAAACAGTATTGATTTCACCCAGCAGTGCCACAGGCAACAATAACTCATTCAGGCCCATGGCTCCCGCAAAGAGGAGAGAGGTCCCATAACAGCAAAACATGCATTATGTCACCCACCAATGCAGCAGGCGATTATCATTAATGTAGGACCCTGGCACCCAGACAGAGGAGAGAGGTCCCATAACAGCAAAACAGGCATCATGTCACCCAGCAATGGAACAGGCCACTTTCAGGAATTTAGGCCCCAGCACCCAGACAGAGGAGAGAGGTCCCATAACAACAAAACAGGCATCATGTTACCCAGCAATGGAACAGGCAACTTTCAGCAATTTAGGCCTTAGCACCCAGACAGAGGAGAGAGGTCCCATAACAGCAAAACAGGCATCATGTCACCCACCAATGCAGCAGGCGATTATCATTAATGTAGGCCCCTGGCACCTAGACAGAGGAGAGAGGTCCCATAACAGCAAAACAGGCATCATGTCAGCCAGCAATGGAACAGGTCACTTTCAGGAATTTAGGCCCTAGCACCCAGACAGAGGAGAAAGGTCCCATAACAGCAAAACAGGCATCATGTCACCCATCAATGCAGCAGTGCCCTGGAGTATAAGAATGTATGGTTGAGGGCGAGCAGTTATAAATGTCTATTCTACACAAGGTACAGACAAGTCCTGTGGGATCCATGTCTGGTTCATTTTAATCATTGTGAGCTTGTCCACGTTGGCTGTGGACAGGCAACTGCGTTTGTCTGTAATGACGCCCCCTGCCGTGCTAAATACACGTTCAGACAATACACTGGCTGCAGAGCAGGCCAGCACCTCCAAGGCATAAAGGGCAAACTGTGGCCATTTGGAGACCCAGAAGTTGAATGGGGCAGAACCATCAGTCAGTACGTGGAGGCATGTGCACAAGTACTGTTCCACCATGTTGTTAAAATTCTGCCTCCTGCTAACACGTTCCCTATCAGCTAGTGGTGCAGTTTGCTGTGGCGCGGTGACAAAACTTTTCCACATCTCGGCCATGCTAACCCTGATGTCTGAGGAGCTGGCCGTGACACAGCTGCATTGGCGACCTCTTCCTCCTCCTCCTCTGCCTTCGCCTTGTGCTTCCACTTGTCCCCCCGTGTCAGTTGGGAATGCCCTCAGGAGCGCGTCTACCAGCGTACGATTGTAGTCGCGCATCTTCCTATCACGCTCTAGTGCGGGAATTAAGGTGGGCACGTTGTCCTTGTACCTGGGATCTAGCAGGGTGGCAACCCAGTAGTCAGCACAAGTTAAAATGTGGGCAACTCTGCGTCGTTGCGCAGGCACTGCAGCATGTAGTCACTCATGTGTGCCAGGCTGCCCAGATGTAACGATAAGCTGTCCTCTGTAGGTGGTGTATCGTCTGTGTCCTCCGTATCCCCCCAGCCACGCTCCAGTGATGGCCCTGAGCTGCGTAGGGTGCCACTCTGCAGTGAAACCGGTTCCTCCTCCTCCTCTACCTCATCCTCCTTCTCCTCCAGAAGTGTGCCCTGGCTGTCCACATGTGTACCTGGCCTCTGCTGGTGCAGGAACCCACCCTCTGAACCACTTCTGTATGACCTGTCTTAAACCCTGTGAAATTCCCCCTCTTCCTCCTCCTGTGCCGCATGCTCTTCCATCATCGCAGTAATATTTTTTTCAAAGAGACATAGAAGGGGTATTGTAATGCTAACAACAGCGTCATCAGCACTGGCCATGTTGGTTCAGTACTCCAAAGACCGCAACAAGGTACACAGGTCTTGCATGCAGGCCCAGTTACTGGTGCTGAAGTGGGTCTGATCCGCAGAGCGACTAACCCGTGCATACTGCATCTGAAACTTCACTATCGCTCGCTGCTGCTCGCACAATCTCTCAAGCATATGTAAGGTGGAGTTCCATCTGGTGGGCGTGTCGCATATGAGGCGGTGAGCAGGAAGGCCAAAGTTATGCTGCAGCGCCGACAGGCGAGCAGCAGCAGGGTGAGAACGCCTAAAGTGCGCACATAAGCACCGCATTTTCAGCAGCAGCTCTGACATGTCTGGTTAGTTTTTAAGAAACTTCTGCAGCACCAAATTCAGCACATGCGCCAGGCAAGGGATGTGCGTCAAACTGGCTAGTCCCAGAGCTGCAACGAGATTTCGCCCATTATCGCACACCACCAGGCCGGGCTTGAGGCTCACCGGCAGCAACCACTCATCAATCTACTGTTCTAAGCCTCTCCAAAGCTCCTGTGCGGTGTGGGGTTTGTCACCCAAACACATGAGTTTTAAAATCACCTGCTGATGTTTACCCCGGGCTGTGCTGAAGTCGGGGGTGAGGTTCTTTCGATAACTGGATGTGGGGGTGGTAGAAGAGGAGAAGGAGGAGGATGATGTGGAGTAGGAGGAGGAAGCAACAGGAGACAAGGAATAATGCCCTGTGATCCTGGTTGGCTCTATCCGCTATCCTGGGTGGCGCTATCCGCCTCGGGCCCAGCCGCCACTACATTTATCCAGTGTGCAGTTAGGGAGATATAGCGACCCTGGCCATGCTTACTGGTCCATGTAACTGTGGTTATGTGGACCTTGCCACAAATAGCGTTGCGCAGCGCACACTTGATTTTATCCTCCACTTGGTTGTGCAGGGAAGGGACGGCTCGCCTGAAAAAGTAGTGGCGACTGGGAACAACGTACTGGGGGACAGCCACCCCATCAGCTGTTTGAAACAGTCCGTCTTCACCAGACGGAATGACAGCATTTCAAAAGCCAGTAATTTTAAAATGCTGGCATTCAGGGCCAGGGCTCGAGGGTGGGTAGGTGGGTATTTCCTCCTTCTCTCCAATGTTTGGGAGATGGACAGCTGAATAGTGCCGTGTGATATGGTGGAGATGCTTGGTGATGGTGTCGTATATGGTGGTGTTGGTGGAACATCCTCTGTTTGCTGGTCGCCAGGTGTCACGGTGAGGTGGAGGGAGAGGCCGAGCCAGCAGCAAAAGAGGGAGCAGGAGGAGCATGAGAGAGTTCCTTGTTTTTAAGATGTTTACTCCACTGCAATTCATGCTTTGCATGTAGATGCCTGGTCATGCAGGTTGTGCTCAGGTTAAGAACGTTTATGCCTCGCTTCAGGCTCTGATGGCACAACATGCAACCACTTGTGTCTTGTCTTCAGGACATTGTGTGAAGAACTGCCACAGCAATTAACTCATTGGAGCAGGCGTTGGTGTGCTCGGTGCCTGGCTGCGGTGGACAGTAGCAGGCATACTGTCTCTGGAACAGCCGCTGCACTGTCTGGGTCTAGGGCTTCATCATCCTCCACATCATCTTCCACCCATTCATGACCCCTGCCCTCATCGTCGGTCTGCACATTGCAGACGGCCACAGCAGTTGGCACCTGTGTTTTGTCATCATCAGAGACGTTTTGTGGCGGTATTCCCATATCCTCATCCTGCAACAAAAGTGGTTGAGCATCAGTGCATTCAAGGTGTTCCTCTTCTGGGACAGGGCTAAGTGGATGGGCCGAGGAAACCCTGCCAACAGAGTCATCAAAAAGCATAAGACTTTCCTGCATGATTTGGGGCCCTGACTGCTTGGCTGATTTGCAAGGGAGTGAGGTGAAAGACTGATGGGCATGGGCTGCAGGTGCCAACTCTGAGCTTTCTGCAGAGGACTGGGTGTTAAATACTGTGAAGGAACTGGAGACACTGTCAGCCACCCAATCTACTATCGCCTGTATATGTTCTGGCTTCACCATCGGTAGAATGGCATTTGGGCCTATCAAATAACGCTGCAGGTTCTGTCGCCTATTCGCACCTGAGGAAGGTGTTTGACTTAGAGGGTAGTTGGCGCTGAACGGCCACGTTCTCTCCCAGCAACAGAAGCTCCATCAACACCACCACGACCATGCCCACATCCCTTATTTGATGTTCTCCTCATTATTTGCGTTCACCCACCACGCTGAAAGATTGGTCTCTTTCCTTTGTCAATTTACCTGCCACTAGTCGACAATTACGTTCGCTAAGGCAGTGCCCGTGTCATAAAAATACACTGATTCTCAATTTCTATGCGGAAATGTAAATTATTTGGGGGTACGCTGTATGCACAAGTGGATAATGCCATTGGACCGTTTTAGCAAGATGGCTCATTTCATACCCTTCCCTGGTTTGCCCAATGCTAAGACGTTGGCGCAAGCTTTTGTCGACCACATTGTTAAATTGCATGGCATCCCCTCTGATATTGTTTCCGATAGAGGCACGCAGTTTGTGTCCAGATTCTGGAAGGCTTTCTGTTCTCGCCTGGGGGTTCGGCTGTCCATCTCTTCTGCTTTTCACCCGCAGTCGAATGGTCAGACTGAACGCCTCAATCAGAATCTGGAGACATATTTGCGCTGTTTTGTGGCAGAGAACCAGGAGGATTGGTGTTCATTTCTGCCTCTTGCTGAGTTTGCTTTGAACAACCGTCGTCAGGAATCTTCTGATAAGTCACCATTCTTTGGTGCATATGGGTTTCATCCGCAGTTTGGGACATTCTCGGGAGGGGGCCCTTCTGGTTTGCCTGAGGAGGAGAGATTTTCCTTGTCTTTGTCTACTATTTGGCAAAAGATTCAGAGTAATCTAAGTAAGATGAGTGAGAAATATAAGCGTGTGGCTGATAAGAGACGGGTGCCTGGTCCGGACCTGAATGTGGGTGATCTGGTGTGGTTGTCTACAAGAAATATTAAACTGAAGGTTCCCTCCTGGAAATTGGGTCCCAAGTTTATTGGGCCTTATAAGATCCTGTCCATCATCAATCCTGTTGCCTTCCGTCTTGATCTTCCACAGGTTTGGAAGATACATAATGTATTTCACAGGTCTCTCTTAAAACCATATGTTCAGCCCACGGTACCCTCCTCTTTGCCTCCTCCTCCGATTTCAGTTGATGGCAATCTGGAGTTTGAGGTTTCCAGAATTGTGAACTCTCGTCTTCAGTACCTCGTTCATTGGAAGGGTTATGGTCCTGAGGAGAGGATGTGGGTTCCGGTGTCGGACATTAAAGCCACTCGCCTCATCAGGGCTTTTCATAGGGCTCATCCTGAGAAGGTGGGTCCTGGGTGTCCGGAGTCCACCCGTAGAGGGGGGGGGGTACTGTCACTACCAGAGTTTTGAGGTGTTCTCACAACTCTGTTTCTCCGCCCCTGTGATGATGTCACTACCAGAGTTTTGAGGAGTTCTCACAGCTTTGTTTCTCCCGTCCTGTGATGAGGTCTTTACTTTCAGTTTCCCTCCTCCCAGCTGTCCCTCCTGTGATTGATTCCTCTTCCTATAAATCACCCCTCTTCCTGTTTAATCGTGCAGATTATATTTCTCATCTGAGTTGTGTCAGCCGCTGGAGTATCTACACTTGTGTGGTCTCTTTACACTGTACCTGTGTTCTGCTGAAGCAAGTAACATCGGAGATTGTCTGCTGAGTTTGGATCTGTCTTCACTGCTACTGCAGCTCCTACAGATAAGTTTGCAGACATTGTGTCTTTTGGTTTGTTTGCTGACTGGATCCGAGGTGACCCCAGTTCCGTCCGTGTTCTGTGCAGGGCGCCAGTGGCCGTGCCCTTCCCACTATTGTAGGGGTTTCAGCTGTCACCAGCCTTAGGTACGCGGGCATGCCACGACCCACCATCAGGGTCTGGGCATGGGCATAGCAGCATAGGGAGAACTCTTAGGGTCTGACGGGGGTCACCCTTTATGCTCCCAAGTTTGGGTCCGGTCAGTAGCTTCAGCACTGTTTATGCTCCTGTTGTTCACATATACCCGTGAGAATTACTTAACATTCCCCATATGTCTACTTTATGTTGGCATCATTTTGTAAATGTCATTTAATTTTTAGGATTTTATAAGGCTTAGAATTTTATGAGCAATTCTTAAAATGTTTAAGAAAATTTCGAAAACCCACTTTCTAAGGACCAGTTCAGGTCTGAAGTCACTTTGTGGGGCTTACAAAGCGGAAACCCCCTATAAATAACCCCATTATAGAAACTACTCCCTCAAGTTACTCAAGACAGATTTTACAAACTTTGTTAACCTTTTAGGTGTTCCACAAGAATGAAAGGAAAATGGAGATTAAATTTCTAAATTTCACTTTTTTGGCAGATTTTCCATTTTAATCCAATTTGTTCTTTAACACATCGAGTGTAACAGCTAAACAAAACTCAATATTTAGTACCCAGATTCTGCGTTTACAGAAACATCCCACTTGTGGTCGTAAACTGATGTAAGGGCACTCAGCATGGCGCAGAAGGAAAGGAACGCCATATGGTTTTTGGAAGGCAGATTTTGCTGAATTAGTTTTTAGATGCCATGTCCCATTTGAAGCCCCTCTGATGCACCCTAATAGTAGAAACTCCCTAAAAGTGACCCCATTTTGGAAACTAGGGGATAAGGTGCCTGTTTTGGGGTACATATGATTTTTAATTGCTCTATATTACATTTTTTATGAGGTAAGGTAACCAAAACATTTCTGTTTTGACACCGTTTTTATTTTTTACAACATTCATCTGACAGGGTTGATCATGTGCTATTTTTATAGAGCAGGTTGTTACAGACACAATGATATCAAACATGTCTACTTTCTTTGTTAAAATTTTACATAATAAAGCTTTTTTGAAAAAAAAATAATGTTTTTGGGTCTCCATTTTCTGAAAGCCATAATTTTTTTTTGCTTTTCTGCTGATCATCTTGTGCAGGGGCTCGTTTTTTGCAGGAAGAGTTGATGTTTATATTGGTATCATTTTTGGGTACATATAATTTTGATCATTCATTATTACACTTTATAGGGCAAGGTTACCAAAAATGTGGTTGTTTTAGCACAGTTTTTATTTATTTATTTTTACAGCGTTCACCTGAGGGGTTAGGTCATGTGACATTTTTATAGAGCATATCATTATGGATGTGGCAATACCTAATATGTATACTTTTTTATTTATTCAACTTTTACAACTTTTTTTATTAAAAAATGATGTTTTAGTGCTTGAGAGCCATAGCTTTGTTATTTTTTGACCGATTCACTTAGTTAGGGTCTCATTTTTTGCGGGATTTTCCAGGGCATACGCCTTTTTGATCAAAAAATGGCTTTTTGGGGCTTTTTTTTATTTAATTCATTTTTTACGGTGTTAACCTGAGGGGTTAGGTCATGTGATATTTTTATAGGGCTGGTTGTTACGGACGTGGCGATACCTAATATGTATGCATTTTTCATTTATTTCACTTTAACACAATAATAGCATTTTTGAAACAAAAAAAATATGTTTTAATGTCTTCATGTTCTGAGAGCTATAGTTTTTTTTATTTTTTAAGAATTTTTCTTATGTAGGGGCTAATTTTATGCGGGATGAGGTGACGGTTTTATTGGTACCATTTTGTGGTACATATGTCTTTTTGATCACTTGGTGTTGCACTTTTTGTGATGTAAGGTCACAGTGCCCAAAAAAATTCATTTTTTATTTTTGTTACGGTGTTTATCGAACAGGGTGGATCATGTGATATATTTATAGAGCCAGCGGTCACAGACGCGGCAATACCAAATATGTCTATTTTATTTCTTGCTTTCTATTTTTAACTTTTTTTTTTAAATTACTTAATTGGTGATTTTTTTTTACACGTTTTATTTTACACTTTGCATCCCCCATAAGGTCATACAAAACCTCTGGGGGAGATTTCACTTCACTTTTTTTTTTCTCCACTATTGCTATCTACTGAGATAGTAGCCCCAGTTACAGGGGAAATACAGCCCCAGGAGAGGCTGTACAGCAGAATACAATGCTCTACAGCCTCAGTGCTGGGCTGTTTGAGGTCTGTGGAAGACCCGACAGCTCCTACCCTCTCCCGGCCCCAGCAGTCACATGCCCACCAGGCCAGGACAGGAAGCGCATAGCGCTTCCTCAGCTGTATACACAGCGCTCTGTGAGCACTGTGTATACAGCGATCTAGAAGGCAGGGACACCTGGGAACTGTCCCTGCCTTCTCCCTGGGGTGTCCTGCTGTTTTGCTGACTGCGGGCTCCTGACACAGCAGCTGCACGATTAGCGTGCAGCTGCAATCTCTGAATGGATGTTCAGAAACGTCCATTCAGAGATAAACAACCACTACCCGGATGTTTATAGTCAACAGGCAGATGGTAAGTGGTTAAACAAAAATCACAAAATCATGCAGTTTTTGCACTGGCCATTAAGCCTAGTAATAGACACTACTTTTTGGTGTGTACAGATCACTTTACTGCAGTTACCTTCTTATCTATTATTCTAATCCTGTGTGTAATGATATTACCTCTGTGTATAGATAAGACAGGATCCACCATTCACAAGTGATTGTCAAAGCTTATATATTTTTTCCTTGTACAATGACCTCTGCACAGGTCCCAGAACATGCCTAGAATACTCTCTGATGTAAGTCAATAGGAATGCCTCCTGCTCAGGGAAGATGGCAGCCCCCTTAATTAAAAAAGATTGGTGTAAAAGAATATTTGTGCTATCTGGGTTTTAAATGGCAGATAACATTTTTGGTGACTTTGTATCATCTGCTCTCTAGCAATTGTGACACTATCATGTCACATAACACATTAAACCCATTGTTATTTTCCAATGGACATCTCTTGTTCCTCTCAATTACAGCCCTAAAGCAGCTAAATCACATGTTTGACTGTTACTATGATGTTCATATGGTATATTGCTGTTAGATTTCATTATGTGTAACGAGAGTTGTACTTTTTGCCATAAATACCAATTTTGCACAGTATTTATCCAATAGTGAGATCATGAACATTGATTTATTTGAGGGTAGCAAAGCATACTATTTATTAGAGGTTCATCTAGGTTCTGTAGTGACTTGATTGAGTCCTCGATGTGCTCTGGGAGAACCCTAACCACTATTCTCCACTAAGGTTCCTCTTTTTAGAAATAATAGCTACGACTGGGGTTTAATAGAGTTCCTGTTCTACACTTTAGGAATAACTTTGTAACCTGCTTACAACCGATATACTTTAATTGTACTTGTAGTTGCTAAAATCATAATAATAGTAACAATATAAAAATTAATAAAACGCCAGTTTCAAAAAGTTTGAATGCTCTGTAAAATGTAAATAAATGTAAATAAAAACAGAATGCAATGATTTGCAAATCTCATTGACCCATATTTTTTCACAATAGATCATAGAACATCAGATGTTGAAAGTGAGACATTTTACCATTTCATTAAAAAAGTAATTAATTTAGAACTTGATGCAGCAACACATCTCCAAAAAGTTGGTACAGGGCCATGTCTACCATTGTGTAGTATTCACTCTCCTTTTAACTGAAAAAAGTGCAAAAATATACAGTGGCAAGTGCTACATAGGATAATACAGTTGGATATTATAAAATTATAGATAATTATAGAGGTATAAGTATTTATCTCACTTTTTGTGGTTGTGAACTATATGAGCATGTAAGAATCACTGAGGTAAAATGCAGGCAGCAGATGCAAGGTAATCATCACAGATATGTCTGGACAACAGGAAAATGAAAAAAAATGATGGAGAATAAAAAAAAAAAACTCCATAAAAACTTGAATATCGGTGCCAGACAAAGACCCTATGAGATCAGATGTGAATGTTTACTCCACAATTGTAACACATTTCAGAGATTAACCCCATCTTCAGATGTTGTTTTATCTAAATAAGTAGTTAATCCCTATAATTCATTACAATTGTGGAATAAAGATTCAAGTCTTATAGAATCATCTGTTGATAGCGCTGGCATTAAAGTTTTTCTGGAGATTCTTATAATCCATCGTGCTCTTCTTTTAACAAAATCCTGTGAATTTCTGGGAAATGTGGAGAGCAATTGTTGGAGTTTTGCTGCTCAACAGACCTGGGTCTAGTTTGTCAGAATTTTAGTTTCTCATGTTCAGCACCTGGACTCTTCTTCTACAAAGTCATGCTGCTGTGATGGATGCAGTATGTGGTTTAGCATTGTCTTGCTAAAAATATACAAGGTCCTCCTTGAAAGAGTTGATTAGAGATGAGCAAATTTCTTAAAAACTCGATTCGTCCAGTTCGCCAAATCTATTTGTGGCAAATCACATTAAAGAACAGCTATTTTCTGGCTGCAAAGAGCCTTTATAGTGGTGCAGAACACTGTGCCTAGCAGTAACACGCATAGGGAGTCTGCTGTGGTAGTGAAATAATACTGTGAGTCAGTATGACATGCAGATGACAGGCATCGCTCCTAGAATCACTGCACACTTCACTTATTTGGTCAGTTACGGGGCCAAAACTGACCAAATAACTGAAGTGTGAACTCAGCCTTACAGGTCAATGTTAGCATCAAGAAAAAGCACACTCCTTTTACACTGTCGGCAGCTGATTCCACATAGATGTCTACAGAACCTGTTCTGTTAAACGCTTGTACAAGTAGAGCCCCGCAGACAAAGTGGAGAGGGTGTCAGCAGTAGGCTTGTATTGACGTCACTGATTATTTAGACCTTCCTCTGATTCATCAGAACAATAACCCCCAAAAAACGCATCCTGTCGGTGGAGCATCTGCACTCAGTCAGCATTTGATCAGTAATCCATCAGTATTGCTAAAGACAAAAAAAACAGGAGTGGATCCAAAACAGAGATGACACGTGAATGGAATATTTGCATCTCTTCTGTATGTTGTACCTACTCCTGCTTTTGGCTACAAATCATAAGCCAATTCTGATGTAAAATAGGGACCATGTCATGCAGGCCTTACAGCTGTTACATAGACAGGATCCGTTGTGCATCTCATTTTTCCTTCCTTCTGACAGATCAGAAGAAGGGTAAAATAAATGATGATGTCAGCCAAGCTGAAAGGCAAAATAGTGGCCCAGTCATTAAGTGGGGAGTGTAAGAACAGCATGAGAAGTTCACAGAGTGGCCCTATGACATAGTGGTGAGGTGGAAGCATCATGAGGAGACCACAGAATGGCCCAATGACAGAGTCTGGAGGTGGCAGCAGCATCAGGAGGAGGCCACAGAGTGGCACAATGAAAGTGTGGAGGTGACGGCAGCAGCACCAGGAGGAGACCACAGAGTGGCACAATGACAGTGTGGAGGTGGCATTTGCAGCATCAGGAGGCCACAGAGAAGAACAACAACAGAGTGTGGAGGTGCTGCTGCCACCTCCACACTGTTGTTGTGCCACTCTGTGGTCTCCTCATGCTGCTGCTGCCACCTCTGCACTGTCATTGTCACACTCTGTGGCCTCCTGATGCAGCATCATCAGGGGGCCACAAAGTGGCACAATGAAAGAGTGCGGAGGTGGTGGCAGCAGCATCAAAAGCAGGTCACAGGGTGGCACAATGCAGTATGAAAGGACACTGAGCAGTTCCTCCCTTGTGTGACTCCGTTTGCCCAGCAGAACAGCATAACACTGCCTTGCCCTGCACATGTGGCATGCTAGAGGGGCACTGTGAAATGTCCCTGCAGTGGAGGCTGAGGACACGGTGGAGGATGAGGAGGCGGACATTGTCGCTGGACTAACATTGTGAGAACGTGGAGGCAGAAGCAGTGTCACCTGTGGCTGTGCAGGAACCACATTCACCCAGTGGGCCGTAAAGAACATGTATTGTCCAAGAGCATAGTCACCGCTCCACACGTCGGCGCTGCCGTGCACTTTGGCAGACACCGACAGGCTCAAGGACTGGCCCACCTTCTGTTCTACATGTGTGTGCAGGGTTGGTACTACCTTTTTAGCAAAGAAATTACGTCTTGGAACCCTCCACCTTAGCTCGGCACAAGCCATCAGTTCTCTGAAAGGTGCACCACTTGGAAAGGGAGGGACTGCAGCACCAGTAACTTGGCCAGAAGCACATTCAGCTTCTGCTTCGTTGGATGAGTGCACGCATACGGTTGTCTTTTGGCAACCGCTTCGCTGATCGATTGCTGATGGAATGACTGACAAGGAGGAGCAGGAGCATCAGGACCAGCAGATGATGGGAAGGACAGACAGCTCCCTTTGTCTCAGGTGGTGGAGCCTTGACTGCCTGAAATCAGGCGTGTGCCACTGGGTGATGCAGCAGTTGCTGCGGCAGGCTGGAACACCATATCGGAGCCACGGTTCTCCCACACCACTTTATCCAGCCTCTACACCCAGATTTTCAGTATCTATTTGCCTTTACCTATGCCGCATCTCAGTATACACATGGACTGTTATGCCTCAAGGGGCTCAGAATAGCCCCTCACTACTTAGTAAAGCCATGTCTTCCGTCTTGGATGAGTGGACACAACAGCCTGAAGATACTACCCTCCTTCAGTATGTGGATGAACTACACATATGTACCAACTCTCTTGAACAATGTCAGTCTGCATTGCTCTCCCTCCTGCAGTTCATCTCACTGAAGAAAGGAAAAAGGCCATCCTGGAGATACCAGAACCTACTACCCTATGCCATCTCCAGGCATTCTTAGGCCTTGTCTCTTACTGCAGACCTTAGATACTGGATGCTTCTATCCTCATGCAGCCTCTGTGTAACTGCATTCCACATGACCCTTTCTATCTCACCTCAGAATCAAAGTCCTCTTTTCTATAACTTAAAGCTGTTGCTTCTTCTTCCCCAGCCCTTGGTATTCCAAACTATAACCTCCCATTCAGACTCTATGTCATGGAAAGACAAGTACATGCCACTGGTGTGTTGACACAGAATCATGGAGGAAGGAATAGGCCTTTAGGCTACTATTCTGCAAGATTGGATCCTGTAGCCAGAAGGTCTCCCTCATGCATCAGAGCTATTCATGTCTGTCACTTGTTCTTGGAGAAAACTTCAGATATTGTCCTGGGACATCCCCTATAAGTTCTGGCACCACATGACATTTCTGCCATCCTGCAGCAGACTCAGCCAAAACATTTGTCTGCTGCATGACATCTCTGCATGCAACGCTCCCTATTGTTGCCAGCTACAGTCACTATATCTAGATGTCATGTCCTCAACCTTGCCTCACTTCTTCCCTTTCATAGGGGGGGAGAGGATGAAAACAAGGATGAAAAATATTTTTTCTACTCAGATGATAATTTCAAAAATGGTGACTGTCATGACTGTCTGGAACTTAATAAACAGGAAACTGATCTATTGATAAACGTCTCAGAGACTCCTCTGCAGAACCCTGAATTCTTACTCTTTGTGGCTGGATCCAGATTTGCAGATGATTCAGGCAGGTACCACACTGGATGTTCTGTCCCCTCCCTTTATGAAGTAGTAAAGGCTCACTCACTATCAGCAGATGTGTCCGCGCAAGAAGCAGAACTTATTGCACTCACAGAAGCATGTACAATTGCAAGGGACACGACTGCTAAAATCTACAATGATTCTAGGTATGCCTTTGGAGTAGCACACAATTTCGGGACAAATTACAGCCAATGGAACGCCTATCAAGAATGCCAGTTTAGTAGAGAAACTGATGGAAGCGCTGGCCCTTCCTAAACAAGTGGCCATATTGAAAGTGAAAGCCCATTCCAAAGCGGATACTCCGGAAACTAGAGGGAATGCACTGGCTGATGAAGCAGCAAAGAGAGCAGCCATGGAGGAAAAAGAAGAAGTTGCAGTGTTAGCGGTCCAGACCAGGTTGAGAAACAGCACAGGTATACCCCACTCACTTCTCCTAACCAAGGAAATTCTCCAGGAGACGCAGGAGAAGGCGTCTGATGAGGGAAAAGAATATTGGACGAAAGAGGAGCAGATGTGGGCAGTAAAACTGACTGGATCTGGAGGATAGAACATTTGCTCTGTCTTCCTCGAAGCTTGTATCCAATGGTAACTAACTGGGCCCATGGGCTAATTCACCAGAACAAGATGGCCATGCACAATCTCATATCCTCCATATGGTTTGCGCCTGGAATATCTATGTTCACCGCCAGATATGTTAACAGCTGCATGGTCTGTGCCAGTTGTAATCCTGGGAAAATGGAAACAGTCCCAGTAAAATGTTCACCCAAACTTCTCTACCCATTCCAAAGGATCCAGATTGACCATATACAGATGCCTCCCGTCCAGGGATTCCAATATGCATTGGTGGTCATAGACATGTTCTCTGGATGGCCAGAAGCCTACCCTGTGAAAACTCAGACTGCAAAAACCACAGCCAAAAAGTTGCTGAATTAAATATTATGCAGGTATGGGGTACCTGAGACCATAAAGAGTGATCAAGGGACTGCATTTATGGCAGATTTCCCAGGAATAGAGATGAGCGAACTTTAAAAAATAGTTCGGCGTTCAGCGTTCGGGTTGTGGTAATCGCCACATCCTGTTATGGATTCCACTACCGCGGACTATCCCGGCATATGGAATCCATAAGGGGCTGCTTCCACAAACCGAACTGTTGAAAAGCCGAAGGACCTGGGGTGACATCACCGTCATGTGATCAGTGCAGGGGGCGTGGCTCAGCACGGGATCAAATCCAGTAATTCCTGATAATTTGGGAACTGATGGTCAAGTGATGAATGCCCTGAAGGGTCTCACCTCCCTATCAGAGGAACTGAAATGGAATTCAGGGATAGAAGATCCCTGGGACAACTGGTTCAACTGGTTTAAGAATTTGAAGCAATTTTTAACTCAGATTGGAATTGTTATCGCAATTGTATTGTTACTGCTTGCCCTAATTGTTTGCTGTGTTATTCCTTGTGCCAGGAAGCTCCTGCAAAAGGCAGTGGAAGAAGCTGTCCCAGAGATGATGATGACTGAACCTTAACAGGACCTTGATGATGGGACCCATGTGCCGCCTTTGCCCTGTCCCTAAGTATAGCACCATGCCCGCTAAGATAGATTAGATAGGGATAGACATCTGACTTTCTAATGCTCAACTATCCACAATAATAAAGTACAAAAAATCCCTTAAAACATCAATAATCTTTATTAATTTTCCTTATGAATACCATAAGTGGGGAAAACAAATACAAAGCACCATCATTCATCTGCACTTCATATTCCATACTATGACTGAAAATCCAATAAGTAAACCACTAGCTGTTGTAAATATAACAATTCCCGATGCATATGCACAACCAGCTTCCTACAGACTAGGCAATCAGAATAACTCCCTGGATCAACGACCCATCTCTAGTAGCTATAGCCTGTAATATTATTACACTCCAGAAATACATCCAGGCCCCTTTATACCTTTATTGTACTCACCATCACCACCTCCTCAGGCAGAGAGTTCCATAGTCTCACTGCTCTTACAGTGAAGAATCCTTTTCTATGTTTGTGTACAAACCTTCTTTCCTCCAGACGCAGAGGATGTCCCCTTGTCACAATCACAGTCCTGGAGATAAATAAATGATGGGAGAGATCTCTGTACTGACCCCTGATATATTTATACATAGATATTAGATCTCCCCTCAGTCGTCTTTTTTCTAAGGTGAATAAACCTAATTTTGATAACCTTTTAGGGTACTGTAGTTGCCCCATTCCAGTTATTACTTTAGTTGCCCTCCTCTGAACCCTCTCCATTTTAAATACTGATCTGAGTTGCTAAAGGGACTAGGAACATACCTTATAAAATACTGTGAAAAATGTGCAGGAATGGCGCCCCCCTCTACGCATGTTTCGCATAAGCCTCCCCCTGAAGAAACTTACGCGAAACGTGCGTAGAGAGATGCGCCATTCCTGCACATTTTTCACAGTATTTAAAAAGGTATGTTCCTAGTCCCTTTAGCAACTGAGATCAGTATTTAAAATGGATACCACTCAAAGGGTTTGAAAACAATAAATACTATTTAAATAAAAAAAAAATTATATATATATATAAAAAAAAAAATGGATACCACTAGTCTGTAAGAAGCTGGTTTTGCATATGCATCGGGGAAATTGTTATATTTACAACAGCTAGTGGTTTACTCATTGGATTTTCAGGGATAGGTCAGAAATGTGATAGTATGTAATATGAAGTGCAGATGAATTATGGTGCTTTGTATTTGTTTTCCCCACTTATGGTATTCATTTGATTTTATAAGGAAAATTAATAAAGATTATTGATGTTTTAAGGGATTTTTTGTACTTTATTATTGTGGATAGTTATATCTTAGGAAAGTACACCTGAATATTTGTGTTTGAAGATAGATCATTTGGGTTGAAATTCCTAATGCTCAAGTCCAGTGTCATGTAAGGCCATCCGATAGGGATGGGTTGTCATGGAAGCTAGTGAAGAGGATCCAGAGCATTGTAGACAGATGTGTTAGGGACATAGGGAAAGAATGAGATTGAAGGGGGGACTGTTATAAAAGTGGATATCAATCTGTTAAGATGGTGTCCACATTCTGCCTTAAGGCCAGAGACAACACCCTGGCAAGTCTGCAAGCAAGGACAAAGAAACCAAGCCTTGTCTCCATACATGGATATGTTTTGCAGTTGATTCCAATATATGAGAGTATTCAGATATATTTTATTTTATTGTCCAATTGGGGAAGTCTGCATATGACCCCTCTCCCATCTCTCATGGGGGTATAAAATGCTTGTAATTTCATAATAAACCTAGGATCCTAATAATTTGGAGCAGAAAGATAAACTTAAAGCTCTGTTTGAGAGCATCGATATCAGTGACGCTGCATATGTTGGCACCCTGGCTGCCACGCTTCACCTTCTACTCACAGATTCTAAAAATGACCATGTTCACCTCCTCCGGTGGCTTAACAAAAAACTTCCACACCGACGAGTAGGTGATTTTATCCCCAACACTCCGCACTAGCTAATTGCTTCCGGGAACCCCTGCACCACTGCTTTCCGGGCAGGTAGGATCCAGCAAAGCGGGTGGTCTACCCCAGGCACATTTGGCTCCCGACCTCCCACTGCTGCCACCCTGTTGACTCACGGCCACGCTAGCGACTTGCCTCATGGGCAAGATGCCACCCTCTCCCAATGATTATGAAGCCCTTAATTAACCCGGATCCCAAGTGCGATCAGCTACATCATCCTTGAGTAATGTCTCCTCCACATTTTGGTTGGCCAGTAGCTGCCGACTGTCCTCTAGTAGCTCGTCCTCGCTGTATAGTGGAGCTGAGCCCACAGCATATAACACTTCTCTGGCTGAGGGAACAGCAAAGGACAGAGGCAGGTTAAGGACAGGTAAGGGCACACGGCCTGATCCCTAGCCATACCAACTAAGGGTTGTGTCTGACAAACCCACCGACTCTTGGCTGGGGGTGTCTGTTGTCACTTGGGACAAAGTGGATGACCGAGTCAACCATTCAAGAACGGCTGGGTTGCTGGTCAAGACATGACCACTAGATGACACCGGGAGCTCAGGCCTCTCGCTGCGACTTATGCTGCCACGCCCCGTTACTCTGCTGCGACCTGTGCCTGCGCCAGAAACATTTAGGCCTCTGCCACTCCACTGTGCAGGGCCTAGCACTTCTCTGTCTGACATACTGTTAGATCAAATAAATAAATAAAAAGGAAATTAAAACACCCAAAAAAAGTCAGTTTCTCACTTCACCGCACAACGGCTAATAAGCCCTTTTTTTCCCACTAATACACGCCAAAAAGGGCTTTAGAACGTATAACTGCACCACTGAATGGCAAAAAGGCCCTTATTTTTTTCCACTTATACACGCCACAAAAGGCTTTAGAACATATAACTGCACTGCTGAAAGGCAAATAACATATATTTTTTACCCACTAATACACGCCAAAAAGGGCTTTAGAACATATAACTGCACCGCTGAACGGCAAATAATATATATTTTTGTGCCACTAAAACACGTCAAAATGGGCAGTAATTTTCTCACTTCACTACACAACGACTAACACACCCTTTTTTTCCCCCACTAATACAAGCCAAAAAATACTTTTGAACAAATTACTGCACCACACAAGGGCAAATAAAGCATATAAATATTTCCTTGTAATAAACCCTGTTAATGGCTGTATCAAACAGCACTTGCACCCTAATAACAAGAATGGTTTTCTGGAATTACAGAGCTGTATAATTGCAGTTTGGATCCGCAGTCAGTGCAGCAAAGTGTAATAGGATTGTTCCTATTACCCAGGCTGTAAACTTCATTACTTAACCCTGTTCTGCTTCAATACTGTGGAATGATTCCTCCCTATCCTTTCCCTGAACTTCTATACAGCAAAATAAAAGTTTAAAGTCTTTTCTACAACTGTCCCTAGCGCCTGCTGACATCTCTCCCTGCACTACACTGGGAAATGGCTGGATCCAAGATGGCTGAGGCTATTTATAGGGTTGGGACATCACAGGGCTGCCTACTGATTGGCTGCATGCATGGCATTGTGGGTGATCTCTCATTCCCAGAGTCCCTTGCTCCATGTTCTAACACGTGCAGCAGCCATTTTAGGAAAAAATGTGATTCATTACCATGAAGCGTGAGGAAATACGGATTCAGTGCAAATCAAATTTTTCCTGAAATTCGGATCGAATTCCACTTTGTCAACTTCTATTCGCTCATCTCTAGAGGTGATATCTGGATGGGAGCACAGGATGTTCTAAAACCTCTATATACTGTTCAGCATTGATAGTGTCTTTCCAGATGTGTAGGCTGCCCATATCATTGTCACTAATGAAACCCCATACCCTCCGAGATGCAGACTTGAAATGTGCATTGATAACAAGCTAGATGGTCCCTCTCCTCTTTAGTCCACAGAACATGGTGTCTGTGGTTTCCAAAAAAATTTCACATTTTAATTCATCTGACCATAGAATAGTTTTTTATTTTGTCTTAGGGTCCTTTCACACTTGCGTTCTGAGGATCTGACAGGCACTTCCGTCCCGCCGGATCTGTCAGAACGCAAGTCGCCTGAAGCATTAGAAGACTGATCAGGATCCTGATCAGTCTTCGAAATGCTTTCAGGTTACTATGGCAGCCAGGACGCTATTAAAGTCCTGGTTGCCATAGTAGGAGCGGGGAGCGGGGAGCGGGGAGCGAAGAAGCGGTATACTTACAGTCCGTGCGGCTCCCGGGGCGCTCCTGAATGACGTCAGAGCGCCCCATGCCCATGAATCACGTGATCCATGCGATCACGTGATCCATGCGCGTGGGGCGCCCTGACGTCACTCTGGAGCGCCCCGGGAGCCGCACGGATGGTAAGTATACTGCTCTACCGCTCCCCACTACATTTTACCATGGCAACCAGGACTTTAGCGTCCTGGCTGCCATGGTAACCATTGAGAAAAAGCTTAACGTCTAAAAGCTAAACGTTTAGCTTACGGCCGGATCCGCATTAATGCCTTTCAATGGGCATTAATTCCGGATCCAGCCTTGCGGCAAGTGTTCCGGATTTTGGACGGAACAAAAAGCGCAGCATGCTGCGGTATTTGCTGCGTCCAAAAAACGTTCCGGTCCTGAACTGAAGACATCCCGATGTATTCCGACGACGGATCTCTATGCCGGAAAACAAAAACGCCAGTGTGAAAGGACCCTTAGTCCATTTTAAATGAGCTTTGGCCCAAAGAAGATGGTGGTATTTATGAATTATGTGGACACATAGCTTCTTCTTTGAAGGATATGGTGACTGCCTTAACTTGCATTTGTGGTTTGCATGGCAAACTGTGTTCATGGACAATGATTTCTGGAAGTTTTCCTGAGCCCATGCAGTGATTTCCAGTACAGAATCAGGCCTGCTTTTAATGCAGAGCCTCCTAAGGAACCCTAGATCACCAGCAAACTCTTTGTAATTTTACACTGAGGAAGATTTTTCTGAAATTGTTCCACAATTTTTAGACACTGTTTTTCCCAGATTGGTGAACTTCTCCCTCTCTAACATGTTTCTTTTTATATCCTGTCATATGATTTAGTTGAAAATTGCTCCTCCAACTTTTTTATTTGTACCACTTATTGTTCCATCCATGCTGCCATCAAGTTCTAAATAAGCTAATTCTTTTCATGAAATGTCTCACTTTCAACATTCAATATGTGTTCTATACTGTATTGTGAATAAAATCTGAGATTTGCAGATCATTGCAGTCTGTTTTTATTTACACTTATTTACATTTTACACAGTGTCCCAACCTTTTTGAATTGGGTTGTAATATTGTTTAGAATTATCTTTATTTATATAGCTCAAGCATATTTCACAGCACCTTACAAATCAGAGGGCATATATACAAATTAATCGGACATTACCTACAGGGCTGTCTTTAACACGGGGCAAAAGGGGCAGTTGCCCCGGGCCCAGTTGTTCCTGGGGGGCCCAAGGCAGCTTCCTCTTGATCTCCGTTGACCACTGCAGACAATCTCAATTACATTGAGTGGCCGTCCACCCCAGATATCAGGCTGTCAGCACAGGGAGGGTGCTGCCATGCCTTCCTGCATGCCGCCTCTTCATGCCGATCACCATGGGAACGCCTCCTCCAGTAGAATGTACTGTAGGATCTGAGAATTAAGTTGAAATCGCAATGCGATTCTTATATATTTGCTTAATCGCATTGCGATTTCAACTTAGCATTGCTAAATAATTCCATCCATATCGTTAACTTACTGAGTCAGTAAGTTAACGAATATGGATAGAATTATTTAGCAATGCTAAGTTGAAACAGCAATGCGATTAAGCAGATATATAAGAATCGCATTGCGATTTCAACTTAATTCTCACATCCGACAGTACATTCTACTGGAGGAGGCGTTCCATGGTGATCGGTAGCTCAAAGTTGTAATCGCAATGCGATTAAGCAAATACATAAGAATCGCATTGCGATTTCAACTTTTAGTACTCAGAAGTGCCATGCCAGGGAACTCCTTGAAGATGCCTTTGGGGTGCTGGGTCCCTGTTGGCGCTGGCCAATAGCAGGCGAACTCTCGGGACGGCGGGTGTTCTGCTTTTGCCCCTGCTCCCTCTTTGGCTTCGCTGTTGTCTCGGTCTCACCACTGCCTCTTCCTCTGAACTATTTAAGTCAGCGGCACGACCTTCAGTCCATGTGGGGTCTAAGACCTCATCGTCCTCTGCATCGTCTTCCACCCAGTCTTCCTCCCTGACCTCTCTCCTGTTCAGTCTGCACAATGCAATAAGACGCGGCAGTGGGCACCTGTGTTTCGTCATCATCAGAGACTGGGTGACTCTGCTGTGGTGGTATTCCCATGTCGTCATCATCTGGATACATAAGTGGTTGTGCGTCAGTGCATGGTATGTCTTCCACCGCTAGGGAAGGGCTAGGTGGACGCCCCTGGGAACCCCTGCCAGCAGAGTCTTCAAACAGAAGAAGAGACTGCTGCATAACTTGAGGCTCGGACAGTTTCCCTGATATGCATGGGGGTGATGTGACAGACTGATGGGCTTGGTTTTCCGGTGCCACCTGTGCGCTTCCGCAGAAGACTGGGTGGAAGACAATGTGGTGAACGTGCTGGAAGCACTGTCGGCCACCCAATCGACTACTGCCTGTACATGCTCAGCCCTTACCATCCTCATAACGGCATTGGGCCCCAACAAATATCGCTGTAAATTCTGCCGGCTACTTGAGGGAGTTGGTTCACTACTTTGTTCACCTGAGGGCGAACGTCCACGTCCACTACCAGCAACAGAGGCTCCACGGACACCACCACGACCGCGTCCCCGTCCCTTAATAGAATGTTTCCTCATTGTTGCGATTCAACTCGCACCACAATAAAATATATTAATTTTAAGCCCAAAAATTCCCACACTGGAAGATATAATTCCTTTTACGCTATAAATTACAAGAAGACTGCTGCAAATTGGACACCAGAATTTTTTAAATGCTACTTATGTTAAATGAATTCCCACAGTGGGAGAACTATTTCCTTTTCAAAGGAGTAACAACGTGCGGCCTACTATTTCGGGTGTCACCAACACCAGATTGATTAAATTGGCCTTTTTGGAACCAAAATGACAACACTGGACACTATAATGCCTTTTTCTGGTATTAATTACAAGAAGACTGCTGCAAATTGGACACCAGAATTTTTTAAATGCTACTTATGTTAAATGAATTCCCACAGTGGGAGAACTATTTCCTTTTCAAAGGAGTAACAACGTGCGGCCTACTATTTCGGGTGTCACCAACACCAGATTGATTAAATTGCCCTTTTTTGAACCAAAATGACAACACTGGACACTATAATGCCTTTTTCTGGTATTAATTACAAGAGGACTGCTGGTATTTCAGAACACCGGAATTTTTAAAATGCTCGTTTTGGTACATAAATTGCCCACACTGGGAGAATTATTGCCTAAACCTTTTACAGTATTATTTACTGAAGGAGTGCTTCTTCTGGTCTAACACCAGAATTATGTTTGTTACAGGGAAAGATTTTTTAATTTATATTTCTGGCAAAAAAAAAAAAATTAATTTCTGGCTGACAGTATTGGACCTGGCTGTAGTGACACTGGCTAGCCTAGCTGGAACAGCACATTCATGGGATTTGCTATCCAAGTGGGTTACTTTCAGTTTCACCACTGATATATTAAATATATTGGCAGTTAGTAGGGGTGACACAAGCACAGCCAAACCCCTGATGTAGTATATCTATGAAAAAATCGACTATTACATGAGATTAATGGACGCTGTGGCAGCTTTTGCTGGCGCACCACAAGTCCCAAAATGGCCGCCGCCTATCAGCCCAGTAACATGTGCCAGAAAATGGTCTGCCCAGCCAGAAAAAAATTGACTTTGACTGAGCAGCTGAATCGCTGTTGTTCTGTGTCACAGGAGTAGATTTTTCAATTCTTTGGAGCTTTTCTTTGGACTCTGTGGCAGCTTGAGCTGGCGCACCACAGGTCCCAAAATGGCCGCCGCCGGTCAGCCCAGTTACATGTGCCGGTAAAAATCGATCTGGCCAGTGTAAAAAAATAAACTTTCAGTGAACAGCTCAGCTGAGTTGTTTTGATTCACTGGTGTAGATCTTTCACTTCTTCTCAGGTTTTTTCCTCGATTATTCCCTGCCTATCTCGCCCTCACAGCAGCTGCATCTATCCCTGTTCTATTCACATCGGGAGTGAGCACGTCCCGACGTGCGCACAAGCTTATAAAGAGGCTGAGTCACATGCTGCACTTGGCCAATCACAGCCTTGCCAATAGTAGGCATGGCTGCGATGGCATCTTAGGGCAAGTAGTATGATGCATGTTGATTGGCTGCTTTGCAGCCTTTCAAAATGCGCCACAAAAATGACGAACTACAAAACCGAACCCGAATTTTATGAAAATGTTCGGGTTCGGGTCGTGTCACGAACACCCCAAAATTCTGTACGGACCGGAACTATTCTCAAAATGTGCGCTCAACAACACTAGTGCTATTCAGTATCTCACTCTAAGTTCTAATCGCATTCGATTTTAACTTATGCTTTTTGCCAGGCATCGCATTCTATTTTAACTTACTGCTGATGCCTGGCAAAAAAAAATAATGCATAAGTTAACATCGAATGCGATTAGAACTTAAGAGTGGGATACGAATAGCACTGCGTGCTAGAACAGCACGCACACGATTATTCAAATTTTTGTATTATCGCGATACAAAACCAAACAGTAAAGTTAAAATCGAATGCAATTAGAACGTGTAGTGTGATGTGATTTATTTGAGTTCTAAGAATCGCATTGCGATTTCTGCTTCAGCCGGATTCCGTGCTAATGGAGCGCCTACATCACCATGGGAACAATGCTAGAATGTACTGTCGGATTTGAGAAGTTGAAATCGCAATGCGATTAAGCAAATATATAAGAATCGCATTGCGATTTCAACGTAATTCAAACATCCGACAGTACATTCTACTGGAGGAGGCGTTCCCATGGTGATCGGTAGCTCAAAGTTGTAATCGCAATGCGATTTCAGCTTTAAGCCTGTACTATTCTGCTATATAGTACTTTCAAAATGCGCCGAGAGAACATGCCGAACTCCGAACCCGAACTTTTACGAAAATGTTCGGGTTCGGGTCCGTGTCACGAACACCCCAAAGTTCGGTACGAACCCGAACTATTCTCGAACTGTTCGCTCAACACTAGTGACAAGTTATTTAAGGAATTGTGATTGGTGATGCTAAAAAAAAAGTCTTTTTAGAGTACTTTAGGTATGTTAATGTTCAGTATAAACCTAGTTGTCCAGACTCCAGGGAAGTGCATTCAAGAGAACCAATGCAGCTCAAGAAAAGTCTAGGAAGTTGAAGTAGGTCATTGGTAGAACAGACAGCACAGGTAGGGTGTAGACAGATATAAATATTAAGTAGATGTAGGGATGTGCAGAACTGTGGAAAGCTTTTTGGGTGACAATGATAAGTTTAAAGTGAATTTTATACTGTATGGATATTCAGTGCAGTGACCGGCATAGGGTAGAGGCATTGATGTAGCAGACAGATAGATGAGCAAGCACATTCAAAATATCAGGGAGAGTTTATTGAGGGGAAGACCAATTAGAAATGAGTTACTGCAATCAAGACAAGAATGAATCAGAGCAACTGTAAAAGTTTTGGCCTTTTCTGCAGTAACAGCATTTTAAGGAGAAAAAGCGTAAAATAAAAACAATAGTAATTCATCACAAATGTTTCTTTTTTACCATGAAAGGACTTAAGCGCTGAAAAGATTTCTTATTGTCTGGTATGTGGAATTTTTCACTTTAAGTTCCAGCTCTGGAATAATTAAAGCTGTTCAGCCCCGTTTGCTGTATAACTTATGATGAGCTTGGTCTACGCAGAGTGTTTTTTTCACTAATTTGCCTTTTGATTCTGAAAACGCAAGCCTCCTTTCCCTGTCTCCATGTAACAGATCCTCCACGATTATGATTTTTGCTGCTGATTCACTATAACCTTCCATCAATTTGCTTCTGGTTTGTCACATTGCTTCTGTGATATTATCAAAACATAATTATATGTAATTCATCTAGACTGTTACTGCATAACTAGCTGAACTGCCGAACTGTGTGCTGTAATTTTTTTTACACCTTTGTTAAGATAACAATCATTTGTTCATAATCATTGTTGTATGTACTCGTAGAATTTACAGGCTTACTTACCATTGAGATTAGAATAATATAGTGGCTCACCTGTCTGCTAGCCTGGACAAGGAGCTCTATGTCTAACTGACTCACCCCGTCAATACATTTAGCAACTAGTATGAAGACAGGCACTCTTCATCCGGCACCAAACTGAGAAAAAGTTGTTAAAAAAATACCTGTTTTAATACATATAATAAAATAACATGGTAAAATATCATAAATCCCCCAAAAAGGAACACAACATAAATCCCCCAAAAGGAATAAGTAAGAAGTGAAATATATATAGAGACCTGCTAAAAATGTTACGGTTGTGATGCTGGTAGCTGTGTGTGCAACATATATTGGTAGAAGTTGGAGTTTACACATCATCGATGCAACAATGTATATGAAAATTGCACAATATATCATAGTTCATAAAATATTGTTATCCCTCTTTGATAACCAGTCTCTCTTTGGTCAGAGATGATAAAAAGTACATATTTGGTCTTAATTGTGACCAGAAGTGTTGACCTGTTAGGAGGAAATTGCGATAATTGGTAATGTCAACAGAAATATGTTGCCATAATATAGTCACCTGAGTCCGTATTATCTCCTATTGACTCTGCTGGACATATTCCAGTGTTCACACTATGATGAACAATCTCGGCTAGGTCGCGATACAACAGTTCAAACAAATCCTCTTACATCCAGTTCATTCTTTTATATCGTATTTACCAAATTATATACTGAAATGTAGTGTAGCAGTTAGGTGCTTTCATATGCCTTTTGTGGCATCCCACATGGCATCAGTACACTAACTGTTATTACCTTTACCGTCGTCTTCACAGCCGGCACCACTTTTGTTTGTGGCCGATTTTTGTCCTGAGCTCCACAGTTGGCGTTCCACATGGTTATACCACCGATGTCTTAGCGTCCCAGGTGTTGTACGCCGAACTATTAAGTGGACTCACGGGCGGGTAAAAACGAGAAGTTATGAAAGCACTTCCCAAGAAATTATTAAGTACTGTCCGTCATAGTATAGGGTTTGCAGGTACAGTATTAGAATACCAGACTTGTTTCGGAGTCTAAATCTGACTCCTTCCTCAGATTTATTACCATTGAGTGAATTTTTCAGTAGCAATATATACGGATAAACTTGAAAGCTATAAAGCAGGATCACATCTGCAGTTTTTGCTAAAATTTTAGTACAATTTGTGCTACAGTTTTTGTTTTTAAATTACTATTAAATATTTTACAGTAACAGGACAAAAAAGGGTCTAAAAACTGAAATACCAGACACAGCCATAGAGCTATAGATACAGGTTGTCCTGACCTGCACCAAATTTATCACAGTGGCTCTGGATGATACATTTTTTGCATGGTTAGCCATGGGACAAGGGGCAGAATTTGAAACCAGAATTGTGATGCTATTTTGATGCACCAATTTGTGTCAAATTGTGCCAATTTTTTTTATTTTATTTTATGTACACATACTGTATTTTTCGCTTTATTAGACACACCTGCACATAAGGTTTTAGACGAGGAAAATAATAAGAAAAAAACTTTTCATAAGACCTCAGCTAAGATCCCCAATCAGACCCCCAATGTTAATCAGACCTTAGATGAGAGTGGCATGTTAATGAAACCCCCTTTTAGACACTCAGATCACACCCCCAATGTTAGGACCGCTATTCAGACCTCAGATCAGATTCCCATGTCAATAAGACCCCCTGTTCAGACACTAAGATCAGACCAGCAATATTAAGGCCTCTATCTAGAGTAAGACAATAAATCAACTTACCTCTCCTGCTGCCAACTGTCACGGTGCAGTTCACTGTGACAGTTGTGCCGTGAAGGGTGGCTGCATGCTCTCTCGTGTACTGGCTGCAGGCTGACACCTGTGTATGCTGGTTGCATTGGGCTGCATGTGAACTGTTGCCTGTGTGTGTCTCCCCAAATCCATATCTCTGTGGTTCCGGTCACCGGTGCCATGCAGGCCGGCTGCATGCACTTTGTGTACTGGTTGTTCCCATGTATGCTGCTTCTGTGATGCATGCTTTCTGCGGCCTTGAGTGTGAACAGGGTCTGAGTATGGATGCAGTGTGCGGTTTTGTCACTACTTGTTGTGTAGGCTGGCTGCCTGTGCCTCGAACTGGCTACAGTTATCCTGTGTATGCTGGTTGTCATTTGGGGCATGTTGGCTATTGCATTCTATGACTGGTGTGAACTGATACTAGTGATTGTTTGTTCTATGGTTCTTGGTTACTCCTGGTTCTGGTGCTGTTCCTGGTCTGTTCTTGGGTGTGACTTATCAGGTGCAGCTATTTCTACCTGTGAACTGTGGGGCTTGGGGTCAGTCTGTCTTGTGCTTTGCTGGGTGTAGCCCCTTGCTGCTGACCCAGAGGGTTTTGTCATCTGCCCTTCTGTTTGGAGTCGCCTGGTAAAGCACTGATGTTGTGGTTGATGTTGTTTCGTGTCTGTTCCATGTATAGTTTGGCAGTGCTAAACTGTTTCTCGTCCAGTCTGTCCCATGTCTTGCCTGCAGCGCCTAATTGCTTCTGATCTAGTCTGTTCCATGTCCTGCCTACAGTGCCTTATTGCTTCTGTTTTTGTCCTGTGTATGTCCTGCCTTTGTGAGAGGGCTCCTGGGTTCTCCGGAGGGAGGACATCTAGTCTGTGTGCAGCACTGCCTGTTACTGCCATGCTTCCATTCCGCATGGGGTCAGGGCATCTGTTTGTGTGCTTGTTCTCGTTTGTTGTCTGATCCATGTCCTGAGTTTATGTTGGGTTCCAGTCCTTCTATTGTCTGTTACGCTGGTGCTTGCACCAGTGTAGTTCTCTGCAGGTAGCGGTTGAGTGTACCGGGTCCTTCCTGGAGGTGTGACCAGTGAGACCTCATCCAAGTTCATGCCCACCACCAAGGGCTCTGTTAAGAACGGGGCTCACTAGCTCTCCACCCTCTGGGTTTAACCTGTTGCCTTGCCGGTGCACTTGGTTCAGTGGTAGTGCTATCACTATTGCTTCTTTCTGTCAAGAGCTTTGCTGTGACCTGACGCCACATAGCATGAGGCCACATTGGGCCAACGTCCTCGCATTGTGTGCAATCAAAGCACACCAAACATCCAAAGACCAGGAATCGCTTCCCAGTCCTCCTGAACACTTCCATTATGGAAGAGTTCATTATTATTTGTCCTATAAAACACACTATTTTCCTCCCACTGTGAGGAAAAAAAAATGCATCTTATAGGGCGAAAAAAATGTTATTTGCTTTTTATCCTTTATTATTATTTATATCTGCTATACAATAAAATCATGAATTACTAGGTCACATTTAAAGATCTATACATTAGATCACTGTAGTATTAGAATTCATAATGTTCTTAAACTGAATCAGTGTTACCTGAGTGTTATTGGGAATCTCCTGTATGCCATTGTATACCCTGTTAACACTTTGCCAGTTAAACTGATACAAAGTGTACATGTTCTGTATCCATCATTCATGAGCATTTTACAATGACAATCAAGTTTATTCATGCCTGGCAATAATGTTCTAACCAGATGCTAGGGTAGCATACACCTGTGCCCCTGCTCAAATACCTCTCGAATATGAATTTCTCCTGAAGTTTGGTTAATCCCTTCTCCCCATGTTTGATCAGAGATAAAACTATGGTTAGACAGACAATAAATATACACAAAAATACAGTAACTACAAGTCTATTAGTATAGATAGATATGTTCCATAGTTTACGTATTTCGTATTGTTATTTGGAAAATTGGTAGTGTTATTTGCAAAATCAGTAGTGTTTTTTGAGCACTGTAGTATATGTTTACTTGTACACTGTATAATTATATTATTCGGACACTATACAGTGCACTTCAGTGGAAGGAGGAGGCATAACTTTAACTAAGCGTTTAGTTTCTCATAGCAGAAAAATACATATTAGAGGCAATGTTATGCAAGCGGGTGTGGATCCACTGTGCCACTGACTGGCTATACCCTGGAGGGGCATGACTAAGTAACTACTTAGTCTTCACTAGAGCCTCTGATGATGAGGATAGGCTTGGGCGGTTAGGATAATCACCAGGTACCAATCCTTAGCAGACCCCAAGTCAGTGGCATCTGACCTGGGGGTCGAGATACAGGTGCAAAGCACCAAGGGGAAAGACATATTTAGGAAGTCTGGAGTCAAGGCAGGCAGCGAGCAAGCAAAGTCTATAATCGAAGTCCAAGGTCAGAGGCAGGCGGCAATCAAGCAATGTCCATTAAATCAAGAAGTAGGGGTCGGCACACAGAACAGCAGAACAGCAGAACTACAAAACACCTTTACACAAGGAATCTGACAAGCTAGTGACCAAGATGGCTCAGATGCCTTCCTGGGACAGGAAGTGCCTCTAAATACTTCCTGCAACAAAGCCATAGGCTGGGGAGATAGAGGGCGTGTACGTGCTGTCTCACAAGGGAGGAGAGACACGCTCGTGCACGCCCTAACAAACAGTACAGAACTCAGCAAGGAAGTAAGCTCTGGCACGGATCACACAGATACAACAGTTATCTCATTTCAGCAAAAATAATTTATTATGTAAAGGGAGTTAATGCAAGGCACTTACTAATGTATTGTTATTATATATATTGCTTCCTTTGATGGCTGGATTCATTTTTCTATCTCATTATACCCTACCCATTTCCATGGTTACGACCACCTTGCAATCCAGCAGTGGTGTTTGTGCTTGTATACTATTGGAAAAAGCACCTATACTATGCAAGCAAGACCACCATTCACCATTGATGGATAGCAGGGTGGTCGTACCCATGGAAACGAGCAGTATATAATGTGATTGAAGATGAATCCAGCCAACAAAGGAAGCAATATGGACAATCAGAATATATTAGTAAGTGTCTTTTATTAACTTTCTTTACATGGTAAATGCCACTTGCTGAAGTAAGACAACCACTTTAAGCTACCTGCTGCCCGGTAGCACATAGCATGGCAGCAAGAGGGAAAGAAGGAGGCCGGCGCCCATGCCCGTGGGTAGAGGCAGCAGTGTCGGCAGGGACCACTGTGCAAACAGGGAATTTACAATGGCTGGTGTTTTATTTGCTTAGTGAAAAGTGTACTTGGGTAAGATTTTAAAAATATATAAAGATGCACAGCCCTCTTAATAAATTTGTTGCATCTTTAAGCTATTAGTGTGCCAAAGTACATGGCATAGATATGTACTAAAATTTACTCCAGTTTCTGGTGTAAATTATAATAAACCTGTCACCTATGGGCGACTACACTTCTCTTATTTAACCCTGCTTATGTTTTTTATGTTTTCTAAAAAGTGTCAAACGTGGCATAAAATCATAAAACATTGCAGGCTTTTGCACAAAAATATGTGTGCCGCTGATTACCAGAACGAGCAAAACACTTGTTCATCAGGAATCCAATCCAAGCATGATGGCATTAGTGATCACTTCTCCCCATACTCTGGAGGAGATCGCTACATGTAAATGTGTTACTCTCCTCAACCAGCGAGCAGCAGATTGTCGGGAAGTCTGCATTTACATAATTTGTGCAAAATGTATGAAATGTTGCAAGTGTTAAGTGTAACACTTCTATCTTTAAAAGTTATTCCATTTTCTCTGCCACCATTTTACTGGAGAAAAACTGTGACAACCATTAGTGAATTTTTAAAAAGTGTCAGTTGATAAATATGGCTTTAATCAGTTTGACAGGGTAACCATGCCCATCTTTGCATCCACTTTTCAAAACTATTACCTTAATGCACTGAAACTCCTACACTGCAAATGTGCCTTGACATTTACGTACAGGCATGTCTATACAAACACAATACAGTTGTGCCATGACATCCATATTCATTATTGTGCGAACAATAGCCGTTTGACGTTTTCAACAGTGTACTTTTAATGGTAAAAGAGAAAAAAATACAGTAGGAAATATAAACTAAGCTATTTCTCAATCACAAAACTATTATAAAGAAAATTTAGCTCAACGGCTCACTATTGGCCTTCATGTGATGGGATATTACCCTTTATAAAATAAAGTGATGAGAATATTTACTGCTAGACCCTAGCTAGTTTATGTTCCACATTACCCAAGGGCACGATAAAAAAAAAAATGAAAAAAATGAAAAAAAAATTTGTACCATAGAGAAATCCAAATTGTCCCACAAAAACAAAAAGCCTCATAATGCTATATCAATAAAACAATAGTAAAGCTGTGACTATCTGAAAACAAAGAGGATACTTCTTCTACATGGAATAAAGATGATATGAAATACGATACTTTAACTCTTTTGGTGCCTTTCTCTGAAATGTACTTCCTTTACAAATGAAGACTGGCAAAAAAGGATATTTCTACTTGATCCTTCCAGTATACAATGCACAAATGACCAGTCAGGACAAGTATGGGTTGTTTAAGCCGTTCTCTCTCAGACAGTTGTCTTTAGCCTAAAGGTAGTGAACATTTGAAACGTATTAGAACATAAAGGTCAGTGACCCTTGATCTGAAAGCTTATCTCCATCCAACACCTTTTTTGTCCATAACAACCCTCCTCCCGCAAGTTATGTGACATCTTGTTCTCTAATCCACCTGTAGTGTCTCCTCAGATGTATGCACTGACAATTTGTTCTTTCTTGTATGCCTTTCTTGTATGCTAACAAGAATCACCACAAAATAATTTTGGTGTATGAAGAGACATGAAGTTTGGCTTCAATGCATTTTGTTAAAAGCTTATTAATAAATCTAATTGCCTCAAGAATACAATTGATGTGAATCACTGGCATGGCAGTTGTCCGTTTGTTGAGGAGATCTAACAGAATAGCCAAGGTCATATTTACTATGGACATGGACAAAAGGGCTTGGCTGCAAATCAGTTGATTTAATGTATCTTTACATTAAGAGACAACCACGTCCTAGATCTCACTATCGACTTTTGCCTGGAGTGTTGTACACGTCCCTCCACGTCCATACGTATTACGGTGCTTGGGTTTCCTATTCCAACATCTAAGGAGGTCAACATTTTGTGAAAAAAATTCCCATTAAATCTCCTTTGTTTATTTTTGCGATGCAGCATAAATCAATATAAATAAAGAGATTGTCAGGCCATTTAAGAAATCCTGAGAATACATAAAAAAAAAAAATTAACGTTCACTTCATTGATCCCCTTTCATTTCCATTATGAACTGATCTCTACTGCCTGTTATCTCTTGAAACCGACCTGTAAATGCTGCTGAAATGTTGCTTATTTTATTTTTTCAAGCATTCTCAAAGTTTAAAAAAAAAACAATCCCTTTGACAACGTACATAAGATTCATGGTTCTGTGCTTAGATGGTTCATTGTAGATGCAGGTTTCCAAGGGTTTCTAAATTGGACTCATCTAACCATACAGTATTATCCCAAGCATCATCATGTATCATGAAATTTTTAAGCATTTAATTTGCACAAGGTATCAACTGCTGGGAGGGTTCCAGGTCTTCTCAATTTGAGGATAGTGGTTCTCATTTTAGTTTGATGGAGTTCAAGACTCTTAAAAATGTCTTCGTAACTTGTGTATTATATAAACTTATATAATAATAACTTAAATGTATTGTATAAATGTATTAAAGGAGTACTTCAGCTTCTTGATATCATCAACATCAGATCAGAGGAGGTCTAACATTCAGCACCCCCTCCACAAATAATCAGTGATTTGGTACTGTAGATCCAGCTCCCATTCACTTAAGGATAGGTCATCATCAATATCATAAAGCAATACAGATTTATGCAAATGTTTATAAGAGTTGGAAATATTTTAGATAATAGTGGTCAGACATTTCTTGGCCTAGTGGAATTTCAATAAAGACCACTACAGACAATCTCTTCCCAACCCGATATTTCTAAAATAAAACTAATTTAGATATACTTTAGTGCACAGCAATAGAAGATGAGTGTGCTTAAAGGGAATCTGTCACCTGTTTTTGGTGTCCAATAGTGACAGATCCCCTTAGGAATCATGCTGGATCACTTTCTTTAACTGACCCAGATGTTCTGCTAAAATCTTGTATTGAACATCTCTAGTGCATGCCGCTGAGTCCTGAATATTCATGAGCTCCCGCCTCACCCTGTCCACTTGCCACTGATTGTAGTAGGAAGAAACAGCGGCAGGGGGGCAACGAGAGCCAGGAGCTCATGACTAGACAGCATTTGCTGGGGGTATTGGGACTTAGGAGTTAGGGCAGAATAAAACTGATGACAAATTCCCTTTATTATTTTGAGAGACAGTGAGCTACAAATCTGCTTTAATATGTAAAATATATGACAATATATCATAAGAAAACTACAACCTCTTCAGGTGGTAGGGAGTCTTTGCTCCCTGGGATAAATTATGCAACGTATGTAACTACAGTATACAGTTGTGTTCAAAATTATTCAACCCCCAATGCCGTAAAGGGTTTTAGGGAATTTAGTGTACATTTGTAATTGTGTTCGGATTGAAATCTTACAAGGACTTTTTAAAGAACCAAATGCAACTAAAATTGCATCAATTGTTTTTGTAATACAGTATTAAATGATTTTTTTTGTGATTTCTTCATTGACACAATTATTCAACCCGTTAAAGACTACCACTCTTAAGAACAGAGGTTCATTCAAGTGTTTTCGATCAGGTATTGAAAACACCTATTGGATGTCAAGGAGCAGCAATCAAGCATAATAAGCACCAATTTGGCAGATTTAAAATGACTGTGATACTCAGCTCCTTCTAGACATTTACTGGTGTGTTTACAAACATGGTGAAGTCAAGAGAATGGTCCAGGAAGACAAGAGAAGAGGTGATTTCTCTTCACAGGAAGGGCAATGGCTATAAGAAGATTGCAAAGATGTTAAACATACCAAGAGACACCATAGGAAGCATCATTCGCAAATTCAAGGCAAAGGGCACTGTTGAAATGCTACCTGGTCGTGGCAGAAAGAAGATGCTGACTTCGACTGCTGTGTGCTACCTGAAGCGCAAAGTGGAGAAAAGTCCCCGTGTGACTGCTGAGGAACTGAAAAAAGATTTGCCAGATGCGGGTACTGAAGTTTCAGCTCAGACAATAAGGCGCACACTGCCTCCATGCCAGAACTCCCAGGCGCACCCCCTTGCTGTCTCCAAAGAATAAGAAGAGTCGACTGCAGTATGCCAAAAGTCATGTGGACATACCACAAAAGTTTTGGGATAGTGTTCTGTGGACTAATGAAACAAAATTAGAACTGTTTGGGCCCATGGATCAACGCTATGTTTGGAGGAGGAAGAACAAGGCCTATGAAGAAAAGAACACCTTGCCTACTGTGAAGCATGGCAGGGGGTCAATCATGCTTTGGGGCTGTTTTGCTTCTACAGGTACAGGGAAGCTTCAACGTGTGCAAGGTACCATGAATTCTCTTCAGTACCAGGAGATATTGGATGAAAATGTGATGCAGTCCGTCAGAAACCTGAGGCTTGGGAGACGTTGGACCTTTCAACAGGACAATGATCCCAAGCATACCTCCAAATCCACTAGAGCATGGTTGCAGATTAAAGGCTGGAACATTTTGAAGTGGCCATCACAGTCACCAGACTTAAATCCAATTGAGAACCTCTGATGGGACTTAAAGAAAGCAGTTGCAGCGCGCAAGCCTAAGAATGTGACTGAACTGGAGGCTTTTGCCCATAAAGAATGGGCAAAGATACCCGTAGATCGCTGCAAGACACTTGTGTCAAGCTATGCTTCACGTTTAAAAGCTGTTATAACTGGAAAAGGATGTTGTACTAAGTACTAAGATTGAATGTCACTTGGGGGTTGAATAAAACTGATAATGATGTGAGCACAGAAAAGACATTTGTGGTTATTTCATTATAAATGTTATGTTATATTTGTCTGACTTACAAGTGCCTCTTTGATTTAATTGTAAACAAGATGACTCAAATGATCAAAATCAATGTCAAACTGGCCAAAACACTCAATTTCAGTGGGGGTTGAATAATTTTGAACACAACTGTAGGTGGTGGTAGAGAGACGGTTTTATTATCTATGGCAGAGAACTATTTTGCATAAAACACAAATAACAGCTTCTAGATACAAAGTAAACCTTTTGTCTCTTATAGTCTATGGGGTCTTTAGGCTCCGTTACGCTCAGTTAGGTCTCAGTTATCTGCAGAATCTGTCCTTTCCATTCTCCTGCAACTCAACAGAGCAGGAGAATGGAATGGAGAAACGGTGATGTGAATGGAGCCTAACATGTAATATTGTGGTAAAACAATCATATATTAGGTATTTAGGTAAGATTTACCTTTTGTGGACTAGGTATCCATAGTGGACTAGGTATCCACAGTGTGCTGTCTGCATCTGCATTTCCAGAGCGCGCCCCCGAACTTCCGGTCCGCGTCTCCGGAAAAAAATAGAACATGTCCTATTCTTGTCCTCAAATGCGGAAAAGGGAACTCTAACATCACTTTGGCCTCATACATGTAGCATAGTGGGGAGGCTTTTATGTGCCACTGGGATTTTTTAAAGGGCATCTGTAAGCAGATTTGTATGTATGAAACTGGCTGACCTTTTACATGTGCACTTGGCAGCTGAAGGCATCTGTGTTGGTCCCATGTTCATATGTGCCCGCATTGCTGAGAAAAATGATGTTTTAATATGTTGCCCTTACATCTAGAGGCTCTGTTTTCTCAGAATTGCTATGCCCTCTCCACTTTGACAGGGCCAAGCCATCTTTTTTTTCTTTATGTGTCACTAATATGACTCACTAAGGTATACATTTGTTTCTAGAGATAATTAGATTGGTAGAAAAGGGTCTGGTATTTGTACAGAGACAGCTCCCCTCTTGAATATTGGCTGTGTTTAGTATTGCAGCTCAGCTGTTTTCAGACTCGGCCCATAGATCACTATTGCCCTGATTCTGGAAAAAAGAGCAGACCTTTTTCACTAATCTCAGAAAATCCCATTAGGGGTCCATTTAGTCATCAAGAAGATTAGTCAATCAATAAGCAGAGGATGGGCTTCCAGAGGAAGCAGGAAAAGTAAGAGTGCACAGAGTGTCTTAAGCCTATCCTCGGTGGACTTAACTTACCATTTACACATGGATTAAAAGTACTTTTCTTTCAGAATGAAGCAAGGGCTTACTAAATGTAAGGTATCATTGCATTCAGATGATCTAGTCCTACAAGGTATTTTGTCTAGTTTAACAGTGAGTTTCCAGGTGACAGACTCCCTTCAAGTAGTGATTATGGTGGCAGACCTTTTTCTGGACTCTTTATCAGTAATCCCATGGGACAGCACTACCGTCCCTGTGCTTTCTAGCCATAAATACTTGCTTACAAACAATTGATTGTATTCCTGTTGCAGAGACAATTGGAATAACTTTACGTTTTAAATTTAACCACCTGGAAACTGTAAGAGCGTCATCATAGTAAGAAGGGTTTAACTTTGACTTAAAAAAGGAATTTTTATTGATCAATGATGAATGTGTAAGAGAGAATTCAAGGGTCAGGGATAGATTTTTGCTACTCTTCTCAATTCTGCTACATGCACACAAAACATGTTCCTCTGTGGTCAACAGCTGTGCATAGTGCCCTTCATAAGCCTAAACCACTAGAAACAGGAAACATCATTCAACCCAATGGCATAATATCTTTTCCTAGGAAAACATTGTAAGTGCCTATTGAGTGTGCTTTTAACAAGAGGGAAATGCAAAGACTGAGCAGCTTGGTTATAAATGAAGAGCTGTTGAAAGAATTAAAACACTAAACAAGCCCCAGTCCATGAGCCCAGGAGAAATAGAAAGGTGCAATATTAATGTTGTCATGGCGAGGAAAAAAGGCTTCCTTGTCTGCCGGACATTGTAATAAAGGAGAGGAACATAACATGTGCAGCTGCGCGAGGAGAACATACCTGCAGTTAGTCTCTGTGAGAGATGGAAATTTCTTTGCTAACCTCAGGCATTAAGCATCCTACCTGTGGTGAAACTAATAAACTTTAAGGTTCATAATTGGTACTTTATAACCAGGTGACATTCTTCATGAACTAATATTAGCTTTGAAGTTTGGTAACTATTTAGATCACATTTACAATTTTATTTTGTAATACACTGATGATGATTAAAAGGTTAACAAAGTTTTGAACTTTTGACTTTCAGGCTCCATATTTCACATTCTGCTACAGCTTCGAATGTGAGATTACCGTCATTTTATAGACAATCATCTTGGCTATCTTATACATAGATTGGAGTTGTAACTATTTAGAATATGATTAGTTATGCAGAATCTTTTAATGTAATTGAATTGTTACTGTTTTGCTCCTAAGATTCAAATTTTATTTTTATTATTTTGTTAGTATTTTGTAAATCCACCTTTGGCTTTAAACACTGCCTAAATCCTTCTGGGCAAACTCTTGATCAGAGTCAAGCATGTCTCGACCGAAATCTGTACCAAGATCTCTTCTACACATTCTCAATATTGGTGCATATTGGTTGACTCACTTGGGTACAAATGAACCTTTCTCTTCAACTCTATCCACAAATGTTCCATTAGGTTTAGATTGGGGACTGTGGGGTCCATTGAACCATTTCTTTGCCAATCTCGATATATACTTTGCATAGTTGTCCGTTGGAACAATATGTCTTCCTTTTCATACCCATAATACTCAAGTGTACGAAGTAACTTGTCTTGTAGGATACTCACATATAGCTCAACATTGAGACCACCATCGATCCTGGTCAAGTATCCCATGCTTTTGGCTGTGAAACAACCCCTATCACCAGGCTTCCTCCAACGAAATTGACAGTTCCTTAAATTTCTTCATCCGTTGGCCCCCTTTTCTCTTGTTTATTCAAGACCCATTTGTACCCATCAGAGCCCCAGTCTCATCACTACCAATCACCCATTTTCAATCTTCTACTGTCCACTGTTCGTACTTTTTTGCAAACTCAAGCCAACGCATCTTATGACAATATTGAAGTCAAGGCATCTTTATCTTTTTTTCGGGCCACCATTCCAGACTAGTGTAATGCATGCTGCATGGTGCTTGCATGTACATTTGTGATTAGTGATGTCGCGAACATAAAATTTTCAGTTCGCGAACAGCGAACGCGAACTTCCGCAAATGTTCGCGAACGGGCGAACCGGGCGAACCGCCATAGACTTCAATTGGCAGGCGAATTTTAAAACCCACAGGGACTCTTTCTGGCCACAATAGTGATGAGAAAGTTGTTTCAAGGGGTCTAACACCTGGACTGTGGCATGCCGGAGGGGGATCTATGGCAAAACTCCCATGGAAAATTACGTAGTGGACGCAGAGTCGGGTTTTAATCCATAAAGGGCATAAATCAACTAACATTCCTAAATTGTTTGGAATAACGTGCTTTAAAACATCCAGTGATTGTATACGATCAGGTATGATGTTGTATCGATCAGGTAGTGTAAGGGTTACGCCCGCTTCACTGACATTGACAGACCAAACTCCCCTTTTAATGCACCGCAAACAGTTCATTTGCACAACCGCAAACTCCCCATTTGCACAAGGTTGGATACCAAGCTAGCCACGTCCCGGTGATGTTATTGAAGGTTTCTTCCTCCACCCAGCCACGTACAACACCAAGGGTCTCTAAAAGATGAATTGAATTGATTTTTCGAACGGTGAGATGGTTAAAAAAACGCTGGCTCCCTCCCCTTTGTTTTTATCCACGGTGACTGCGTCTGCGCCGTGCAATTTACTGTCACACCCGATATGAGTTGTATTTTCTGTAGTACTATTCTCATCAGTTTAATCCCTCTAACGTCCCCAATCTGGGGGCCATTTATTGAATAGATATTTCGAACGGGGAGATGGTTAAAGGCTCCCTCCACTCTGTTTTAAACCACGGTGACTGCGTCTGCGCCGTGCAATTTACTGTCACACCCGATATGAGTGGTATTTTCTGTAGTACTATTCTCATCAGTTTAATCCCTCTAACGTCCCCAATCTGGGGCCATTTATTGAATAGATTTTTCGAACGGGGAGATGGTTAAAAACGCTGGCTCCCTCCACTCTGTTTTAAACCACGGTGACTGCGTCTGCGCCGTGCAATTTACTGTCACACCCGATATGAGTGGTATTTTCTGTAGTATTATTCTCATCAGTTTAATCCCTGTTACGTCCCATATCAGGGATTGCCTTTTGTGAAAAAAATTTAGGCCGGGTACCTTCGACTGCCTTCACAGTGACAGACCAAACTCTCATACACTAAACTGAATTGATTTCAGGAACCGGGAGATGGAAAAAGCAGCTTGGTCGGTCCTCTTACTCCCAAATTGGGGCACTGCGCGTGCACAGAGCAATGTGCTGTGACACCCTATATGAGTGGTGTCTTAACTAGTACTATTCCTATCAGTTTAATCCCTGTTACGGACCCTATCCGGTCGAATTGATTATCCATTGTCGAATTAGCGAACCATTACGACATCATGAAATAATTTAGTTCTGAGCTCTGTACTTGCTTTGTATTGGAATTGATGGGGATTTTTTAATTGCCTGCATCATTTCTAATAAACTATTAAGAGACTTTATTATGATTTTTATTTTATGTATTAAAAACCCATACAACATATAAAAAAAAGGTAAATTAATGTTTTTCTATGAAATATTATCCAGCCGTCCGATCGCTTTTGGTCTGACCATAATGAAGCAACGGCCTTATCATCTGGGGTGTGGCAACATTGCCAACACACTTATAGAGGTGATGATTGCTTCATTGTGATACGCAAGCCCCTTCACCACAACAAGGTAACGATCACGAAGGGGAATTGACACTTGTATGTGCCTTTTTTTTTGGTTTGTTTCTGCAGCCACAGTGCTGCACCATAGGACAGAAAAATTAGGCATGTACACATGCCTGAAAAATAATGGCACTGTTGCAGCCGCTATTGTAGCAGCGGCCGGAAAAATTTATGTTTTCCAGGCAGAAAAGTGACTAAAACATTGCGGCTTGAACCCTAGTTGGTGGTGGAGAATTCACGAAAGTCATCCGGTATGCAGACATTAAATACAGCAGCGTGGGGACCATTTTGAGGCCAAGGCATGTAATCAGGCCTTTTGTTAGTCAAACGTATCCCCACTGTCAGTCCCTTCGGGATCCATGCCTCATTCATCTTTATGAAGGTGAGGTAATCAACACTTTTTTGACCGAGGCGACTTCTCTTGTCAGTGACAATGCCTCCTGCTGCACTGAAGGTCCTTTCTGACAGGACACTTGAAGCAGGGCAGGCCAGAAGTTCTATCGCGAACTGGGATAGCTCAGGCCACAGGTCAAGCCTGCACACCCAGTAGTGAAGGGGTTCATTGCTCCTCAGAGTGTCGATATCTGCTGTTAAGGCGAGGTAGTCTGCTACCTGTCGGTCGAGTCGTTCTCTAAGGCTGGATCCCGAAGGGCTGTGGCGATGAGTAGGACTGAAAAAGCTCCGCATGTCCTCCATCAACAACACATCTGTAAATCGTCCAGTCCTTGCCGCCGTGGTAGGAGGAGGATTACACTCACCTCTTCCCTGTTAGATTCCCGTTGTGCTGTGACATCCCCTTATAAGCTGTGTAAAGCATATTTTTTAGTTTGGTTTTGAACTGCTGCATCCTTTCCGACTTTCGGTAATTTGGTAACATTTCTGCCACTTTCTGCTTATACCGGGGGTCTAGTAGCGTGGCCACCCAGTACAGATCGTTCTCCTTTATCCTTTTTATACGTGGGTCCCTCAACAGACATGACAGCATGAAAGACCCCATTTGAACAAGGTTGGATGCAGAGCTACTCATTTCCCGTTCCTCGTCCTCACTGATGTCATTGACGGTCTGTTCTTCCCCCAGCCACGTACAACACCATGGGTCCCAGATAGGTGACAACAACGAGCACCCTGGGGTGCCTGCTGTGGTTGGTCTTCCTCCTCCTCAAAGCCGCCACATTCCTCCTCTGACTCCTCTTCCTCATACTCCTCTTCCAGCGTTGCTGCAGGTCCGGCAAGCGATGATGACAAGGCTGTTTCTGGTGGTGATGGTGACCACAACTCTTCCTCTTCCTCTTCACGGTCATCTACAGCCTGATCCAGAACTCTTCGCAGGGCACGCTCCAGGAAGAAAACAAATGGGATGAGGTCGCTGATGGTGCCTTCGGTGCGACTGACTAGGTTTGTCACCTCCTCAAAAGGACGCATGAGCCTACAGGCATTGCGCATGAGTGTCCAGTAACGTGGCAAAAGATTCCCAGCTCCGCAGAGGCTGTCCTAGCACCCCAGTCATACAAATACTCGTTGACGGCTTTTTCTTGTTGGAGCAGGCGGTCGAACATTAGGAGTGTTGAATTCCAACGTGTCGGGCTGTCGCATATCAAGCGCCTCACTGGCATGTTGTTTCGCCGCTGAATATCGGAAAAGTGCGCCATGGCCGTGTAGGAACGCCTGAAATGGCCACACACCTTCCTGGCCTGCTTGAGGACGTCCTGTAAGCCTGGGTACTTAGACACAAAACGTTGTACGATGAGATTCAACACATGTGCCATGCACGGCACATGTGACAACTTGCCCAAATTTAATGCCGCCAACAGATTGCTTCCATTGTCACACACCACTTTGCCGATCTCCAGTTGGTGCGGGGTCAGCCACTGATCCACCTGTGCGTTCAGGGCGGACAGGAGTGCTGGTCCTGTGTGGCTCTCTGCTTTCAGGCAAGTCAACCCCAAGATAGCGTGACACTGTCGTATCCGGGATGTGGAATAGCCCCTGGGGAGCTGGGGGAATCAGTTGATGTGCAGCCAGACGCCGCAGCAGAAGAGGACTCAGCCGAGGAGGATATTGAAGAGGATGGAGTAGGAGTAGAGGAGGTGGCAGTAGGTCTGCCTGCAGAGTCGTGGTGGTGTCACCAACTCCGCTGCGGAGCCACGCATTCCATGCTTGTCAGCCGTCAGCAGGTTGACCCAATGCGCAGTATACGTGATATACCTGCCCTGACCGTGCTTTGCAGACCAGGTATCAGTGGTCAGATGGACCCTTGCCCCAACACTGTATGCCAGAGATGCCATGACTTCCTTTTCAATGACATGGTAGAGGTTTGGGATTGCCTTTTTGAAAAAAATTTCGTCCGGGTACCTTCCACTGTGGTGTCCCAATAGCGACAAATTTTTGAAGGCCTCAGACTCCACCAGCTGGTATGGTAAAAGCTGGCGGGCTAAGAGTTCCGTCAAGCCAGCTGTCAGTCGCCGGGCAAGGGGGTGACTTTGTGACATTGGCTTCTTATGCTCAAACATGTCCTTGACAGACACCTGACTGTGGGCAGATGAGCAGGAACTGCTGAAGGTGAGAGATGGAGTGGCGGGTGGTTGAGAGGGGCAGGGAGGACAGCAGTGGTTGGCGTGGCTGAAGATGCTGGACCAGGAGGAGCATGGTGGCTTTGAGTTTGTGTGCTGCTTGTACTCATGTGTTGATCCCATAGGCGTTTGTGATGTGAGATCATGTGCCTTCGCAAAGCAGTTGTACCAAGGTGGGTGTTGGACTTCCCACGACTCAGTTTCTTTTGGCACAGGTTGCAAATGGCATTGCTTTTATCAGAGGCAGACACACAAAAAAATGCCACACTGCTGAGCTTTGCAATGACGGCATTCTAGTGGTGGCAACAGCATGCGTTGACTGGCGTGCTGTCTGGCTGACCCCAGGTGCCGATACATGCTGTCTGACTGTGCCACTAACTCCTTGCGACGACCTCCCCCTGCTTCCAACTCGTCTCCTCATTCTCTCTGTCTCCCCTTCAGAACTTTCCCCCTCTTCTTCTCTTCGAGCAGGCACCCACGTGGCATCCGTGGACACATCGTCATCATCAACCGCTTCACTTGTATCTGACACCTCAGCAAAGGAAGCAGCAGCGAGTACAACATCATCATCATCATCATCACACTGTACGTCCATGTGTGTAATCCTGCCTGACTGAGACATATCCCCGTAATCTACATCATCTGGCAATAATGGTTGCGCATCACTAATTGCATCCAACTGATGTGTAAATAACTCCTCTGACGGATCAAGTGAAGCGGCTGTGGTGGCTGTGGTGGTAGTGGTGGTGGTGGCGACGGGCGGGTGCGTGGTAACTTGAGAGCAGGTGACCGAAGCTGAGCTGGAGGAGGATGGTGCGTCAAGGTTCTTAGCGGAAGCTGTTGAAGATTGGGTGTCCTGTCTAAGCCAGTCAACTACGTCCTCTGAATTTTTCGGGTTCAGGGTACGTGGCCTCTGAAAACTGGGCATTATTCCAGTGGAAATCACAGCACCACGACCACGACGGCCCCTGCGCGGTGGCCTGCCTCTGCCTGTCATTTTTTTTACATAAGTGGTACTACGCGTGCTAGGTACTGTGCCACCCGGTATGAGTGGTTGGCACTGGCAGTGGGCACACTACAGTCAGTGGAAGCGGGCCTGACACACACTGGCAGCAGGCAAGCAACTGAATTTAGACTACTGTCTAAAAATTAAATGCCTTATTTATCGGCAAGCTACTGTGCCACCCGGTATGAGTGGTTGGCACTGGCAGTGGGCACACTACAGTCAGTGGAAGCGGGCCTGACACTCACTGGCAGCAGGCAAGCAACTGAATTTAGACTACTGTCTAAAAATTAAATGCCTTATTTATCGGCAAGCTACTGTGCCACCCGGTATGAGTGGTTGGCACTGGCAGTGGGCACACTACAGTCAGTGGAAGCGGGCCTGACACACACTGGCAGCAGGCAAGCAACTGAATTTAGACTACTGTCTAAAAATTAAATGCCTTATTTATCGGCAAGCTACTGTGCCACCCGGTATCAGTGGTTGGCACTGGCAGTGGGCACACTACAGTCAGTGGAAGCGGGCCTGACACACACTGGCAGCAGGCAAGCAACTGAATTTAGACTACTGTCTAAAAATTAAATGCCTTATTTATCGGCAAGCTACTGTGCCACCCGGTATGAGTGGTTGGCACTGGCAGTGGGCACACTACAGTCAGTGGAAGCGGGCCTGACACACACTGGCAGCAGGCAAGCGACTGAATTTAGACTACTGTCTAAAAATTAAATGCCTTATTTATCGGCAAGCTACTGTGCCACCCGGTATGAGTGGTTGGCACTGGCAGTGGGCACACTACAGTCAGTGGAAGCGGGCATGACACACACTGGCAGCAGGCAAGCAACTGAATTTAGACTACTGTCTAAAAATTAAATGCCTTATTTATCGGCAAGCTACTGTGCCACCCGGTATCAGTGGTTGGCACTGGCAGTGGGCACACTACAGTCAGTGGAAGTGGGCCTGACACACACTAGCAGCAGGCAAGCAACTGAAATTACACTAAAGTGTAAAAATTAAATGCCTTTTTTGATGCAAAGTACTGTGCCACACGGGATGACAGGGGTGGGCACTGGCAGTGGGAACACTACAGTCAGTTGAAGTCGGCCTGACACACACTAGCAGCAGGCAAGCAGCTGAAATTATACTAAAGTGTAAAAATTAAATGCCTTTTTTATGCAAAGTCCTGTGCCAGCCGGTATGAGTGGTGGGCACTGGCAGTGGGCACACTACAGTCAGTGGAAGTCAGCCTGACACACACTGGCAGGCAACTAACCTTAGATTAAATTGTAAAAATTAAGTGCCTTTTTTTGATGCAAAGTCCTGTGCCACATGGGATGACAGGGGTGTGCACTGGCAGTGGGCACACTACAGTCAGTGGAAGTCAGCCTGACACACACTAGCAGCAGGCAAGCAGCTGAAATTACACTAAAGTGTAAAAATTAAATGCCTTTTTATGCAAAGTCCTGTGCCAGCCGGTATGAGTGGTGGGCACTGGCAGTGGGCACACTACAGTCAGTGGAAGTCAGCCTGACACACACTGGCAGGCAACTAACCTTAGATTAAAGTGTAAAAATTAAGTGCCTTTTTTGATGCAAAGTCCTGTGCCACACGGGATGACAGGGGTGGGCACTGGCAGTGGGCACACTACAGTCAGTTGAAGTCGGCCTGACACACACTAGCAGCAGGCAAGCAGCTGAAATTACACTAAAGTGTAAAAATTAAATGCTTTTTTATGCAAAGTCCTGTGCCAGCCGGTATGAGTGGTGGGCACTGGCAGTGGGCACACTACAGTCAGTGGAAGTCAGCCTGACACACACTGGCAGGCAACTAACCTTAGATTAAAGTGTAAAAATTAAATGCCTTTTTTGATGCAAAGTCCTGTGCCACACGGAATGACAGGGGTGGGCACTGGCAGTGGGCACACTACAGTCTGTGGGCCTGCAGCTCCTCACACACAGGCAGGCCAGGCAACTGCAATATGTATATAAAGGGAAAAAAAGCAGACTAATGTTGCAGCCCTAAAAGGGCTTTTTGGGGTGCTGTCAGGACGCTGTCCTTACAGCAGAGATCAGATGAGTCTTTCAGGACTGGAGTGGACACTGAATTCACTAGCCTAGCTATCGATTTCCCAATTAAATCAGCAGCAACTACACTCTCCCTCCTCTCACTAAGACTGCAGCTTCAGAATGAATCTAAAATGGATGCTGTGCAGGAGGTGGGAGGGTCTGGGAGGGAGGGTATGCTGCTGATTGGCTGGAATGTGTCTGCTGACTGTGAGGTACAGGGTCAAAGTTTGCTCAATGATGATGTATAGGGGGCGGACCGAACATCGCATATGTTCGCCCGGCAGAGGCGAACGCGAACAAGCTATGTTCGCCGGGAACTGTTCGCCGGCGGATAGTTCGGGCCATCTCTATTTGTGATCTCACTATTAAGAAGCCTAAGAGCCACCTCCACTGCCGTGTTTGTCGCGCCAGAACTGATAGACTAAACAATAACTTAATAGCACACTGAGCTATTAGGAAATGTGAGAACAGTTTTTTTTTTTTTTAGTATACAAGAAGAAAAGTCCAATTTATGTATGAGATAGCAAAGATAATTGTCTATAAAATGATGGTAGTCTTCTGTTTGAAGCTGTAGTGGATGGTGAGATGTAGAGCCTGAAATTAAAAAATTAAAAAGATTGCTACCCTTTTGCTCATCAGTGTATATAAACCAAGATTTGTGAATAATTATCAATAATCAATACTAGAACATTAATCACTATTGATAAATGTATAAAAATTTTACTGATTTTATATGTAGCTATCCTCCAAGAGATTATAGCTAGACATAGGCGTGTGCAGCCTATTGCATTAGAGTGTGCACCCTAAAGCACAAACACACACTGCACGCACATGTGTATGTATGTGTATGTAATATATATATTACATATATAAATATATATATATATACACAAATACACTCTGCATGCATACAGACCCGCACTCATATAATTATCAATATAAACAAAAATAAGTTAAATAACCCCTGTATAATAATGTACCCTGATACCCCTAGTTATATTACCCCCTGCATTGTACCCCTCCCTCCCCCTTTTCCAACCACTTAGCACTCTTACTCACATAAAACAAGTAATATATAATAATATAGCTTACAGTGAATGACTGTAAATACTTACAGTTCTGAAGACTCCAGCAGGCTCAGGATCGGTGCGCTGGGCTCAGGGCTGGAAGTGGGCACAACTCTGCAGTTCAGAAAGGAAACATATAAGATGCACCAGCTCATAAGACGCACCTAGGTTTTAGAGGGGGACAATAAGAAAAAAAATATTTTTCATTACACCTCAGGTCAGACCACCAATCAGACCCCCAATGTTAATCAGATCCCAATCAGACCTCAGCTCAGACCACAATGTAAATGACCCCCAATCAGACCTCAGATAAGAGCCCCATGCCTCTCATCAGCCCCCATGCCTCTCATTAGCCCCCATTATACCTCTCATCACCCCCATATCAGCCCACATGCCTCTTATTAGCCCCCATATCAGACTTTATGCCATTAGCCCCCATTATGGCTCTCATTAGCCCCCATCATCAGCCCTTATGCCTCATTAGCCCCCATCATCAGCCATTATGCCTCATTTGCCCCCATCATCAGCCCTTATGCCTCATTAGCCCCCATCATCAGCCCTTATGCCTCACTAGCCCCATCATCAGCCCTTATGCCTCATTAGCCCCCATCATCAGCCCTTATGCCTCATTAGCCCCCATTATCAGCCATTATGCCTCATTAGCCCCACATTATGCCTTATTAGCCCCCATTATGTCTTATTAGCCCATTTTGCCTCATTGGCCCTCATTTTGCCTCATTATCCCCATTATGCCTCATTAGCCCCCATTATGCCTCATTAGCCCCCCATTATGCCTCATTAGCCCCCCATTATGCCTCATTAGCCGTCATTATGCCTCTCATTAGCCCCCCATTATGCCTTTCATTAGCCTTATTAGCCCCATGTGTCCCCATTAGCCCCATGTGCCTCATTATGCCCCCATGTGTCTCATTAGCCCTAGGTGCCTCATTATGCCCCCATGCACCTCATAATGCCCCCATGTGCCTCAGTATGCCCCCATTTGCCCCATTATGCCCCCATGTGCCTCATTAGCCCCCCATTATGCCTCTCATTAGCTCCCATTATGCCTCTCATTAGCCCCCATGTGCCTTATTAGCCCCCATGTGCCTTATTGTGCCTCATTATGCCCCCATGTGCCTAATTATGCCCCCATGTGCCTTATTAGCCCCCATATACCTTTTATTAGTCCCCCATTATGCCTCTCATTAGCCTCCATGTGCCTGTCATTATTCCCCCATTATGCCTCTCATCAGCCCCCATGTGCCTCATTATGCCCCCAGCAGCCTCATTTTTTAACCCCTTAAGGACCCATGACGTATGGGTACGTCATGGGTCCGATCCCTAAGTATGGCGCCCGCTCCTGCCCTCTGTGGGCGCGATCGCTGCGGGGGTCCGGCTGTTTCCTGTAGCTGACCCCCGCGGCTAATGATCGCGGCCGGCAGCAATGCCGATCGCAATCATTTAACCCCGCAGATGCCGTGGTCAATTCTGACCACGGCATCTGCGCGCGCTAAAACCGAAAGTAAAACTTTCGGCAGCTCTCCGGCTCCCCCTAGTGGTGATCGGGAGAATCGGAGCGCTGTAAGGGATAGCCTCAAGCCTTTCATTCAGCATGAGGCTATCACTTACTATTTCCTATGGAGCCCTTGTTAGCAATAGGGCTTCATAGGAAAGTAGTAAATCTCATAAACTCCAATACAAGTGTATTGGAGTTTATGTTAGAAGCAATCAGATGACTGATTTATATAGGTCCCTATGGGACCTATATAACAGTGTAAAAGAAAAAGAAAAGAAATAAAAAAATAAAAAATAAATAAAAAAACCTAAAAATTCAAATCACCCCCTTTCCCCAAAATTAAAATAAAATAATAATTTTTTTTAAAAATACACATCATGGGTGTCATAATGTGCGAAAACGCCCGTGGTATAAAAATATAAAAATATATTCCCCATACGATAAACAGAAAAACGGAAAAAGCGCCCAAATGGCGGATTCGCCATTTTTGAACGCTTCATTTCCTCAAAAAAATTAAATAAAAAGTGATCAAAAAGTCCTACACACCCCATAATGGTATCAACTAAAAGTTCAGATCGCCCCGCAAAAATAAGCCCCCATACAATGCCATACACTTAATTACAAAAAGTTATAGGGGTCAAAATATGGCGACAAAAAATAAAAATAAAAAATTTCCCACTTTTGAATTTTTTTCACTATCAAAACGCAAGAAAAACTATACATATTGGGTATCGCCGGATTCGTACTGACCTGTAGAATAAAACTAAATGGTCAGTTTTATCACACATCAAACGTCGTAATTTAAAAACCCGTAAAATTGTGGTAGAATTGTTTTTTTTTTGCAATTTTACCCCATTTGGAATTTTTTTCCCGCTTACCACTACATCGTATGCAATATTAAATGGTGGCGTTGGAAAGTACAACTTGTCCCGCAAAAATAAAGCCCTCATATGGCCATGTGAACGTAAAAATAAAAAAGTTATGGCTCTCGGAAGGCATGGAGAGCAAAACGAAAATGCAAAAATGAAAAAACCCCGAGTCCTTAAAGGGTTAAAAATAAAAAAAACTTACCTCTCCTGCTCCTTGCAGCCCGTTCTTTCTACTGATGTTGCCTGATGTCGCCGAGGACCAGGAAGCGGTAAGTTCACCGCTTCCTGGTCCTCCGGTACTAATGAGAGCTTCCAAAATGGAAGCGCTTCATTAGTATTTGCCGGCCAGCACCCTGATTTGTCAATTTTGTCAAGAAACTCGATTAGTTACAAATTAATTTGCTATGAATTGCCATGATAAAACCCTATTCAGCCTATCAATCAATAGGACCGTTTTTAACAGCTACTTAGACAGAAGTGGACCTGTCTAACGGCTGTTAAAAACAGTAATACGCTAGTGCAATATGGCCTTTTGGGTTTAAAAAAAATAATTCACTCACTTCATCCCCTTGCTCGTGCAGTCCGCTCCTCTCTTGAGTGAAAAAGACCTGATCACTGATGATGTCCCCACGTGATCATGCTGAGAGTGCGCGGTGAGCTCATCAACTCATCGCACTCGGAACAGGTCTTTTCCACTCAAGAGAGAGAGGACTGGACTGCTTCTGCATGAGCAAGTGAATGAGGTGAGTATTTTTTCCCTGTTCTTTCTAGCAGCCATTTTTGGAAAAAGGATTCGTCACTACGAAACTCCAAGAAATTCGGCTTTGCGGCGAATCTAATTTTTCTTAAACTTCGGATCGAATTCAGCTTCAGATGCTTCGAATTGCTCAACACTAATTATAGCTTAAGACCCGTTAACACTGTCTTTTTTGCCTTTTTGTTGGGTTTTCATTGCTAGAAGCATGTTGCTTGCTGTGGTGTTCTTGCTGTCAAGAATAATGGAAACCCAACAAAAGCTGGAACCAATGTTCTTACATTCCATAAATTTATCATGTTTTTTTTTCAATTCACCAATTACCAAGAAAACAGTTTTATAAAAGGCACACAATATGTGGAGGCAAAGTTACATATTTTGCATTGGGACGCATTAGCTTCTAGTTAAATCTCTCAGCAACCAATTTAGTCACCTTAAAGGGGCTGCCCAAAATTTTTATATTGATAGCTTTATCTCAGGATAGGATATCAATATATCATTGGTGGGAGTCCAACACCCTACACCCCTGCCAATCAGCTGTTCTGCGGCAAGCGGAAGTTATCACCAGAACTAGAGCTCCCTCCATTATGTACCCGTGAGAACAGGTGAAGAAGTTCACTCATCCTTACACTGAATGTTTCTTCTATGTTTTTACAGTTTAAAATGGGGGATATAGCTCATTAATACATTTAATCAAAACTAAACTTGTAAGTTATGCAAAGAAATATCTTCTTTTTTTACATTATAACTAAAACTTTGAAGATTTTTTTGTGTGTGTGTCTTAGAAGACATTTCCTTGATCCTCATTGTCCTGTGTATGGTTGTTAGGCAGCTGGCTGCAGAAGGAGACTTCCCAACTTTTCTGTCTGCAGTAGGAGACTACAAGCACTAAGTTCCACCCCTCAGCTAAGACCCGCCCTTTATCTAACTTAAACTAAAACAAATATGGAAGGGATCAAGAGAAAATTGTTTTATACTAGACTTTATTTTAGGAACATGTGGTAAATCATGTAGATGCATTTCATTTTTATCATTCATTTCTATTTTTAATATTTCTTTAAATAGAAAGAATTTGTTTCTGTATAACATTTTCTATATTAAGAAAAAAAAGTCATTTTTAAGACCTTAAGATTTTAACATACATAACTGGAATAAGATACTTTGGTCCACATTTACTCTTCAGTTTAAAGCTTTTTTGAAGGAAATTTTACTGATTAAAGCATGTGTACTCTCATCACGTGAACATTTGTGAACATTTTACTTTTGAAACTTCATCCACAGGGTAGTTCCAATTTTTGGTTCCCAAAGAGTGAATGTAAGGACTCACATGGATGCTCAGGGGTGCACCGTCAATGATGCGTAGTGAGACTGGAAAAGGTCTGTGTCCTGCATCACATTGCTGGCAGCAGGATAGAGGTATGGTAAGTACAGCATGCTGTTGGGCCACACATTAGTTTGTAACTGGGGGGAGCACTATGGGGACATTGGGGGCTCTAAAAGGGGAATTTTTGTACCGGCACACATTTTAAAAAGGCCACTAAGGGGACATTATTTCTACTGGATGCACTAAAAGGGAGGTAATTTTTTGTAATGTCAAACGTTATAAGGGAGCATTTTTTGTACTGGTACACATAAGGGAGAATTTTGTACTGTCACATTATAAGGGGATATTTTTTGTACAGGCACACATTATTGTGGGCTTTATTTTTAATGGACACTATGGGGGCATTATTCCTATTGGGGTCCCTGTTACCACATAGGGAATTTCGGCAGAGAATTATTACTAGAGATGAACAAAATTCTTGAAAATTCGATTTGGCTGATTTGCCAAATAAAAAATAAAATTGCTTCGTGACTAATTACTTCGGCGCAAAGTGCATTTTTGGTAAGTAGCGGTTGCAATGACAGGTAGCTGAGATAACTCCACCCCCGTCATTGTACCCCTCAGATGCAACGCTCATACATGATCACGGCATCTTAGTGTACAAACAGTGTGAAATTAACATAAAAAAATTACATCAAACTTACCGTGTCCATTTGCTTGCGACGGGCCGGCTGCCGCCATCTTGCTTGAAGATCTCGGCTGAAAAAACGTGCGCGCGAGATTGCATCATCACGTCATCATGCCGGGCAGCGTGGTAACATATGATGTCATCACGCCGGCCGGTATGATGATGTAATCTCGCTCTGCACGGGATTTCGGACGAGATGTTTAAGCAAGATGGAAGCGATAAGTTTGAATTTCAGGATTAATCGATTCGCTGACACGAAGCACGTGGAAATTCGGCTTCTAGGCAAATGGAATAATTCCTGAAATTCAGATCGAATTCCACTTTGTGGGATTCGATTTGATCATCTCTAATTATTGCTATTGGTGGGACTTTTGGGAGGACTGTTACAGTTGGGGGCACCCTGGCACAGTATCAGCTTAGCACAATTATTTTTGGAGGACACTGTTTACGGCACTATAGGTGTCAGGGGCAATATTTGCTGGGCGCAGTCATTTTTTAAGGGGATACTATCTGCATGGTACTAGTAATTTCAGGGGATTGTTTCTGCAGTATAGTATTAGGGAGCACAGTGGGCATAGTATTGAGGGTGGCAGGATGGGGTTGTTCAGAAGGTGAGAAGAAAAATGGAAAAATAGGAAACTAAGATGTTTGTGTGCCAAACTCTGCAGACAAGAGGTAGCTTAAAAATGGAATCATTATGTTGTTCTGCTCTAAATGGAGAAGATAAGGAAAGGAGACTTCACTGGATGTAAGAGGTATGTGGCACTGTATTACCTTGTATGTATATGTTTGCCAAGTGCGCCTGTCCAGTTTTCGCCTCAGGCAAAAAAAAGGCTAGGTGCACCCCTGTACAGACCGCTAGTTCCCTCCAAGCATTCAATGAAAGATCTATCATGAGAAATCAAGATACTTTTTTGGGGAAGGCTTTCAAGATTTATGATATATTTATGTGTAAGCTGAATTACTCTTACTAAAAGTCCTATTTGAAGCAATAATTAACAATAACTTTCAATGTGAAACTATCAAAATGTTCATTAAAGTAAAATAGTCCTCCAATTTCTACTTGCTAGAAGAGTTCCATTGACAATAAGCACATCACAAATAGGGAGATTTATCACAAGTGGTGAAAGTAGAACTGGCTTAGTAGCCCATAGCAACCAATCAGATTCCCCCTTTCATTTTCCAAAGGAGATCTGAAAAATTAAAGGTGGAATCTGATTGGTTGTTATGGGCAACAAAGACAGTTTTCCTTTACACCTCTTCTGATAAATCTCCACCAAAGTGTCTGCTGGGACCACCAGTGGCCCGTGGGCAGAAATATTCTAGTAAGTGTTCACTTTCTCTGCAGCACCACCACCGGGGAAATTAAGCACAACACATTTCTCAAGTAAGGAAGTGGGTTGTTTGTGAAAAACAGAAAAGCACAGGTCATCCAGACTAAGAGATGGTTTCTATGTTTGCTCTTCACTCGTGCCAAGGAAGCAGGATCCTGAGCAGAAACCCCCCTGGATTGACTCAGAATTCCCAAATACTTAGGATAAATGAAAATACATTTTCTTAACTTCACAACCCCTTTAATATAAATACCTTGGGGGAGATTTATCATGAGGGATATTTTTAGAGGCAGCTTTGCAGGAGTCTGAGTTGCTGGAATTTGCACCAAATGCCGCATGGTGCTTGATAAATTTGGTATATATTTATATTGCTTCTGTCTAAGCTATGCCTTTCTTGGAGTAAGATTGCAACAATTTTTGTGACTTTTTAAAACATTGCAGTTGAGAAATTTGGCTCAAATCTGTTTAATAGGCTAACCATGCCAGCTTATTCCCCCACTTTTCATAACTAGAGTGAGTTGTGAAAAATATTGAAAATTTGTTGCACAAGTAAATGAGTTCCAAAAGGTGCAAAACCCTGTTTTACAACTGTTTGAAGCCAAAATTCTGGAGTGTTGGGATTTATAAATTCCCTCCATTATGTTTTTCATATTAGTCTGTTCACTCTCTTTCTCCAGAACTGTTTGTTAAATTAACAGCTACTTCTGGGAAGTAGAGAGGAGCAACATCCTGGCCCGGTTCCCCTTGGATTCAATTGTATCTGCATTCTATGGCCAATTGAATGACCAGAAGCCTATCAGCAAACCAGGGGTGCACCACCAATGAGGCTAGGTGAGACAAGCTCCTCAGGAAGCACTAGGTAGGGGCAAGAGGGAAGCAGCAGAAGGGACATGGGCAATGAGCGCTTTCATTGTGGAAACTCTCATCTCTACATATTCAACTACGTTGCTATATTCAGGACATCAATACAGTTGAATGCTGTGACGGCAGTGATGTCTCCCTGGCCAACTGTTTCCTTTAATAGGGTTTAGCCCTAGTTCCTGTAGCCTATCAGAAGCCAGTGTCATCATTATCGCTCTGCGTGAGCCAGGCGTTTCAGTTTTCGCCTCAGGCAGCAGAAAGGCTAGGTGCACCCTTGCAGCAGACGCATGAGGCACATTGTTTCTCTGCCCTTTTGTTCGGCAGTTTTCCTGTCACAGACATTTGTCATTCCACATAGTATGGCACTGGGCATCAGGCATCAGGGAGTACTGTGTATACTGTATAATTTAAGGGTCACTGTATATTGTATTATTTATATCAGGGGTCACAGTGTGTGGGGTTATTTTTATGTGGCATAATATGCAGACAATTATTTAGGAGGCACAGTTTGTCAATATTATATTCAGAGAGAGGACACATCTTGTGGCATTATTATTTTCAGGGGCACTATGGCATTACATAATCAGTGTGTGGCAGTATTGTATTCAGGGCACATGGTATGGCAGTATTTTATTTAGGGGCACAGACTGTGAGACTATGAGGAGCACTTGTAGAGGGTGAAAACCTGTAACTATAGCATGTGCGTGAGGTCTAAAGGCGGCTACAAATGAAATCACTGGAAGTACAGGGAAAAAATAATTTATGCTAGGGTATCCGTGTGTTAAATCTATGGTCCACGCTAGCACGCTGACATATTTGTGGACACTGATAAAACAGGTGTTTCCTTTATATAATGGCACACGTTTCTCTTTTAAATCCCTGTGTTAAAGCAAATAATATAATCAGTCTTGCTGTATAGCCTCCCACTAGGGTGTGTTTGTCTGATATTGAATTGTTTTATTTTTTTTATCTTTTTTTACGCTTTATGGAAAGTATATATCATAAAAAATAACAAAATGAAAAACAACAGAGAAATACACAGTAAAATCCTCCTCCCCAATTTTCTGTCATGGTGGGGAGTGGGGAAAACTCACCACCATATTAAGGGGACTGTAACTAGGCCAGTAAACAGTGAAAAGGGAGCAGAACACCTCCTAAAGCATCCATAAAACTGGCCCTGGTATCCTAGCTGTATTAGCCGACCCAGATGGTAGGAAGACTCATACTCACGAACCTCAGGACCCTGGAATCCCTGAGAATCCTAAGGTAAAGAGACAGGGCCAGAGACCACCTGTTCCTCCAAAACATGGTGGAATCATTGTCTCCCAGCGGCCTAGTAACAAAAGGAGAGAGACCTTGAGCAGCAACTGAACGGCAGGTAAGCTCCCAGTGAAACAACAGTACAACAGTACACCAGAGCAACAAACACTTAGCTGCCGCAGCAAAGATGGAATACGACTCCAAAACTACCTGGACTCCTAAACGGACAACAGATGCGTGAAGGCTCAAGGCAGGGCTTCTCTTAGTCATTTGGGAAAGGAGACATGGGTTGACAAGGAATGACAAACGATGTCCAAATAGGATGCCCTCACACTTCACACAAGAAAACATCCAGGCAACATGTATAATACATGCAGTTTCATTGCTGCAAGCGTCGTACAAAATGCTATAAGGGTGCCCACTGCGACTTTATCTCCCAAGGGCCCACATGAACCTGGAGCCAGCCTGGATCACATCCCACCCAAGGTATATGACTCACCCAGAGTGTCAGTACACTGTCAAAGTCTGCCTATGGTATCATTACTATACATTACTGCCATGGTCCGAAAACTTACAAGGCTTCTTACCCACAGCAGTACACAAACATTTACCATTCTCTAGCTGACATCTCACAACAGATTAAAGACACCATATCTGGTAAATCACATATAATCAAAACATAGAATATCATCATGGGTGCACTATGCATAGCAGACATAATCTGGTACACAAATTTTGCTTTCATAAACATAACATTATAGTAATGCAACAGTAGTATTAAAGTTCAACTAGATAGTGTTGCTACCACCACATGGTCAAATGGTAATCCATAGCTGCAGTTGCTGTAAAGGATATGGTTTTCTTGTAAGAGGGTGAGGCTGATTTTCAACACACTTACAGCCCTGCTTCAGAGTGCCTACGTAGAGTGCTTCAGAACAAACACAGAACCAGAGATAGGTGCACACTGCCGTCACACTAAACCCTCACACTGATGTTAAAAATTGAGAGGTTAGTTCGACATATCCTACTAGGAGGACATGTCTTAAGCCTCGGGCACCAGCGTCAAGGTCTCTCAAGTAGCCCAAGGGCCCTAACACTCACCTACCTGCGCCATATGGGCGATATCAGGGGCCAGTGGGCAATTACAGGAGCATTAGGACGACTCACAAACATCTCCTCTGTTACCTCCAGCATGTAGCCATGCTTGCAATGGGAGGTGGGAGGTGTCTATGAGCCCTACCCAAGACTGACTGATATAGCGCATCCTGCTTTCTTATCACCACATTTTTTGATGGTTTATATATACGTAGAGTGCTTCATCAAAGAGCACCAAGAAACATTCACCAAAATAGTGCCTGCATACAGTGCTTCATCAAATACAGTGGTTAACATCTAGGGCTACAAAGACTGCTGCAGAGGAAATGACTAAGAAACAGCAACTTTCCCCTGCAAAAACAGTTGTTTACAGGGTCTTATAAAGTAGATGTGTATCCGATGTATCACTTGAACAGATTTCATTTAGGGTTACTTCTAAGGGTGTTATCTAAGTGGCCCCTCTGGTTTTAAACCCTTGGACTTTGCTGCAGGGAAACCATCACACCACTACCTCTTGGAGTAGTCTCTGCTCAAGTGACAACTAACTCATAGGGGTTAAAAGACACTTGTGTGGAACTTTGAGGCATCACAGAAAAATGTAGTAGTGGACAAGCCAGGGTCAGGACAGGCAGAGTTCATGCAAACCCAATATACAGTCTGATGTCAGAATGGGCAGCCAGGGGGGGGGGCGGAGCTTGCTCTTGGCGGTGATGGCAACTCTGCTGCTTGCTCTGTGAACACGGGTGTCCCTGGCATCAGCTATCTTTAGCCTACGAGAGCGACGATGGGGAAAATTGGCAACTCTAAACCTAGTGAGTTCCCCTTCACCAAAAAGCCCCATATTCCCAGTGGAGAAATGGAAAAATTCCTGAAAAAAGTGGCTGCCACAGTAGCAGCCCAGGAGCCAAAGATGGCGCTGGCTCACAACAACAAGGCCGCTGCCTGCGCTCCAGATCCCTCCGATGGAGATAGCGACATGGAAGACCTCCAAAACCCTAAAGAACTCCCTCTGACCAGAAGATATCTGCATCACGCACTGAGCAAAGCTTTAGACCCTGTAGTTTCTGAAATTTCTGCGCTCCGCTGCGATGTGCGACAAATTGGCGACCGTGTCGAGCAACTCGTGACCCACCAAGCGACAATTTTGGGCCACCAGTCTGCTACAGCCAAATCACTACGCCAATGCGGTACTTACCTCAAAGCCCTCCAAAACACCAAAGAAGATCAAGAAAACAGAGGAAGGCGTAATAACCTCCGCTTTCAAGGGATCCCTGAGTCGGTACCCCCAGGTGAACTGTTTCATGCCGTACACAAAATTTTTACGCCCTGGACATTATGATCGAACATGCTCACAGGGCCTTGCGCTCCAAACCGAAACCTGATGATACCGGCTTGAGGCGTGAATTGTCGCTTCCTAAACTACCAAGTCAAATCCGACATCTTAGAAGCAGCCAGGATCCAGCCAGACATATCATATGAAGGTGCCCAGGTGGCAATTTTTCAAGACCTGGCCCCGACCACGCTCAAGAAACGGAGGGCCCTTAAGCCTCTTACTGACTGGCTCCGCACCAGCAAGGTCCCATACAGGTGGACTTATCCTTTCAGGATTATCTTTCCAGCACGCAGGCAAACGTCTCCAGAGGGGAGATACCATCATGGTCAAGGGTCACATTGGTCCCCAGATTTATACCTTTGTCAACCTCTATGCCCCTAATGTTAAGCAGGCCCAATGGTTAATTGCTATCTCCCCAACCATTGCCTCTTTCCAAGAAGGCATTGTGGTCCTTGGCGGCGACTTGAACTTCGCTTTAAACCCCTCACTTGACTCCTCCTCTAGTAAATCATCTAAGTCCCTGCAATCACTTAGGAGAGTGGGGGAGGAACTCCGGAGCCTTCACCTTGTAGATGTTTGGCGCCTGTTACACCCTAACACGCACGATTATACCTTTTTTTCCCATGAACATATGACCTACCACTGAATTAACTATCTCTTCATTTCCAAAATTTCACCTCTGTCACTCTGCTAACATTGGTTCTATACATATGTCAGACTATGCCCCGATATCCCTATCTATATCAGCTCCCTTACCAGCCCCTAAAAGCTTTAATTGGCGCTTGAATGAATCCCTATTGGGAGACCCAAAGATAGTAGAAAAAGTTGCTACCCTCCTAGAGAAATACATCTCCATTAATAAGCAACCTTCTATTTCTCCACAAACCCTTTGCAACGCCCACAAACCCTATATCAGGGGTCACTTCATAAGCCTTAGCTCCTACCTTAAAAAAGTAGAGAGGAAAAGATAGATTCCCTTTTAGCTAAAATTCGATCCCTCTAATCCCTCCATAAAAGTACTCCTTCAGACCCCCCTTTTCAGTCTGGAGCTAGAGCAGAATTAAAAGTCCTTCTCCAAATATGCTCCGCTAAATTTTACCTCAACTCTCAGCACAAATTCTTCGCCCATGGCGATAAGACGAACATATTTCTAATGCAGAGAATAAAAGCCAGGAAATCAGCCAATTATGTCCACCAACTCACCACACCATCCGGTAATACAATTTTTTCGTCCACGCTTATCGCTAAGCAATTCCCTATTGGGAGACCCAAAGATAGTAGAAAAAGTTGCTACCCTCCTAGAGAAATACATCTCCATTAATAAGCAAGCTTCTATTTCTCCCCAAACCCTTTGTAACGCCCACAAACCCTATATCAGGGGTCACTTCATAAGCCTTAGCTCCTACCTTAAAAAAGTAGAGAGGAAAAGATAGATTCCCTTTTAGCTAAAATTCGATCCCTCTAATCCCTCCATAAAAGTACTCCTTCAGACCCCCCTTTTCAGTCTGAAGCTAGAGCAGATAAGACGAACATATTTCTAATGCAGAGAATAAAAGCCAGGAAATCAGCCAATTATGTCCACCAACTCACCACACCATGCGGTAATACAATTTTTTCGTCCACGCTTATCGCTAAGCAATTCAAAGACTTCTATGAAAGCCTCTACAACCTTCCCCAAACTCTTCCGCCTGACACCCACTCCTCTTTAAATAGAGATTTTTTAAATTCTTCTGCACTTCCTTCCCTCTCTGAGACCCAACAGGCTTCCTTAACAACCCCTTTCACCCTAGATGAACTAACTAATGCCCTTCGCCAAATTCCTTCAGGAAAAAGCCCGGGCCCCGATGGTCTTCCGACCTTATACTTTAAAACCTTCAAAAAACAACTTCTCCCTCTATTGTTAGAGGTCTGCAACCTCTCTCTGTCAGGTACTCCCTTAACTAGGGATATGATAATGGCCCATATTGTACTGATACCAAAGGAGGGGAAGGACCATAGCCATTGTGCAAACTATTGACCTATCTCCTTACTTAACATTGACCTGAAACTCTTAGCGAAGCTGTTATCCAACCGCCTTGCCAAATACCCCTAATACATAGGGATCAGGTGGGTTTCATCTGTAACAGAGAGGGGAGAGACAATACTTCTAGAGTCTTAAACCTTCTCTGTCATGCCATTCACAACTCCTCTCCTTTATTGCTTCTCAGCACAGACGCTGAAAAAGCTTTCGACAGGGTCAGCTGGAATTACGTTAAACTGACTCTGGCGCGTTTCGGCCTTACCTGATCCCGATATACAAGCGGTCTTTGCCATATATTCACATGCTTCAGCACATGTAATGGTCAATGGCACCTTGTCCCCTGCCTTCAGTATCAGTAATGGCACCGACCAGGGTTGTCCCCTTTCCCCTCTCCTTTTCATCCTTGCAATGGAACCCCTACTTACCACTTTAAGAAAAGACCCTCTTATTAAAGGCCCATCTCTAGGAGGTTCTGAACACAAAATCGCGGCCTTTGCCGATGATGTTCTGATTCTGACTTCCAACCCTAGCACTTTCCTCCCTGTCATACAAAGTCATTTGCTTCACTATGGCACCCTATCTAATTTTAAAATCAATTCCAATAAATCACTTATAATATGCTCTGGCATCTCTCAAAAGGCGAAGAGTAACCTAATGTCTAACTCCCCTTTCAACTGGTCATCCCCCACTATTACTTACTTGGGTGTTAAAATCAGCCCACAAGTCTCGGACCTCATTTCCCTGAACTACATCCCCCTCAAAACATCGATCTTTGAAGTAATAGACAAATTGAGCAAAACTGCCCCTACACTGTCCTGGTTTGGTCATAAAAATCTCCTTACCTCTCTGATTCTCCCTCGCCTTACCTATGTCAAACAAGTACTGCCAATCCCTATACCTCATTCTTACTACGCCTCACTGAGACAGGAATTTATATTTGGCAAGGATGCAAAGCAACAATATCCTACTCTAGGCTCTCTCGTCCTCGTTGTGAGGGCGGCATCAACCTACCAGATCCAGAGAAGTATGGTAAGGCCATTCTTCTAGCTAGAACAGTGGACTGGCTACGTAACTCGGCCCACAAACCGTGGGTTTCGTTGGAACGTGCTATAGTGGGGAAACCGTTCAGAACACTCCTACTAGGTAATGATACCTTACAAACTACTAAGCTCTCAGCCTTTCCCATTATAAAAGCCATCCTTACGGCTTGGTCCTGGCTCCAATCATCTCACTGCAAGATCCCCTTCCCCCCTCCTTACTATGGGAGACATAGGGGATTCCATCAACCCTTCGTCACTCTCCCTTCCCTCGAATAGACCACATTCCGTCACTCTCCCAATCACATTGTTCATCGACTCATTAGGCCAACCCCTCGGAAAGGAAGACATGTCTACTATCCTCAACCCTAGTCCCTGTGACTTTGCCTTAATCCCTCTCCTTAGATCCTTTATTCTAAAAAATGCACACCAAGGTGAACTCTTTGTCGCGGCGGGAAGTGGGGGAAACCCCCCACCGTGCATCGTCTGCGGCTGCTGGGAAAGATAGCAGGAAAAGGGAGCTGGTGACCTCCTAAAGCATCCCTAAAGAGCCCTGGCCTCCTAACTGTATGGGCCGACCTTGAAGGTAGGAGGGCCCATACCACAGGAACCTGAGCCCTGAGAATCCCTGCTTAACCCTGGATATAAGGACAGGGCAGAGACCACCTGCTCATCCAATACAGAGATGGGCAGGAGTCTCCAGAGGCCCCTCTGCAGCCGGGAACCAGACAGCGTGCGCCCGCACGGCAGGCAAATAACATGGGAAATGACGTACAGAAAACCCACACTTACCTGCCACCCTGGAGATGATGAACCAGTGCCAGGACCTTCGGGACCCCCATGCAGACACCAGATGCATGGGGAAGATCCTGGCAGGGAAGCACACCATCTGGTCTTTGCTTAAACCCCTCCGGGAAAGCAAGCCCCTTCCGGAGCACACACACAGTGACTACAAGCATACCCACACCATACAACAACACCAGGTGGGGAAGGGATACACACTTGCACACTGGAGGGGACACACCAAACAGACAAGATAAACAATGGACAATGAAACCAATATAACGAATAAGGGTGGCTTACGCACACATAACAGTGGGAACACACAACAAGCTCCAGCACACACTCTCACTGTGGCTGGACAAACAAAACTGACCACAGGCTCCACCACACCAACATATAAGGAGGCCTGAGGTCACACCCACTACACACCCATAAACTCTGTGCACACCACACCTAGCACAAAGACATTAACCCCATGTGCACCACACAGGGAAAAGCACACCAAACAGATGTGAATATCTCGCATGCTCTAGACACAAGGTTGCCAGTGGCAACCGCACATGAGACTACAACGTATAGCCCCACGCGCGGCAACCGAAAACCATGCCGCTGGCAAGAGCATGCGAGACAGAGAAACACAACCTCACAGAGGTCGAGACATACGTGTTTCCAATGGCAACCGCATGTTAACACAAGGGTCACAACCCCACCGCGGATCGTGACACTCTTGCGCCCAATAGTCTGGTTCGAGTCACCTAATCCTCCTAAAAAACTTATATCTCTACTTCATAAAAAATTACGTTCCCCCCCCCAATATTATCTAAACCAGCTTTCATTAGATGTTGGGGAAAAGACCCTTAAATAGATATCCCCTACCTATCTATTCCCAAACTTCTTGAAGCACCACACAAAGCGTCACATTTGTGTACGCATTCAGGAAAACAACTACAAAATGCTGACCCAATGGTACTCAACCCCAACTAAAACAATACGTTACATACCTACGGCTTCTGACAGGTGCTGGAGGTGCATGGAGGAAAAGGGAACTTTCCTCCATATATGGTGGGAATGCTCACAAATTAACAATTGGTGGTCAGACATCTTTCAGCAATCTAATCAGATATGCCACACCTCAATCACAATGTCCCCGTCTATTGCTCTATTGTCTTTCCCAGACAATAGCACAACCCCACATTTCTCATATCTTTTTAGACAGTTGTTGATCGCTGCTCGCTTCCTTATTCCGAGGTTTTGGCTTCAGACTTTTCTCCCCACTCTTGAACAATGGAAACTCAAAATTGACCAACTTTATCGCTTTGAGGAAATGTCCTCATGGGAATCTCATACTCACCATACCTTTCTCAAACGGTTGACCTTGTGGAAGACCTACAGATTCTCACCTTCCTAATAGATTACACCTTTCCCTTTGCTCACCAGTGACCCTTACACCCTGTACCCCTAATACCTAGGCTTCTTAACACTGCTTGCTCAACCTTAGTGTGGGGACATCCTTCCTTTCGCTACACGTTAGGCTTCAAAACAGAATACTTATTTTTGGCTCTAGCTGGCTCACAATGTGTCTGATAGCAACACCCCTTGCCATCTTCTCCCTCCGTATTTACCCATCTACTCCTAGGTAAACTTTAGCTATCATTAGTCTAGAGGTATATGCTCATTTGGAACCAGAGGTATGTCTTTGACCATTTATTTCTCGCTATCCACTTCTTTCTCAATGAAACTGTGCCTAATAACTAATATGAGCCTTATGTACAGAACCATGCTATATATTCCTGTACCACACTGACTTTCCTATGTTTATACTTTCTACTTGTAACTGGCTTGTTACACTTGTTGTAGCTTTGAAAATATTTAAAACCCTAATAAAAAATAAAAAAAGGATGGGCAGCCAAGGGTCAGACATCAGGAGGCAGCAAAGGGTCAAAATCTGGAAAACAGGAAAAAGTCGGTACATGGGCTGAGGAATATAGAACAGCACACCTTTGCAGGACACTAGCGCACTAGAACCTTTTGTTTAGGCACCTATTGACTAGGTTAAGTACACAGGGTAGCCAGCCATTGGCCCTATAAGATTCAGAGGGAGTGCTCATGTGCACCCTACAGGCAGAAAGAGTCTTAGCTGGCAAGAAGCATACTGCAGCATGCATGGAGGGACAGAGCTAGTATGGTGGCCACCTGGAAATGAGGAGAGAGAAGCTGTGGGTCCGAGCGGATGGAACCTGGAGGCGCTGGAGCAGATGGACAGAGCAGCGGTGCTATAGGCCACCACTGTAGCAAAAGATTTGTTGCTTTAATAAAAAGTGCAACAAATTTTATTTAAGGAAGTCAGACAGCCTCTTTTAAGGACACCTATTAGATCTTATTTCATCAGAACTACCATGCAGGGGCCAATCTGAATAGCATGGCAAATTTAAAAGTAGAGCTTCACTTCAAAGAGGTTGTCCAATCTTTTTTAAGTGGTGTCTGATCCTTAGAATAGGCCATCACTAGCTGTCCAACACCTCACACCCCCACTAATCAGCTGTTTTGATAAGCTCCATCACCAGCATTGTAGCAAGACCTAAACTGCACCATCGGCACTGTAGTGGATAGTGGTCATCACTGCAGCACAGCTCCTTTTAAAGTCAATGAGAGCGGCACTGCAGTGATAAATGATTCAGCAATTTTGAAATAATTTTATATTATATATCTTTTATATTTAAACGTCAGTGTGGGTAACACTAACTATGGATGTGAGATTCCTCATTAGAGATATATGAATAGATATCAATCCATGTGGAGAAGAAATACTGTATGTAGACAAACAGTCACTATATACAGCTACTTACCTGACATCAGTTCTTGAATTGTAACAGGACAGTAAACTATGATAGATAGATACTGCACCACTATTACTAATACTTTAGAAGTTTTTATACAAAACTGTAAAAAATGAAGCATAGATAATCCCTTTTAAAATAATTGTATAATTTACATTTAGACATAAAAAACAACTTCCAGACATCTTTGCATCAGTTATCCAGTACGGACCCTGATTGCAGCTTGTCTGATAACCCAATCTTATCCTCAACTGCGCTCATAATTCCGCAGGATGCTCAGCTACAATCTTTCTATACTTCCTGCCTGCCCCGGTCTGTACAGTGCTTACTCCAGGGATATGCACAGTAATCTTAAGTAGGAAAGACGACTTCTTTCTGACATTGTGCAGCATCTCCATAGACTATAAAAGTCTTCTGAAGATGAGACATAAGGCCAGGTTAGAGCACTATGGATTTGGTGTGGATTCCAAACAAAATCTCATTTACAAACAATGTGTTGTTTTGCCTGTAAAACTGTATAATAGAAAAAGCAGAGTGAGGGCTCATTCTGACGGCTGTATACTGTCCGCAAAAACGTGGATCAGATTTTTTTGGGATGAGATGCTGACTAGAGATGAGTGAATCAAATCCCACGAAGTGGAATTCAATCCGAAGTTCACGATAAATTTGATTCGCCTTGAATCCAGATTTCCTCGTGTAGTGTAAAAAACAAAAAAAAACATACTTACCTCCTCCATTTGCTCGCAACGGGCTGACCGCTGCCATCTTGATTGAAGATCTCGGCCAAAATCCCGTGTGTAGTGACGTATGACGTCACCACACCTTCGATGATGTAATTTCGTGCCGCCCGAGATTTCGCACCAGATCTTCAAGCAAGATGCCGGTTGCCAGCCTGTCACGAGCAAATGGAGGTGGTAAGTTTGATTTTTTTTCTAAATTATGTTAATTTTACACTATGAACGCGGCATCTGAGGGGTACAATGACCCCTCACGAAGCAAATATTTTTGTAAAATTCGGCAAATAGAACTTTGAAAAAAGTTGCTCATCTCTAAGGCCTCTTTCACACTTGCGTTATTAGGATCCGGCGTGCACTTCCGTCGCCGGAAGTGCCCGCCGGATCCGTAACAACGCAAGTGAACTGAAAGCATTTGAAGACTGAGACATTTGGTCACTGAGATAATATCCCTTGCATTTTTATGCGTAGACATCAGCACGCCCTATGTTATCCTGTTCACGATTATATGTAACAGTCTTCACTAGGTGCACCAATAGCCAGCCGACCCATCTGTGCACCAATTATTATTGCCATGCTGTTGCCGTGGGTGGGACTTTAGTACCAATCATGGCAGCAGTTCGGCTAGACACGTTTTTGCTTAATGTTATGCGCTTCGTATGTGGCGCTATTGATATTGTTTTCTTTTGTTCCCTTATACCTCTACTACCTGCCAATTCCTTTGATCATACCTGCCAAATAGTGCCATGTTACTGACAAGCTTCATCCGCAGATTTGTCCAGTCTATGGGGGCCGGCCCAGCTGACCCGCCCCCCGGCTTCCCCATTGGACGAGCGGACAGAACGTCACTATTGGAGGGCGGCCCTTCAGGCATTTATTGTAGCGCTGATGGCCGCGGCCGTACGGCCATATCAGCGCCGGCAGGCTGTCTCCACACACGTGGAACAACCGCTCCAGCAACTATTCAAACAAGTGTGGGATGCCGACCTTTAATGCGCAGGATAGGTTCCTGATGAACTTTGTAGAAACGCGTTGAGCCTCCTGCTTCACCTGACACTTTAATGGCTTATGTTGCCGGCACTGAAGCTTACAGGTGCTGATGGTGCTAAGCTGTTATAGCTGGAATTAGACCTGAACATAGGACCCCCATGCGGCACTATCAGCCAGGCTGTAAGATCCCTCGTTAGGAGGGACGCCAGGTTTGTGCCCAGTGGTAGTCCAATTCCAATCCTGCTTAGCCCTATCTCCCAATTAACTGACCGCAAACGCGGCTGTTTGGACTGAGCAGATGGAGGTTCATATGTTCAGATCATAACGACGATCCTATTACTCATTGATGGCTTATACATGAGATATTGCAGGCAGACAGTTCACAGCGTGTTACCCCTGGTTGGGGTGGCTGGTTCATTGCTGCAATACTGCTATCTATTGGCCACGTGTTGCATTCATGCTAATAGGATTGTCATTTAATTTTGCTTTCTGGTGCATCTTTTTGGCTGCATGATCTATATGCTCTCGATCCTCTGCAGACCAGGGATGCATCTTTGCCTTGCTAGGCCTCATTCGCCCTCCACTATTTTAGAGCATACCAATAAAGATTGCTAAGTTTTAGTGTTTCCATACATCTCTCCTCTATATCCATGAATTTCCATTATTGAGAGGTGAAACCATTATATATTATCCATGATAGGTCCCAATTTTCCTTTGGGCATGGCAGGTTTTTTGGCAGGTGGTATTAATAGGGACAAATGGAACAGTGAGGCTACCTTGGTTTTTTCCGAAGGTGACCTCCCACATAGTGAACATACAGCCAGTATTAACGGCACATTCAAGAACCTCACTAAGGTTTACAAGGATAACGTCAGGGGATGGTGGGAGATTCAGACTCTGGAGACTTATCTAAGAAATAAGATTGTCCCCAGAGGCCTCAGAATCCCACTCTTCCCTGGAGTCCGATTACGGTCCAATGAATTTTTAAAGAGATGGGAAACCACCTCAATTGAGTCCTCCCTAAGGCTGATGACTTTGTTACTAGAGGAGGAGAAAACGGTATTTGAAAAAAATACCAAAGAACTCCAAGAGCTCATTGAATCAGCAAAAAAATTCTCTACTCATGCTGAGTATCAGAAAAAAGAACAGAATTTAGAACAAGCGGTACAGAAATACACGGCCCAACTGAAGGAGCGAAAACACGCTCAATACCGCAGAGATATTGCAGACTTTAGGGAGGGAAGGATATTTGAATACAACACCCCCGTTGTGAGAGCTTTAGAGGCTGAGACAGAACCGTCCTCATCCGAAGGGGAGGTAGAGACAGAGGCGGGCACTAGCGCCAGAGGGGGATCCCGTTCAACCAGATCCACTAAGGGGAACGATAGAGGTAGATCCCGGAGGGGTAGAGGTCCCCTTAGAGAAATTTTTTTAGGCCAGGGCCCCCCCCTTCCATCCTACCTTACCCGAGGGAAGGGCAAATAACGGATATGTGTTTTTCAAACAAGACCAGTTGTCCCCCCAATCAAGACGAGCTCCAGGTTATTAACCTCTCCAAGAGAATCCTTACAGAGGGAGAAATTAGTGTCCTCAAAAAAGGGTTATCGTTTGTCCCCACACATTCATTTGATCTCTTTTCTTGGATTAAGGACTTACATCTATTCGTGAGGAAGCTTAAATGGAGAAAATTTTTCTCCTTACGGAATAGACGGCAATGTGAAGAACTTAATATCAGTCCTGGAGATCTTGAATGTGTGAGGGACCTAGCGGGGCTCCTAGAGGAATCTGAAAGACCCCCTGGAGAAGGACCCTTTACCACCATGAGGAACCGCTCGCGATTAAATCCTCCTATTAATGATATCACACCAATGGATGTCTTTCTTCGAGTGGTTAGCAAGGATTTATCGGAGGTTAAGGGTCACAAGTTGGGTGTCCCGAACCTCAGTAAAGATGAGTTATCTGGGTTACTATCCCTCGAATCAGATGGTTCCATTGTCATTAAACAGGCTGATAAGGGGGGCAACATTGTCATACTGGACCAAGACCAATATGTTTGTATGTGTCGTAACATACTGGATAAAAGCGAATGCTATAATAAATTGTCATCGAATCCTACATCACAGTTCATCAATGAACTAAAGGAGATACTTGAGTATGGCCTGGAACTGAATCTCATCAGTAAGAATGAATACGATACCCTGCTTCCCAGACATCCTAGACTAGCATGTTTTTATAGCCTCCCGAAAGTGCATAAGGGTTGTAATCCCCTTAAAGGGAGGCCTATCGTGTCTGGGAATGACAGCCTCACCCAGAGGATCAGCACTTATGTAGATGTGATTTTGCGTCCATTCGTGTTGTCCCTGCCCTCTTACACTCGAGATTCCATGGAAGTGGTAAACAAATTGGATGGCCTCCATGTAGGTGAGAATACACTTCTAGCAAGCCTTGATGTTGAGGCACTATACAGCTCCATCCCCCATATAGGGGGCTGCAGGGCCATCCAACACTTCCTTAGGGAGAGGGACAAAGCTTTGGGGCCACATAATAATTTCGTAGTTGCCCTGGTTGATTTCATCCTCCGACATAACGTCTTCCTCTTTGACGGCCGTCTTTACCACCAGCTCAGGGGCGTGGCCATGGGGAGTCCATGCGCGCCTACATATGCCAATCTGTACCTGGGCTGGTGGGAGAGGGAGACTGTATTCGGAGAGGAGATGAATAAGTGGGCACACAATATTGGCCTTTGGCTACGTTACATTGATGACGTGATGATCCTCTGGGAGGGCACGTCAGATGAATTTAAGCAATTTGTCGACCACCTCAACATGAACTCATATGGTCTCTCTTTCACATCTGAGATTCATCATAAGCAGATCACATTTTTGGATCTGGTGATCTATAAGAAAGAGGATGGATACATTCAGACTAGCCTATATCGAAAAGAAACTGCCACTAATGCCCTTTTACACTGGTCTAGTTGCCATCCGTACCCCCTTAAAAGGGGCATTCCGAAGGGGCAGTTTCTGAGGATCAGGCGTAATTGTTCCTCCTTGGAGGATTTCAGGGTTAAATCAAGAGAACTGTCTGATAGATTTCAGAAAAGGGGTTACCCGGCTAAGGTGTTATCTGAGGCGTATCAGCATGCCTTGGCTAGCATCAGAGAGACCCTGCTTAATCCCTGACAACGGGAAAAGGAGGAGGGACAGATTAGATTGATTGCCTCCTTTGACGCAGCTAACAATCAAATACGGGACATTTTGGCAAAACACTGGGAGATCCTTATGATGGACCCCGATGTGGGCCATTTGGTTAGTCCGGTGCCGAGTGTGACGTATAGAAGGGGGCGTAATCTGAAAGATAGGCTTTGTCATAGTCTTTTCCAACGAACAAAAAGACATACCTGGCTACAAAACCCCCTCAAGGGCACGTATCGATGTGGCAGATGTATTGCATGCGACTCGATCCTCACAGGTTCGACCTTTATCAGTTCGGTCACTAATGGAAGATATACCATACGTTCTTTTATCAATTGTAAGACCACTGGTGTGGTATACCTTATGACATGCGACTGTGGGATGCAATATGTCGGAAAAACGACAAGGGAGTTACGCCGCCGCATTGGCGAGCATCTCAACGATATTCGGAACCTGGCAGATACTCCGATCGCACGACATGTCAACAGCTGTCATGGTGGTGATATTGCTGCGATCAGGTTCCAAGGGATCGAGCTGGTTCATGGGTCACCAAGGGGTGGAAACTTGAACCAGCTGATTTTGCAAAAAGAAGCACAATGGACCTTCAAATTGAAAACCTTAAAACCGGACGGTCTCAATGATTATATCTCCTATGTCAGTTTTATTGACAATTAGTAGATATGTCTGATATTTCCAGAGGTGTGATTATGATCTTCACCCTCTGATGCTAAAAAAGCGTATCCCTCTATTGCCCTTCTTTTCAGGAATGCTCCTTCAGCGCTAGTAGGATGAACTGACTTATGGGCTTTCAATTTATATTTATTTTTGTTACATGTAAACATTATAATGATAGGAGCTAGGCCCCGCATTAAAATGCTTTATGAGGTATATCAGTGACTGTGACATTTGGTCACTGAGATAATATCCCTTGCATTTTTATGCGTAGACATCAGCACGCCCTATGTTATCCTGTTCACGATTATATGTAACAGTCTTCACTAGGTGCACCAATAGCCAGCCGACCCATCTGTGCACCAATTATTATTGCCATGCTGTTGCCGTGGGTGGGACTTTAGTACCAATCATGGCAGCAGTTCGGCTAGACTCGTTTTTGATTAATGTTATGCGCTTCGTATGTGGCGCTATTGATATTGCTTTCTTTTGTTTCCTTATATCTCTACTACCTGCCAATTCCTTTGATCATACCTGCCAAATAGTGCCATGTTACTGACAAGCTTCATCCGCAGATTTGTCCAGTCTATGGGGGCCGGCCCAGCTGACCCGCCCCCCGGCTTCCCCATTGGACGAGCGGACAGAACGTCACTATTGGAGGGCGGCCCTTCAGGCATTTATTGTAGCGCTGATGGCCGCGGCCGTACGGCCATATCAGCGCCGGCAGGCTGTCTCCACACACGTGGAACAACCGCCCCAGCAACTATTCAAACAAGTGTGGGATGCCGACCTTTAATGCGCAGGATAGGTTCCTGATGAACTTTGTAGAAACGCGTTGAGCCTCCTGCTTCACCTGACACTTTATTGGCTTATGTTGCCGGCACTGAAGCTTACAGGTGCTGATGGTGCTAAGCTGTTATAGCTGGAATTAGACCGGAACATAGGACCCCCATGCGGCACTATCAGCCAGGCTGTAAGATCCCTCGTTAGGAGGGACGCCAGGTTTGTGCCCAGTGGTAGTCCAATTCCAATCCTGCTTAGCCCTATCTCCCAATTAACTGACCGCAAACGCGGCTGTTTGGACTGAGCAGATGGAGGTTCATATGTTCAGATCATAACGACGATCCTATTACTCATTGATGGCTTATACATGAGATATTGCAGGCAGACAGTTCACAGCGTGTTACCCCTGGTTGGGGTGGCTGGTTCATTGCTGCAATACTGCTATCCATTGGCCACGTGTTGCATTCATGCTAATAGGATTGTCATTTAATTTTGCTTTCTGGTGCATCTTTTTGGCTGCATGATCTATATGCTCTCGATCCTCTGCAGACCAGGGATGCATCTTTGCCTTGCTAGGCCTCATTCGCCCTCCACTATTTTAGAGCATACCAATAAAGATTGCTAAGTTTTAGTGTTTCCATACATCTCTCCTCTATATCCGTGAATTTGAAGACTGATCAGTCTTCAAAATGCTTTCAGTGTTACTATGGCAGCCAGGACGCTATTAATGTCCTGGTTGCCATGGTAAAGTGTAGTGGGGAGCGGGGGAGCAGTATACTTACCGCCCGTGCGGCTCCCGGGGCGCTCCAGAATGACGTCAGAGCGCCCCATGCGCATGGATCACCCGCTCCCCACTACACTTTGCCATGGCAACCAGGACTTTAGCGTCCTGGCTGCCATGGTAACCATTCAGAAAAAGCTAAGCGTCGGATCCGGCGATGCGCCGAAACGACGTTCAGCTTAAGGCCGGATCCAGATTAATGCCTTTCAATGGGCCTTAATTCCGGATCCGGCCTTGCGGCAAGTGTTCAGGATTTTTGGCCGGAGCAAAAAGCGCAGCATGCTGCGGTATTTTCTCCGGCCAAAAAACATTCCGGTCCTGAACTGAAGACATCCTGATGCATCCTGAATGATTTCTCTCCATTCAGAATGCATTGGGATAATCCTGATCAGGATTTTTCTGGCATAGAGCCCCGACGACGGAACTCTATGCCGGAAAAGAAAAAAAATACGTAAGTGTGAAACAGCCCTAATGCAGACCTATTCACTTCTATGGGGCCCCTTCCTTCTGTTCTACGGCTCCGCAAAAATGAAAATCAGACCCTATTGAAGTCTATTGGTTTGCAAAAGTGCAGAATGCAATTCGTTCTTGTGGGCTTGCTGAACTGTCTGCAAAAAAACAGATCCACATTTTTGCGGACAGAATACGGCCGTCTGAATCAGCCTTAAAGATAACAGCACATGGGTGGGGTCTCAAAACAGAAAATCCATGGTTTTTCATGTACATTTCTGTGTGTTTCTGCACGAAATCCATATTAAAAAACTGCATGTGTTACTTGTGCTTTTTGTAGCGGATTTGAAGCGGTTTTGCTGCAGATCTCACTCATGTATTAAAAAAGCAAAAAACATGAGATTTGTCTAATCTTAAACACTCTGCTGGTACTATATTACACTACATTTTCTTGTATGAGAATCTACACAGAAAATCATGTGTACTCCATAGGTTGTGCAGGTAGACTAAAGGTAATCACATGCAGTAAATTGACTGCAGATATTTTTGTGCCTGGAAATCAGTTCCATTCCTACAGTTCAGTATGATTTCTGTAAATTCCCATTTAGATGATTCGAACAATTGTAGAAACATTTGCAATCCGCTGCATGTGAATATTCTCCTAGGCTAGGTTCACATATCATTTTTAATGCAATTTTGACTCAAAAGACTGCATGAGTGAATCCAGGCTACAGGTATATTCACATGCGGCCAATTTGTTGCAGACTGTCAGTCATCTGAATGGGATTCTTCGAAATCCATGGGCTTGCTGTTAAAAATGCAGTAACATGATGGGTGACCTGATTTTCATTCATAGAAAGTTTTACTGTAAATTTGATGCACGTGTGAAAATACCTTTCTGGTGCAGATTGTCCTCAGGCTCATGCACACTGATGTATGGCGGCTTTAAATTCTATCCCATCCTGTGAGATCTGCAAAGCCTTTTCCAAAGCTTGTATGGACCTTTTCATCACCTTTTCGTCACCTTAGACATCATGCATATGGAGTGTATTGAAGGCAGTTAAGCTTCATTTACACCACGTTGGTATGAGATTGCCCATTTATTAAGATATTGAGTATCAAGCTGAAGATCTAGATATGGAAGTTATCCCTTTATAACCATTTCCTAATTTGGCATGGACTTGGGCATTTCTCACTAATGTGCCCTTATCTAACATGTCCTATCTTGATCTAAATGAAGTCATCTACAATGTTCTTTACTTTTGCAGTAGGTCCTCAGGCCTGCTAGGCATGCTTGTCAAATCTTATTCTATGCCTGTGCAACATGTATTTAAAGACAGTGGTTTCCACATGTTATTCACCATACATCACTGCATCCTACGCTATGGCGGCTGCTATGTTTTCTGTTCCCTCGGGTCTATAATTGGAGATAAGTATGGCATTAACTCTTTACTTTTTTCATACTATATTGTATTCGTTTTTTGTCTCCTAGAATGTAACTTTCTTCAATTTTATTTTCATTCTTTTTTGTGTGTTGTAGAAATGAAGGTCTTCTGACAGTTTGTATTACAAGTTACTGTATAATACAGGAACACTTTATATGTGTTTGGAGTTTGACATTTTTGTTATGACCAGGGGTTGGCTAAGCATTTCTGGAGCCCCAAGCAAAGTTATGTCTGGGGGTCCTAATCAAGACAGCCAAGAATCGCTATTCCCAGCAGCAGTTACCCGTCTGTCCACAACTGTATCTGCATCCTCAGGACTCAGATACAGTTGAAAGTTGTGGTCTGGGCCAATTCTAGGTTTTCTGCTGTCTGAGGTGAAAACTAAAATGATGCCCCCACCACCATGCCGAATTCTCAAGCCGTACTGCAAAAGGGATATTTTAATCTGACATTATATACAGCACTATATACCTCTTACATGCAGTGACGCCTCCTTTGATGTAGATATTATCTTTAATTATTTTCTCCATTTAGACCAGACCATGACAAAGTTTTTCAGGTGAGTCTTATCTCTGTAGACTATGCCACAGAGACATCTTAGTTTCCTCACTTTTCCATCATCCCAACTCCGGGTCCCCAACAGTATTATCCTGCTGCTACCCCCAATACTGTGCAAACGGTGTTCCCCTTTATTTATAATGACCTCCCCTCTGTTCTGTGCGCAGTAATGCTGGGAAAGAAAAAAAAATGTACTTACCTCACTCCCACTCCACATTACCATTTGTGAAGCATTGTGTCCAAGATGCAGGCAGACGTGAAGATTCCATCGCACTGCCTAAGACCAGCATGACCTCCTGTGTCATTGTAAAGCCTCATAAGCTTTAGGCCTCATGCACACGAACGTATTTTCTTTCTGTGTCCGTTCCGTTTTTTTTGCGGACCATAGGCGGAACCGCAAAAAAACGGAAGGTACTCCGTGTGCATTCCGTTTCCGTATGTCCGTTTTTCCGTAGAGCGTGTCCTATTTTTTTCCAGTTTGCAGACAAGGATAGGCATTATTACAATGGATCCGCAAAAATATCGTATCCGCAAAAAAAACGGATGCAATACAGAATGTGTCATCCATTTTTTTGAGGATCCACAATTTGCGAACCGCAAAACACATACGGTCGTGTGCATGAGGCCTTAGGCATAGTGTCCTGAGACCTATGAGATTGAACTGTAGGAATTGCACCATAGGCTCTCATGCCCTGCTGCCTAAGGCAAGATGCAGCAAGATGTGGCAATGTCTGGGGTCAAAAAAGGGGTCAAGAGAATATTGACTGGTGTATAAGGCTTCATGCTAGCTCCACAGCAGAAACCGGTGGCGATTCTACCCACTGTAGTGGCTAGTGGCTATAGTGGCTATTACGGATGGCCAGGGCCTCATTCAACCAGTACACAAATACACACAGTAATGATTACTGTGTAGTGGCAGATGAGGCTCGGCCTTCATGGACAATAGACACATCAGCTGATTCTGGTCTGAAATTCTGCTGTGTCTGTCGTCCATTTAGGCCCGGGCCTCATTCCCCAGCCATACTAAAAGGGGACATAACTACTGTTAAGGGGGAATAACTGCTGTGTGGGACACTAAGGGTTAATGACTACGGTTGGGTAATCCCAAAGTGCAAAGTTTGGATTCGTACCGAACTTTGCGAGTTCGGGAACCCAGACTTTTTTACTGAAGTTCGGGTTCGGTGTTCGGGTGATTTTATCATTTTTTATTATAACATGGTTATAACGGAAAATAATAGCATTCTTAAGACAGAATGCTAAATAAAATGGTCATTGAGGGGTTAAAAATAATTCAAAAAATCTCACCTCATCCACTTAATCGCGCAGCCGGTATCCTCTTCTATCTGCAGGACCTGTAAAAGGACCTGCGATGATATCACTGCGCTCACCACATGGTGAGCGAGGTGACATCATCGCAGGTCCTGCTGAATAAAGATAGAAGGACCTGCAGTTGACTTTAATGGGGTCAGGGTTCGGGGTCCTGAAGTTCGGCCGATCCCGGCAAACCCGAACTTCCACAAGCTCGCTCATCCCTATTCATAACTACTGTGAAGGGGTCACTTAGGGAGCATGCTACTGGGGGGGGGGGGAGCTTTATAGGGGAATGATTACTGTGTGGGGGCACTAAGGGGACTTTCTATTGTGAAGGGGGCTCTGAGGGGACATAACTACTGTGTGGTTGCACTAAATGGGCATAACTACTGTGAAAATGCACTAAGGGGGCATGATTACTGCAACAACAACCTAATCTGCAGGTCTAATACAGCCTTTACAGGCCATGCAGACTCCTCATTAAAAAGCTTGAAAGCAGAGAGACAGAGAAAAAAAAGGACAAGAGAGAAAAAATATATATGTCCTAAGAGACCTCAGAGTGTCATAAACCAATTTTCAGGCCAATTGGAGAACTTTTGATTCAGGAAGAATCAATTTAGACTTGAATGAAATTTTTTGACCAATTCATTGGAATCGGGCCGCAAACGGATTTCAAGAGATGCGCTTATCCCTGCTGTTAAGTATAAACACAAACTCTATCACAGGCTCACCAGGAAGTCAGTGCAAGGAGAGCAGATTTCCATTACAGCAAAAACAAAATGATTATAAAGTACAGACTAGTAAACGATCAGTGGGAAAAGAAGATTATCAGGTAATTGCCTTATATATACTGAAGCAAATGAGACAAAGTAAGGGGGGGTGACTTCAATGACTACCTTTTATACAAAAGTCAATATTACGACACTGGAGCACTGATCTTATATAGGTAATTGGCATACAGTTCAAGTATATAATATACACATTAAAAATAAAATATCAGGAAAAGTTATTTAAATGTATACCAACTGCTGCATGTGTGTACTTTTTACAGCTCTGTTTTAAAGGGGAAGTCAGATATTTCTTTTTAGCACTTTTTGTCTTCAGGCAGTTCTAAATAACTATACAAATACAGAGTATAGGCCTCAGGATAGTAAATATACAGATGGTGTCATCCAGACTACACATAGCTCACAATGAAAGGCATGCCATTATTTTCATATCATTTGCACTTTGTTAGACCAAGTTACAATCTCCCTTTCTACCCTTTAAAATATCAGGATGACTAGCTCTTTCAAGAAGTTTTCCAGGATTTGGATATTGATGCCCTGTCCTCAAGAAGTCATCAATATCAGATCGATGGTGGTCCAACACACCACACACACACCAACCAGCTGTTTTGGGCAGCCAGCCTCTGGTATAGGGAATGATACGGTGTACTTAAGGCTCTGTCCACGGTGTAGTGGCCATACTAGAGTACTGCAGCTCATCTCCTCTTCACATGGATGGGAGCTGAGCTCCAGTATTTTGGCACTGAAACCAAACAGTGTATGGAACCTTCTATACAAAGGTGATCGGAGGGGGTGCAGGGTGTCAGACCCTTACCTTTCTGATATTGATGACCTGACAATCCCCTTTAACTATCTTCTGCTACAATGTTAACATGTGCTAATATGTGTTCTGTAGTCTAGGGTTAGATAACTATTATATCGTTTGCTGGAATTATACAAGCCATATCTGATGCCGGAGATTAATCCTGAAAATATTTTATAGAAATGAATGACACCCTTTGTGAGGATCTGAGAAAGAGCCTTAAAACACTATCTGCAGTCACACAATGGCTTCACTTTACCCAGAATTGTAAGCTCTTTCCAGCAGAGACTCCATCTAGCACACAGTAGGTGGTCTGTACAAATAAAATACGCTCTAGAATATTGTTGTCACTTGTATTATGTTATTGCACTTTTACGTTTTTACATAGATATATAGATAAAAAGGCAGACTGGAAGCTGACAATAGGGCCCAGTCTAGGCAACGTATGAGGCATATTAGAAAATTGTAAACCTCTTCCAGCAGTGCCTACAGTGATTACGCTTTATTAGTCTAAAATCAGAGAACCTGTGTGAGGTGAGATCTATTGCATATCATTCTTTTGTGCCGCAACAAACACTGGCAATGCTATTCTCCCTGGTGTCCTCCAAGGATGGAGCCACCACAGCTAAGTATGCTACACATGATGGCAACATCAATTGTAACACTGATACCACCAGGAAAGACAATCTCGTATGGAATGTCAACAAGCTGAGTTTATAGAGATATTGAGAAGGAAACCCCATAAGGGTATAAGGGTAGATACAACATATTAGTTTGACTGTAATGTAGAGCGTTCAGTGATCAAAGCTATATACTGAATAGTGTTGAGCGCGAATATGCAAATTTAAATCACGAATATCGCCACTTCGAGAATTCGAATATTTAGAATATAGTGCTATATATTCGTATTCACGAATAGTGTTGATCACGTTAATTCTAATTGCGAATTTATCGCAAATTTATTGCGAATATCGGCACTTAGCAACCGGGATTACCACTTAGTGTTGATCACGAATATTCTAATTGTAAATTTTTATCGCAAATATATTACATTGCCGTTTTTTGCAATCAAGTAAATAATGAGTGGAGATCACGAATTCTCGAAATTGGGAATTTATGGCGAATATTCGGCCAAAAATTCGCAAAATATCACAAATTCGAATATCGCCTATGCAGCTCATCACTGAACACATGTAGCACAATCAGGGAGAACGTTGCTGAACCACTCACGGACCGTCTCGGAGGGCATACAGTCGTGTGCAAAGGCCCTAAAGGTGGATTCTAACTGCCCAGTTGTAGGAAACTAACTGTCGTATGAACATTTATTGATGGGATTTATATGCAGCAAATTAAAAGGGCACTCTGCTGCCCAAAAACAATGACCCTGTATCGGGACGCGTAATGGCAGTAGAGGCGATCGCTTCATGTAAATGCAGCGCTTCACCTCCACTGATGAACAGGCATTTATTGGGAGGGAATGTTTCTTTTTCTATAATCACTTGCTCCATTGGGCTGTGTAAATTAAGCATTAGTACTTTGAGATAATAAAATGATATTAGATGAGTTTATGAGTTTGGAGGAAACGGCTGTAAAGAAAATACATCTTACCTGTATAGTATAGTATAGTCAATGACCTACAACTCTCATACTCCCAGTCCTGTTTGCAGGAACACTCCTGCGCTACACCCATTCTATGGAACTCACTCCTCCAGTTTATTAGACTTATTAGATTTAGACTTAGTTAGACTCAGGCTCTATTCTCTGTTCTGAGTTTGGCCATAGCCCACACAGAAACTGATCTATTTGCAAACATCTCAACTCAACTATTCTGTGTTCTTAAAGGGGCTTTCTCAAAGTACACTATTGATGACCTATCCTCAGGATAGCTGTCCTAGCTTTTCACTGATCCTAGCCCAAAACGTCTATTGGTCACACGGCAGCTCTGCCCTGTTCAAATGAATGGGTCTGGGCTGTAATACCAAGCACAGCCAATGTACGGCGCTGTGCTTAGTATGCTGTGAGGAGGCCACAGCACAGCAACCCCTCTCAAAAAGAAGATCAACCGGAGGTGCTGAGTGTCAGACCCCACCTATTTGATCTTGGTGATTTATCCTGAGGAAAACTCCTAAAACTTGTTACTTTTGATGCATTAATCTACACTTTATGCCTGTTGTGTTGGAGCTTTACTTATAATTCCACTGCCAATACAAAGGGCTGGTCTCATGAACAAAATTTGCGCCATGTACTTACTGCGTCATTCTTGCCATTACCTTTAGATTGTAAGCTCTTAAGGACTTCCATTTGTTTGTTGAACCAGGTGGCAATGGTAAGCTTTGCTGAAGAAAATGTTAGTTGTATGATATGTATACAAGTTAACGTAACTTATTACGTTATGAAGTATGAAATTTATATTTATTTATACGTATCCTCTCTCTCTCTCTCTCTCTCTCTCTCTCTCTCTCTCTCTATATATATATATATATAATGTATAAATATTTCTCAGTGTATCTCTCCATGTGGAATTAGAGAAAGTCCTGGATTTACAAACTCTTCCTGTTGTCTCCTATATATACTGTAGTTATCTGCTGTGGGTATCACTTCAAAGCAGGAGGCAAGCTGATGAGAGGTGCTCTGGGGATTTGGAGGGTGGTGGGATAGGGTGTCTCATGGTCAGAGCCCTCCCAGACACTTTGCATAAATAAATAAATCAGTTCAGAGTGTGCAAGGAGGAGTGGAGGAGGTTACACAGAAGGAGGGGGGGCTCATCTAGCTGGCTCATCTGATCCCTGCAGTTCAGAGGGAGAGAGCAGTGTGTGTCATGTTACACAGGAGAGAAGATCAGCCACAGCACAGCTCCCAACCAGTTGAGAATTACACCTTCCTAATGGGGACTTCTATGCGGGATTCCTTTACAACTCTCACAAGTCACTGAAGTTTGCAAAGCAGAAGAGGGAAAACTCCACAGCTAAGGACCTTTCCAAGAACTTTTTCCTCTTCTTTTTCTCAATATTGAAGTTGGATCTCTAAAAGCTGCAGAAACCTCTTTATTTGTGGCTCTCCTACCCTGCCTGGCATATACTGAACAGCTGCTAGTGGAACCACCTTGGGTTGACTCCCTCACCCTTAATTCTGGATTGTGCTCCTTGGATTAGGATTGGGGCTTATTTATTCTATTTATTTATTTATTGTTCCTCTGGACAGCATGGAGGGGAAGGAGGTGTGGAGAGCTGCTGCTAGCCACAGTGTCTTCTCTAGGAGTTGTAGAACCATGCCCTGTAGGACAGAGGACTGTGGGAAGTGCAGCAGGTTCCCTGCACTCTTGGGATGTGGGTTTGCCTTATTATCAGTGTTTTCCCTACTCCTCAGTCTCCTGGTCCTCTGCAGAACTTCAGATTTACAGTCCAGGGTTTCTGATTTAGAGAAGTTCAGATACACTCACTTATCTGCCTTAGTCTCTGCAGACCAAAGGGAGACAGCTATTTTGGGAAGAGTTGACCAACTGCTGGAAGAGGTCTGTACATATTTACTTATTGCACCTTTCTACTTTGCTCAAATATTGAATGAAAACACCAATATCTCCACATTTCACACAGCAGCTGCTGGGAAACGCATTCTTTTCTATTCTGGTCTTGTGAAAGCATGCTTGCCTTTATGTTCTACTCTTAGATAACTTTTTTTTTTTTTTGGGCCATTGTTCTGTAAGCTGTAGAAGGGTTTAAGGAACTGTTGCCAAAGCAACCAAAGTATCAATGAAAAAAGTCTGAAATGTTGAATGTCTTATAGTGTCATCAGAGTGCAAGCTCTTGAGCATCACTTGATATGTTTTGAGGGGAAAGCACATGTAACAGGGAGACACTTCGAGGCACATTGATGAAAAGTGTCATTTTGGTCACAAATGGTGCAATGTTATGAGATGTGTAAAATTGAATGGGTGTATGTGAATTTAACACGCACTGTCCTTAAGAAAACTCTTCTGTTATTCTAAGACGGTCTGGCTGAGTTGAGTTGATAGGTTTTTGGTAAAAATTCTTGTGCATGTTTTATTAATTTGGAGCACATTTGAAATACATTAGACCATACTTCCAAACTGGAGATTGAAGAAAATGTCTATTTTATTTAAGATGACATAAATGACAGGTATATGTCAAAACCGCATCACTGTAGGGCTATGTGTACTTCTACTCTAAATTTACAGATTCCCATCAGAATTTGCAGTGAAATCTGTGGCATAATCTTTGTTTCACATGTGGCTTTTGTTGTGGATTTGAATTCTCATTGAAAAATCTGCTGAAAGAAATGACTTGCTGCGGATTTTAAATCCTCACCACATGTCAATTCCCACAGGGATTTTTCTCCACATCGTATAGATGAGATTTATTAAAATCTCATTCATTTTGCTGTTCCTATAATATGTTGTGGATTTTCCACTCACAAAATCCAGAGGAAAACCACTAGTGTAACCGCTATCTGTACGACCACACGGCCCAGTCGTGTCACAGTTAGGATGTGGCCGTGCGGTACTCGAACGCAGCACAGCCGCATCCCAACTGTGATACGACCGCACCGACAAGGTTGTAGCATGCTCTAATTAAACTAATGAAGACAGCACTGTTCAGTGGGTCTGTATTGTTAATGGCTAGTGTTGAGCGAACTTGTGTTTTAAGTTCTGCGTCCAAAGTTCGGTTTCTCGAAGAATCCCGTTATGGATTCCTCTACCACGGACCATAACAGAATATGGAATCTATAACGGGATTCTTCGAGAACACGAACTTTGGATGTCGAACTTAAAAAACAAGTTCGCACAACACTAATAATGGGCACTCCGCATTGAAGGTGCTGTGCAGCCATTAACAATACAGACTCACTGAAAAGTGCAGTCTTCATTTGTTTAAATAGAGCCTGCTGCAGCCCTACTGGCCACACGCTACTTGAATGCAGCATGGCTGCGTCCGTGACAGGACCGCTCCACGTGGTCTTGGATTTTCTGCTGATGTCTCCTTTACCACGTGACTGTTTTGCAGTGGATCCAAACTGTGCTAAAACCACTGAGTTTAATTGGGTTGTGGCAGGTTATAGTATCTTATGCAGCAAAATTGGCGCTACAGGATATACTGTAAAAAGCTCCAGAGTGGCAATCGTAACCCCAAGGGAGACAACCAATAAAGCAAATAGAGCCGTAAATAAACCTAACTTTTTTAAAATTAAGTCAAGAGCTCAAAGATATGAATTATTAAACATTTGATGGATATAATATTATGTATTGAGTCTAAACCTGGTCTTGAAAGTAAGATGTTTGAGTCTAATATCAGTTCAATGTGATTATCAATCACGATCATTAAATTATACAGTTACAAGTCATTGTAATATCTACCCCAGAAACTGTTATAATGATTCAGTTCCAATAATAGCTATAACTTTATTTTACAAGAGTATGGACTAAACCCTTTCCATCATTGCACATATATTAAGGCTGAAGATGTCCTCAGAATGGGTCAAATACACAGATAGGAACAATGCATCTCTTTCCTTCATAGGTTAAGTAGAAATGATAGGAATGGTGACCTCTTGTCTGTGGCTTCTTTTGAAGTTATTTCAGTCCTGAAAACTACTGCTCAAAACCAGCCATGTTTGATTGACGAGGAGAAGCTTGATGGTTTAGTGTCTCCTGGAACATATGTAAAACTAGTCTATGTCCCAGAATGCTAACCCAGATAACAGGGACACATTTCAGCTTTCTGTTTTACATGGTCATAGATCCTTATGATCATATGGTAATGGCAAACAAATGATGAAATTTGGCATTAATCGTGTATTGTCAATAAGCAATCTTTGTAATCTGAAGGTTGTTAGCTTCATGTCCACCATCCTTGTATAGAGGTCCTAGTTGTTGATGCACCATGACATATCTATTGTACTGTACATGTCCAAATCTTGGTGTATATCGCTCCTCCATTAAAGGAACCCGGTTGTGCTCTCCTACTGGAGTGATAGAAAATCAAAATGATCAGCTCTTGACCACAAAAGTGCTGAAAGCAAACCTATGGTATATACCCGCTGACGGGAACATTGGCTCAGGTATCATAGTGATGATGTGGTTTAAGCAAAGTACACATTTAGTATCATTATACACAAGAGCACGAGAGGACTATTTTTTGTATAATTTTTTTTCAAGTTTATGGTATTGAATTAGAAATAGAAAAAAAGACTTCCAGTGTAAGGCTAGAGTTACGGCATATAACCCCAAGTTCAACTATGGTACAAAACGGGGACATAAGTAATAAGCAGCTACTGTATAGGAGATTTTGATTAGAATGAATGCTGATTTTTTTAGTATTTTTATAAGAAATCGGATAGGGCTAATCATGATGTAATCGTGCGCTACTTTATTATTTAGTATGGAAGTAGGAGTCACATTAGTCATATTCAAAGTAATGAAAAACTTCTGCATAGGTTATTTACAGGTTGTCACTTTCTGTCAGCGAGGATTTATAGTACTACACCGTACATTATAACAGGTTCTTCTTTACTATTGCACATGAAATAGACATTGTCTTTTAGGCTACTTTCACACTGCTGTTTTTTAGGGATCCGTCATGGATCTGCAAAAACGCTTCCGTTACAATAATACAACCGTATGCATCTGTCATGAACGGATTCGGTTGTATTATGTCTTATATAGCCAAGACGGATCCGTCATTAACTCCTTTGAAAGTCAATGGGGGACGGATCTGTTTTCTATTGTAGATAGAAAACCGCTGCAGGCAGCGTTTTGGTGTCTGCCTCTAGAGCAGAATGGTGACTAATCGGAGGCAAACTGATGCATTCTGAGCGGATCTTTTTCCATTCAGAATGCATTAGGGCAAAACTGATCCATTTTGGACCGCTTCTGAGAGCCTATGACGGGATCTCACAAACGGAAAGCCAAAACGCGAGTGTGAAAGTAGCCTTACCTTTTATTGTCTCTAAACATCATATCAAGGTTCAAGCTCTATGTCTTACTGAAAGAACTCCTACACTTGCATGTTATTGTGCTCAAATAACTGGTGACTGCTGACTGCAACTTACAGACACAAGATGCATGTCCATACAGCAACCGCTGTGCACTCACTGGTTTCACAGAGTTCAGTGTAATTACGTGGTCCGTACTTGCTTTGTGTGTTTCTAAGCACAAGCAAGGGCAGTGCATTCCTCCATTTATGGTCCTGGACATTTCAACCCTGGAATCACATTTATATTTTATAGTTACATCAAAGACATACATTGGAAAGGTCAACCAAGGGATGGGGGGGGGGATTTGGGTATGGGGTATGGAAGGTCTAGGAAATAATTGCATGTAGGTTGCAGCAGGTAAATAAATAACTGCTAATAAGTATAGAAACCTGTAATAGAATTCTTGATTTGTATAGCGGCATCCTGACAGATGATGTTGGGGAAACAAGGATCGGCCATGTTGACTTTCAAAGCTTGAACCTTTCAATCTTAAGGCAGCTATGCAGCCAGAAGTGCCTGGCAGCAGCTTGCCCCCCCTCTCCTCATTGATAACACGTACTTGCATGTCCTACCATCTCCGCCTACACATGTATGCTTGATCCACCAAGCCAGCCTATAGATTATGAGAGTGTATGGCCAAATTTAGTAGTGACGATCATCATGGATGTTCAGGACCTCCCTTGTGACCCTTCCAGCTCATTTAGGCAGCTATAGTTTATTATGCTGTCTTCAATCTTTCTCTCACCTATCTCATACCTTGGCATTGGTTGTCACGTAGTTATTACACTGTATAATTATAACTATATTTAGAGTAAAGTTGTAATTATGTCCTCTACTTCAAAATCTGTCAGTTCTCATAGTTGCACACTATAAGACTTGGTGCTTCTGGTCTACAGTGTAGCCTACACTTACGCTTTTCAGCACTTCTTGTCTACTAGCTAGGAATATACAGCGAGCCTGTTTTGTGTGGCTGTTTAGGTGACATGTTTGACAGTAGGATTTTATAGTTTATTAATTGTATTATACAGTTTGTGTGTTCTTTTGTCAGCTTTTATGCCGCAGGCTTGCTGTATGGTATCCATTCATGAGTTATTGCAAGAGACAAATCATCTCACATCCTCTTGTTTGCTTATGTCTGTAGAGTTTAACATTGCCGTTCCTCCCAGTGTGGGAAATTTGTTAATCTTAATGAACTATACAAGACATGAACCAATATGTCTCAAGTAAAGCTGCACCAAATTCACAGCCCCTGTTCATGAATCTGGTGAGGACGAGAAACAATTTAGGGTAGATATGGCAATTTTTCCTGCTGAAAAATGTTAATAAATGAGTCTTATTTGGTAGAAGATCCACCACAAACTGTAGTTGAACATTGGTATTAATGTGTTAATAAATCTGCCGCTAGGTTTTTGCTGTTGCCGTGTCTCACCATCAACATTGATAATGGGTTTCTTTTAACCCTTTAGTGACCCCCAATACGCCTTTTTACGCTGGTCACTAAGGGGCCTTAGGCTGGCCCAGTCTAAGCACTGCAGGGGTCCCCCGTAACCCTAACATTAGAGCCGAGCTCCGACTGGCAGGAGCGCTGATCCAGGCCATTTACCCCCTTACATCCCATGGGCAATAGCACCGGTGGCATGTAATCAGTTACAGAGGGAGTAGACTCCCTTTGTCTCCCATTGGAACCCCAACCCAGTATTGCTGTTTTTTCCCCCTCTCCCTCCCAGAAATAGTTAATAAAAATTCATCAGTAAGTTATCAGTACCCCAAAAAGGCACCATAAAAAAATCTACAATTTGTCCTGCAAAATACAAGCCCCTTCGTCCCCCCAGCTATAGCTCTTGGAAGGCAACAAAGAAATAAAAAAAAAAATCACTTGTTCAGTAAGGCCCAAAACAGCCTGGTCACTAAGGTGTTCAATAAGAAATTGTCACATTTAAATGCAGTCCAATCTACAGGAATTATGTCATAAAGCAGGAGGAGCTGAGTGGATTGATATATACTTTTTTGGGAAAAGATTCAGTAAGGGTAATTTATTAATTTAACTCAATGCTCAGTCTGAACTTAGGGGTCCAGTAGGTGGTCCTAATAAGTGATTGACAACCTGATCTACCAAAGCTTCAATGCAAGGGTCAATCCTTGAGCAGGACTGCCCACGTGACTCCTCAGCTCAGACTGACTACATATATATATGCAGAATTGACTGGTTCCCTTTAATCCTCTAAGCCACTGCGCCATAATAGTATGTAGTACGTCACTGGAAGTAAGTAGTTAGGCCCCAGCAAGATCCTATTACAGCTCTGTGATGACCCAGGAGCTGTGCCCACACCATCACTGGTGGATGCCAGCTGTATTACAAGGCCGCTCTCACTGCTGGTTTAACTCCAATCCTTAGATGCCACAGTCAGTGCTGCTCATGGCATCTAAGTGGTTAGAGGGAAGGTGGCGACTCCCTCCCTAGCCCATTCAGTCCTCCCTTGTCTTGATGTGATTGCAGGGTAACAGAGAGATCCTATGGCAGCCAGAAACAGTTAAATGACAGCCCAGCCTGCGACTTCTGTACCTGACAAGCATGTCACTGGGATTATTTTTCTACTTTCTATATAAAACTATGTAAATGTTTCTTTAACAATCGCACCAAATGTTGAGGTGAAGAATGTCTTTGAGCAAGTGTCTGCTGAGTTTTCTTTTCCGGTTTGGGTATGTCTCATTGGTGTAGTGTTGCTGACAGGTGTCATAGCAATGTGTGTGGTACTACAGACGGCTGCATCAGTGTGACTCACTAACTCACTCGCTCCCTGGTTGCTTCTACGCTGAAGATAGATTAAAATATGATACTCGTCTATCAGCATTACCTTCCCTCTCACTGCTGGGAAGAAGTCCTTCATAGAAAATAGGTTTATTCTTTGCTTAAAAATTCTCGTATTCAGTTCTATCTAAAGGCTATCTTTGCAATTAAAAATAGCTAAAAAAAAAAAAAGTTACACATTCCTTGCCAAACTGGCACCAAAGTATTTAGTTCCAACTGTTCCAACAGTTGCTGTGCCCTACAGTCATGATGATATTAGGCCGGGGTTTAAAGGCAGCCGGAGCCCTGTAATCTGCACATTAATGATACCATTACAGTGTGTAATTATTCCAAGTTGGCTCCGCTATTCTAACATGTTCAGAGGATTTTTTGGGATGTCATTACTTTTATAGTAAAACATTTTCATATGTATTGTACTTCAAAGTAGCATAAACCCTATAAAGGCAAGTACAAGAAATAGAAATATAATAGCAATATACAGCAGACAGTAAGACATATTACATAAAGTTTTCTTCAACTGTATGTGTGGACCTAGCATAACAAGTGCTGCATAACTTTTGTATCTCCTCTTTCTATAGTGTATAGGGAATTGTTAGCATTTCATATTTCTCAAACCCCTTCCCTCAGACGAGACCCGGTCTATAATCATCTATCAGCTACTGCATCACATAACCAGCTGTCTTTAGTTGAGGGTGGAAGGGTGGTGTAAAAGATTTGAAAAGGCTCCCCAAATGGATCCCAATATAATCTATGTTTAGTGCTGTTCAGTCATGTGCCGAATGCAGCACTTCCATGAGTTTCACTGTTTTGATCATCTAATTGAGCAGAACTACAGAAATGACTACCGGTGGTGTGAACAAATGCTTTAGACTAAAAAAAGAAGTTAAAAATTCACCTATTTAGTCCCCCATAGTATGGCATGTGAGGCAACTAACTGACTGCAGTGGTTACGTCCTGGCCACAGACGGGAAACGCTAGAATAATTGCACTGGGTCAAAAAAAAATTAAATGTTTTAATCTGACACCCAGTTGCCCAGAGTGCCCAGTGACCAGTACAGTACATTATGTTAGAGTCTAGTACGGGCTGATTGGAAGTTGTACATAGTTGTATATGGGGTGTATACCCTTATATATGCTTATATTCTGCAAGTGGGCTTGATATCTATCAGGTTGCATTATGTCAGATTTAGGTCTTATGCTTGCCCCCATCTTACAGATCCAAAGGTTCCTTGTGGTATATATTTGTAATATGGCGCTAATGTTATCCTATAGAGACAAGAGATTTCTTCATCATCTTCCAACCTATTGGGGGGTCATTTATTAAAGCTGTATGCCAATCTTTTGGACTAGAAAAGTCACACATTTCAGCGCAGGTGACAAAATGTGTAGCTTTTTTTCAACACCCTTCTCAGTTGTTCAAAAAGTGGAGGCGAGTGGGTGGGAGAAGGTCCGCGGCTCAACTTATTTAACAAAATGTGCGTCAGAAAACTGGTTCACATTATTTGAGAAATCTACTCCTAGTTCCTGGCTGGAGTAGATTTCATATCTGATGCACAGATAGCAGATGCAACAAATTCTTAATACATTGGTTGGATCTTCATGCAACAGGGTGTTAACTAATACTGGCATGTGAAACATTGTCCTTTAGTAAATACCCCCATTATTAGAATAAAGCTTACATTTTTGAGGCTGTCTTCACAGGTCTGATTTGAGTTGATTTTTTACACACCAGTGGCATCAGAGATTAGTTTCTTCAGATTGTGGCCATTAAAGTCTAGCTTATTTAGTCTCACAATATAGAACTTTTAACCTGTCCTCAGCAAAAGGACAAAAATAGGACTTTTCAGCATCTTAGAGGGACCATTTGGATTGTATAATACTAAGTCTCACAGTTAAGCCTTGATTGATGGGTGCTGCTGATTCTACAGAAACATGTCAGCATACAATTAATTGTTGTCCTACAGGAAATTGCTAATAATTGCACTGGGACTTCCTGGTGACTTTTGACTTCTTGTATTTCCCTGGAGGTATGTACGTCAGTATCCAGAATATGGCGTTAAAAGATACAAAGTTTTAGAATATTACACTTCCAAAGTAGCCTTGGGCAATTAAAGGAATTGCACATATGCATGCTTGTTATCAGCAGCGATTGTGGAACCACTGTGTCAACCAACTGGTTTTACTTTGGGCTAAACCTAGGCATGTTATCCTAGCAGCTCCCTAGTGTTCACCCTGTAACCCATGTACAGGGATCTGGAACCTCGTTGCAGGGGAGCTACTTGGCTGCTGCATCCTAGTGTAGTCCCGATGTGGTTGACAGCTGACCCACGGAGATCAGAGGCACTGGTACAAGGCAGCGAAGGAACATGCAAAACATATAGCCAAGAACTGGTCAAAGTCAGGGTAGAAAGGCTTCATTCAAGTCCGTGAAAAAGGTCTGGGATGACAGCTGAGTGTCAACGGTAAACAGGCAAGGTTGGTACATAGGCAGACAATCGAGAACAGCTAGCATGGTAGGAACCTTAATTGCTCTGGCAAGGAAATGAGGTCAGCAGGACAGCTGAGCAGAATCACACAGAGGAAAGGAGTAGCGACAGACCTGGACCACTGCTGTAACAATATCATAAATGGAGATTCCCTTTTTAGAAAAAGCCTGCTCTGGGGGTTCTCACCATTTAGAACAGAGGTTGTAAAGATAGGGTAACCCCTTCAGTAATACTAGGCCTCCATCACACAAGAGTGTTTCAGTATCGGAAATGCTGATCAGAAATCACAGCATTATAATGACTTATAATTCTATATGTTCCTGCCTGACTGCAGGTCTTCTGTACTGTACTGATTGGCATTACTGTATGAGTATAGCACAGTAGATCTGCAGTTGGTCATTTTGAAGCTATCAGTTCGGGTCAGATGAGCAGTGTTGGGTTCGGAAAATGTGGCCATCACACACAGCGTGTTTCCCAGACTGAACACGCTCGTGTGAAACTGGCCTAAATCTTAAATAAGACAGCAGTTTTTGCTACCAATATCCAGCTCTCTGTAAACTTACATGCCATTACATAGTTTCCTCTTTCTACTTCCACTGCTCACCATTATCCACCTATTATTTTGTATTATTTGGAAGCATAGACAGCTATTGTGATGATATCTGAAACCAGATGCTGATCCAGATGACAGCTGGCGGCATATCATGAAGACACATTTCAACTGAGAAATGTTGTGAGGACTTTTCTGGATTTAGGGTTTTAATGTTAAGAGTAACGTATGCATTTTATGTGTAGTGTAGGTGTATAAATAGTTGTTGGCATTGGGAGGTCTTGTCACATTGCCATGCTTAAGGAAATGTGGCTGGTTCGTGCAGGGTTTGGCAGTCTGGACAGGATGCTGCCGTTTCGCTGCTCATGGTGGACAGCTGCCAGTATTAGTAATACATGTATGTCACAGTTCATTGGGTTTACCTCTCTTTCATTACCACAAAGCAAGATACATGGGTAAATCCTTAAAGTTTCTTAAATGTGTGATTTAATATTAGGTTATCTACAGTATATTATGTTATACTAGCAGAAGGACCCGGCTTTGCACGGGTATATTCATCTATTTCATCAATGTTTGTGTGTGTCGTTAAAAGATATTGACAGTATCCCCCATAACAGTGAACTCCACAGCCCCCCCCCCCCCCACCCCTAACACTGATCCCCCAATAGTACCCAGCCTTCATAAAATGGGAACTCCACAGCAGCCCATCCTCTTAACTTTGAACTTCACAGCAGCCTGCCCCTTTAACAGTGAGTTTCACAGCACCCCAGTCCCCTGACAGTGACCTCCTCAGGGGCTCGCTCCCTTAACAGTGACTTCTACAGCACCTTAAATATTAACACTGACCTCCATACGGGAACCGTCCCCTTATCTGTGTCCTCCACTGTTCCTGGCCCCCTTAGCAGAGACCTCCACAGCACCCATCCCTTTAACAGTGACCTCCACAGTACCCCACTCACTTAACAGTGACCTCACAGTACCCTGCTGCCTTAACCGTGACCTCCACAGCAGCAGCTCCTTTAATAGTGTCCGCTTCCCCCTTAACAGTGACCTCCACATTGCCCGCCCCTTTAACAGTGACAACCACAGTGGCCTACCCCCTTAACAGTGATCTCCACAGTAAACACCCCTTTAATAGTGACCTCCACAGTGCCCGCCCCTTTAACAGTCACCTCCACAGTGCCTATAGTTAAAGAAGTACCACGGCACTCAAGTTATTGATGCAAGTAAAATTGATTTATTTGTCATCCATCCACATGATTATTTTAGTTTACACTGAAACATAATTCATAATCTGGCCAACGTTTCGGTCCAGCCTGGACCTTGTTCACGGCCGTGGTGCAGTCAGAAGGCAGTGGATGGTGTGGATGGCGTCCTCCACAGTGCCCACCCCTTTAACAGTGACCTCCACAGCAGCTTCCCCTTCAATAGTGGCCCCTGCCCCCTTAACAGTGAACTCCACAGTGCCCGCCCCTTTAACTGTGACCCCCACAGCGGCCTTTCCCTTTAATAGTGGGCCCTGCCCCATTAACAGTGACCTCCACAGCACCCGCCCCTTTAACAGTGACCTCCACAGTACCCCACTCACTTAACAGAGACCTCACAGTACCCTGCTGCCTTAACCGTGACCTCCACAGCAGCCACTGGACGTCTTTAGTTGTGCGGCGCATGCGCGCAGATAGATGTGACCACCCATACCGTGCATGTCCATCACTGTTCTGCAAATTCGCACCCTCTCAGAATATGCACATGGGAATGTTTGTGGAGAACAGAGGTTCTCTGACCCCCTAGGTGAGCATGAACTCAACGAAATATAATCTGGAATTCTGGTGGTCCTGTCCACAACTGTAGATACCATATCAAGACTGCCCCTTTTTACCTCCTGTCTGCAAATAATTGAGGCATCGTTGGTATCTACCTAAGGGTGCTGCTACACATTCAGGGGTTTTATGCAGATTTGGAAGCTAAAATCAGGTGTGGATAATAAAATTGAAAAAGTATTAATGGAAGATACTCCCGCTCCTCTTTTTTGAATCCACTCCTGATTCTGGCTTCAAAAAACCTGAACAGGTGTCAGCACCCTAAGGTTTAGCATTTAGTATGATTGTGAATAAGCTGATGCTAATTTTAATAATTTTTTGCCTTATTGTCAAGAAAAGATGAGTCTGTCGCAGTGCTTCGTCCTAATGTATTTTACATCTGCTTCTTTGAAAATTTTTTATACCCATAGAAAATTCAGTCTTTAAAAATGCAAATGAGTTTGGACAGGAGCTAAACACATTTAGTCTAGAAAATGCCAAGCAAAAACTGTGAAATCATTTCTGTCACCTAAACTGGCCACCTACCTACAGTGTGTGTGGTTTCAGATTTTTGACAAAACATTTTGGAATGATAATTTAACAGTGATATGCAGTACCAGAAGAAAGGAAGGAAACGTGTGAAGAACATCTTACTGACTTCTATACTATAGACATCATCTCTTCACATTACAGACCCACAGCCTGGTGCTGCCCCAAATGCAGTCTAGTGGCACCTTGTCCCTTCTGATTCCTGTCATGTGCAGCGTCTTTATGAAAACCTTGCTTTAGTTGAGTTCATTATATCTACATCCTACCTGGTTTAAATAGTTCAAGTTATTATGTGTGTGTATACAAAAAATAATAGATACATAATTAATATATAAATTGAGATAGATAGATAAGAGATAGATAGATAAGAGATAGATAGATAAGATATAGATAGATAAGAGATAGATAGATAAGCGATAGATAGATAAGAGATAGATAGATAAGAGATAGATAGATAAGAGATAGATAGATAAGAGATAGATAGATAAGAGATAGATAGATAAGAGATAGATAGATAAGAGATAGATAGATAGATAAGAGATAGATAGATATGAGATAGATAGATAGATAGATATGAGATAGATAGATAGATAGATATGAGATAGATAGATAGATTTTATAAAAAAATTTTTTCCATAAATGACAATTCTGGATTACATTTTCTTATAACTCTGTGTTGTGCCATTCCTCTGTTATTCCTTCTAGAAATGTATTCATAAATTGACCATTGTTACCATTCCCTTTGTGAAAGGGGTGTATGCTTACAGAGTAAGCAGGGACTGGACAATATCAGCGTGTGCATGTATACGCCCCAAATGGTTACACCCAGTTGTCAATTTATTAGTACATTTCTTGGAGAAATAGCAGAGGAACGGTATAAGGGCTCATTGACATGAGTGTATAGTCGTCATGCTCGGTCTGCAAAACACGGGTACCGGCCATGTGAACTGTATGCTGCGGGGCAGACCGATTGACTTTAATGGGTGTGCGATCTCAATGGGTTCACACGACCGGTGCCTGTGTATTGTGGACCCTCTGTTTGTGTTCCGCAAACACGGACATCATGACCATGAGGTTGTGAGAATGAGCACTAACATATAAAGTTGAATTATTATTATATGGAGAAGACAGTCATTTATCGGAAAAAAACAGACACAACGGAGAGTTGACAGCTCCTCATTAATGCATTTTGCCATTTTGAATCCACACATGGTCTCCATCATGACTTGACGCCTGATAGGAATCAGGACAAGGAACTTAGTAATCAGAATCTGTGCAAATAGTGCAGCTCAGGCTTAATGGTACCTGTAATCATATCCCACAGAGAGATATCAGAAATGGCTCTCAGAATTTTAATGTACACCAAAGAGATGTTTTTTATTTCTCCTATCAGGTCTCCTTTTGAGAAATCAGCATCTTCTTATACTTACTGATAGATGACTGAGGATCTACTATGTTACATTTATCTTATAGTTGGCACCATTTCAAAATACATTTCCTTTGTTGTGAAAATGTTCTTCATGGCGTGTATTATCATTTCTGTTCTTTGATGGAATCTAAGATGTGGTTTGTACTTTAGAAAGTGAAGTTATGCAGGTATTTTATGGCTTGCGTTCCTGCTGGAGAAGTTATGTCCTAGGAAGCCCATGGATTCTGGAACCTGGAGTGGCACAAGCTCTATAGCCAGTGGTTTCTGAATCCTACCACCCTTGATCCATGTAGTCCAGCATGATAATGCTTGTCCATAAAGCAAGCTTCTCTGAGGTGGAAATAGTGGTCTCTTGTAAAGTGGAAAACATGATAATAGATTTCCTCATGATTAGGGTTGGGAATGACAGGTTGACCACCTTGCTCCAGGATATGATAATGTGCGTGCAGTGGTATTTGTCTGACCGAATCCAGGCATATTTGCTGGGTAGTAGCTGAATCTCTGCTGGACCCTAATATAGTCAATGAAGGCGGCGTGCCTTCTGGCAATGCCAGATCCAGAGAACCTCCGGCAGGCTGTTCCGGGAGAGAACTCCACAAATGTGAAACAGGTCTAAGGAAAAATCCACAATGTTCCTCAAAATCAACTCCCACTGATCTATTTCCCAGTTACCAACATTTTTCTGACATTTTCCTCTAGAAGCCAATGGGTTACTCCTGATATCCTTAGGCTAGTTTAACACTAGAGCTATACATCTGGCAGGCTGTTCCCTCACAGATCTCTTTGCGTTCCAGCAATGCTGGAAGCTTGTAAATCTCCATCCAACCCCATTAACTATAATGGGGACCAGTGGAGGTCCAACCACAACTCGGCAAATATGCACAAAGGGTTTTTTTTCTGGCCCACCCTCGACATATTTGCCGGGATGCATCCAGATCTCCGCCGGTCCCCATTATAATGGGGCCGGGTGAAGATTTAAAAACTTACTTTACAAAGAAATGCCGTAATACAAAGAGATCCAACAGGCTCCTCTCTGCCGGAACAGCCTGCCGGTGTGAAGCTAGCCTTATTTAAAAAGCAACTATCAGCAGATTTGTACCTATGAAACTGTCTGACCTGTTGTATGTGCACTTGGCAGACGGGATCTGTGTTGGTCTCATGTTCATATGTGCACGCATTGCTGGGAAAAATAAAGTTTTAATTTATGTAAATGAGCCTCTAGGAGCAATGAGGGTGTTGCCTTTACACCTAAAGGCTCTGCTCTCTCTACACCTGCCGCCCCTGCACTTTGATTGACAGGCCAGGGAGGTGTGATGATGTTTACACTGCCTGGACCTGTGAATCAAAGTGCAGAGGGTAGGGCAGTTGAGGAGAGAGCAGAGCCTCTAGGAGTAACAGCAACACCCCCATTGCTCCTAGAGGCTCATTTGCATAAATTATAACATCATATTTATCTGCAAAGTGGACACATATGAACATGGGACCAACACAGATGACTTCAGCTGCCAAGTGCACATAGAACAGGTCAGACAGCTTCATAGGTACAAATCTGCTGACAGATGCCCTTTAACTGAAAATTGTAAATTTTAGAGAGAACCCCTTTTTCATCATTACCTTTTGATATCAGCATAGTTTTAATTCTTTTATCCTAAAATCATAACAATCCCTGAATGAGGAGATCAAACGCGATACCTGAAAAAAATCAAAAAGAGCATTTTGTTGAATGTTTTGCAACGAAAAAAGACAACTTTGATTTATCCCCCAGAAAAAATGTCAGCCATCTTAACCCCATTAATGATTCCTAGATATTACTTAATAACTTTTGACATTCACCATGGTCAGGTTGGTTTTTACAGGGTGTGAAGCCATTCGCTGTAAATGCAAACACCCCGTAATACTCTTCCTAATGTTAATATTACCTACTGACCACCACACCAGTGACACTGATGGGGACTTTAATGTGTCATGTGAAATGCTGATGTGTCCCAACTGATTTGGAATGCACCTCTTCCTGACGTATGTCCTTGTCAACAAGAATATTAAGCAATTGGGAATTCATCCAGGGGTTACCTGACAGTGGACAGTAAAATATGGTGTCTCTATTTCCTTCTGTTTAGCAAGCAAAGGAAATTGATCTCCTAAGAGCATGAGTAGTCAGAATGAGGTCAATACTTCTGTTTGGACATTGAGATCTGACAGTCATCCACATAAAGTGTCAACTGTAGCGTGTTCAGCCAACAGCTAAATCCCCAATGTCCCCTATAAATATTCATCGTTGGCTCAGCAGAGCATGAAAGTTTATGTAAAAAGGGAGATCATTCACTGTAACACCCCTGGTACCATTTATCTCCTAGAGGAACAAAGCATGTTGAAATATTCATGTCTTCTGTCTTACTTTGGGCTACAGTTGGCTGCCTCTATACACATTACATTGCTGACTGATCCCTCAGAATTTGGCAAGTCCAGCCAATGTTCATTTATGGTCAGTAGTGATGAGCAAAGTTTTGAAATATTGTATTCATTACAAATTACCTTGTCACTTTCCCCCCTCCCCCCCGTCATTTAAACCCTCAGATGCTACATTCAATGCTGATCGCAGCATCTGAGACTTACTGTCAGGAGGTTAATACAGGGTTATATAGTCATTGCATCCACTTGATCATGAAGAGGCCGTCCATCTTGATTGAAGAAAACCCGCCTGTCATGAGCATGATGACCTCACCACATGATCACCCACTACCCATGGTAATTCGATCCGAATTTCAGGAAAAATTTGAATTCACCACAAATCTGAATTTCTTGGTGCTGGCCAGGCACAGTGATGTTGTCACGTCAGAGTGCAAGAGATTTGCTGTCTGCGACGGCCTCTCAGTAATAAAATAGATGGGGTGATCCTAAATAACCCCTGAAAGTCCTCAATGTGACTTTCAGATGCCGCAATCAGCGTTGAATGCAGCATCTGGGGATTAAAATGATGGGGGTGGTGTGATCGCTAAATACAATGGAATGCGATTTGTGACAAAGTACTTCGTAACAAATCCAAAATTCTTGGCGAAGTTTGGCGAAGCAGCTGAATTGAATTTTTGAAAACTTCACTCATGACTAATTTTCTAAAAAGATGGGGCAGTATATCATGTATGGTGGGAACTTAAAATCTGTTACAGCAAATCTGGTCTGGATACCTCTTTTTGATGTTTCAGTGTTTTAGGTAGAAATATTTTATTTCTAGCTCCTTCTTGTGCATGTTAATGGCTTTAACATTTCACTGGGCAGAAGTCCTTTTTTTGCATGGTCCACTCCAATTTAGATGGTATCTTGGTTGTGGTGGTCATGTCCCTCATGTTCCTTACCCACATATAGATACTATCTGTGTCAAAAGGATGTAATGTTGTTTGAGAATGTTTTGTCTTTTTTCTTCCTGAATTTGAGATCCCAGCAAGATCAAAAAGCCTGTTGCTTTAGGTTGTGTGGGAGGAACTGTTCATAACTCTAAAGTCTTGTTTATACATCACATAGGCACAGTTACACATATGCGTTTTTTGCAAAATGAAACTACTGCTAATTCATATGCCAAAGAAACGTGAAGGTGTTTCCCATGGCAGCCCAGCGGTATCAGTATGCACAATGCCAGTTTTAGACAATATGTGACCCTGGGCAAAATGGGACAGTCAGTTCAAATTGTAGTATGCCAGGATATTGCTAAGGTCTTAAAAGATCAGCGGTAAAAGGCATATGTCCCCCCAAATAAATTTATATATGTATATAGTTGTCGAATATTACTACTAAATAAGGACCAAATATTAATGCCACAGTGATAAAATATTAAATAGTAGTTCTCCCTGTATAATACACCCTGTAGTTCCAGTATATATAATGCTGTCTCAGTAGTGCCAGTATGTATAATGCTCCCCCTGTAGTGCCAGTATTTATATAATGCTCTCCTCTATAGTGCCAGTATATATAATGCTGTCTCCGTAGTGCCAGTATGTATAATGCTCCCCCTGTAGTGCCAGTATTTATATAATACTCTCCCCTATAGTGCCAGTATATATAATGCTGTCTACGTAGTGCCAGTATGTATAATGCTCCCCTGTAGTGCCAGTATTTATATAATGCTCTCCCCTATAGTGCCAGTATATATAATGCTCGCATCCGTATAGTGCTAGTATACATTGCTCATCCGCCCCCCCCTGAAGTGCCAGTATATAATGCTCCCCCTGTAGTGCCAGTACTGTACTAGTCAGCAATGAAGTACATATAAAAGGCATTGGTCAATTGCCCCTGATGTTAGGATGTCTTTGAGATATCCTAACAAATACAGCCCCTCTGGGTTAGTGGGTTCAGAAATGAATTCATACGTGAAGTACATGCTACCACCTGGTCAGAAAATTGCCATTGTCCCGCACACTCCTGTGTGCATCCTGCTAGTTACCCGTGTAGACATTACCTGTGTTGCCTAAAAGGTAATGGGTGAGAGAAGGTGTTGGGGAAATCAGTCTCTTCACTCTTACTCTCCAAGGCCAATAAAATATAGGCGCTATGTTTGGTGCCTGCCTATATTCTGTCAACAGAAAGTAAGAAAAATCTGTTGGGAGTTTCTTCAGCACATCTTGATAGACCCTCATTATTCATAAAGTATCAGTGCTGGAAGTGGAGGCTGAATTCTAAGGAGAGGAATTTGTAAAGGAAGCAATTCGTGTAATAGGTATATAATAGGAAGTTACAGTAATTTAATTTACTACTATATAATCCCGAGTAAAGGCAAACCTTGGCTTCAGCCCAGTTATTCTAAGCTGCTGTGATCACAGAGGAACAGCAGTTGCGGTCCTGCAATCACCCATGCAAGGTGCTGTCAATCACACCCCACGGGAAAACTCTGATCTGTTTAACTCCCGTGTATAAATTTAAAGCTATATTTCATGCACTGCAAAATGATGCCAATGTTATAAAAAAAACTTGAAAAGGTAATGGCTCTCACAGTAAGGTAAAAACATCATTGTGTCAGACTTTGGCCTCATGCACATGAACGTATTTTCTTTCCGAGTCCGTTCCGTTTCAATGGTTCCGCAAAAAAAACGGAAGTTACTCCTTTCCGTTTCTGTATGTCCGTATTTCCGTTCCGCAAAAAAATAGAACATATCCTATTATTGTCCGCATTACAGACAAGGATAGTACTGTTCTATCAGAGGCCAGCTGTTCCGTAAAATATGGAATGCATATGGACATCATCCGTATTTTTTGCGGACCGCAAAATACATATGGTCATGTGCATGAGGCCTTATGGTATGATGTGGACTTACACAAGTTGGTACTATGGCTGCTCCGCTTAATCCCTGATCATTTGAACGTTCTGCGAGACTATTGTTATTGATAAAGTGCCATACATCTAACATGACACTTTAGGCACGTATAATACATATGGCAGATATTTAATTAATATTCTATTTTTTTCTATTTGTATATTTTCTTTAATTATTACTATAAAACAAGTTTTATCGTAGTTTTTTTTTTTTGGGGGGGGATATGCAAGGTAAAAATGCTGTGTTCTGGAAGCCACATTTAGCCCCGTCTTAATGGGCTTAATCATCAATGTGTGCAAATCCTTGTGTTTTAGTTACAGAATTACAATTTCTTATAGATGAGAAAGTCCCTTTACTTTTCTTGTGTCTTATTTTTTTCCTTCTCGCAATGTGATGAGGTTTAGTAGCCAAACAGGATTGCTTTGGGGTTGACGATTTCCTGTTTTAAGATAAATGCCGCTCAGAGCGGCAGAATATTATATGTCACCATTGTTTAGTCCTCAGGGTGGGTGGGATGTAGTACTTTACTAGTTTTGTGCAGATTCCCACAGTGTCCTCCAACCATCACTGTATAAAAGCTGTTTCCTGTATATGTAATGTTTTGTGCATTTTCCTACAGTGACAGTTACACATGAGGTGTTATATGGCTGATTGACTTTACTGCTATTCTTGTAACAGTCCCCTTTAACAGTGCCCTCCATCTCCCCTATTGTGACTATTTAAATGCTCCAGAGCTTTGATGTTTAAAGACCTCATTGATAGTGTTTTGTTGGCTTTCATTGATGCTCTATTACAAGCTTCTTCTGTTGGGTTGTTATTTGAAGTGGTAAATACATCATTAAAACCCGATAGATCCGTTTAATGCAACAATCAGATGTGTGTGGTATGGTTTACAACCTAGCAATGTCTTAAGCAAAAAGTCTAAAAGCAATAGAGAGATATGGAGAATGGAGAAATATACGTAGGGTAAAACAATCCAAGCCAGAAAAATAAAGTTACAATCTCTAATATTTTTCCCCTAGATTATTTTTTTTTTAATTGGCTGAATGTTTTTAAGTGAATAAGATTATAACAATAATTGCGCACCGTTTATTGTGTGAAAAAAAATATTTCATAGTGGTTTGCATTTTTAGAAAAACAACACATTTTTGCAGCATTTTTCTTCCAGTGTTTCATTTTTTTACTGAAAAAACAAAAACAAAACAACGCGAGAGTCAAATATTTTCTGAATAAAATACCATACAAACTGTGATTTTATTTGGGACTTTTGGCTTCATCGTTGCTTTACTAATAGAGTATAGGGCATTTTTTTTTCAAAATGCAGTGGGGAACCTTACCTAATGCTTTAACGCCACAATTGTGGTGTAAAAAAGTCTCAAATTATGGTGCATGCCATATTTTCAGCATAAGTTGCAGCCAAGCAAATGGCTGGTATAGACTAAAGTTTCTGGCGCACCTAGTGCCAGAGATGCAACTAATCTGCCTCTTAATAAATTAGGCAAATATTAATCCAGCGCAGAGAGATCAAAACTGACTAGGGATGAGCGAACCCGAGCTGCAAAGTTTGGGTTTGTACCGAACTTTGCTAGTTCAAGTACCTGGACCCGAACCCGGACTTTTTCACTGAAGTTAGGGTTCGTTTTTTTTTTATTATTATTTTCTGTTATAACATGGTTATAACGGAAAATAATAGCATTCTTAAGACAGAATGCAAAATAATATGGCAATTTAGGGGTTATAAAAAACAACTTACCTCATCCACGTGATAGCGCTGCCGCAATGTCTTCTATCTTTTTTCAGCAGGACCTGCAAAAGGACCTGCAATTACTTCACTGTGCTCACCACATGCAGGTCCTGCTGAAAGAAGAGAGACAACACTGTAGCAGCACAATCAAGTGGATGAGGTGAGTTTTTTTTTTCTTGCCATATTCTTTTGCATTCTGTCTTAAGAATGCTATTATTTTCCGCTATAACCATGTTATTCCGGAAAATAATAAAGTATGGTTGGGGTGACTTCAATGGGGTCTGGGTTTGGGGTCAAGTTTAGGTCAAGCTCAGGTACCGACCCCGAACTTTGACCTGAAGTTTGGCAAAACCCTGCGAACCCGAACTTCAAAGGGTTTGCTCATCCCTAAGACTGGTGTATTGGATAAATCTCCCCAGGGTGCTGTAGTTGTGGTTTGTATTTCAGGCAGTCTCTCATAGGAGTCTCTAGTGAACTTAAAAATGCCTGATGAAAAAAAACTCATGTTACAAATTGTCTTAATTAAAAAAAAATGCATGAAGTTCTTAATGCAGTTTTTTGAGACAAAGTCAGAAGTGGATCTAGTAAGAAGGAAAAGTATATATATTTTTTTTTTTTTCGCTCTTCTTATTTCCTTCTATTTCCCATTTCACTTTTTGTAATTCACAAATGGCTTTGGCTCAAAAAAACTGAATGAAAATCTGCCACAAAAACCGCAGTGCAGGAAGGTCCAACACATTTCTGCTGTCTGCTCTCGAGAACCTGAAATCTACTAGCTGACGTCAATTTCACTTAGAATTTATTTTAGTTTTCTGGTGTAAATTGCTGTAAGTGTCTCAGGTCGTGGGAGCTCCACCCTAACATAAAAAGTTGCACATTTTGTGTGCAAAATATTATGTGTCAAACTTTCCACCTTTTTTACGGGGTAAGTTCACATGTGCTAACTTTGTGCAAAAATTTCTGCAAGGGAAAATCTGCTGTTTCTGCAGGATGTGCATGGTTTTCTGCGCGCCACATTCAGATGAATGTAGAGGTGGAAGAAAATCCGCAACAAATCTGTCACGTGTGAACTTGTCCCTATTTGAAGTCTTAGTTTTAGGATTTATGCTGTGTATGCATTTGTTCAGACACACATTTAAACATGTTAAACAGCATTCACTATAAGATTCAGGTGTATAATACACAGTTACTGTATATAAAGAAGTTCACTTCAGATTTTCACATCTGAGGACTGAAATAGAGCCGGCACAGTATCTTGAGGTACGTTGGCACGTTTCTGCCAAGGGAAGAGAGCAGCGCTGCACCTGCCCGCACTATGCCTGGCTCACAGTCCTGCAGGAAACTATATCCTGTACTATCCAGAGGTGCAAAGACTGTTCAGTTCAATATGTTTATTAGCAGGTGCTCAGAGACAGGAAAATCTAATTTCAAATATTAAATCCTGGTTAAGATCATGGAGCCGGAACCTTACGTGAAATGCTGAAAGCAATTACACTTACAAGAACCATGGATCTGATTAACCGCCAACATGTGTGCACAGAACTGTACACTGCACCACATCTTGTCTGCTTTTCATTCTTCTTCCCAGATGTGGTAACATCATTTTGGTCACGTCAGTAAATGAGCCGTGTTCAATTAATGCTTCCCTTAATGAAATCTAAATATATTTTTATCCCTTTCCCTTCCAGAAACTGCAAGCTCATCTGCCAAGACTTCGAGAAGTAAGAGACACAAGTGTTAAATGTCTGTGTCCGCCTGGTAAGGATCTCTTCTCTTTTCATTATATGACTATGTGCTAATAAATGTATAAACATATGTATGCAGATACGGTATACTATATATAGGCTTAATGGGCTTCTCCAGCAATATAGTCACTCAGTATTTTTTTAGGCTTTTTTGCCCATATAGTATGCTTTTACTCCCTGACATTTCTTCTTACTGTTTTTTGTATAGGAAAGTATATATGCCTATAGCTTCAATCCAATTCCTCTGTAGAGCAGTATGGGGAAAATATATTGGTAAAAAACAACGCCAACACACAATGGCGCTAGTTTTCGAGCAGGGCAAAAAAACAACAACAATCGCATACTGTGATTTAAAGAAAATGCCATTGACCAAAAGGTACATCATGAAAGGTCAAAAAACACCACCACAAAAATACCTCTTTGGCCTGAATTTAATATTTCCCATAGATTTCCATGCAACATTTGAAGCTGACATTTTTGGTCTAAACAATGCAATAAAAATGGCAGTAAAAAAAAGTATCAAAAACTGCAAAACACAAAAAGCCTGAGGGTACTTTTAAATATAGGTTTTTGCTTATGGTTTAGGGGCTTTTTGCCCCCAGTTTTTTTACTGCATTTTCGGAAGAGGTCAATGGGAAATATGAAATGCAGGACAAACAGGATGTATTTTTTGCTTCTGGTGTTTTTTTCAGGTGGCCTCTTTTAAAAAATGCTGCATGCTGTAGCACTTGGCTTCTTTTCAGGCATTTTGACATCACCTTCTCTATAGATGGAAACACACTGAGGAGGAAATGCTAGAAATACTGTTTGCCAAAAGTGCCAGGAAAACTGCCACTGCAAAGCCATAGGTGGCCAAAAACAAATGCAAGAGGTCATTTTAGCATTTTGTAATGAAACCACACTCATGTGTGCAGAAACCCTCAGACAGTTATTTTGTTTCCCCAATTCCTGGCCAACTTTTAGGTCCACCATACAATTTTTAGGTCCTCCATACGCAAAAAGTATAAGGTTGTGTTTTTGTTAGTTCATTCATCTCACCCACTGGTGGACATCATCCATCCATGTATGAGATGGATAGTCATATATTTGAATGTGTGCATGCAATATTATATTTCCCTTCCAGTTTTCTTAAGGCCCCTTTACACTGCCTGATGTTTGGGCAGATTATCGCTAACAAGTGTTTGTACGGACACTCATTAGCAATAAAGACAATCACTTTCTACATCGGGGCATGGAAACCCAACAGTGCAAGCTTTTTTTTCCAGTTCTGCTGACATTGGTGGGTTCTGACAACGTATGGCCAACTTAAGAACAGATTCTGCATTAGAAGGTGGAAAAATGCAGTACTCCATTAGCTTAACCTTAGGGCTCATGCACACGTGTCCATTCCGTTTTTTATGTTGTTTGCATTATGGACAAGGATAGGACTGTTCTACTAGGGGGCGGCCCTTCTGTTCCGCAAAATGCAGAATGTCAAAGCCGGTATCCTTGTTTTGCGGATCTGCAATTTGCGGACTGCAAAACACCCAACGGTCATGTGCATGTGTCCTTAGTAATATATTATAAGTGAACGGTTTTTACACCAATCTGAAGTAGAGTGTATGGTTTCATCTTCACAAGTGACCTTAACCTGTGCAGAGTCGGTAACTAGAGGAACACAATTTTATATTTAGCGTATTCCTCCCGGTACATGCAGATCATGGGAGTGCGGGACCTTTAAATCTTAAGGCAATGTTTCCAGTAAAGCAATGACACCTAATACACAGTTTGTGTTTGTAGTTGAACTTTGACATGAGTGAAACCTCAGCAGTAATCAGGGTCATTCTCTAGTGACCCGACCTCTCTGCTTTAATATTCATCAAATCCAGGTTCTTTAGAAATTATGGTGATTTAATGATATTCATGTGTTGCTGGGTACAATGGTTTGACCTCTTGTGCAGGCGTTGTTGATTGTTACCATCACCACAATGGTCTGAGGTTTTGTCTTTTGTTATTTCATGATTCATCATTACGCGGGCTCTTTTTCTATAAAATCATAGCGTTCTTAACCTTTGATTTTTTTGTCAAACTGTCCATCTTTACATTAGACCAATAAGCATAGGAACGATCAGAAGTGACTTCTTGTTTTTCCCTTTAAACAAAATGTATAATAATTTACCTTTTCCCTTTCCTGGGATTCCCACAGTAATATTACTTGTACCCACTGTGCAGTACAGTTAACTGTTTAAATAAAGAAAATAACTACAGAGAATGAACCAACAGGCATGTATTTTGATATAGGGGTGCACATAAACTCCAAAGTATGTACAGAATATTAAAAGGTTCACAGAGTTTACATCTAATATTTTCTCCAGCAATAGCACCACTCATGCCCATAGGCCATATCCAGTATTGCAGCATAGGCTTATTCACTTGAATAGCTGCAATACCAGATGCAACCAATCAGTAATAGTGGCGCTGTTTCTGAAAAATAATATGACCCTAGGACGCTAAGGGCTCATGTACACAAACCTATATTTTTCCATGCCCGTTCCAATTTTTGTTTAGTTTTTTTTTCTGCCTGTATGAAGAATCATTCACTTAAATGGGTCTGCAAAAATAGGAAAACTGTATGCATTGTATGCACTCCGTTTTCGTATGTCCGCATGGCAGCTCCGCAAAAAATAAAGAACATGTCCTATTCTTGTCCATTTTGCGGACAATGATACTGTAGGTATTGTTAAAATGGATCTGCAAAAAAAAAAAAAAACAGATGCACTACGGATGTCACACAGACGTCATCAGAATTTTTTGCGGATCTGTGTTTTGTGGATCGCAAAATACATACGGTCGTGTGCACGAGCGTACATTAATTATTAATAACTATAGTGTCTAAGATTATACTGATTGATAGATACTGTAGTCTTACAATTTGTCTTTTTTTTTTTATAATTGTATTTTTATTAAAGGGTTTTCCCATAAAATTGCTCAACACATATATTACTCATTGAAACATTACTCGCGATGTGTTGTTTAGTGCCTTCTCTGTGATCGCTAATCCATTAATTCCAGAAAAACGGATGTAACGGATTTCCTGATATATGGTGGTATATTCACACTGGATGCATAGAAAAATATTGTGCATTTAAAATGAATATTAGCTTTATAAATGAGAGAAGTTATCAAAAATTCGATTAAGCTACTTCGCCGAAGTTCGCAGAGAAATTCGATTAGTTACAAATTAGTTTGTTGTGAATCGCATTCCATTGTATGTAGTGGGCGCAATGACGGGGAACGGTGATCATGATCCCCCCCCCCCCCCCCTGTCATTGAACCACTCAGATGCTGCATTCAATGCTGATCACAGACCTTGAGGCCTTTCAGGGGTTAATCTGGGGTTAAAAACAAAAAATACTCACCTGATACATTTGTTCGTGGAGAGGGTGTCACAGCCATCTTGATTGGAGAACAGGTGAGTATGTATTTTTTTTGTTTTTTACCGCCATTTCAGGAAAAATTGATTAGTTACCACAAAGCACGAAGAAATTCGGCATCGTGACAAATTGAGTTTTTCTGAAATTTCGGATCGAAGTCTACTTCGGATGCTTCAATTTGCTCAACATTAATTAGTTATACTGTGCAAATGTTCTGTTTTCACATCATCATTTAGTACAGTTTTTTGTTTTACTTTAAAGGGAACCTGTCAGCAAAAAATAGCATAGTAAGCTGTTAACAGTACCTCCTAGTGCCAGATAACAGTGTCCCAATGCACTTTTTCTTCTTTTTGCAGCACTTGGCCTCACAGAGAAATCTAAGTTTTATTCATCTGCCGCCCCGTGCTTCAAGTCAGGCTTGAAGTCATGGGGGCAGCGGCCTAGGCGTCTCCAATAGTGCTCTCCCCGCCTCCTGCCTCCTTGATTGATATCCCGAATTGCAGTGCCGGGACCGCGCTCTAAGCCCACATGCGCAGTAAAGGGCGGCTGGAGCGCGGTCCCGGCTCCAGCTACGTACATTGAGCCGGCTTCATTTTTGGCTACAGCGCATGCGCCCGACACCCTGTTCCAATCGCGCCCGTCATCTATGCGTATCGAGCGCGATTGGAACAAGGTGTCGGGCGCATGCGCTGTAGCCAAAAATGAAGCCGGCTCAATGTACGTGCCGGAGCCGGGCACCGCGCTCCAGCCGCCCTTTACTGCGCATGCGGGCTTAGAGTGCGGTCCCGGCACTGCGATTCGGGATATCAATCAAGGAGGCAGGAGGCGGGGAGAGCACTATTGGAGACGCCTAAGCCGCTGCCCCCATGACTTCAAGCCTGACTTGAAGCACGGGGCGGCAGATGAATAAAACTTAGATTTCTCTGTGAGGCCAAGTGCTGCAAAAAGAAGAAAAAGTGCATTGGGACACTGTTATCTGGCACTAGGAGGTACTGTTAACAGCTTACTATGCTATTTTTTGCTGACAGGTTCCCTTTAACCAAGAATGTACCATTTATTTCACATGCCACATCATTACAGCGGTTCTCCAGCAATATTTAAAATGGCCTCCAGAAACCGATCCTAAAGACTAGTTGTCTCCATTTGCAGAGCTGCCTGGGTGGTGAGGGGATGGGGACTCACTACACATTATGCCCTGGCACTTGCATATACTACGTATTGGTGAGCTGTCCTGTCAGGCTGCTCAGCCATGATGGCATATTGTAGGCAGGATCACATCATTACCATCTATTGTAGAGCAGAGTAGCGTGACGTCAGAACTCTCCCCCTCACCCCCCTAGACAACTCTGCAAGTGGAAGCAACCAGTCCTGTTCACATTCTAGAAACGGTTGCTGGCGGCCATTTTAAATAATTCCTGGCGAAACTCCTTAAGATATGGCCACACGTGGGGATTTATTGTTACAGACTTTCATGTGGATTTGTCAAAGATTTTATGCTATTCTTAAAACCCATCCACATTACTGGTACTTTACAATGCTGCAGATTTGCGCTATACTAATCCATGGTGGTAAATCCACAGTGTTTACGTCCCCTGTGGACGTACACTTAACCCTTAGAGGACCTTGTGATTTCCCGTTTTTACATTTTCGGTTTTCACTCCCCACATTCCTAGAGCCAGAACTTTTTTTATTTTTCTTTTGTGGGATACGTTGTACTTTCTAAAGCTACTATTTAATATTGCATATGATGTAGTGGGGAGCTAAAAAAAATTCCAAATGAGGTGTAATTGGGAAAAAAAAATTAAATTATGCCACAGTTTTATTTATTTTTTTAATGGTGTCCCCTATACCCAAAGGTTGACACATTATCAGCAATTGACGGAGTGTGTGTGTGTGTGGGGGGGGGGAGCGGCTATAAAACTATTGGTTTGGCAGTGGTGTGACATTTGAAATACCTATATGTAACATTAAATTCATTTTACCCCTATTTTTTTATACAAAATAGGTACCGTATGTTTACTAATATACCGAAGCATACTGGCAAATGTATGCCAGAAAGAAATACATTTAGGGGGTCATTTATCAAACTGTTATAAAGTAGAACTAGCTTAGTTGCCCATAATGACCAATCAGATTCCATCTTTCATTTTCCAAAGGAGCTGTCCAAAATGAAAGGTGGAATCTGATTGGTTGCTATGGGAAACTAAGTCAGTTCTACTTTACACCGGTTTGATAAATGACCCCCTTAGTCATTAAAGAGGACCTGTCACCACAAAGTGCAGTGCAATCTGAAAGCACCATGCTGTAGAGCAGGAGAAGCTGGGTGGATTGATATATGGTTTTGTGGGAAAAGATTCAGTAATACTTGTAATTTATACATTTATATTTTAACAGCTCGGCACAGGGAGGAGGTGTTATTAGTAACTGACTCCTTTGTGTACCAATAGCTGTTCACAGGAGGTATAAAGACCAAATATCTAAATGGATGTATTAAGTTTTCCCATAAAACTATATATCAATCTGCTCAGCTTCTCTTGTTCTACAATTTGGTGCTTTCAGATTCCATTGCATTTTGCGGTGACAGGTCCTCTTTAAAGTCTACATGGTAGATTTTCTGTGTGCCACAGATGCAGTCTTTTGTTCAAAGATGATACAGATTATACTTCCAAATCCTTTTTTTTATATATATATATTCTTCATTTTGAGCGCTGCCATTACATTTGCCAACCTGTTTTCCACTCTAATTTGCTTTCGTTGTAGACAATGGCACCTGAGGAAAGATTTCTTATTCTCCTCTAGTAGTGCCTGTCAGTAATTTTAATAGGTTTTATTGGTCAGTAATAAACTCAGTCTTCTTTCCTTCTGCTATCAGTCTATTCGGAGATTGACAAGCAAAAAGCTTTTATTTAAATGCACGGCTTTCTCGAAATGACTGTACGCAGGTTTCAGATAAATGCTTCTCTGGGCTTGAAGAGAATACAAAGCTTGTGATGCCTACGCGTCATTTGGTTTGCTTTATTCACGGCTGATATTGCCACCGCTAGGTGTGTTGAAATGAAATGTCTGTATTGTCAGGAATTTACAGGTTTTATTTTATCTGTCTATACAAATGGGAAATATACAGAAAGCTGCAATATTGATGTCATGTAAGCAGAAAATACATTTTTTGCTGGATAAACCTCTAAGGATCGCTGCATGAACATACACATAAATAAACTAGACTTTGAAATGAATGGTTTTCTTATTTTGTACTCTAATAATAATTATTTTTTCTGTAGAATCAGCAAAATCAAAGTGAAAAGAGCTATTTTTTGTTTATCACTTTAAAGGGGTTGTCTGGGTTCAGAGCTGAACCCGGACATATCCCCATCTTCACCCCTCCGGCCCCCCCTAATATGAACATCGAAGCATTTCATGCTCCGATGCTCTCCCTTGCCTTGTGCTGGATTGCGCAGATCAAGGGCTTTTTTGTTTATATTATTACACTGCTAGGTGGAGGCTTCTGCCTATCAGTGTTCCCAGTGATGTCACCGGCTCTGATGGGTGGGCTTTAGCTGTGCCTTAGCCTTTTACAGGCTAGGGCAGCACTAAAGCCTGCCCATTAGTGCTGGTGGTGACGTCACCGGGTTCATTGCTAGACGGAAGCCTCCACCTAGCAGTCCGTATGGTGAGCCTGGTACCGGATCTCTAAAAAATGCTTTTCCCTGTGCGATTCAGCTCATATTAGGGGGGCCGAAAGGGGTGAAGATGGGGACATGTCGGGGTTCAGATCTGAACCTGGACAACCCTTTTAAAGAGTTACACCAATCAAAGCAAGGCCGGGTCTATTAGCAAATATAACTTTATTATCACATAAAATGAAAAGCATGATTTTAAAAAAGGTTGGTGCCACAAACACACACAAGACAGACAACGCCCAGGCAGGAGAGCACAAGCCAGTAATAATATAACAAACAGCTGAGCAAGTAATAAATAAGACTGTATAGTTACAACTCCACCCCATTGGATTGATAAAATGCATAGTACATGAATACAATTCACCTCAGAGTCCTAGTAGACTAAAACAGCAAAAGTGTGTACAGTCATACCAATAAAGACCATCTCTCCTGCGTCCCGATGCGCGTTTCACTAATGCTTCATCAGGGGTGGAAGTCCCTTTAAAGGGTTGTGTCACCAAACGTATTCTACATTTTCCAAACCAGCACCTGGATCTGAGTAGCTTTGTAATTGAATGTAATTAAAATTAGTATAGCCAGTGAGCTACTCAATTAAATGTATCGGTACAGCGCCACCTGCTGTTTTTTCTTTTCCTTATTTCTTGTCTGCCTCACTATTCTGGTCGCACATGCTCAGTTTAAATCTTCAGCTGTCACCAGCCATATGTTCTGTTAGAAGCTCTAGCAGCTACAGGAAGAGAGCTGCAGCAGAAAGGACACACTCACTGAACTGTCAGGCTGAAAATAATCTAGCAGAGCAATTGAGGTAATGAATGGGGAGATCTCTGGATCCATGTGAGGTACAGGGCTGGTTCTAGCTTTGTTAGGAAGGTATTGTCATGTACTATAGGGTGTCTGATTTTCATTTTTTACATCAATCATGGCATAGCCCCTTTAAGATATAAGTTTTCCGTATACTGTCACACTGGGTTGGGATGTAGCCTGCACCGTAGGATATATTAGATGCTAGTAAAATATTCATAGTTAATAATATGTTGTATCCACAGGCAGTCAGGATACGGATTTCACCTTCTGAGTTCAAGGGAAAATGTATAATGTACAAATAGTCTAAATCAGTAAGGCAAAAATCTCATTAGATTTGAATGTGCATAGTAATAGTTTCCCCTGCATTTACATTAAATACGTTGCCTCTGTGTATGAACTGTTATGCCAGCATGATTTTATTAGATTTTATTGATGTATACAGCTTAAAGGAAACGTTATAAAGCCATGAATGTAAGAACTAGATGCATGTCCCTGATCCAATTTTTTGGTGTCTGAAGTAACCACATATCGTTAATTTTAGTCACCAGCATTGACTGTCGATGATGGTCACCTGTTGTGTGGTTGAGTCACTCAGACCAAGAAATGTGCTGCAGCAAGTGTAAGGTATTGACTCTGTCCCCCTGGCTCCCTGCATGAATTTTTCTAAAACAATGACAGCTGCTGGGATTATGCCTACGGCCACATTTGAGAAGCACTGTACACAGATGACTTTCATACTTCTGGCTATAGGGAATGGTTCTGCTGGTAATTTAGTGATTTGGCCATCAGGATGCATTTGTCTGTGGATGCTTTCCATTTTCTGCATAGCTAAGGGCCCTTTCACACTTGGGTTTTTGTTTTCCGGCATAGAGTTCCGTCGTCGGGGCTCTATGCCGGAAGAATACTGATCAGGATTATCCCCATGCATTCTGAATGGAGAGAAATCCGTTGTATGCATCAGGATGTCTTCAGTTCAGGACCGAACGTTTTTTGGACGGAGAAAATACCGCAGCATGCTGCGGTATTCTTTCTGTCTGGGATGCGGAGCAAAACGTTTTCTCTGGCACAATCTGCCACAATAGAAAACGGATCCGTCCTCTATTGACTTTCAATGGAGTTTAAAACAGATCAGTTTTGGCAAAGTTAAAAAATAGTTAAAGTTAATACAAGCGGATCCATTCAAACGGATGCATGCGGTTGTATTATTTGTAACTGAAGCATTTTTTTCCGGCATAGATCCCTGACGACGGAACTCTATGCCGGAAAACAAAAACTCAAGTGTGAAAGTACCCTAAGATGTTAGATCATTAGAATTTTACCTGTAATTAATGTATGGTCTATATCTAGGCTGTTCACACCATACAAAACATAAAGTTAGAAGTAGGGGGACGATTTTCAAAAATTATGTTTGAGAAGTTAGGATGAACTTAACAGTAAGGGCTTAGCCCTAATTTACATGTCAGTAAGGCTACACGTACACGAACGTATGTGTTTTGCGGTCTGCAAATTGTGGATCTTCCCAAAAAAAAAGATGACTTCCGTATGGCATCAGTTTTTTTTTGCGGATCCATTGTAATAATGCCTATCCCTGTCCGCAAAACGGACAAGAATAGGACATGCTCTATTTTTTTTTTGCGGGGCTACGGAACGGACATACGGATGCGGATAAAACACGATGCAGCATTTTTTGCAGACCTATTGAAATGAATGGGTCCGCATCCTATCCGCAAAAAAAAAAAGAACGGACACGGAAACAAAGTACGTTAGTGTGCATGTAGCCTAAATCATGGATATGTACTGTCCATGTACCTCTTCTTAGCCGACTGTGAAAATCACAGACACAAGGGAGGACCAGTCACAGAAACTGAAAGGCCTGCTGAACTTGATTTGTCTGGCATCGTATTCCATCATGACATTGTCCTAAAATATAAAACATTTGCATGCAATAAAAAATAAATAAAATGGAATGATTCAGTGATAATATATTGTCTTCATACATTACTAGTGGTATGGCATCAGGGGCGTAGCTAGAAGTAACTGGGCCGCACAGAAACATTTTGTACGGGCCCCCTCCCCCCAAGCCCGCTCACGGACCATATGTCTCAGAGGACATACAGTGCTCGTGGGCCCTTATTCTTTATTTATTTATTTTTTTGGTGTATGTTTGTGTGTTGGTGAGGCGGAGGGGGAGTTCGCCTCCAAAGCCGTGTTTTTAGTATTTTTATATTTTAATAGTGAAGATGATTTTTTTTTTTATGTTTAATTATCTTTATATAAAACATTGGGAAGGGGGGTGATTTGAACTTTCATCCCAATCTCTGCCAGCCTCCTGTCTATAGCTTGCAGTACATGGCAGCCTCCCCTTTCTGCCCGCTGTGTACTAGTGCTTATTATGGCACATGTAAGTGCACACCCGATGCCAGCCCAGGACCATCCTGGCATCACGTGTGCATATATAAAAGTGCCAAAATAAGCAGTAGTAGATGGCAGAACAGCGAGCACAGAGGGGAAGCTGCCCTGTATTGCATGCTTTATTACAGAAGGCTGGCACAGGAGGTAGTGGGCAGAGGTTGGGATGGCTACCTGGCAGGTAGCCATCCCAGCAGGTAAGAGCCAGGGGGTTGCAGGCAAGGGCTGCTCCTTTTGCCTGCCCCGCTGCTTCTCCCGACGGTCGCTCCCTCCTTCTTTAGGAGAGGAACTTGGTGGGTGGGCTTAATTAGCATAGTGCGCTTTACCTGCCGGCTTGTACTTTTCTCTAGCTGGAGGTGCGGTATGCTATGAAGGCATTGTCTGGCAGTGCCAGTAAGGAATCAATCTACTGGGGTGGGGTGTATTGGGCAGCCCTTTTTTAATGAACAGATGATGGACAAAAGGCCGGACGCAGGCCCACAATGTGACCATCAATGCACATTGTGAAGGGGCCGTGCCCAGCCTGGAACTAAAACTGTATGTTAAAGAGGACCTTTCATGGGTCCATACTTTATTAACAAAGTAGCAGGCATGTAGGGCATACATGGGGGATATTCCTGCACTTACTATTATTTCTGGGCGCCACTGTGGCCCCCGTTACAGACTCCCGTGCTGTATGCTAAGTAACTGCATTGGAGCAATGGGGAGGAGACGCAGTCTTTCTGTGTGGGCGTCTCCTTCTCCCTGGCTGTAGCGCTGTGTTTTCAGACCTTGGAGAATGGTTCTCATATCCACTAGTTATGTATAAAGATACCATGTTGGTTCTCAGACATTGGAGAGTGTTTGTCATAATACTATTCACGTATAACAGATACTATATGAGTTCTCAGACATTGAAGTCTAGTTGTCATATCCACTAGTCGTGTATAAAGATACCATGTGGGTTCTCAGACATTGGAGAATGGTGTCATATCCACTAGTCATGTATAAAGATACCGTGTGGGTCCTTAGGCACTAGAGCCTAGTTTTCATAACACTAGTCAGGTATAAAGATATCATGTGAGTACTCAGACATTGTCTCCTCCCCATTGCTCCGATGCAGTTACTTAGCATACAGCTCGGGAGACTGTAACAGGGGCCACAGTGGCACCCAGAAATAATAGTAAGTGCAGGGATATCCCCCATGTATGCCCTACATGCCTGCTACTTAGTTAATAAAGTATGGACCCATAAAGGTCCTCTTTAAGTTGTTTGAGACACTGCTCCTGGGTGGCCGGGCCCCTTGTCTGCTTCCCCGATAGTTACGCCACTGTATGACATCCAGGTTCCAATCCCTGAGAACCCACATGGTATCTTCATACATGACTACTGGTATGACAACCAGGCTCCAATGCCTTAGAATCCAGATAGTATCTTTATGACTAGTGATATGGCATCCAGGTTCAATGCCTGAGAACCCACATGACATGACATTGTCCTAAAATATAAAACATTTGCATGCAATAATAAAAAAAAAAAAAGAATAAGATGGAATGATTCAGTCATAATATATTATCTTCATACATGACTAGTGGTATCACATCCAGGTTCCAATGCCTGAGAACCCACATGGTATCTTTACACATGACTATTGGATGTGACAACCATTCAATTTCTGAGAACTCACATGGGATATTTATACATGCCTAGTAGTGTGACAGCCATTCTCCAATGTCTGAGTACTCACATGATATCTTTATACATGACTAGTGGTATGAAAACTAGGCTCTAGTGCCTAAGGACCCACATGGTATCTTTATACCTGACTAATGGTTTGGCAACCAGGCCCCAATGCCTGAGAACCCACATGGTATCTTTATACATGACTAGTGAATATGACAACCATTCTCCAATGCCTGAGAACCCACATGGCCTTTTGCTACATTACAGAACAATAGTACTGTGAGTATGTAAAGGTACAATAAAATATATGATACTTTTTTCCCATTGGTTTATAGCAGATGGAGCTCTGTCACTCTACCATCAATAGCTCCACTTTTATAATGTATATGGATCTAGTCACCACACATCCATCACCATACACAACAGTATATGACATCATTGGTGGTAAGGTGGTGTGCGCTGCGATTACTCTTGCAGCAGGTTTAAGCTATTTCTATGTACTGATAAAACATGATACTATGCACACTTTGCACAAATATTGCAGTGGAACTCAATTTATTTTCTAACAGTTGTAACTTTTCCTTGGAACTATCCAGTATACATTCATGCTAAAAGCATAAAAGCTTACCACCCTCATCTGTTTAACTAACAGTGTGCTACGCCTAAAGAACAAGTTATAGTTTTGCTCATGAAGATTTGCCAAAATGTACTGCTTTAGTAGAGGTAATGATGAAAACGTTAACATCTGTGGACTGTGGAGATGAAACATTGTAAAAGAAATAGTAGATCTAACTTTTGCCATGTTAAAAAAAAAAATAATAGGAAAACCTTAAAACCATGTGTAGCCGATTAAAGAACATCCAGTATGTATGAAACTGTGGAAGTAGCTCAATCTTTCCATTAGCAGTAACTCTCCTGCTTCTCACATAAGACATCAGAAAAAAAACATTGTACTAGAATACGTGAAGACAAAGCCAAGGCTTTGTAGACCCTCTCTTTCGGATATTCATTTTATGGTTTCTGGTAATAGTGTTTTCCAAGATTTTTATATATGACAGTTTCTATAGAAAAGATCTGTTTTCTGCTATTTTATTTTATCTATTTTCACATGGGAATAATTTACCAAGCTGTAATTATGGATATTCTCTAATTATGTATAAATGTCCATGGACTATGTTATGGCTTTATTACCTACTGAAAGAAAAAATACTCTATGGTCTCTTAAATGGCAGCTGCTACCAGACCCTGGTGGACCATTGAGTATGATTATTCTCAACGGAAGGACTGACATATTCATATTGCCTCTAGTGAATTTTACTGGATTTTAATTGAAGGAAATCTCTGTAATTACTTTGGTTTAGTAATTTATTTTGTGCCATTAGCCCTAAATGCTTTCAGCCTATAGCATTTTCTCCCATAATATCTATGTTTGATTATTAATGTAAATTATTAGAAGGATAATTAGCTTTTTCCTGTTACTTAGCTAAAATCTCAGTAAGACAATAGTTTTATTCATATGTCAGAAGTTTTATAGTGCATATTTCTTTCTTATCTTCATTCAGTAGGTGAGGTTTATTAATACTGGAACACTGCATGAGCGTTGCAGACAATTTATCTCCTCCATACAGCAAACCCCACCCCAGTTAAAAGGGTTGTCCCACGAAAAATATTCTACAGTTTTCAAACCAGCACCTGGATCTGAATCCTTTTGTAATTGTATGTTATTAAAGATTTAGCATAGCCACTGAGTTATTCAATAAAATGTATCTGTATAGCGCCACCTGCTGTTTGTTTTTTGCTCATTTCTTTGACCTGCTTACTGAGAAGGCCGCACATGCTCAGTTTTATCCTTCAACTGCCTCCTGAGCTGTGATAGGGAGAGATGAGACACGCCTCTTGAGTGGCAGCAGAAAAACACTCCCCTTGAGGTGTCAGCTTGATATAGATCTAGCAGAGCAATGAACGGGGAGATCTCTAGATCCATGTGAGGTACAGGGCTGGTTCTAGCTTTGTTAGAAAGCGGTTGGCATGTTTTATATGATGTCTGATTTACATTTTTTTACAGTATTCAAGGGAAAATCCCTTTAAGAGGGCACACACCTTTTTGATGACTGATATATAGGAATGTGAATCCCATCCACTTGTTGGAAAAAGTGGTGCAGGGGCTTAATGTGATACTCCATCTGAATTCAATGTTTTTTCAATGTATTTATACTAAAAAAAAACTGTTGTAAGACAATTATAAAACTGCCTCATTGTTTTAAAGAAGTTATCTGGGAAATCCTAAATTTTAACTGATGCCTAGACCCTGCCTCTCATTTAGAAAGAATCATACACCTTCCTGCTCCACCCTCACTCCAGTCCTGTGGCGCAACTACCTCTGAAGTCAGTGGCTGGCTGTCATGGAGCAGAGATCACCATGCCCATGCCCGAGAGGAAGTAAACAGGACATAAACTAGAAAATGGACACACAAGAGCCAGTGCGTGGTAAGCAGGCAAATATGAAGCTGTTATTGTGGAGGCTGGCTGCGGGCATCAGTTAAAAGTTAGGCATTCCCTGACAACATCTTTAACCACTTCAGCCCCCCTAGCTTAAACACCCTTAATGACCAGGCCACTTTTTACAATTCCGCACTACACTACTTTCACCGTTTATTGCTCCGTCATACAACTTACCACCCAAATGAATTTTACCTCCTTTTCTTCTCACTAATAGAGCTTTCATTTGGTGGTATTTCATTGCTGCTGACATTTTTACTTTTTTGCTATTAATCAAAAATTACCGAAATTTTTGCAAAAAAATGACATTTTTCACTTTCTGTTGTAAAATTTTTCAAAAAACTACATTTCTATATAAATTTTTCTCTAAATTTATTGTTCTACATGTCTTTGATAAAAAAATCCAATAAGTGTATATTTATTGGTTTGGGTAAAAGTTATAGCGTTTACAAACTATGGTGCAAAAAGTGAATTTCGGCATTTTGAAGCAGCTCTGACTTTCTGAGCACCTGTCATGTTTCTTCAGGTGCTAGAATGCCAGGATAGTATAAATATCCCCAAATTACACCTTTTAGAAAGAAGACACCCCAAAGTATTCGCGGAGGGGCTTGGTGAGTTCATGTATCATTTCATTTTTTTCACAAGTTAGCGGAAAATGACACTTTCTGAGAAAAAAAAAAAGTTTCAATTTCTGATAACTTCTGGCAAAAAAAAAAAATCTCAGACGGACTCACTATGCCCCTCAGTGAATACCTTGGGGTGTCTACTTTCCGAAATGGAGTCATTTGTGGGGTGTGTTTACTGTTCTGGCATTTTGGGCGGGGCTAAATTGTGAGCCGCCATGTAAAACCTAAAGGTACTCGTTGAATTTGGGCCTTGTGCACTCAGGCTGCAAAAAGCGGCACTTATGTGGTATCGCCGCACTCAGAGAAGTAGGGCAATGTGTTTGGGGTGTATTTTTACATATACCCATGTTGGGTGAGAGAAATATCTCTGTAAATTGTCAACTTTGTATAAAATTTTTAAAAGTTGTCGCTTACAGAGATATTTTTCACACAAAGTATGGGTATATATAAGAATACACCCTAAAACACATTGCCCTACTTCTCCTGAGTACGGCTATACCACATGTGTGCCACTTTTTGCAGCCTGGGTGCGCAAAGGCCCTAAAACCAAAGAGTACCTTTAGGATTTCACAGGGCATTTTTACGCATTTGGATTCCAGACTTCTTCTCACCCTTTAGGGCCCCTAAAATGCCAGGACAGTATAAATACCCCACATGTGACCCCATTTTGGAAAGAAGACACCCCAAGGTATTCTGTGAGGGGTATGGTGAGTTCATGTAAAATTTTATTTTTGTCACAAGTTAGTGGAATATGAGACTTTGTAAAAACAAAATAAAAAAAAAAAAAAACAATTTCTGCTGACTTGTGCCAAAAATAAAAATTCTGTGGACTCACCATGCCCCTCACGGAATACCTTGGGGTGTCTTCTTTCCAAAATGGGGTCACATGTGGGGTATTTATACTCACCTGGCATTTTAGGAGCTCCTAAAGTGTGAGAATCCAAATGCATAAAAATGGCCTGTGAAATCCTAAAGGTACTCATTGGTTTAGGTCCCTTGCGCATCTTGGCTGCAAAAGTGTCACTCATGTGGTATCGCTGAACTCAGGAGAAGTAGGGCAATGTGTTGGGTGTATTTTTACATATACCCATGCTGCGTGTGAGAAATATCGCTGTAAACGACAACTTTTTACATTTTTTATTCAAAGTTGTCAATATACAGAGATATTTCTCTCACTCCAGCATGGGTATATGTAAAAATACACCCTAAAACACATCGCCCTACTTCTCCTGAGTACGGCGATACCACATGTGTGACACTTTTTGCAGGCAAGATGCGCAAAGGGCCCAAATTCCAATGAGTACCTTTAGGAGGGCATTTTTACGCATTTTTCTTCTCACGCTTTAGGGCCCCTAAAATGCCAGGGCAGTAGAAATACCCACGTGTGACCCCATTTTTGAAAGAAGACACCCCAAGGTATTCCATGAGGGGCATGGCGAGTTCATAGAATATTTTTTTTTGGCACAAGTTAGTGGAAATTGATTTTTATTGTTTTTCTCACAAAGTCTCCTTTCCGCTAACTTTTGACAAAAAGTTTAATTTTTCATGAACTCATTATGCCCTCAGCGAATACCTTGGGGTGTCTTCTTTCCAAAATGGGGTCACATCTGGGGTATTTATACTGCCCTGGCATTTTAGGGTCCCTAAAGCGTGAGAAGAAAATGCGTAAAATACTCTTCCTAAAAGGTACTCGTTAATTTGGGCCCTTTGCACATTTGGCTGCAAAAGTGTCACACATGAGTATCGCCGACTCAGGAGAAGTAGGACGATATGTTTGGGGTGTATTTTACATATACCCATGCTAGGTGAGAGAAATATCTCTGTATATTGACAACTTTGAATAAAAAATGTAAAAAGTTGTCGTTTACAGTGATATTTCTCACACCCAGTATGGGTATATGTAAAAATACACCCTAAAACACATTGCCCTACTTCTCCTGAGTACGGCGATACCACATGAGTGACACTTTTTGCAGCCAAGATGCGCAAAGGGGCCCTAAAACCAATGAGTACCTTTAGGATTTCACAGGCCATTTTTACGCATTTGGATTCTCACGCTTTAGGACTCCTAAAATGCCAGGGCAGTATAAATACCCACATGTGACCCCATTGTGGAAAGAAGACACCCCAAGGTATTCTGTGAGGGGCATGGCGAGTTCACAGAAAAAAAAATTTGGCACAAGTTAGCGGAAATTGTTTTTTTTTTTTTTTTTTTTACAGTCTCATATTCCACTAACTTGTGACAAAAATAAAATTTTCCATGAACTCGCCATACCCTCACGGAATACCTTGGGGTGTCTTCTTTCTACAATGGGGTCACATGTGGGGTTTTTGTACTGCCCTGGCATTTGAGGGTCTCCGCAATCATTACACGTATGGCCAGCATTAGGAGTTTCTGCGATTCTCCTTATATTGAGCATACGGGTAATGAGATTTTTTCCGTTCAGCCTCTGCGCTGAAAAAAAAAAATGAACGGCACAGATTTTTTCATTCGCATCGATCAATGTGGATGAAAAATCTCTGCCAAAATCAGTGACTGCGGTGCGGTGGGCTGGGCGCTAGCTACCTAACAAGTAGCTAACTAACTGGCGGTGATAAGGGACCCTTATGCCCCATTCACACGTCCGCAATTCTGTTTGCGGAACGGAATTGCGGACCCATTCATTTCTATGGGGACAGACTTTGTCCCGCTCGGATCCGGAATTACGGATCCGCGCTCGGGTCTGCACTTCCGTTCGCAAAAATATAGAACATGTCTCTATTCTTGTCCGCAATTGCGACAAGAAAAAGCATTTTCTATATAGTTCTGGCAATGTGCGGATCTGCAAAATGCGAAAGCACATTGCCGGTGTCCGTGTTTTGAGGATCCGCGGATCGGATCCACGGATCCGTGAATCCACGGATCCGTGAATCCACGGATCCGCAAAACACATATGGACGTCTGAATGGAGCCTTACAAGGGGTGTGATCAATGACAGGGGGTGATCAGGGGTCTAGATGGGGTGATCAAGGGGTTAATAGGTGAGGGGGTGGGGGGGTTAGTGTAGTGTTTGGTGCAACTTTTATTGTAGTTACCTGGTCCTCTGGTGGTCGATCCCAGAAAATGGGACCACCAGAGGACCAGGTAGCAGCTATATCAGACGCTGTTCATAAAACAGCGTCTGATATAGCTGTTTGATGCGATTGATATCAGCATCTACAGCCTGCCAGCGATTGATCATCGCTGGCAGGCTGTAGTCCAACTCTCGAGACGCGCTCACTGTGAACGCGCGCACGCGCGCTTCACAGGAACTCTCGCTCTCGCGAGATGACGCCCGGCGCGCCCAAACAGAAGATCCCGGCCGCCCGCAGGACGCAATCCCATGCACGGCGGTCGGGGACTGGTTGAAGGGCTTCTGTCACCCTCAAAGCCTTTTTGCCTCACTAAAAGCATAGGGCGATTATTCTAAACATATTCTGCTAATCGTTTGTAGGTTAATTTTGCTATAAAACGCTATTTTATAATATGCAATTACCTGCTACCAGCAGTAGGGCTTACTTGCTGGTAGCCGCTGCATCCCGCCAGGAACGCCCTTCCTGTGGTTGATTGACAGGGCCAGCGAGCTCCTCCTCCAGCTGGCCCTGTCTCCGTTTAAGCTCGCGCCTGCGCCATACCGTTCTTCAGTCGGCGCAGGCGCACTGAGAGGAGTACTCGCTCGGCCGCTCCTTCCTCAGTGCGCCTGCGTCTCTCTTCCGGGTGCAGCTGTGACGTCATTGGCGCACTGAGGAAGGAGCGGCTGAGCGAGAGTACTCCTCTCAGTGCGCCTGCGCCGACTGAAGAACGGTATGGCGCAGGCGCGAGATTTTAAACGGAGACAGGGCCAGCTGGAGGAGGAGAGCGGTCACTGGCCCTGTCAATCAACCACAGGAGGGGCGTTTTTTTACAAGCGGGATGCAGCGGCTACCAGCAAGTAAACGCCCTACTTGCTGGTAGCAAGGTAATTTGCATATTATTAAATAACGTTTTATAGCAAAATTAACCTACAAAAACGGTTAACAAGAATATGTTTAGAATAATCGCCCTATAAGCTTTTTAGTGAGGCAAAAAAAAAAAAAAGGCTTTTGGGGGGTGACAGAAGCCCTTTAAGATGGAATATTCTTACAGGAGATTTCTTATATTGACCTAGTAGACCATATAATAAGTAAATAGCTACAATAGACAGTTTACAGGGCTCTGCTGCTTCTTAAGAAAGGGGTATTTATTAAAACAAAAATATATACAGCACATTTTACAAACGGACTTCTGGGTTCCTTTCTATTTTACTAGTAGACCATATGGACATGATAGAGCTGAACCCGTGCTCATGACTCCCTCTCTATGAGCCAGGATGCATGGGCGCTAACAAGCAAATGGGACAAATCTATTTTTAACTTTGAAAGCAGAAAAAATAAACCTTTCCAATTCTTACAGTCATCCGGACCGTCATTGGGAGTGACGGGGAACAATAGAATTTTGTGACCTTATGTTTTTATATATAGAACATGATAATGGTTTGCTGCAGGGAATCCAACCTCACAAAAGACCCTGGGAGCCTTCTCTTAGGAAACTGCCACTTGACATAACTTCACACTGAATTTCCAGGTGAAGATAGCCCCAGTGCACATCTTAAGAATAATTTTAGTATGTTCCAGGATGAAGATATAGTCTAAGGAGTTGGATTTCCTATATGTGTACTATCAGCGGGTGGCTGTCCTTGTCTGATTCTTGGTATGGATTCTTTGGCTTGTCAGTGATAGATGGGTATCGCTGAACTTGTGTGCAATACTGGCAACGCTCCAAGATAGCTACTCAATCCAGCTACTCTTAAGCATCTTTCCTTCTTGACTGTCAAGCTAAGAATTTGAGGTAGCTCTGAAGACTGAAATCAGATCAGCATTTTTATGTAGAAGTCTGCGAGTCTGCCTATAAAATGTGGAATCAGAATACATATTTGCATCATTTTTATTTTGCTTGGAAGGACCTTTAAAATTCACTTCTTTATGAGTGCCATTCTTTGGATTGAATTACTTATGTGGCTCCTATGTATTTTCAGAGTATAAATGGGGCGTCAAGAAATTCTGTAGAAGCTGTATTGTTTCACCATATAACATTAGTTACATGGCTCACACTTGTCTGTATAGAGTGTGATTGTGAATGAAACTTTTTTAGGCACATTAAAAGTCCCTTTAAATGGGCCAATTATCAGGAAGGAATGTACCTAGGAATGCTTCTTCTCGATAATTGTCCGCTGCAAAAGTGCTGACGATCATCCAGTGAATGAGCAAACACTCTTTGGTTGAAAGCATCAGTCATGCAGACACTAAAATCATTCTTTTTGGGCCTGGATCTGCTGCCCAGAAACACTTTATGGAGACAAGCAATTTTGGTCACTCATCCCCATATAGACAAGATTATTGATGCATGCAAATGCAGCTCTCAACTCCTCCTCTGAAAATGGTTTGTTCATGGTCATCAGTCAGCCTATGTAAAGGGGGCCTTACTTATCCCATTTAAATGTAGACTGTGTGAATTTAGATGGTCTAAAGATTTGTCAAATTTATCACCATGGCCCAGGCTGGATGAAAAATTTGGTGCATGGATAGATTCTTTTAACTTCATACCACCTATTTGCTGGCTTACTTTGTGACAGAATTTCTTCGCAAAAGTTTTGGCACAGAATGTTGCATCTTTATGGGCAAGGATCATACATTATTCTTTTTGGCTTAGTTGACTTTATAAATGTGTCTAAAATGAGATATACAAAATGACCCAAAATAATCTAAATTGTGATGTTAAGTATGCAACAATTAAGGTGCTACCACAATTAAGGCGCAACCATAAGGTCACATGTCATAGCACACATAACCCCTGTCAAACTGGATGTTGACAAGCAGGACAAGAGCGAGTCAGTAGGGGACTGAAAGAGCCAGAATCCGGTAGTGAAGAGAAGCAAAGTATTGGGGGCACTGGCCAAAAGGCCCCCAAAGTTGTGGTTTTTAGGAGGATTTGAAGACAATCTAATGTGTATGGGGAGGGGGGGGCTATTGACTCTTCCCCTTAAGGCTCATATATAGGATGTTGAAGGGGAAAGAAAAGTACACCAGGACCTTGTAAAAACCCAACACTATAATGGGTGACCCAGTCTATTCTATGGGGCATGCTCTTGTCTAAGTATGCCTCTAAGACAGTAAAGCTTTACGTATTCAATTAAGACTTGTGTAAGATAGAAGGTCACTATACTGATCTCGATAAAATTATTTAGTCACTTTTGGTGGCAAGACCTGAGTGCTAAGCAGTCGATCATTTCAGATAGACACGTCTTTCCACCAGAGAGAGATGTGTCACTGTGATCCAATTTTATGCTGTATGTGCATAAATAGGCCAAAACTATAGTGACTTATCTGCATTTCTCATATGGTTTCATATTTAACACAGCAAGCTAGAGCATGAATTATACAGCTGTGTCCTTTTAACCTACTGATTTGTATTCAAGCAAACATTGAAGAAACTCATGCTGTGCCACTATTGGGCAAATCCTACACATAATGTTGCATAATGCTTTCTTTTGATCCAATATGTAAATGTGCAATTGCACCCTACTTAAATCATTCTCTGCCAGTTCTTTGTTATTCAGACAAGTCATTTTGTCTCCGATTGCCCCTGGCACCAGATTTTGAGTGCAAGCAACAGGCTCACCATGCCCTCATTGTACATTATAGTATAGTTCGCCTTTGGTTATTTCAACTATACAAGATAAAATAATCATTAGTATTTGCATAGCTATGGACCCACAATGGATAATGAGCCAAGACAGGTTCTGATACTAGCAATGTTCTTTAAAAGAAAAAAAAAAAATCAGTGCTAAAAAAACAGTAGCCTAAATGCGTCCTTGCTAATATATTTTGTGTTCTTCGGTGCTTAGTGTAGGCAGTATGCTGTTTATTTTAGTTGTACCACAATTGTTCAAAGTCATATGTGTGCGGGGGAGACGTTGGTTGTCAAGCCTTGTTTGCAGAGTAGCACAAAGTGAGTTTGTCAGCTGAAACCTAAGATCACGTTGGGACTAAAATCTACCATTCTAACTTTCCCATAAAGCATATTCATATACATTTCAATAGCTCATTTGTAAAGGGTTTTTATCTGAATATTTATTTAGTGTCTCTTAGATCTGTGGGGCTTTTGTGATGTGTCCTGGTCTCGTACATTCCAAGTAACACGTCAAAAAGGCAGAGTCCTCCACTTGAGAATAGTGTGGCTCTGCAAAGGAATCTTTCTGCAAATAAGATGTTTTCCTTTGTACTGTTTTCATGCTAGTTGCTTCTTTTGAACAGGTTTGTAATTTGTGCCTACAGTGTCATTTAGAACATGCAAGACATTAAAGCTAGAGGAAGAGTAGAAGAAAAGGGAGGCGTCTTCCCAGCCAAAAAAAAGTGCAACTGACACTTTTCTTTTCCTCTTAATCCATTATTGTGTTGATTTTGAGCCCGCTAGCCAGCTTACATACATACCAGCACACAATTATTTAGATAAAGGGACTGTAGCGCCAGTTTCACCAAATAGTTTCTGTGTTCCCTTTAAGGTACCTTATTGCAGATTTCACATAAAAAACAAAATCATTTTAGTCTAGTTGATGCTTTTTCTGGTCTTTTTCTATGTTATTCTGGTGTTTCATTCACTGCTAAATAACTCAGACTCCCTGTACAATAAGGGTCCATTCACACGTCCGCAATTGTTTTGCGGCCCGCAAATTGCAGACCTGCAAAACACATACAAATTGCAGACCTGCAAAAAATAGGACATGTTCTATTTTTTTGCTTAACGAAAGTGTGAATGTGGACAGCACGCTGTGTGCTGTTCACATATTTTCCAGCCCCATTGAAAATGAATAGGTCAGGATCTGCTCTGCAACGTTGCGGAACGGATCTGGATCCATTTTGTGGACGTGTGAATGCACCCTAATACTACTTTAGTTGGTTGGAGGTTTCCATCTGCCATTTGGCTATATGCTGATTCTTAGACCTTACATCCTACATACTACAGTGCCACAGGAACTCCTTGTGTCGCCATATGGTGCCTAGTATCGCCACCAAAAATATGGTTAGCTTTAGGGTGTGTATACATGTGCCAGTTTTGTACCACTTTTTGCAGCGATCATGCATAAATCACATCCAACAAAAACACCACAAAACTGGAACTTGTAATCAGCTCTGAAAACTGGTATAATGTGGGTGTAGTTTTTGGGAATAACTTCACCCTGATTTGCCTCTTAGCACTGGGAGCCTCAGACAGACAATGACTCACTATTGCTCAGTTAGTATTCTCCTCCTCTGCCCTCCAGTCTTAAGTCTTGAAGCAGGAAATGTACACGTGTCTGGCTGTTGAATATGTGCCCCTCGCTGAAATATGCTGCTTGCCTGCTGAAATTTCTTGCGGGCAACAACCCCATTCGACTGTCCATAAGTTTGGGCAGCCTGGCAAAGGGGGGAAATCTAATCCAAGGGTGAAGTGATCTGTTTTATTAATGGGCTTGTCCATAGGATAGGGGATAAGTGTCTGATCGGTTGGGGTCTGACTGTTGGGAGCTGTATTCCCCCATTTTAATGGCGTGGCAGACATGGATGCTGGTCCGCAGCTCAATTCGCCTCTATGGAACTGATCAAGACAGCCAAGTACAAGCGCTCTGCTGACTCAGGCAGCTCCATTCAAACTTGAGACAATGGGCCCCTGCTAGGGGCCCCAGCGGTCGGACCCCCCACGCACTCACCACCCCACCCTGCCAGTTAGACACTTATTCTATATCCTGTGACTAAGGAACAACCCCTTTAAAAATACTGACGCTAACTTATTGCCAGTAGAATTTTTTTATTGCTACTATCCTCTCAGTATAAATACCAGCCAGGTGGTCTACCAATCTGGTGGCAATACTAATGGTGCTTCATATGGCGTTGTATTCTAATGGAGAATAACTTTGAAAAAGGCATCCGTCAAATTTGTACAGAAAACTATAAAAAAAAAACCTGCATTAACTCGTAGGCAAACAGACGTAGTAAAACCCAAGATATTTTTTTTGAATGCTGTATTACGATTCCATAAAACTAGAAGGTTGCACGGAGCTGTAATATAACACCCTTGGGTCCTTACCCTGGTTACCTTCAGCTTAGTACGTCCGTTCTAGAGGCACACATTCATGGACTGTATCTGCAGGTAAATAATGACGTCGATTTTGTCATCTAAGACAACTAGAGACCTGCTATAGAATAGGTCATGTATGTAAATCTAGAAAATATGATCTTTTATATGTGAACATAGTGCAAATCTGAGATACCAAATAAATAGTATTCATTTTTTATCATTCCTGCACCTACATATTTATCAGAAGGTTTCTTCATTAATGAAGTCCAGAACTAAAGATTATTGCTTTCTTACAGAGCCCTCTTGTGGCAAACTATACTCATAAGTAGTGACTCTTCGGTCTCTTCTCGTATGGAACAAGCAATATCATGTAGGTTCACTGATGAGTAGAAGATGATATGTACCAGGTAATAAAGGGTTTTCTCAGAATCAAGTGTGCAATACCACTGTAGAGTTTGCAGTGTGTGTGGCCTTTATACAAAGTGAACAAGGAGATTGACTTATGGGAAAAAGCCTATATTTTTCTTTCTGGAGCTTGTTTGCAGAGTGATAAAATTATCGTGGGATAAGGGCATGACTCAAGCTCAGGAACTGTTTGAGATGTAAAGATAGATTTGGTGTGGACTTATAAAGTAAGATACAGAAATGAGTTACAGATAGTCTGGCAGACGTCCAGTGAGAATTTAAATCAAATGCTATAGCAGGCTCCCCTGAAATATCACACTTGTCAATGTGTTCATACAATGAGCAGTAGCATTGTATATGTCTTCTGTAATTGGCTGGATGACACAAAGCAGACAATTATTGTGAGGGCATTCCCTCTCCTGGATTTGCACCCATACTAAAGATGTTTCTTTTTCATCATATTTTTGACAGGTGGGAAAAAGCCAAGAATGAATTACATTTGAATAGAAAATATTTTACTGGTTATCCTGTGTTTAGTGATTTTTACTACAGATTATTTTTCCTCGCAAATCTAGGATTAGGTTTACAATTTATAGTAAACCCCAGCTAATCCAGCATACTTGAAATGGCTTAAACTTCTAGATTTTCTGAACAAAAGAATGCTCACTTGGTTCTTCACTAATCATTGCCATCTCTTACAACCACCATTTAGAGATAGAAATGACTACTAATGCATACCGTGGCTCAGTTGTTAACCTTGTTTTGCAGCGGTGGGGTCCTAGGTTCGAATCCGACCAAGGACAACATCTGCATGGAGTTTGTATGTTCTCCCCATGTTTGTGTGGGATTCCTACCACACTCCAAAGACTTACTGATAGGGAACTTAGATTTTGAGCTCCACTGGGGACAGCTTGATGCTAAATTGCTAATGTCTATAAAGCGCTGCAGAATATAGTAGTGCTATATAAGTGCATAAAATAAATAAATAAAAACTGGTAATGCTGGTTATTCTAATGTACTTGGAATATCTATAGTTTCTGTCTGGTGCTACATTTAAAGGAGTTGTCTTTGATTTTGACATTGATGGCCGATCCTCAGGTTCCGACTCCCGGCACCCCCACGATCATCTGTTTGAAGAGCTCATGGTGCTCCGGTGAGAGCTGCAGCCTCTTCCTAGACCATTGATGTCATGTTAATTAGTCACATGGCCCAGTTACAGCTCAGTCCCATTTAAGTGAATGGGGCTGAGCTGCAACACCAAGCACAGTCACTATCCAATGAACGGTACTGTACTTGTTAAGCTGCTGTTGATATTTCCGCACCCTGTAGAATTTTAGAAGGCATTTTTATGCTCTTTAGAAAGTGAATGAATTGGTTTGCCTGGACAGTACATTTTACTACTAGTAATGTATAATTTGACTTGATTCTTTTCCCAGCTTTCAAACCTCTACACACATCTGAATTATCTTAGTGGGAATAGACACATATAATGTTCTTACTGTAGCTAACAGGGGCGCACTGGAAACTTAAAGGGACACTGACAGGCCGTTACAGCATATAAAGTGTTCTATATGCTACTATTGGTCTTAATATGCTGAGTCCAGTTATACCATTATCACCCCTGGCTGCCTTTCCTAAACTTATAAAAACGTTTTTATTAATATGCAAATTACCTGTCTTTGTGCCCAAGGGGCTGTCCCTCATTCAGCTCTGTGCCCAGCCGCGCCCCAACTACCGTCTCCTAGTGCCACCCAGCTCATTAGTATTCACACTGCACTAGGCGGCTTTTCTTTCTCCCGACGTCGAAATCCCGTGCATGCCCAGTAGTATCTTGCTGGCATCAGTCTCATCTATTCTTTCCGCGCCTGCGCCGGATAACGTCCCTGGCACCCTTCAGCTCCAGTAGAAGATAGTACTGGGCATGCGCGGGATTTCACGGCATGGAGAGAAAGAAAAGCCGCCCAGTGCACTGAATACTAATGAGCTGGGCGGCACTAGGAGACGGCAGTTGGGGCGTGGCTGGGCACAGAGCTGAATGAGGGACAGCCCCTTGGGCACAAAGACAGGTAATTTCCATATTAATAAAACGTTTTTATAAGTATAGGAAAGGCAGCCAGGGATGATAATGGTATAATTGAACTCAGCATATTAAGACCAATAGTAGCATATAGGACACTTTATATGCTGTAATGGCCTGTCAGTGTCCCTTTAACGTGGCTCTGGAAGAAAAAAAAAGTGGTCTCATATTGTAAGGGGTCCGAATTGACAGAAGGCAGGCCAGCAATACCATATTGTGCCACAAAGCTAAATACCTCATTGCAGCACAATAAAGTGACCTAGCAGCATTAAAAACCACAGTGCAGCACAAAATAATGTTCCAGCAGGAAAAATTCCTCATCAGAAGCTGCCTCTGTGTGGTTGCCAGTGCCGGCTGCCACGTTCTGTCCTCCTACTCTAATTGCGTCAAGATGGCAATACAGGATTAATTCAGGAATCAGGAGTGCAGCTATGATCACCGCCCAGGTACATAACTACTTGACACCCTGGGCATTAATTAACTCTGGGAGTGACAGATCATAACTTGGCTAGCTGGTGGCCGTGAAGAGGGCTCAGGCAGCCACCTGGGCATCGGCCCACCAGGAAATTTCCATGTAGAGTCTATGGGCAACGTGCCCCTGATAGCTAGAAAGACAATGATTGATATTAAGGAAAGCACTGCAGCCTACTCAACAGCTGATTGGATAGGGTGCTGGGTTTTAGACCCTCACCGATCTGACATTGATGACCTTAGATACCAAGAAAACCGCTTAAATTTTAGTATGTGCTAGATTATCTGTAATTTCAGTTCCTGCTTGTTATGGCATACTGCAAGAACATGCTATAACATTTTGACTGGTGGAGATCTGATTAGTAGGAACCCTCCGGCCTCCACCAATCCTAAAAATATAGGCATTTTTTCTTTACAGGGACATTCTGGTGCACTTGCACCCAGGCCCCCATTCTTGAAGGGCCCAAATTGTTGTACCACCAGCATTACACTGTAAATATCATATAGTAGTAGTTAGTATGTTACAAATTTTATTGAGATCCAAGGGCTTCAAGTCTTTATTCATAACTATATTTCATGCTTATTTATTTATTTAATGCACTTATATATTGCTGACATATTATTAAGAAAAGTAGTTACAAAATCTTAAGATAAGACCAGGGAAGGACTGGAAACTTAAAGTGGTCCTGGAAAAAAAAAAAAAAGTGGCCCCATATTGTAGGTGGGTCCAAATTTACAGAAGGTGGGTCAAATCAAGTAGATAAGGCTAGCATAAGTAAGCAGGGACAGCAGAAAAAAGCGGCGCCAGCAGTACCGTAGTGCAGCACAAAATACTGCCCCAGCAGAATCAAATACCATAGTGCAGCACAAAATACTACCACCCCAACCACAGTCTTCACTGTATCACTGCCCTGAAAATATCATGAATAGACATTCAATTTTGTTTGAATTTTTAAATTATGTGAAAATGAATTATGTGAATTCATAATTTTAGTGAAAAGACATTTCCACTCTAAACCAGCATTGATGTCCAAAAATAATATTTCTTAAACTTTTTGTGTTTTCTTTGGAATATATAAATGGATGAGAGAAACTCTAGCTGATTTTAACTAGTTTTTGATGTAGGAAATATCATCTTCAAGTACATGTGCAGCTACCTCATATCCATACGAGAGCAGTCATAATAAATGAGTCATTTATTTAAAAGTTGTGAGTCATTGTCCCACCAGGATTCAAAGCCTTTGCACAGTAGCACACAAGGGCCTTCATCTGTCTCATGGAAAAATAATATGGTTGCCAAAGGTTTTTTTTTTAGCACTTCTTCGGGTAAATTGTATTTATAGGCTTACCATAGAACATGGTGTTGGATAGTCACTGGGTAGTATCATAGGCAGCTATTTAGCTTTTTCATGCAGTATGTCATGTGCATATGTTGTTGTAGTCAGATGTGAACACATGGCATGCCCCTATGGTAAAAGTATGTCTTTGTGTATTCTTTAGTTTATACTCAAATCAACAGTGGTTAGGTGACAAAATTGCCATATTCCGCCTTTGAATTTTCAATTGTTTAAAGGGGCTGTCTTGGCATTTAATAAAAAGAAAAAAATATGGCATACAATAAGTGAGACTTGCCTTACCGATCCCTCATCACAACCATTCTCAAGATGCTGTCACACACTGTGCTATTACTCTATTCTTCTTGATCCCTGATGACACACAGGAAATGACTGCTCAGCCAATCCTTGGCTGAGTCAGGTCACTGTTGATTCCAGTGATTGGCTGAGTGGTCATTTCCTGTGTGTTGAGAGTCACCAGGAAGTAGAGAGTGACTAGGGATCGGGAATATCAGAACAGTAGTGGTGAAGGATATAAAAAGTGAGTGTTTGTATGACTTACAGCATTTCACTATTTTAAACCATTGTAAGCCTGTTAAACGTGTAATCAACAAGACAGCCCATTTAAGGTCCTTTGAGTTGTTTCTCCAAGGGCCCAATAGCACTTCTATTATCTGCCTCTATGGTATGTACTCCCTTGGTCCATAACATTACTTAAAACTGCATCAAAATATATAGTGTTATCAGGCATTTGATATTTCCATACTCTGTAGAATTTTAGGAGACATTTTATGCTCTTTAGTAAACTGAATGAATTGGTTTACCTGGGCAGTCCAATTTACTACTGGTAATATATAATTTGACTCTTTTCCCAGCTTTCAGACCTCCAAAACATCTGTATTATCTGCCTTAATGGGTATTGACACATATAACAATTTTACTGTAGCTAAGAAACTATTCAAGACAATGCTTGCTATGCAGAAAATCTCCAGTTACTTCTAGCAGACCATATCTACTACATACGTATAACTAACATACCTGTATGCAGTGATTTACAGGGCTGTAGATATGTCTTGGCTTGACAGGTCATTTTTTTCACAGTGGGTATTCCAATGCCTTTCTGAACAGGATAAGATATAGGCAGATAGCCAGGCTTGAATATTATAAATGTCACCATTCAAACCACCCAGATGACAACTCAAATGCTAAGGGCCTTACAGCATTGCAGCTACACAACTATTGGAATTTATGACACTATGGACATGTTCACTAGTGTTGATCGAGCACCCAAGTGCTCGGGCCGAACACATCGGGATGCTCGGGTGCTGTATAGAGCACCCGAGTACAATGGAAGTCAATGGGAGAACCCAAGCATTAAACCAGACACCCCCTGCTCTGAAGAAGGGAGGGTGCCTGGTTCACAGGAAAAGGTCAGAAATTGATGGAAACACCACCGAAATCATTCGGGAACAGCATGGGGAGGATTTTGCATGCATCTTGGACTCCCAGGTCACTGCTGGGAACGATGTTGTACGAGTAGTACGCCACTTTTACAGACTGACAATAATATGCACAAAACAAAAGATAAAATCCATTTTAGAGGAAAAATTGTTAGGAAACGATCTTTCCTGTATATTTACTTGTATTTAAAGTGCAAGTTCTGCCAAAAATTACAGGCAAGAGGAACTGCGATACAACTTGTATGTCACATAAAGGAGGGTTTCATTCACATTGTGGTACACTTGTTCAGGTAGTGTGACTCCTATACTAATAAAGCCTATGCACTAAGTGAAAGAGCTGCCAAAAATTACAAGGAACCGGCACTACAATACACCCTTTGTTACACATAAACAAGGGCATCATACACACCCTTGAAAAAATTGGAATTGATGGCCTGTTGCTGACCCTCAAAAACATTTGGAGCAATGGCCTGCTGGTCTGACCATCTAAAACATTAGGGTCGAAGGGCCTGCTGCTGAGCTGACCATCTAAAAACTTATGGTTGAGGGCCAGCTGCTGAGCAGAACATTTCAAAAATTATGGGAGAGTGCCTGCTGCTTAGCTGACCATCGAAAAATTATGGTTGAGGGCCTGCTGCTAAGCTGACCATCTAATACATAAGGGGTGAGGGTCTGCTGCTGTGCACCATCAGCATCCCGCCACTTCCCCGTCCCTTACAGCTCGCCTTCTTCATTTTAAATGTTATATATGCTTGAAAGTATGTCACACGTACAGTAGCGTAGGATTTGGAAGTGTATGCACAAAAAATGTAAAAAGGTATTTGGGATGTGGAAATGTCACACAGGAGATATCTCGCAGATAATGTCAATGCTGTCACCAGCGGCTAATAAAGATTTACAGGGAATGTCACAGGTATTTGGGATGAGAAAACGTTATACAGGAGAGGTACTACCAGTAATGTCACAGTCCGCAGCGTCTACGGAAAAAGTACACTGTATGTCACAGATAAAAATTTTATGCACACATGTTACACTGGAGATATGGCACTGGTAATATCACTGTCAGAAGCGGACAACCTCTATTGAAAAAGTACACTGTATGTCACAGAATTTTTTTCAGTGCACACGTTACACTGCAGATGTTACACTGGTAATGTCACTGTCCCTAGCAGACACCGTCTACGGAAAAAGTACACTGGATGTCACAGATATGTTTTAGATGCGTACACTTTACATTGGAGATGTGGCACAACTAATGTCACTGTCTGCAGTGGACACAGTCTACTGAAAAAGTACACTGTATGTCACAGATAAAAATTTTCAGTGCACACAGTACACTGGAGATGTGGCACTTCTAATGTCACTGTCAGAAGCGGACACCGTCTATTGAATAAGTACACTGCATGTCACAGATAAAAATTTTCAGTGCACATGGTACACTGCAGATGTGGCGCAACTAATGTCACTGTCCGCAGTGGTAACCGTCTAGGTAAAAAGTTCATCGGATGTTACAGATATTTTTGGGATGCGCACACTTTACACTGGAGATGTGGCACAGCCAATTTATCTGTCCGCAACGGACATAGTCTACAGAAAAGGTACACTGGATGCCACAGATATTTTTGGGATGCGCACACTTTACACAGGAGATGTGGTGCAGATAATTTAAATGTCCGCAGCAGCCTATTAGATGATATGTAGCGCAGGATGCACTAAAGAATATATTGCTGCTGCTGCAACACACAATAGTTCTTAAAAGGACTTTTGGGTCTGTAAAGTTTTAGCAATTTAGCGCATGTTGAGCTAAAAATATATATTGCTGCTGCCACACACAATACTCCTTAAAAGGACTTTTGAGTCTCTGAAAAGTTTTTCTAATAGTCCAATAGTCTAATAGTCCAATATCACTCCCTACACTGTCTGTCCCTTCCTATGCACAGCTCTCACCGACTAAGATTGAGCCAAACACGCGTCATCGGGTGCTATATAGCACCCGATGACGCGTTCCTGCCAGCCAATCACTGTAATGGCAGTAACCAACATGGCTACGGCATTACAATGAGGGTAGTACTTAGATGCATGTTTATTGGCTGTGTAGCAGCCAACAAACGTGCGGGGAGGAGACTCAAGCATCGCTCTTGAGCACATGCGGTATTCGGCCACATACCGCCATGTGCCCAGCATAGCGATGCCCCAGCCGAACTGGTGTCTGGCCGAGCATGCTTGCTCAACACTAATGTTCACATAGTGCATCTTATTAATCAAACATTAGTAGTGGAAAATAAATTCATTTAAGGTTGAAATGCAGTTTGAATCGTTGCCATTCATTATACTAAAATGCTCATGAACCTGTTGAGCTGGCAGCTTGACCTGTTTGTAATGTTCTCTTCTCCTAGGAAGTATTATTGACATCAGCGTCATGAATGGATGATGCATAAAAAGGAAAAAGTTTTGATCTGTGTTGACGTCTGTTGACTTTGCAGGGTCAATTCAGGTTCATCAATAGTGTTACTTGAGAAATCCACTAAACCAATTATTTCAGTGTTTATTTTGAGGCTGACAATAATCTAAATATATGTTCCAGACATACCGTATATCTGACATTTCCTGACAGCTTCTTGTTACATTGCATATACATATTTACTTCGACTCTCAACTTAAGCATGTTTAGAGAGAAACTATTGCCTAAAAATGGAGCTGATGTTTGTCAGTGTTACTAAGCTAATTAAATTCATTGAACCAATTACTCTCCAGATAGTCCTGGATTTGAAATGAAAAATTGTTAAATTGACATCACATTACACTGCAGTATAACCATTGTTCACCTGCACAGCTTTTATATCCTAATACAGTGCTAAACTAATGTTCACATGCTGTCTTGATTGTGAATGGATCCTTACATACGGTACTAAAGTTACATGCATTACATAATCAGAGCTACCATACAATACCCAAACAATGCCCCCAAGTATGAGTTGCATTGAGACTAAAAACCTGCCATCAAACACCAGTACCAGAGTACAGTTGCCAGGACAACACAACACTAAGTAGAGGTCATGTGTGAAAGGCAGTGACTGGAAGGAGTTGTGATTTCAAAATTTTGTGATCCAGCTATAATTTTAACAAGAGGATCACTTTCTACATGGTGTATGAGGACCAGGGGCGTAGCTATATGGGGTACAGAGGTAGCAGTCTGAGGGGGCCAAAAACCCTTGTGCTGCATAAGAAGACACTGGTATTATAGAAAGTGCATGCAAGTCAAGTTACTTCTATGAATATTGGCAGGACTGGTGTAGTCGAGCTGATGATTGACAGTGAATGGCGCAGTACACAACCAGACGTGAATATATGATGATTGCGGTTTTATTTTAGGTTCAGGACAACGCATTTCAGAGTACGGAGGACCCATTTATCAAGTCTAAAAAATATAGATATATAAAAAGTTGAGAAAAAAACAGTATGAGCAGCACTACGGTCAAATCAATACGGACTGCCAGTGGCTGAAGAGGCGATCCACCAACTAAAATGATAACAGTACAAATTATATATAAAAGTTGTAGAAGGGAACAAATGGAGTATATACAGTCATGTGAAAAAATTAGGACACCCTTTGAAAGCATGTGGTTTTTTGTAACATTTTTAATAAATGGTTATTTCATCTCCGTTTCAACAATACAGAGAGATTAAAGTAATCCAACTAAACAAAGAAAACTGAAGAAAAGTCTTTTCAAGATCTTCTGTAAATGTCATTCTACAAAAATGCCTATTCTAACTGAGGAAAAAGATAGGACACCCTCACATGTATTCCCTCTTAAATTGGCTCAGATCTCACACAGGTATATCACACCAGGTGCACATAATTAGTAGATCGTTACTCTGCATGTTGAATGAGGCTTGCCCTATTTAAACCTCAGACATTTAGTTTGGTGTGCTCCTGACTGTTGAAGTGAGAGTGAGCACCATGGTGAGAGCAAAAGAGCTGTCAGAGGACTTCAGAAAAAGATTGTAGCAGCCTATGAGTCTGGGAAGGGATTTAAAAGATCTCAAAAGATTTTGAAATCAGCCATTCCACTGTCCGGAAGATAGTCTACAAGTGGAGGGCTTTCAAAACAACTGCCAACATGCCCAGGACTGGTCGCCCCAGCAAGTTCACCCCAAGAGCAGACCGCAAGATGCTAAAAGAGGTCTCCAAAAACCCTAAAGTGTCATCTCGAGAACTACAGCAGGCTCTGGCTACTGTTGATGTAGAAGTACATGCCTCTACAATCAGAAAGAGACTGTACAAGTTTAACTTGCATGGGAGGTGTGCAAGGAGGAAACCTTTGCTTTCCAAGAGAAACATCGAGGCCAGACTGACATTTGCCAGAGATAAAGTTGACAAAGACCAGGACTTCTGGAATAATGTTCTTTGGACAGATGAGTCCAAAATTGAATTATTTGGACACAACAGCAGAGGACATGTTTGGCGCAAACCAAACACAGCATTCCAAGAAAAGAACCTCATACCAACTGTGAAGCATGGAGGTGGAAGTGTCATGGTTTGGGGCTGCTTTGCTGCAGCAGGACCTGGTCAGCTCACCATCATAGAATCCACGATGAATTCTACTGTGTATCAGAAGGTGCTTGAAGAACATGTGAGACCATCAGTTAGAAAATTAAAGCTGAAGCGGAACTGGACCATGCAACATGACAATGACCCAAAACATACTAGTAAATCAACCAAAGATTGGCTGAAAAAGAAGAAATGGAGAGTCCTGGAATGGCCAAGTCAAAGTCCAGATTTGAATCCCATTGAGATGCTGTGGGGTGACTTGAAAAGGGCTGTACGTGCAAGAAACCCCTCAAACATCTCACAGCTGAAAAAGTTCTGCATTGAGGATGGGGTAAAATTTCCTCAGACCGATGTCGAAGACTGGTAGATGGCTACAAGAACCGTCTCACTGCAGTTATTTCAGCCAAAGGAGGTAACACTCGCTATTAGGGGCAAGGGTGTCCTATATTTTTCCTCAGTTAGAATAGGCATTTTTGTAGAATGACATTTACAGAAGATCTTGAAAAGACTTTTCTTCAGTTTTCTTTGTTTAGTCGGATTACTTTAATCTCTCTGTATTGTTGAAACGGAGATTAAATAACCATTTATTAAAAATGTTACAAAAAACCACATGCTTTCAAAGGGTGTCCTAATTTTTTCACATGACTGTGTATATATATATCATAAATGTATAGCGACAATAAATAAAGGTCAAATTATATTATATAACAATAAAAAAATAATCATTGTACTATATTAATTAATTAAAAGAGTACATGTAAATACCAAAATTGATATGATATAATAAATATGATGATAAGAAAAAGGTATCACCAGATAATAATTATAAGGGTAATCATAAAATAAACAAAGATGAAATATTATTAAAATATTAAATATTACATATTACATTTTATATAATCATGATGATGACATTAAAAGCTCAAATAATCCATGAATGAAATTGTAGCTGGTAGTAAGCGCTACTCAAAGTACTAGCACTAACCACTAGTGACACAAGCGTATCTGACCGCAGTCATTAATTATTAATCATTACAATAAAATAATTCATAATTGGTGTCTCCACATTAATTATAGTCTAATACATTCCAAATTGTATCACCAGTATATATTAGAAAAAATATATATCTGAGGTATTGTATATAATTGGACTAATGGAAATGCAAACTAATGGTTGAACTGTACATTGGTAGCTAAAAAGAATATTTTGTACCAGAGTATCTGTAATAAAATGGATCCATATGACTGAAATGATTTCGGCATGAACTAATAGTGAGAAGTTTGAATCGTACTTGTATAAAAGACGTAGCTGTGTGTCTGGCGCAAACTCCAGTGAGTGCAGCCGCTAGGAAGCGCGACCCAGCTCTGCTGCAGAGACACAGCGTTCAGGCTCATAGGCAGTTGAAATGAGCGCATAGCGGAGAATGGACAAGATATGGCGATTTGGGGGCACGAAGGACATGGAGGGTGTGTGTACTGTTGAATGTGGGTGTCATAATGAATGGTGTACCCAGGGAATGTTCATTTCGATCTGTTGCAGGCTTCCCTCTGGCAGAAGGGAAGGGGCAAGGTCAAGAATTCAGCATGGGGGGGAAACTGTTTCAATTTTTTGGCTCAAGCAGCACGAAGGCTATGTGCTTCCTTGCCCCTGGCCACAAAGCCCTGAGCTTAAAGATCCTCATACACATAAGAGAAAAGTCATCCCACTGATTTTAGCAGTACCAGCTGACTATCTTATGTGAGTGGCGGGGATCCTGACTCATTATCTGTTGGGTTAAAGAAGGATTATGCATGTTGAAGTTCATCTGATTTTTTTTAGTCTCACAGAAGACAAGCTGCCACCAGAGGTGTCTGGCAGCGCGTAATGGTGGTATTACACTGTCCGATGTATAAGCAGTGGATGATAAAATGGATTACACAGACTAAGGCCTCATGCACATGACCATATGTGTTTTGCGGTCCGCAAATTGTGGATCCGCCAAAAAAACGGATGGCGTCCGTAATTTTTGCAGATCTATTGTAATAATGCCTATCCTTGTCTGCAAACTAGAAAAAAATAGGACATGCTCTCTTTTTTTGCGTAGCTACTGAACGGACATACTGATATGGACAGCGCATTTTTTGCAGACCCATTGAAATGAATGGGTCTGCATCCTATCAGCAAAAAAAAAAACTGAATGGACAAGTAAACAAAATACGGTCGTGTGTATAAGCCCTAATGCAAACAGAATGATCCATGTGCTTTTCGCATATCTATGTGCGTTCCTCAGAAAGAAAGAACATGCACTATACTTGGCTGGAAAATGCAGACTGATCACAAACCCCTTGAAGTCAATAGGTCAGCAAAAAATGCAGATGCAACATGGACGATATCCATGTTTTGCAGATCCGAAATTTGTGAAAAGCAAAATACATATGGTTGCGTGTATGAGGCTTAGGCACAAGTGCTATGGCTTCTTCAAACAGCTGATCAGTGGGGGTGCTGGGAGTTGGACCCACACCAATAGGATATTGATGACTTGTCCTGAGGATAGTTCATCAATATACTAGCACTGCACAACTTCTTTAAGACATACAGCAAAATTCCATTGTGTACTGCAATGTTGTTTTTCCTAATGGTACAAATATCACACTAAAAATAGTCAACCAAAAATGTAATATTTCCATTCACGTACTTTTAACATTTGGCTGCCGTGTGCTTGAACAAGTCTAATGTCTCAGTGACAAAATGTTCAATAATAGCTATGGGTAAAACTAACCAAAAGGATAAACCGCCACCATGACATGACAAAAAAGACTAGAATATTGGCAAAAGAAATAATTACAGACATTCCTCATGCCTAGTTTATAGTATTTTTTATTTTTTTTTCGCAAAGGATGTAATTCCTCGCATTGTGTTTTTTTTTGCCTGCTCCAGTAATGTGCACTCTTTACACAGGTCAAGAACTAGATCAGACTAACCAAGGTGTCAATGAGGATAAGCAGTGCACTGGTTTAATTATGCTGAGTGTCCTCAAAGGAGAGATCAACAGGAAGGGTAATGAACTCTCCTTACGTAAGATCACTTTTCAGATCAGCTGCCAACCTATATTCTTGACTTCAGATTTCTATGTCTGGTGCCTGCTTGTAATGGACAGGGATGGGAAGGACAGAAGCAGGCATAGCAATGCTGGGAGAAGAGTGGGTACACAGAGAAACATCATCTGCTAAATACATAGCTGCCTCTTCTCTTCCACCCATCCCCCCGGAACATTCTATCCTTCCTTTGATGGACGTCCAAGAAAATAGTTCTTCCACATCCTAAACTTGTTAGCACCAGTTAATCACCTTAACCTTCCCCTTCCCAATACACACTCCAGAGAGTTTCTCATCTCCACAGGTCATTAGAGCAACTGGCATTCTTAACATTAAAAGCCAGAGAAAAATTAATAATTAAGCAGTTGTGGAAATCCTCTTTATATTATAACCCTATTAACTAAACATAGAAATTTCATTTGGTAACCCCATATTTAACCTTTATCATGTTATAAAGCTTTTTTTATTTTTATTTCTATCCTATGTAATAATAATATTTTATCAACCATATTATGTTTTATTTTTGTATTTATTATTATTATATACTTGACCTCAAAGTGCCCAGATGAGATATGGGCACAGAAGAAATTTAAATCTTCAGATGTTGCCATGATCCTTACGCTACAAGACAGTCAGCCAGCACTAATTACAAAACCTCCTTCGTCTCTTGACAGTGGATCCTCATGCAAATGTAGAGTAATGATGCTTCTGTCTTTTCTGTGATGCTCAGAGGAAAACAGTTGTTCTCAATTGGACACTACTAAAGTCAAATTGGTTGGTTGTTCTGAGACTATTTTGATCTGTGAGGCCTTGTATATAATTGAAAGTTAAATCTTTTTCCCCCTTGAAATCAGAGGCCCAGTTGTACTAATCCTATAAATGACGTAAACTTCGACAGGCTGTCTAGACGTACACCAGATTTATCACAGTATCTTAGGCTGGTTGATGAGCGTGGAGATCTAGCTCTATACCAACTATTGGTTAGCTCACTTTGAGACAGAATTTTAGGCCACAATTGTTCAGCAATTTTGGTGCAAAATGTGGCAGCTTAGGCCATGGCAACTTTTAGTGAGGAGTAAAAAAGTTTTCCATTTGGCAAAGCGTTTTTCTGTGTTAACCTCTTTATGTCTTTCTGCATCAGTTAGGCCAAGTTCTTGCTTCAGTTATTTCGTCAGTTACTTCCATAATTTATTTTGAGCCAAAACCAGTACTGAAACCTACACAGAGATAAGATATAATGAAAAGATTTGCATCTATTCTGTGCTTTTGACCTGCATCTGGCTTTGGCTGCAAATAACTGCTGGAAATAACTGACCAAATAACTGAAGTGAGAATTTGGCCTTAGATGAATGCCTTGGAAATACAGTATTTGATCTCAGAAACTACAGTGGGCAAATCTGGTTTGCAGGGCCACTATAAGGATAGTACTGGCAGTACTACTTTCATAAGCCTGAAGCAGCTGGGGGGCCCAGCCAGCCACTTCAGGTCTGTGACATTGTCAGCCTTGTTAGTATTAGTTTTAGAGAATACTAATGAAGCTGTGTGGCCCTTCCACTTGATCTGGGTTGGAGGAGAGGCCCTCTCCCAGCACAAAGAAATATACTAAATTGATTATTTAATCATAACCCCAGCCAGATGTGTATAATAGTTTAGCAGAATTACCACTACACCATAGACCTACACAATTGTAAACCAGATATTTTCTTTGCTTATAAATCCAATAAATAGTACTACAGTGTTCTTCACAGGCATAATATTAAATAAATAGTATACATAGTATTACTGGATTGAAGTAAAATAAAAGTGCAGTTTTTATTTACGCTGATAATTGATCACCATAAATAACGTGTTCACTATATTGTACAGGTTATTATGTTTATAGTTATGCCAAATACTGTATTGTTGTGATATTTAATAGTAAGTATGTTACAGAAACATTTAGTGTGATGGTTTTTGTGCTATTTGTTTGTAACAATAACTTTGCAGAAAATGTAACTTTTACTATATACTCATAAGAAATATTAAGTAAAGGTTTCAAAGCTCACTAGACCTTCTGTATGGGCAGGCAGCGTGTTTACCACTACAGAATAGAACTGCTCTGCTATAAAGATAGGAATTTATATGCCTATAAAGTTGCTAAACAGGAATATTATTCACGCTATTTAATATCATGCCTATGAAGAAAACAATAATATTATTTAGCAGCTTTTCAGCACTAATTCCAAACAGCTTACAATAGAACAGCTCTGTAGTGTAGTGGTAAGCATGTTGCCTGCTATAAAGAAGGTCCTGGGTTGAAATCCCAGTGGAGACTTATAAAATATTTGTTTAGTAAAAGTTATGGCAAAAAAAAATAGAACTTTTAATTTCTAGCTTCTTATGGTAAAAGAAAGCTGGAAGGTGAAAGTTATATCTTTCTGCAGGGTTAATGTACCTGAGAAAAAATGATGAAGCAAAAACTATTACAATAAATGCCTTTTAATAACATATATCACAGCATTCAATATAAATGTAATCATTATAACCCGTACAATAAAGTGAACGTGTTATGTATGGTCATCAATAAATAGTGTAAATAAAAATGGTAACATTTTTTACTTAATTTAACCCATAATATATGTCCATAGATGTTAAAATCTTACTATGTGACAAAATGGCCTGAGTTATGGCTGTTAATAAATGTGAGAAGGGAGTGGTGGGGGACACACAGTTTGCCTGTATGGGACCCTGAAATTCCTTATCAAAGCCCTGCTGGTAAGGTTCATTTGAGCTATTCTTGAAAAAAGACCCAAAAGCACAATGTGGACAATCATTGGTGTGCTTTTTAAGGAGCTTTCCAATTAATTTTATTTTATGGAATTCTCTCAGCGTGCCTCTCAAAAAAGAAGATTCTTACTTACCTGCTCTATGCTGCTCTTATCCTCTACTGTCTCCATCTTCTGGTCCCTGTACTGTTTATACCCGGCTGGCCATGGGCATGGTGATATGCACAGCTCCAACCAATAACTGGCTTTAGTGGTGATGTGGCACATCAAACCACTTTGATGAGTAGTGCAAGAGAAGATATTGGGTCTCTCAAGCTAAAAAGAGAATCAGTTGTGATGTAGAATACAATTTCTTCCTAAAGCCTTCATTTCTTTGGGCAAGACCATATCCCATGCCAGAGATCAGTGGCAGGTGCCTTACACTTGAAATATTGTACAATGCAATCTGAGAACTCTTGGGAGATGGGTAATTTATGATATCATAGATGGCATGATGAGTCAACTTTATACAAATATTACCTTAGGTGCAAATTAATAATACATGAGGATACCTTTGCCTAATCTTTCAAAATGTTGTCCTTGAAGTGTTCATCTTGAATTATGTGTATCTACCACGCAAAGATCCTACCATCAATACAATACAATATCATACAATATCTTCAAAATCATTTATCGCAGTTTCAATGCTTGGGTTAATAAGTCTTTCATAAGTAAATTTTTAGAAAGATATAAACTGTGATATCTATAAGAAATGGTTGTCTTTCCAAAGAGTATTTGATTTTAAGTTCAGTTACTGTAGGGTGAACCATGTGCAGTCATCAAAATGCATGAGCTGTTTCACTTCTAGGATCCCTTTTTTCATTCCATGTCTGAAAGGACTTGTTTTCTTTTCCCTCTGGGAATTCTGGATGATCCCATAAAAGTAGCCTTTTGAGAAGAAAATGCAACCTGAAAGCTTTCCTTGCCTCCTTCTAAGTGACCACTATGTCTATTAGCAAGATAGAGGCTTTAAAAAAGGAAACCAGGTCCTTGAATTTAGCATGTAGGTATGATATGAAGGCCCCACAGAGCTGCTAGACTTGTCTCAAGAGATTGATCGATTGAAATAAACGTCTGCTTTATGTATCCCGTCGGAGGTTTTATACCAATTTCAGCTGTGCTCAACATTGAAGAGCTATCTATGGCTAATTACTGAACAGATGTATTTGGCAAATTTGAAATTTATCCACAAGTTATCTTCAGTTGCTTGATTAAGAAAGGAACTGTTTGTAAAGGGTACAGCAATTTAGAAAAACGATTAAGAAAAATGTAATTACTAATTATCTTACATTACTTGGAAAGGTGACAGGAAGGTGTGATCAGTGTTTAAGTGCCACTATAATTTTGACAAATAAAGGAGTGTAGTTTAGCAGGTACAGGAGGCTAGGTGATTTGCTATGTTACTGAAATTTCATGTATATCATGGATAAAACCGTAATATGACCTTAGCCCAGACATAAGACCCTTAAATGAAATGCCAGTTAGTCATGTTTCAAAAATATTCTTTAATAAAGTTTTAAATTTCCCATTTCTCTTTTACCTTCAGATGTTCTGTTGTCTTTGGTCTTAAAGATTTTAATGGAAACAAAGAAGCAATTTTCCTTGAAACCATGTAGCTCCAAATAAGACAAAGCAATGGCTGAGGCAATCAGTTTGGAATTACTTGGCAATGTGTTTGTTGTTATTATGCAGCCTTTCTTATCTATGTGCAAACGCATTGTGGTTTTGTTTAGTTTTCAACAATTTCTTCATCATGTTGCTCTGGTGTTTTGTGAGAGAATTCTGAATCTGTTAGTTCAGCTGGAGAATTTAGGAAGATCTTGAAACCATGCAGAGAGAATGTTTGGGAGGTAGGCGTCTGTAGAACATGTCTTCACCCCAGGTTGCAGAAATATATTCTTAATTAAGTGACCAAACCTTAATACTTTCTTTGAACTCCCTGCCTTCCCATTGGCTATTTGATCATGCATCAACTTGAATCCAGGTTCTGTGTGATAATAGACTGCAATGCACCATGTCAGGAAGTTTGTCAAGTAACTTAAAGAGAATGTGTTGCAATTTTTTTTTCCCTGTTAAAAGCAGATAGTGCACATCTCATTTTTATTATTCTATTTCTTGTACAAGATTATGGGGGCAGCCATCTTGACTGAGCTGTTAATAGCATTGCCATCATGGGCCATAGACACAATGGACAGGAGGGGACCTTATTAACTTTAATGAAAGAGTTTTCTAAGCATGCTCTGTGACCTGTGCAGACTTCAGGGAGGTGGAGATAGGCTGTGATATCACCTATTGTGAATGTTGATTCTGAGTTATCTATAAAGAGGTGATATCTGTCATTGTAATCCTGCCTGTAACAGTAAGTAGATGACTGCAGTAAAGTGATCTGTACAGAACAGGAAGTGGTGCCTATTATTAGGCTCAGTGATCAGTGCGAAAATGCATGGTTTTATGTTTTATACCAAAAATTCTTTAAAAATATATTTAACATAAAAACATGCTTTAAACAATAGGTAATTTTCAGATGACATATTCCCTTTAAAGGTTGTTAATATTATTTGCACAGCTTTCTTAAAAATTTGACTTAACAATAAAAATTAACATTTTTTCTAGAGGCGTAGATCTCTGGAGGCACTCAATTGTACAGTAATGTAGACCTTATGACTATGAACTATACTATTAAAAATATTGAATACATAATTATTTACAGTACAGAGAAATTTAAATGTGAAACTCATAAATACATATGGCTCTTCGCAATATCAGGACCAAACGTATGGAAACAGTTTTAAGTAGATGTAAACCCTTTCTACGAGTAATTCAGGAGAATGTACTAGAAGCAGTTTAAAAGAAATAATGAAATTTAAGTTCTATTTTGAAGAAACATAACATTTTGACCTACATAGACTAGATAAAGTATTAGGTACATTATCCTACCCTTAGCACAGCATGAACAATGGATATCACCATTAAACCCTTCATTGCTGTAGACCCCCAATGAATATTACAGGAAAAACTTTGAATACTCTTAAATTACTGTATGCAAGAATATGTGATATCATGAAAGTAGAAAGCAGTAGAGTGAAACCTCTCCAAATTACCATCTCTTATCCAGACCACATTTCCTGTGACAGATTTTTATTAAATGACCTATTCCATATATTATGCATACAACTAGAGTCGACTTTTCTCAAAATTTCAATTCGGTTGATTCACCGACTGTTCCCAAAAAATTTGGTTAGATCCGAATTTATTTGTGGCGAATCTCGTTAAAAAACAACAATTTCCTGGCTGCAGAGAGCCTTTATAGTGGTGTAGAAAACTGTGCCTTGCAGTAACACACATAGGGAGTCTGCTATTGCAGTGAAACAATACTGTTAATCAGTATGACATGTAGATGACAGGTGTAGCTCTTAGAATCACTGCACGCTTCACTTATTTGGGCAGTTACGGGGCCAAAACTGACCAAATAACTCAAGTATGAACTCAGCCTTACAGGTCAATGTTAGCATCAGGTATAAAGAACCGTGCAGAAGCCCAAGATCCTGCTATAGCGTGAAAGAGCGCACTCCTTTTACAAAAATTCACTGATTCCACATAGATGTCTACAGAACCTGTTATATTAAACACTTATACAAGTGGAGGCTGAGGACACGGTGGAGGATGAGGAGGCAGAGTTGGACATTGTCGCAAGACCAACGGCATGAAAACGTAGAGACCGAAGCATCGTCAGCTGGCCAAGTTGCTGGTGTGACTGTGCAGGAACCACATTCACCCAGTGGGCCATAAAGACATGTATTGTCCCTGACCGTAGGTACAGCTCTACATGTCTGTGCTGCCGTGCGCTTTGGCATACACCAACAGGCTCATGGACTGGCCCACCTTCTCTTCTACATACGTGTGCAGGGCTGGTACTGCCTTTTTGGCAAAGAAATGACGGTTTGGAATTCCCCCCCTCGGCTCGGCACAGGCCATCAGTTATCTGAAAGATGCAGAGTCCACCACTTGGAAAGAGAAGGACTGCAGCACCAGCAACTTGGCTAGGAGCACATTCAGCTTCTGCGCCGTTGGATGAGTGCACGCATACTGTTGTATCTTAGCAATCACTTCGGTGATCGATTGCTGATGGAATGACTGAAGAGGAGGAGGAGCCGGAGCATCAGGACCAGCATATGATGGGAAGGACAGACAGCTCCCTTCAGCTGAGGTGGCGCTTTGACTGCCTGAAATCGGGTGCGTGCCACTGGGTGATGCAGCAGTTGCTGTGGCAGGCTGGACCATTCCATCAGAGCCACGGTTCTCCCAGGCCACTTTATAGTGATGCTGCATATGTTCACTCAGGGCCGTGGTGCCAAAATTGGCACCCTGGCTACGTGTCACCTTCTGCCCACAGATTCTACAAATGGCCATGTTCACCTCCTCCGGTGGCTTTAAAAAAAACTGTCACTTTGCCAAGTACTTGATTTTACTCCGCACTGACTGACTGCTACTGCCGCTGCTTCCGTGAAACCCTGCACCACTACTTTCCGGGCAGGTAGGCTCCTGCGAAGCTGGTGATCTACCCCGGGCACGTTTGTCTCCCGACCTCCTACTGCTGCCACCCGGCTGACCCGGCCACACTAGTGACTTGATGGTTCCGCTGCTGCCTCGCGGACAAGCTGCCACCCTCTTCTCCCGATGATGATGAACCCCTAATTCACCCGGTTCCCAAGTGCGATCAGCTACATCATTATCATCGAGTACTGTCTACACTTCACTGATGTCCTCCTCAACGGTCTCTGGGTCAGCAGCCTGACTGCTCTCAACACCAGCTCCCATGCCACTCTCCTCATCACTACTTTCCCACCTACCGAAGGAAGTGGCGGATGTCTCCTCCACATCTTGGCTGGCCAGTAGCTGCTGACCTCTAGTAGCTTGTCCTGTATAGTGGAGCTGAGCCCACAGCATATAATACTTGTCTGACTGAGGGAACAGAAAAGGACAGAGGCAGGTTGAAGGCAGGTGATGGTTCAGGGCCTGCTTCCGGGCCATGCCAACTAAGGATTGTGTCTGAGAAACTCACCGACTCTTGACTGGGGGTGTCTGATATCACTTGGGATGAAGTGGATGACCAAGTCCACCTTTCAAGACCCATTTGGTTGCTGGTTAAGACACGACCGCTAGATGACATCGGGAGCTCAGGCCTCTCGCTGCGAATTCTGCTGCCACACCCCCTTACTCTGCTGCAACCTGTGCCTGCACCAGAAACATTTAGGCCTCTGCAACTCCCATCTGCAGGGCCTGGCACTTTTCTGTCTGACATACTGTTAGATAAAATAAATAAACAAAAAGGAAATTAATACACCACAAAAAAATTCTGTAATTTTCTCACTTCACCACACAATGACTAATAAGACCTTTTTTTCCCCACTAATATACATCAAGGAAGGCTTTACAACCTTTAACTGCACCACTGAATGGCAAATAGGCCCTTACTTTTTTCCACTTATACACACCACAAAAGGCTTTAGAACATACAACTGCCCGCTGAACAACAAATAATATTTATATTTTTGCCACTAATACATGCCAAAAAGTGCTTTAGAACATATAACTGCACCGGTGAATGGCATATATATATTTTTTTTGCCACTAATACACGTCAAAAAGGGCTGAAATTTTCTCACTTCAACACACATCGGCAAATACTTTTTTTGTACCACTAATACACTCCAAAAAGTGCTTTAGAACATATAACTGCACTGCTGAACGGCAAATATATATTTTTTTGCTACTAATACACGCCAAAAGGGCTGTCATTTTCTCACTTCACCACACAACTGCAAATACTTTTTTTGTGCCACTAAGGGCTTTAGAACATATTACTGCACAACTGAACGGCAAATAATTATTATTTTTTTGCCACTAATACACGCCAAAAAGGCTTTAGAACATATAACTGCACCACTGAATGGCAAATAATATATATTTTTGTGCCACTAGCACACGTCAAAAAGGGCTTTAGAACATATAACTGCACCACTGAATGGCAAATAATATATATATATATTTGCCACTAATACACGCCAAAAAGGGCTGTAATTTTCTCACTTCACCACACAACGGCTAATAAGCCCTTTTTTTCCCACTAATACAAGCCAAAAAATGCTTTAAAACATATAACTGCACCGCACAATGGCAAATAAGACATAGAAAAATTACCTTGTAATAAACCCTGTTAATGGCTGTATCAAACAGCACTTGCACCCCAATAACAAGAACGGTTTGCCGGAATTACAGAGCTGTATAATGGCAATTTGGATCCCGAGTCAGTGCAGCAAGGTGTAATAGGATTGTTCCTATTACACTGGCTGTAAACTCCCCTACTGAACCCTGTTCTACTTCAATACTGTGGAATGATTCCTCCCTATCCTTTCCCTGAACTTCTATACAGAAAATAAAAGTTTAACGTCTTTTCTACCACTGTCCCTAGCGCCTGTGCTGTAGGGCATATAGCAGGTTCCTACTTAAGACCCTTTTCTTTGAGCTACAATGAAGAATGGCTGCCAATGTCTGTCCAGGTGCAGCTTCACCCAGGAGTTAGAGAGGCTGACTTCTATGTATATTACCCTTTAACTTTCAGTCACAGGTATTATGTATAGGACCATATGGTGGTCACTAGAGATGAGAGATTTGCCTCAAAGCCAAATTTCATTGTGCTTCGTGTTAGCGAATTGAAATTTAACCTGAAATAGTGTAAAAAACAAAAAAAAAATCATACTTACCTCCTCCATTTGCTTGTGACGAAATCCCGTGAGTGGTGACGTATGACGTCACCACGCCTGCTGGCATGATGATGTGATCTCGCTCTGCGCGAGATTTCGCTCCAGATCTTCAAGCAAAATGGCAGAAGCCGGCCCGTTACGAGCAAATGGAGGCGGTAAGCTTGATTAAATTTTTTTTAATGTTAATTTCAGACTGTTTTTACACTTATGTATGAACACGGCATCTGAAGGGTACAATGACAGGGGGGGGGCAACACTATCGCAGCTCCTTGTCATTGCACCCGCTGCTTACAAAGAAATGCGCTTTGTGACGAAGTAATTAGTCACGAAACGATTTTTTTTTTTTTAATTCGGCATATCAGCCGAATCGAACTTATCATAATTTTGCTCATCTCTAGTGGTCTCATGTAACTACTACAGTCATGTAACATTATATGAGTTCCAACATGGTCTTAATGCTGTCCACTATATGGCTAAAAAATCAACATGGTCCCATGATGACATATGATGTTTGCCAGTCATCAAATTAAGGCCTCTTTCACACCTGCGTTGTGAGGATCCGGCGTGCACTTCCGTCGCCGGAAATTCCCGCCGGATCCGTCACAACACAAGACAACTGAAAGCATTTGAAGACTGATCAGTCTTCAAAATGCTTTCAGTGTTACTATGGCAGCCAGGACGCTACTAAAGTCCTGGTTGCCATAGTAAGTAGTGGGGAGCCAGGGGAGCAGATACTTACAGTCCTTTCGGCTCCCGGGGTGCTCCACAATGACGTCCATGCGATCATGTGATCCATGCTCATGGGGCGCTCTGACGTCATCGTGGAGCGCCCCGGGACTCGGGAGCCGCACAGACGGTAAGTATCTGCTCCCCTGCCTCCCCACTACACTTTACCATGGCAGCCGGGACTTTAGAGTCCTGGCTGCCATGGTAACCATTCACAAAAGCTAAACTTCACGATGCGCCGAAACGATGTTTAGCTTAATGCCGGATCCGGATTATTGCACCTCGAAGGGCATTAATTCCGGATCCGGCGTGACGGCATGTCTTCCGGATTTTTGGACGGAGACAAATCGGCAGCATGCTACGGTTTTGTCAACGTCCAAAGAACGTTCACATACTGACATCCTGATGCATCCTGAACGGATTTCTCTCCATTCAGAAAGCATTAGGATAAATCCTGATCAGTATCTTTCCGTCCTAGAGCCCCGAGGACGGAACTCTAGGACGGAAAGATAAAACACAAGTGTGAAAGAGCCCTAAACCCTCCTTATTTGGCTCCTCTAGTGTCATTTTTGTTCAATGTAGGAATGATCATTATTTTTACTTTACAAGGTCATTTGAGGGCAATTCTCACCATATATCAACCTCATGGAGTCTCTTCTATAGAAATCTGGCTTAAGCTATCATCTGTAACCAAAGTTTTCTATGTTGACATTGCAGTGATTTGTGTCTCTTTTATCATGATGCTTTACAAACATATATTTTTAGGCCTTTTGTATGCTATACACTTTGTTTTGATCCATTTACTCTAATCATTAATCCTTACATATACATTGATCATTCACATTCTTTAAAGGATCAATAAACTAAATGGACTCCCTACAGGTGGCAGTGATCAAAGCATGCACAGTGCTCATTCTGTTTTCTCCATTACTCCCCATTATTCACAACCATCGTCTATAGATTACTGTGCGTGCAAGGAGGTCCTTTTTTCATGCCTGGAAATTCCACTTTTTATTAATGATGAAAGATATTGCAGTGCAGGCAATTTCATTTTCCAGGTAGCGCAATTGTCCTTTCCTTTTTACTGTACTGCATTGTATAAGCTGCTTGGGGAATGCACTCTCAGCTGCTAAGAGGAAACACGAATGCTCGCCAGGTGCAGTCCTGAAAATGGTAATACTAAGCTGAGAAGAAATCTCACATATAATGTTCATTCAGTAATCAGTATTCTCCAAATATAAAACAAAATCCCACGTATTGCAGTATAGGTATATGCAGGGAATTAGGTGTCTGAGCGGTATGGGTTTTATCCTAGACCCTCTGCTCTTTTGCATCTCCTGTGCTGCTTCCGTACAGCAAACTCTTAAGGTATTGTGCTGACTTGTACTCTTAAATCATATTGCCGTTTCAAATAATATATTCAGCACCAAAAATATGGCCCCATCCTGTCAGAGATGCAGGAAATGTTTTTCTTGTTTTGCTTTTTTAGGAACAATTTGCTCGCTTTCCTTGATGGCTCAATTGCTAATTTTGTTGCTGAATATGCAGCGTTCACATGGAGCTGTAATATCGCCATGTTATTAAATGCTTAGAGCACATTCATTTGATAGGAAACGGCAAATGGTGCTGCATCTGTGTCTTTTGCAGTCACTAAGTGACAATCCGGCACCTGCCACATCTGTATGTCCCTTGGAGTGTAGTACTGGGAGGTCAAGAACGCTGCTCAAATTGACCCTTGTTGCATGAATATACTGCTTGTAGACAGTGGCTTCTGGGGTGCAATAATCCTAATATTAGACACAGGGCTTATCTAAAGCTGAAGACAGATATTCTTTACAGTGAATCTTAAAATAAATGTGAGAACTTTGAGATATAGTGAAACATGAGTAGCAGTTGCCTAATATACTCACATAAAAGGTTTTTTTTTTAGCTTTTTTGGACGTTTTTAACTGTCAACCCAAGGCTTCTGTACCTTTTGAATATATCATACTGATCTGCTCCCTGCCACTCAGCTTCATCTTCCTGGCACTCTTTATTGGTCTTCTGGTCTCCATCCTGTAAACTTCTGGATGGGCCAAGTGAAGTCATGTGCACCACTTTAGCCAATGACTGGCCTCAGCAGTGATTTGTCCCCAAACAGCACAGGGTCCATTCTTCAGGAAGTTTACCGGCTGGGGATCGGAGGTCTGTTGAGGGGAGTCACGGACCCAGGGAGACAATACAGAATGGTGGGGAACAGGCAAATTAGTTTTTTTTCAGGTACAGTAGGCTGGGGTTGACAGTTAAAAGTCTCAAAAGCTGGATCGTCCAAGGCTACATTGACATGGACATATTATTATCTCATACAGGAACTGTATAATTAAGGGTCATGGTACTTTCTGAAAGAAGACATTCTACATCCTGCATGACCTGGCTCAATTTGTATTGCTGGCAATTCCAATAAAATTAATAAAATGCTTGCAAATGAATAAACGGTAAAGGATTATGTGTAGAGTGGAGAATGCTCGATATCGCTGCCATAAAGCCTTGAGCATTTCCCTATATCCAAGGACTGCATAGGAAATAGTCGTCTACTCCAAGCATGTAACTAATACCTTCTGACAATATAAACATATAATTAGTGAGGATATAATCCTATCTATATCTTGATGCCATTAAATGTATCCATTAGATCATAACCACTAATTTCCTCTGCAGACAAGTAAAATAAACCTTCCTTTTTCACATCAAAAGACCCTTAGTTGAGTGATACTCGCTGTATGATGTTAGTAGCCTTTAGCACACACAGAGCTGGACAAGTGGCTGAGATCCTCCTGGAAATCATTTGTATGGCATAAAGGGATTAACGTTGCTCTCTTAGCTTTTGATATTTGATTGTCAGCTTGTGACCTCTGCTGAACTGATGTCCGCCTCTACAAGAAATTTCATTAGTCCACCTATCTTCCAGGCAGCATAACAAATAGAGCAGGGACAGAAAAGTACTGATGTCCTTGAAAAACAAACTAAACAGATGGTAAATTATCCGGAAATATGTTTTTTTTTTTTAACAAAATGCAGACATTACATTTTATTTAAATATCATTGCAATATATTAACATAGTTTTGTCCCTTACGTGGCGGTTACTCCCAGAATATACTTATAGGGGTTATGCTGGAAAATATAATTTTGACTTATGCTCAGGATAGGTCACCACTCCAGTATCACATCAGCGGGGGTTTGAGTCCCGGCATCCTCACCAATCAGCTGTTTCAGGCAGCTACTGCATTCGCTGGGGCTATGGTGAGCGATGCAGACTCCTGGCAGCTTTCCAAGGACAGCACCATACATTCTATAGTGGCAGTGCTTGGAATTGCAGCTCAGTCCCATTGACAGTGATGTAATTGGCCTAGGAAGAGCCTACTGCGCTCAAGGCCTCTTCTACCAGCTGATCGATGGGGGTCCACGGTGTCGCCTCCCCACAGATCCAATACTGTTGACCCATCAGGTCATCAGGTATCCCTGAGGATAAGTTATATATCTTTTCCTGGATAATCCCTCGCTTTTACTGGCTCAAGCTTCTTATGCTTCCCTACCTGAGCAGCGTATGATAGAATATGGCATGACAACCTTGGGGTGATAGATTTTTTACATGAAAATACATCAAATCATAAAGCTATAACTGCTACAGGGGCTCATAGATAAAGCCGATTGCCCTGATTTATCGAGACTTGCTTGTGCTAACCGCTTGTCAGGGTAGAGTAGGGTGCTCCCCATACACATTAGAGTTTGTCCGAACCCACTGTACTCTGCAGGTTCGGCCACCAGTACACTAATATTTGTACAGTCTCTTTTTCCCACTCGATGTCTGGGTCAGATCTGTTCTTAATCTTATGATTGTTATATAGCATGTCAATATTATACTGTACATAAATAAGAAATGCATGAGACTTGCCTTCCCTTTTGTCCCAGTATGGAGGAACATTGGTGGAACGGATTACCAAAAGTATTTAACGCTACCCCTCACTTTTATTTCTTTGGAAATGTGGTAATGGATATAGCCCGGCTTACTTCATCCTTTTGTTTGTTTCTTTTCACCTTTCTCATGTACGTCTCAGATACCTAAGACCTCAAGGCATGAGTAAAATCCAATAGAATGTACAGATGCCCTACTCATCTCTAAGATTACTTCTCAGCATTCATTGAGGTTGAAGGTCACGAGACTACCTATTTGCTTTGTCTACACATCATCTTGTGAAGGTGATGATTTCCTAAGACATGAATCTTCTTGGGAAAATATACTAAGGTTTAATTCTTGAGTGCTATGCTAATTGCTTCACCACCCAATAACTCTCATTAGACCTTCTATCTCCTTTTACTGCCTTCTGATCTCATTAAGAGGACCTGTCCACTCTCCTGAAATGTTTGTTTTAGGAAATAATTGTTTTTCCCATGAAATCCGAATTTTGGAGCATCGTTTCTTGCAACTTGTAGTTTTATTCTGTTATTCCTAATAGAAGTATGAATAAATTCATAACTGTGTATTACTAGTGGATGGTATGACCTTACATAGTCTGACAATTCCCAATCAGTTCTGGCAGTATTAGACTGTGTAGAGGCGCACACCTTTGACAAGAGGGATAGTAAGACCCAGTTGTCAGTCTAATCTACATTTCTAGGAGTAACAGTAGAGGAACATCAAAACACAGAGGCCCAAATTTACTATTAGTTAGATAGGCTATACATGTAGACGGGGAGGCTTAATAATGTACCATAATTATCACAGTTGTTCAGGTTGTATGACAAATATGGCTCCTCTGTAGACTGCCTGAACTGTAAAGGGGTTGTCCACGTAAAAACTTGAGCAAACCCTGCAAACAGTCTAAAATGAAAATAAATGGATACTCATCTGTTTTCTCCACTGTTTCTTCAAGTGCTGCACTTTGATCTCCCCCTGTTGATGTCATTTTCTTGGCTGCAGCAGTGACTTTCTGTTAGCCATTCACTGACGTCAGCTGTGCATGGGATGCCACTGCTGAGCCCAGTGATTGGCTGCAGCGGTGACCTGTATGCACATCACACCTGCAGCCAGAAAAAGAAAGAGCAGCAATGAAGACCCGAGCCCATCACAGGAAGAAACAGCTAAGGAAACAGGTGAGTAACCATTAATTTGATATTTTAGGCCGTCTGCAGGGTTTGCCTGAGTTTTATGTAACTCGGGCAACTCCATTAAAGCCACTCTTACTCACTTTCAGATGTTTAGGTCACATTTTAGGCTATACCCTCTAACCCCTAACCCATATTCTTTTTCGGCTAGCCCAGGCCCTGTTGTCAAACATGTCAGAACACTAAGGAAAGGGATTTATCAAAGACTGGCATTTTACGCTAGTCTTTGAACTCTCCTGCACTTTCTGTGGATGCCACTAATTTATGACAAGGCTCCTCGTCATAAATTAGGCACATCCTCCGGGTGTCCATGCGCTAGAATGAAATCTATGGCAGCTGAGACCTGCCATAGATTTCTGTCTATATTTGGGCCTGAAAACAGGGCCAAATGAAGATAAATGTGACGGACCCTCTTGCCATGCCCACCCACCGCCCTCACCACAAACCATCTTTTCAGAAAGTGCCAAGGGCACTCAAATGGCCTTTTAAAAGATGCAAACACAAGGTTTGCCACTTTTTACGCCACAAGAAGAGGCACATGGAGATGATAAATTTCTACCTAGATGAGACATCTTGCACTAAAGGTTTAGACAACTTCAAGGCGCAGAGTCAATTGTGAATCTGGGCCAAAATTCTAAAAAAAAAAAAAGATGCTCCAGGATTGTTCATGACGAATACAAATATTTGCTAAACAGACATATTAGATCTTTTAGGTGCCTCTAAAAACATGTTTAAAAACAAGTAACAAAAACTTAGAAAAGTAATAAAAAAGGTCTATACTATATGCTCTACTGCTGTACAGTCCTGTGAACCATCTTGTCTATTTGTCCACATCATCTACTGTAATGCAACCAATGTTCCACCAAACACAGACGTCTTGGTGACCATTAGTTACCAACTACTGTCTGAATGTTTTACATTCATTATCTTTCATCCTGGCCCAAAAACAAGTAATATACACCTAGAAGGTCTATATTTACATTTAAAGGGACTTGGGTATTGACGGCTTATCCTCCGAATGGGTCGTCAGTATTAGATTGTTGGGTGTCTGTCTGACACCACCACTACTCATCAGCTGTTTCGGGCAGCTGCTAGTGCCAGAAACTATACAGTGGATGGAAGACATTGTTCATATTTTTTGGAAACAAAAGTCCTTTATTGATTTCTGAAGACGTGAAAAGAATTTCTATAGGAGAGTAACACTATAGATCGTGACCCTCAGAACTCTACATATAAAATACACACAGCTGCATAAATATACCAGCAATAAAGTAAGTAACACCAGAGCCGTACATAGGAGTTTTATTTGTCCAACAGATAGTCGTTTTATGGAAGCAAATTGTTTTAAATGTTTCAGTGACCTCTGTGAGGAACAGCTCTAGAGAAGTGAAGTGTTTTATTCTGTTTTACATCTGTGGCTTCGTTCATTTTCTATGTAATGGAAACAGTGAGGAGGAGACGGTGCGATTGCTCCTTGGCAGGAGATTTTGCACATTTTAACAAAAGATCACATCTTTGAGGGTAAAATAATATATTTGCTTTAAACTCCTCTGCAAATTTTTAATGGGTTTTAAATCACCTCTGTGTTTAACCCATCAGCTTAATGCTATACAGAGTATTGCATTTTTAATTAAAGGGGTATTCCTGTTTCATGCAATTGCTGACCTATCTTCGGGATAAGTCATTAATTTCAGATTGGTGGAGATCCTCGCCAATCAGCTGTTTGAAGAGGCTGCGGCACTAGTGCAAGAAATGCATCCTCTTCAGTGTTTACGTTCACGCCGTCCATGCAGTGGTGGTACAGGGCAATTGCATCCATCCAAATGAATGCGAGAGCAAGCTGTAATTAACCTGCACCACCACTACATAGATGGCGTGCGTGTAAACATTGAAGACGATGAAGCGCTTGCACTAGTCCCACGACTCCTTCAAACAGATGATCGGTGAGTCTGCCGAGAGTCAGACCTTCACCAATCTGAAAGGGTAGGTCATCATTATGAGGAAACCAGAATAACCGTTTAAGTTTAGTACCATTTTTGTAGTCGTATTCAGTGTGTTAACTCTATTTTTTATACTGTAACATCATTTCCAAAGAGGGATGCAGAAAGTGCTGGCCTATATGCACCCCTGAGGTCCCAATCGCCAGAGGTCTGCGCTTTTTGTACAAGCACGACCACTGCTGCTGGATTACAGAGTGGTCGTAAACCATAGTGTATAATGTGTTGGAAAAAAAGAATCAAGCCAGCAAAGATTTGGACATCTACAGCCCCACTTAAATGTTGGCAGCATCCACATTGCAAATTTCATGGCCTAGCAACCTCCATGTCCATGCTACAAATTGTCCTTTTGGCTAGTATGCGGTATAGACTACTTTTTTTTTAATTCCATGGTAAGCATATGCAGATGCATAAAAATTTTCTACAAAAACCTGCAACTGTGAAAAAATGGAGCTTGAGGGATTCTCTAATTAGTTAATATGTGAAAAAACAGGATTAATTGATGGTACATTCAGTTCACTGTGAATGTCAGCTGTATATATTGTGGTGTATAGAGTCCAAAAAATGTAATATAGGTACTAACACATGAAATAGGTCAGGAGGATGCTTGGAAAAAGTTGAGAAGATGTTGAACACTTGGGGAACACTTACTGTATTCTGTAGTCCAGATTTGTGCGTCTACTCTGGTGGGATGTGTGGAATGCCTATTCTTCTCTGTCCCTCTGTCTTTTTTCTTTTGTAAACTTTTTTTTTCTATTGTGACACTACTTTTTACTAATATTGTCCAATAAACATGGCATCCACGACCACTGAATGGAACCAATGCTTGCCACGTATCACATGTATTACTACGGAGTGACTTGGGATACATTTGTGTCTGTATTACTATTTAGTTCTGAATAGACTGTGGTGATTGCTCCTTTAAAAAAATTGCAATAATCTGATGTATTCCCACTAGTGCTGATATGAAACAAGCCATGCTCGGCCAAGTTTCTGTAGGTAATTGAAGTTACAGAGTCATGTTGTGCTCTACTTGGGTGAGTGTGGTTACAAGTGGTGTGTATTTTATGATCTGCTGCTAGAAGTGCCACCTACTACAGACAGCAGCTGGGAATTCCTATGGAGCTGCCAGATTGCATAAGATCGGGGCTTGCATCTAGACTGTTTACAAATCTGACAGCAATGTAGGAGTCACAGGGAGATGTATCTGATACATTCTCTCTTACTCCTGATATATTAGGAAGAAAGGGATGCAAATGAGCTCTTAACAAGCTCTGCCTCTAATGCCACCAGTTGTAAGGCAGCTATTCTATAAGTCAATGTTCGACCCTTTAACTAGGCCTTGAGGCATGACTTGGATATTAATTAAGCCAGCACCTCAGCTGAAAACAGCTGTTTTGGGGGGATTGCTGGCTTATTTAATATCCAAGTCATGTCTCAAGGCCTATTTAGGGTACTTTCACACTTGCATTAAAGTTTTCCAGTATTGAGTTCTGCCCTGGGGGCTCAATACCGGAAAAGAACTGATCAGTTTTATCCTAGTGCATTCTGAATGGAGAGCAATCCATTCAGTATGCATCAGGATGTCTTCAGTTCAGTCAATCTTACGGTATTTGGCTGGAGAAAATACCGCAGCAGGCCGGATCCGGCATTATTTTCCATTGAAATGCATTAATACCGGATCTGGCATTATTTTCCATTGAAATGCATTAATGCCGGATCCAGAACCAAGTGCTCCAGCAAAACGGATCCAGTTTTCCGGTCTGTGCACGCATCCGCATCCGTCTACAAATGCTTTCCATTTGCACACGGATTTCCGACGGAATTGCCTGCCGGATCCTCACAACGCAAGTGTGAAAGTACCCTTAAAGGGTCAAACATTGACTTATAGGATTTTTGCCTTACATCTGGTGGCATTAGAGGCAAAGCTTGTAAAGAGCTCATTTGTATCCCTTTCATCCTAGAGTTCCAGAGAAGCATGTATGGCCTATAAGTCTCCTCACGCTGATTTAAGGCGCTCTCTAGTACCCCCCAAATACTGATATATTCAGCAGGTATGAATAATCTATCTGCCATGGCATTTCACACAAGCCTATGTGCCTTGAATGAAAATTCCACCTGTCCAAAAGCTGAATACCCTAGGAAGCTAGGTAGTAAAGATTTAAGATGTCCACTGAAACTAGAATTTGAGTTAAGACAGACAGCTGGTAAGACAGGTAGCTGTTATGTGGAAAGCCATGGCAAGAATTGCAGGAGGGCACATGTTCTATGTCTAAGTTTGTGAAGCTTTGGGTGTGTTGCCAATCCAAGTGATTTCCCATTTCCCTTTACAGAAGTTCTGATATGTTGCTTTGTCATTGGCATTCACTTGCACTTGGGCCTACAGTACCAGATATTGGCACTACCAAAAACATGGGGTTGTATCTGGTAAAAAATGAAATTGATGTGGCAATCAGTGAAGGCCATCAGATTGGTCAATATTGTTGTCTTGTGGGAAAAAAAACACCAAAACCAAGCTTATACTTAAAAATCTGGAACATGCAACACAGTTTACTTAGTTAATGTATTAGTTTAATTACTAATAGATGTTCACTGCAACCATTGAGAAGATATATTTGACTCCATGAGACTATAAGACTATAAAAAAGGGCCTAAACCTTATAATTTCTATTTAACTAACAATTTTATATTTATACATTTGGCATTGTTATACACTACCTGATACTCCATTCTCCAGAAACTTAGTTGATATACCCATCTACATAGTAAGAATCAACCACTATCCCTGACTCTTGATAGTTAGGATTGAACTGTAAGCCAGTTTGGTCATTCATATATTTGGTCAATTGGATAGAATCATACTATAATCAATATGGATCAAATATGCTTACAAACCAGGTTCTTCAAAAATAATTCTCATGATAGTAAAGTGCTACTTTGCCATGAATAGATAATAGTAGTTGTAAATATAGAATTTTCTAACAGATTTCCCCTAAAAGTGGATCATTATTAGAAACAAGACTTATTTTGGGGCTACACTGACAACCCAATAATTCAGCATTGTGACATCAGTTTGTGCTCGATAATTACATAGAGAGAAAAGGGAAAATTATTTTTTTTTCATCACAAAAAGCCCGTTCCATAATGGGATATCCCATTTAATCATGGTAAGTCTATAAACAATCCAAATATTATCGATCGACTTCTATAGGAGATTCACCATTTGCTTGCTATGTCTGGTATATTTATTGCATGTGAATATGACTGAAATGTGCAATAGTCATATCTACCATCTACATATATGTGCTCCATGTTAATTTGGCCATAAACTTCAGTGCCATGATGATCCATTTGATTTGACATCTATCAGTGTCACTTACCATCCATCATCTCCATCAAATTCTCCATAAAGCATTTCCTTCACCTACTCCCTAACTGGTTTAATTTTCTCAAACCAGGTCCTCCTGGAGCAAGGGGCAAAAGAGGACAAAATGGGGAGCCAGGTACTGTATGTTTTCTTTATGGTAACTGGGACAGTATGGACATATTTGTTTTTTCATTGTTCTTATTAGGGATGAGCAAATTGACTTCGGATGAAAAGGTACCACTTGGAACCGAACCCGAGTTGGGGAAATGTTTTTTTACAGTCTAAATCAATTTCTGAAGCTATTATGCGAAGTCTCGCGAGACTTCGCAAAGTAATAACTTCGGCTCATCAGAGCCAATACATTCTAATACTGTACGGAGCGCTCGCTCCGTACAGTATTGAAATAAAGTTTTATGTGAATCGACTTTGGATGTTTCATCCGAAGTCGATTCGGTCATCCCTAGTTATTGTGTTTTGTATTATTAGTACTGTATGCTCCTTTTTAGTGAACAAATAAGAAAGAGCTGTATACTGATTTTGGATACACACGGTAGGTGTACTACCATTTTAAATAAAAAAAATAACCAAGGGCATATTTTGGTGAATTATTGTATCCAGATGTCCTGGGTCAATGCTGCATGCTCTGCAGAAAGTAACAAATTATAAACATATCTGATCTCCCAAACTCATATATTTAATAATTCCAGCTTTGCAATAAAGATCCTTTGTATCTTGCATGAGGCTTCCATGAAATTCACATGTAATGTTTTCAAAAATAAAAAAATAGCAGTAAAACAACTGAACAACAAATTAAGGCCCCTTTCACATCTGCGTTGTGAGGATCCGGCGTGCACTTCCGTCGCCGGAAATGCCCGCCGGATCCGTCACAACACAAGACAACTGAAAGCATTTGAAGACTGATCAGTATTCCATATGCTTTCAGGTTACCATGGCAGCCAGGACGCTACTAAAGTCCCGACTGCCATGGAAAAGAAGCGGGGAGCCGGGGGAAAAGCTACTACCTTCCGTGCGGTGCTCCTCGATGACGTCACCGGGTCCCTGCGTCGCATGGGTCACGTAGTTACGATCCATACGGTGCATTGCTCACATAGCTTAACTATGTGAACCGTGCGATGCAGTGACCCAGTGACGTCATTGAGGAGCGCCCCGGCCACCGCACGGAAGGTAAGTAGCTTCTCCACCGGCTCCCGCTGCTTTTCCATGGCAGCCGGGACTTTAGTAACGTCCTGGCTGCCATGGTTACCATTCTTAAAAGCTAAACGTTGGATATGGTGATGCGCTGAAACCACGTTTAGCTTAAAGTCGGATCCGGATTAATGCTTTTCAATGGGCATTAATTCCGGATCCGTCCTTGCGGCAAGTCTTCAGGATTTTTGGCCGGAGGAAAATCCGCAGCATGCTACGGCCAAAAAACGTGTCAGTACTGAACTGAAGACATTCTGATGCATCCTGAATGGATTTCTCTCCATTCAGAATGCATTAGGATAATCCTGATCAGTATCTTTCTGTCCTAGAGCCCTGAGGACGGAACTCTAGGGCGGAAAGGAAAAAACGCAGATGTGAAAGGGGCCTAAGCTCAATCTGAGTAATATGTATTTATATTAAGCTATATTTTATTTTAATAGAATTAAAGGGGTTGTTTAGACCATACTGATAACCTATCCTCATTCAAGTAAATGGACCAAGTACTTGTAATTACCCTGCACTTCTGAAACGATGGGCAGTATAATTAAGAGGAAGCAACTCTCGCATGGAGCACCGTCTCCTCTTCAAACAGCTGATCAACAGTGGTGCTGGGTGTTGGACCTCCACCAATCAGATATTGATGACCTGTCCAGAGAATAGGTCATCAATATATTTAGCCTGCACAACCTCTTTATCAATGTATGGTATATTATTACATCTGTGTTCCATTGTATTCACGTTGAATTCCAAAATCCATACTTATGGCACATCAAATTTGCAGAGAAGACCAATAGAAATTGTATTTACCTAGAAAACCTAAACTTAAAAATAATTGATCTAAAGTAAAAAGTAAAAAAAAGTAAAATTTGCTGACACTATTTTCAGTCTAAGGGCTCATGTACATGACCGTATGTGTTTTGCTGTCCGCAAACCGCGGATCCGCAAAACACGGAAGCTGCTCTGCATTCCGTTCCGCAATTTGCGGGATGGAATGCGGCCGATTGTAGAAATGCCTATTCTTGTCCACAAAACGGACAAGAATAGGACATGCTCTATTTTTTGGGCAGAGCCACGGAAAGGAGCAACGGATGCTGACAGCACACAGAGTGCTGTCTGCATCTTTTGCGGCCCCATTGAAGTGAATGGGTCCGCGTCCGAGCCGCAAAATATGAGGCTCGGACGCGGACCAAAACAACGGCCGTGTGCATGAGGCCTAAGGGATTTTCTGCATGTTCCTGAAGCAAACAGTCTTGCAGAAATTGTGCACAAAACTCAGAGGTTAATTTTGTTCTGATTTCTTCTTTTCTCAGTTGAAAGATGATAGATGAAGAGACCTAACCAAAGGGCTAGAACTTAACATTTTAAGTCTTCTGTTGCAGATAGAGCAGTGGGGGATGCTCCTTCTGCAACTAGTTATTTTAAAGGGGTTGTCCAACTTAAATCTCGCCAAAGCCCCTAAATGGACCTCAACGCTGGCTGTGTTTATAGGCTGCAGTGGTGATATAGCCGTATATATTGCATAACCACAAAATAAAGTTGTGTGTGGAAGTCATCGTATGCACTTCAATTACAAACTTACACATTATACAATTTTATATTTGGTGTGCCTATGGTGATTTCTTCATATAACTTTGCCTTGTGGTTCTGGCACCCGTTACACCTTAAAACATAAGTGGTGACAGACGTATATAATTTTTAGCCTTGAATGTAACAGCATACAGCACATGACTGCTGCAGCTAATCACTGGCCTCAGCAGTGTCATGCTGTGTAGCATTGAGGCCAGTGATTGGCTCTAATGGTTAAGCGCTATATACAGCTGCATCACTGCTTCAGCCTGAATACAGACCAAAGGTGAGGGCTGGTGTTGCAGCACTAAAAAAGCAGGACATTAAGCTGTTAGTTATCACATTTAGAGCCTCTGGGAAGATTTTTAAATGTCAAACAACCTCAGATCTTCAAGATGGTGCCCACTGAGTGGTACCATAGCTGCTGGGTTTCTGCTATTTTACATAGCAGACATCAGGAGTCAATGTCTACACCAAGATCAAGTGAGCTGTCCAGTTGCTATGGAGGCCTCAGGCCTTCTGAAAGCTCTGAAGCCTGCCAAAGTAAAGTGACAGGGCTCCCATAAGAACACAGTGATTCTCCTATAGACTGCAGTGTTAAATCATTGCAGTCAATGAGAGAAACGATAAGGCAATCGCTTGACAAAGTTCCCTATGGGGACTTAAAACAAGTAAAAAAATTAAAAACATGAACATATATCAAAATTCAATTAACAATAAACAAGAAAATAATAAAGATCATTAGCATCACCGCATCCCAAAACGCCTTACTATTAAAACATAAAAATATATTTTTATTGTACGGTGAACAGTGTAGCAGAAAAAAAAACAAAATGGCCAATTTGCCATTTTTTCATTAACCTCTTAAGGACACAGGACGTACATGTACGTCCTGTGTCCGGTCCTTAAAGATGGCGCCCACTCCTGCTCAATGCGGGCGCCTTAGCCGCGGGTGTCCGCATGGTTCCTGTAGCAGACACCCGCAGCTATTGTCCGCGACCAGCAGCGATGCCGATGGCGGACATTAAACCCCTCAGATGCCGTGGTCAATCCTGACCACGACATCTGAGTGCGCACAAACTGAAAGTTTTACTTTCGGTTTGCGTTCCGGCTCCCCCTGTGGCGATCGGAGGAGCCGGAGCGCGCCTGTAGTAGCCTGGGTTTTTATGAATGAAACCTAGGCTGCTCTGTAGTATTTCCTATGGAGCCTTGCCTGTAATAGGCTTCATAGGAAATATGCGATTTTTTCATATATTCCAATGCTATTGCTTTGGAATGTATGAAAATCGCAATCAGATGATTGTAAGTTATAGTTCCCTATGGGAACTATATAAAAGTTTAAAAAAATAAAATAAAATAAAGTTAAAAAAATAAATAAAAAAAAACATAAAAGTTCAAATCACCCCCTTTTGCTAAAATAAAAATTAAAAAACTAAAAAAAAATAAAAAATACACATCATGGGTGTCGCAATGGGCGAAAACGCCCATAGTATAAAAATATAAAAAAATATTCCCCATATGTCAAACAGCAAAATGTAAAAAAGCGTCCAAATGGCGGATTCGCCATTTTTGGTCGCTTCATTTTTTACAAAAAATTACATAAAAGGTGATCAAAAAGTCATACACACCCCAAAATGGTATCAATAAAGAGACAAGATTATGATGCATAAAATGAGCCCCCATACAGCTCTGTATATATAATTACAAAAAAGTTATAGGGGTCAAAACATGGTGACAAAAAAGTAAAACTGATTTTTGCCCACTTTTGAATTTTTTTTTCACTATCAAAACGCAAGAAAACCTATAAATATAGGGTATCGCCGGATTCATACTGACCTGTAGAGTAAAATTAACCAGTCAGTTTTATCGCACATCGAACGTCGTAACTTAAAAAGCCGCAAAACTGTGGTGGAATTGCTTTTCTTTTGCAATTTCACCCCATTTTTTCCCCGCTTACCACTACATCATATGCAATATTAAATGGTGGCGTTGGAAAGTACAACATGTCCCGCAGAAAACAAGCCCTCATATGGCTATGTGAACCAAAAAATAAAAAAGCTATTGCTATGGGAAGGCAGGGAGCGCAAAATGAAAACTCAAAAAGTAAAAAACCTCCGGTCCTTAAAGGGTTAAAAATGATCAAAAAGTCAGAAACAGTCCAAAATGGCAAACAATGAGCCCTCACACAGCTCTGTAGATGTACAGTTGTAACAAGAAGTTTACATACACTATATAAAAAGAAACATTTTTCGCAATATCTGACATGAAATCAGAATGAACCTTTCCTGTTTTTGGTCAATTAGTATTACCATAATTATTATTATTTGCTAAATGCCAGAATAATGAGAGAGAGAATGTTTTAAGGCATTTTTATTACTTTCTGCAATGTCAAAAGTTTACATACCCTAAGATTACTTTGCCTTTAAACAGTTCTGGACTGCCCATATGATCATGTGTTTAGAAGCTTCTATTTGTTGGCAACATCTGAGTTAATTAGAGACACACATGTGGATGTAGTTAAATGCCCACCTGAAACACACTGCTTCTTTGTGTAGCATCATGGGAAAGTCTAAAGAAATCAGCCAAGGTATCAGGAAAAGAATTGAGGACTTGCACAAGTCTGGCTCAAACTTGGGTGCATTTTCAAGATACCTGAAGGTGTCTCGTTCATCCGTACAAACAATTATACACAAGTACAAATAAGATGGGAACGTCCAGCCATCATAGCGCTCAAGAAGGAGGCGGGCTCTGAAGGGCCACTCTGCCAGGAAGAAGCCATTACTCCAAAAGAAACATAAAAAAGCCAGATTAATGTTTGAAAATGCACACAGGAACAAAGACCTACATTTTTGGAGGCATGTTCTGTGGTCTGACGAAACTAAAATTTAACTTTTTGGCCATAATGACCATCGTTACGTTTGTAGGAAAAAGGGACAAGCTTGTAAGCCTTAGAACACCATCCCAACTGTTAAACACGGGGTGGCAACATCATGTTGTGGGGTTGTTTTGCTGCAGGAGGGACTGATGCACTTCACAAAATAAATGGCATCATGAGGAAAGAAGATTATGTGGAAATACTGAAGCAACATCTCAAGACATCAGCCAGGAAGTTAAAACTGGTTACAAAGTGGGTTAAGGATAACAAAGGTAGGTGCGAGCAAGGCGACCAACAAACATGGCTCAGTTACACCAGTTTTGTCAGGAGGAATGGGCCCAAATTCCCACCAACTATTGTGAGAAGCTTGTGGAAGGAGATCCAAAACATTTGACCCAAATCATACAGTTTAAGGGCAATGGTACCAAATATTAATGAAATGTATGTAAACTTTTGACTTTGTAGAAAGTAATAAAAATGCCTTAAACATTCTGTCTCTCTCTCTCTCTCTCTCTCTCTCTCTCTCTCTCTCTCATTATTCTGGCATTTGGCAAATAATAATATTTATGGTAATCCTAATTGACCAAAAACAGAAAAGGTTTATTTTGATTTCCTGTCAGATATTGAGAAAAACATGCATATGTGTCTTTTTTTATAGTGTATGTAAACTTCTAGTTTCAACTGTAAATATTAAAAACTTACAATTTTTTTTTTCCCAAATGAAATCGTACTGTAATGAGTCAGATCTTATCTCATAAAGAATGCCATAAAAGCAAAACCCATAAAACTAAGGCAGAATTGCACTTTATTTTCCAATTCCATCCCATTTTGGATTTTTCTCCAGCTTCCCACTACACTTTTTGCAATGTTAAACGGTGCCATTAGAAAGTGCAACTTGTCCCACAAAAAAACAAGCCTTCATACGGCTATGTGAATGGAAAATGTAAAAAGTTATGGCATCAGTAAGGCAGAGAGTAAAAATAAAACAAACAAACAAACAAAAAAAAACTGAAAATTGCATGACCAGGAAGGGGCTAAAAGCCATACATTACTATAAAGATTGTCAAGGAACATGGATTTTACCCTCTCACTTCTGTGTAAGGTGAGGGAATAGACAACCTTAAAATGGTGTTTCTGGCCCCCTAAACTCTCATAGGAGACTTACTCTGGAATTTTCTAAGGTTAACATATCGTCTGAACAGCTCTGCTTGAATTTTCTGAGTAGAGTCCTCCTCATTTGCCTTCCTAAAGTAGAGAAACAGCCACAGAGCTGTCATTATGCCATTACAATTGACTCATTTGACACTAGCACTCTGTGTACTGCCTGACAAAACACATGGGTAGACGTGAGAATGAAGAGAAACATAACGGTACTGAGTAGAAAAGACTTAGGGTCAGGAGGGATTTTTACAATGCTTTTCCTTGCTTATAATGTTTAGAGAATTTACCTTATGTCTCCTGATGTTACATAAGTGCAGACTGACATCTACAAAACAGTGGTACCCGCCTTCTATTATATATTGAAGCCTACAGAGATATATATTTTTGAAGCCTACAGAGTTATTGATGATGGTCCACCACATAAAATAGCATTGTGCAGTCTAGATTGGCTTTATTACCTCATATAATTGAACATATTTTATTCATTTATTACATTAAGAATATTTCCATCATGAAAATTAGAAACATCCATAACTGGAAATATGTGGAACTATTAACTTTACATCCTGATTTTTTCCTAATTTGCATTCATTGTCAAGGATTCTTAAAGTGGTTTTCTAGTTTGCATCAAAATCCTTTAAAATAATCATTTATGAAGGTATCTGACGTTACACAACTTCCTGGCACTCTGCTAGTGGAGTCGGGTTCCCACCCTTTACGTAGAACTGAGGAGAAACTCCAGCAATAATATTTGGGTTGCTCTGCAATCCGTTGATCAGCTTGGTAAAAAACTTGTGTTAAATTTGAATAAAACACATAATTTACAGAAACTCCAGCAATAAATCTTGCAAAAGGATAATCTTTTATTGAAGTGCGACTGAATATACAGTACAGTGACGTTTCAGCCAAAAATTGCCCTTTTCAAAATGTAGCCTCTTTGGGAAAATCAAGGAGCAGAAGGCTGTGCTGAGTACATGAAGAACGTGCAGTCACACGGATGCGTCTTCTATTCCATACGACCGCACGTTCTTCATGTACTCAGCGCAGCCTTCTGCTCCTTGATTTTCCCAAAGCGGCTACAGTTTGAAAAAGGTCATTTTTGGCCGAAACGTCACTGCATATTCAGCAGCACGTCAATAAAAGTTTATCTTTTTGCAAGATTTATTGCTGGAGTTTCTCTTCAGTTTTATGAAGGTAGCTGTAATTTTGCAATTAATTTCTTTGATCTTTTTTGGTCCTATCTTCTCTTCTGGGCTGTGGTCAAATGACAATGTCCATGTAGCTATCTCTTATTTCCTGTGAAGTTATGTCTATGGGCATCAGAAAGCAGCAACAGGGGCAGTGATAGGGGAGTGTCTATGTAAATAGCTGGGTGGGAGGAGCTATAAAATAGCTGGGTGTTGTTACGGGCAGTGATAGGGGAGTGTCTATGTAAGAAGCTGGGTAGGAGGAGCTATACACTGGGTGTTGTAACGGGCAGTGATAGGGGAGTGTCTATGTAACAAGCTGGGTAGGAGGAGCTATAATCTCACTGGGTGTTGTAACGGGCAGTGATAGGGGAGTGTCTATGTAACTAGCTGGGTAGGAGGAGCTATAATCTCACTGGGTGTTGCTACGGGCAGTGGTAGGGAAGTGTCTATGTAACTAGCTGGGTGGGAGGAGCTATAATCTCACTGGGTGTTGTAACAGGCAGTGATAGGGGAGTGGCTATGTAACTAGCTGGGTAGGAGGAGCTATAATCTCACTGGGTGTTGTTACGGGCAGTGATAGGGGAGTGTCTATGTAAGAAGCTGGGTAGGAGGAGCTATAATCTCACTGGGTGTTGTAACGGGCAGTGATAGGGGAGTGTCTATGTAACTAGCTGGGTGGGAGGAGCTATAATCTCACTGGGTGTTGTAACGGGCAGTGATAGGGGAGTGGCTATGTAACTAGCTGGGTAGGAGGAGCTATAATCTCACTGGGTGTTGCTACGGGCAGTGGTAGGGAAGTGTCTATGTAACTAGCTGGGTGGGAGGAGCTATAATCTCACTGGGTGTTGTAACAGGCAGTGATAGGGGAGTGGCTATGTAACTAGCTGGGTAGGAGGAGCTATAATCTCACTGGGTGTTGTTACAGGCAGTGATAGCGGAGTGTCTATGTAACTAGCTGGGTGGGAGGAGCTATAATCTCACTGGGTGTTGTAACGGGCAGTGATAGGGGAGTGTCTATGTAACTAGCTGGGTGGGAGGAGCTATAATCTCACTGGGTGTTGTTACGGGCAGTGATAGGGGAGTGTCTATGTAACTAGCTGGGTGGGAGGAGCTATAATCTCACTGGGTATTGTTACGGGCTGTGGTAGGGGAATGTCTATGTAACTAGCTGGGTGGGAGGAGCTATAAACTAGCTGAGAGTTGTTAGAGATGGGGCTGAGGCTGTGTCAGAGAAAGGAGAAGTGCATCATGGGTTTGGTTGGATGCAGCAACAGGAAGTGCTACTGCTTTATACAAAATGGTTTGTTTACATGGTGAGAACAGGTCAAGAGGAGAGTCCAAATTACAAAAAAAATAAAAATTATGAAGTAAGGAACTATATGGGAATATCTGTTAAAAACCATAGTAAACCCCTTTAGGCGTATTGCTTCTCATAAATGTTGATGGAGAAGACATGACTATAGTAATTTTAATTCTAGTACTCTATCAGACTGCTGAGTTTTATAGCACGCTGCTGTATGATAGATATCTGGCTTATAAAAGTTTGTGTTGGACTTGAAATGTATAATCATTTACATCCTTTATATTAGAATGTCCCCTGGCAATTAGTAGATGTTTATAGCTAAGATGTGTTATGCGATGATTTAGATCTAAAAGTTTAACAAAATGCATGCATGCTAATACCGGCCATTGCTGACAGAACTATATGAAGAAAACCAGACAATTAGCCCCATTCAGTTATGACAGATACCAGCTTGATATCTGTTATCAAATCGTACAATGCAACATTTATTCGTTTCCAAGTTATTACTGCAATAAGATACATGGTGGACAGAACTAGGATAAAAATGTGTTCCCACATAAAGCATATTGAGCTTAAAACTGTTTTAATGTATTGTATTAATGAATTATAGTTCATCTGTCATGAAGGCACCATCATTTTTGGGACCAACAAGTATTTGATCACCACAGATCTAGCTCTAGTCATCAGTGATCAGATATTACCACTGGGTGAAGTTGCTTGTGTGGGTATGATGTGAGTATGATGTTTTACATGAAATAGTGAGGGGTCTTAAACGGGCAAGTCTTCTTCTACGTTGTCCATCCAAGTGCCCTAATAGGGCAAATTAACAAAGGCTGTACTGATCAGCCAACCACTTTAATTTTGTATGTCCTGTGGTAAGGTGCAGGGTGCCGTCCTAGATGGCAGGTACGTGTCACCGAGGTTGCTGGCCTCGGTGAGGTGAGAGACGGGTTTTTGTCTGCAGCAGCTAGTGCTGTTTGACTTTGTTAAATAGCATGGCTGCAAAGCCGATCCGGGCCGGCTCTTACTGGGAGCAGCTAAAGAGTAGGGTGGGTGGCTGCTCCCCATGGTCCAGTCCGAGTTTTGGGCTGGGTTTATAAACTCAGCCAGCACCACCAGCTGTGTGTGTGATTATCCTGGAGCTGCTAACAGGGCTGGGAGTTCTCTGTCCTGGAGGGAAGAGCTCAGTAAGGAGGTGTTGTGTTCCTGGCTACCTGAAGCTGGATTCTCCTGCGGCTGGGCCGACAGCGTGGTGCGAACCTGCACCTACACCTCCCAGGTGACTGAACCTGTGTTGGACTGTTTTTGTTTGGCTACGTTATTTCCGTTGTGTGTGAACTGTCACCAAGAGACTGTTTTTCATTTTGTGTGCAAGTGTGAATAAAACACTGTTTGTTGCACAATCTGGACTCCTGGTTTTGCCTCTAAACTGCACCCGCACCGCTGTCTACCAGAGCGACTCCCCACATTTGGTGTCGGATGCGGGCATGCGCAGTGAGGCTGGCGTGAACGCCGAAGTTTTGTTTTTCTAAAGTGTATGGAATATATTAAGCCAGCAAAGCTGCAAGCAGGAGTTTCTGACATCATGGAGGCTGCTGTGAAGGCTCTCATAGAGGCTAACGTGCAGCAGCGGGAGACCAACCAACTCTTGCTACAACATGTGATGGCGTTACAGGCGGCAGGAGCGTCCCACCACGTCCATGATGCCCGGAAGCGGTCCGTGCGGCGATCCCAAAAATGACCCCCGCAGACGACGTTGAGACGTACCTGGCGGTTTTTGAGAAGGTCGCCGTGAGGGAAAAGTTACCCCGTGACCAGTGGGCTGAGGTGGTCGCTCCGTTCCTGGCTTCCGGACCCCAGCAGGTGTTTTTTGACTTGTCGGACGACCAAGCGGCAGATTATGACACTGTGAAAGGAGAGGTCCTAGCCAGACTGGGCGTGAACGTGCTGGTCCGCGCCCAAAGAGTCCACCAGTGGGACTTTAAAACGACTGAACCCGCTAGGCCGCAGTTCTACGATCTGCTGCACAGGCTGCAAAAGTGGCTGCAGCCCGACCTACTAAGTCCCACTGCCATGCTGGATCGACTGTTGGCGGACATCTTTTGGCGGGCCCTGCCTTATCCCCTCCAGCACTGGATCGGCCAGGTATCGCCCACCAATGCCCTGGAGATGGTCGACCTGGTGGAGCGCTACGAGGCCACCAGAAACCTGCAGGGGACTCTTGCGGGAAGGGGTCAGTCAAACCCCGGAGGCCTCTGCCCCAGTTCCGACGTCCGGCGACAGAGCGGCCTGCCCGGAATATACCCCCTGCGAGTCCGCCTCCCGTGGTATGCTGGAGGTGTCAGGAGCCAGGCCACATCAGGGCCGACTGTCCGCATCGGGATGAGCCGATGGATATGAACTACGGGGGTCGTCACTCCCTGTATGCACGGAAGCTGTGCGCAACTGGCACCCGTGAGGTGCAGGACCATAACCACCTGTGTCAGGTAGAGGTGGGAGACTCTCTGGCGGTGGCTCTGCTGGACTCCGGGAGTTTAGTCTCCTGGTAAGGGCTGCACTTGTACGTCCTGCATGGAGTATACTGGCCGTAAAGTCGGGGTCCTGTGCATCCACGGAGACCTGAAAGACTACCCCACTGCACTAGTGACTTTGTCCACCGCGGCTGGTAGGTGGACCCACGAGGTGGCTGTCGCTACTAAACTCCCACACGAACTGATACTTGGGAGGGACTTCCCCGGTTTTCCGGCGCTGTGGCCGGTAATAAAGGTATCTGAGGGACCCGAGACAGGGGTGACCCTAGTGGAGTGGCCTGATACCACTGGAAGGCCAGAACCCTGGGAGCCCGAGTCTGACGGGCCAGCGGTAGGGGTGACCACTGCTCCAGCGGTAGAGGGGGAGACAACCCCACTGAGTGTAATGGTGGGAGACACGGAGGACTTGCCACCGGGACCTGAATTGGCAGACCTCAATGTCTCCAGGGAAAATTTTGGGACCGCACAACACCGGGACCAAACCCTAACCAGGGCCTGGGAGAATGTGCTGGAAATTGATGGTAAACCCCAGAAACCAGGGGCTGAATTAATGTTCCCACGATTTATTGTTCTGCAGGATATGTTGTATCGGGTGAACCAAATCCGAGGCGAACCTATTGAACAGTTGGTGGTGCCCACAGCGTATCGCAAGCTTGTCATGGAGCTTGCCCACCAACATGTTCTTGGGGGACACCTGGGGTGGCAGAAAACCCAGGACCGCATACTGCAGCGATTTTATTGGCCCAGTGTGTTCAAGGAGGTAGAGAATTATTGTAAGTCCTGTCCGACCTGTCAGATAACTAGCCCCCAGCCACATTTCCGTAGTCCTCTGGTACCTCTGCCAATTATTGAAGTACCGTTTGAGCGAATCGCGATGGATTTAATTGGGCCTGTACCAAAGTCTGCCAGGGGCCACCAACACATTCTGGTAGTTCTCGACTATGCCACTCGGTATCCGGAGGCGGTGCCTCTGCGACATACCTCAGCTAAGCTCATTGCCAAAGAGTTAATGGAGATGTTTTCCCGTGTGGGCCTGCCAAAAGAGGTTCTGACAGACCAAGGGACCCTTTTATGTCTAAAGTAATGAGGGAACTGTGTAAATTGTTGCGTATAAAGCAGTTACGGACGTCCGTTTACCATCCGCAAACAGACGGTCTTGTGGAGAGGTTTAACCAAACTCTAAAAAATATGTTAAAGAGGGTGGTGTCTAGAGATGGGAAGGACTGGGATCTGCTTCTGCCCTATCTCATGTTCGCAGTGCGAGAGGTACCCCAGGCCTCTACGGGGTTCTCGCCCTTCGAACTGCTTTATGGCAGACACCCTCGGGGCCTGTTGGATATCGCCAAGGAAGCATGGGAACAGCAGCCTGTCCCCCACAAAAGTGTCATTGAGTATGTCGCCCAGATGCAGGAACGGATGGAAAGGGTGTTGCCCTTGGTCCGGGAGCATATGGAGGCAGCGCAACAAGCCCAGAGTAGGGTGTACAATCGTCAGGCTCGAGTACGGGACTTCAATCCGGGAGATCGGGTTTTGGTTCTGGTACCCACCCTTGACAGCAAATTCCTAGCTAGGTGGCAGGGCCCCTATGAGGTGATCGAGAAGGTAGGGAAGTAAATTACAAAGTACACCAGCCAGGCGGCGCAAGCCGGAGCAGGTGTACCACGTGAATTTACTTAAGCCGTGGAAAGATAGGGACACGGCCGACGACCACAGCCCCGGCCAGGGCTTCTAGGTGAAAAGGGTCCAGCCCCACAGTTCGAGGCCTGTGAAGCCGTAACCACGGTAAAAATTGCAGACAGCCTATCTTCCAAACAAGTTCAGGAAGTCAGGGAGTTCCTCAGTCGGAACACGGATGTGTTCTCGGACCTCCCTGGCCGCACGTCTCTCATCCGACATGACATCGTCACTGAGCCTCAGGCCAAGGTCCGGTTAAAACCATACCGGGTACCCGAGGCTCGGCGACGGGCCATCGCGGAGGAAGTGCAATTAATGTTGAAGCTCGATGTCATTGAGGAGTCGAAAAGTGAGTGGGCCAGTCCCATAGTCCTAATACCCAAGCCGGATGGGACGTTGCGGTTCTGCAACGACTTTCGCAAGTTAAATGAAGTGTCCAAGTTTGATGCGTATCCCATGCCCCGAGTAGACGAGCTTGTTGAAAGTTTAGGACAAGCCCGTTATTTTTCTGTGCTGGACCTCACTAAAGGGTACTGGCAGGTACCCTTAACGGAGTCGGCTAAGGAAAAACCGCATTTGTTACCCGCAGGGCCTGTATCACTACAAGGTGTTACCCTTTGGCCTGCATGGCGCCCCGCCACTTTCCAAAGGTTAATGGACATAGTGCTGCGACCACATCGTCGGTACGCCTCGGCCTACTTAGATGATGTAGTCATCCACAGCACCGACTGGGAAAGCCATTTACCCAAGGTGCAGGCGGTAGTGGATGCCCTGAGGAAAGCCGGTCTGACCGCTAACCCAAAGAAGTGCTCCATAGGGTTAGAGGAGACAAAATATCTGGGATATGTAATTGGGCGGGAGTCATCAAGCCTCAGGTAAATAAGGTAGAGGCAATACGGAGTTGGCCCCGACCGGTCACCACCAGGCAGGTAAAGTCGTTCCTGGGGATTGTGGGGTATTACATGAGGTTTGTGCCCCACTTTGCTACTATTGCTTCGCCATTGACAGAGTTGTTAAAGGGGCGTAAGACAGGGATGGTCCGCTGGAATGAGCAGGCGGAAAAGGCTTTCTCCGCCTTGAAATCGGCCCTGTGTGGGTCCCCGGTTTTGGTGACACCCGATTTCAGGAAGGATTTCGTGAGTCCAGACCGACGCCTCTGAAGTTGGCCTTGGTGCGGTACTGTCGCAGGAAGTCAACGGGAGGAGCATCCCGTTGTCTTCCTCAGCCGCAAGCTCACCCCAGCAGAGACTAGGTACAGCATAGTCGAGAGAGAGTGCCTGGCCATCAAGTGGGCACTCGAGGCCCTCCGTTATTACCTGTTGGGCAGAAGCTTTCGCCTGGTGACCGACCACTCCCCACTCAAGTGGATGTCCCAAGCCAAAGAGAGGAATGCCCGGGTCACCAGGTGGTTTCTGTCTCTACAGAATTTTAAATTCACGGTGGAGCACAGAGCGGGCCGGTTATTAAAAATGCAGACGCGCTCTCCCGGGTACACTGTTTGTCCTGTGTCCACCCCTCAGGGTTGAACAAAGGGGGGTATGTGGTAAGGTGCAGGGTGCCGTCCTAGATGGCAGGTACGTGTCACCGAGGTTGCTGGCCTCGGTGAGGTGAGAGCCGGGTTTTTGTCTGCAGCAGCTAGTGCTGTTTGACTTTGTTAAATAGCATGGCTGCAAAGCCGATCCGGGCCGGCTCTTACTGGGAGCAGCTAAAGAGTAGGGTGGGTGGCTGCTCCCCACGGTCCAGTCCGAGTTTTGGGCTGGGTTTATAAACTCAGCCAGCACCACCAGCTGTGTGTGTGATTATCCTGGAGCTGCTAACAGGGCTGGGAGTTCTCTGTCCTGGAGGGAAGAGCTCAGTAAGGAGGTGTTGTGTTCCTGGCTACCTGAAGCTGGATTCTCCTGCGGCTGGGCCGACAGCGTGGTGCGAACCTGCACCTACACCTCCCAGGTGACTGAACCTGTGTTGGACTGTTTTTGTTTGGCTACGTTATTTCCGTTGTGTGTGAACTGTCACCAAGAGACTGTTTTTCATTTTGTGTGCAAGTGTGAATAAAACACTGTTGCACAATCTGGACTCCTGGTTTTGCCTCTAAACTGCACCCGCACCGCTGTCTACCAGAGCGACTCCCCACAGTCCTCACACTTTGTAATGTATTGTATGCAGTGATTTTAGGGACTGTGGCTGCTGTATTCCATGATTCTCCTTATCTGTAATGTGTCCACAAACAAGATATGCAATCACAGATCCCTGTCAACACATTACATGTCCTGTCAGCACTACTCAGGCTTTTCTAGATGACCCCATGGTCAGTCATTAGCTATATATGGACCAACCATGCTGCCTTGGAGATAAAATGAGATCACAAGGTTTCCAACCAGCTGTAGATTCCTGGACAGTCTATAAAACTAGGGTATTTTATTTGATGTGTCTGATTTTTATTTTTTATTTTGAAGCTGGAGAAGTTTGTAACATTTTATTGAGATTGTAATTATTATTATTTCACAGTTCAGTGATTGGTCTTTAGGAAACTCTCTGGGACTAATGAGATTGTCTTAATTGCCAGCAGCCTGCCTGTCTGACCAGAAGATTCACTTACTCTGATTGGCTTCTCACACTCTGTGCTGGCACCTAGCCTGTTGGGCTTTCCTGTGGCTTTATTACAGATCACAGAGCCACCAGCTACTATTAAGCGAAAGCTGAGGTGTAATTATTCCCCTCTTGTGCCAGCACACAGTCATAATGCCCAGATGTGCCCCTTCACAGTAGTTATGTCCACACTGTGTCCCTTTCACAGTAGTAATGCCTACATTGTGCCCCTCACAGTAGTAATGTTCACATATGCCCCCTTCCCCAAAGCTATGGCCAGAGAGTGCCCCTTCACTGTTGCTACACCCAGATATGCCACCTCACAGTAGTTATGCCAAGATTCATGCCCTCTCATAATAGTTATGCCCAGATGTGTGCTCTCTTACTGTAGTTGTTATGCTTAGATGTGACCCCTCACAGTAGCTCTGCCCAGATGTGCCCCCTCACGGTAGTTATACCCAGATATGTGCCCCCTCACAGTTAATATGCCAAGATATGTGCCCCCTCACGGCAGTTATGCCAAGATATGTGCCCCCTTCACAGTAGATATGCCAAGATAAGTGCCCCCTAACAGTATATATGCCAAAGTATGTTCCCCCTTCACAGTAACTCCCTAGATATGTGCCCTCTTCACAGGAAGTGAAAAAAACAGTAAATACTCACGTAGTTACTCCGATGATCTGAGTTTCCCAGGAGAAGCAGGATACTGTGACATATCATGCTGCTCTGTAAGAGGAGGAGGAGCAGAGGCAGATTCCCAGACCAGCAGCACGATGTTTGAGATCGTGCTGCTGCTTTGAAGTGCCAGTGGCTGAATGGTGGAGCGGGAGCAAGCGGCTACCTTCTTCAGCATTACAATCAGCTATGGGCCGCCCCAGGAGCAGTGGGCCCCCACACTTGCACAGGAATGCCGGGTGCTCATGCGGGCCCTATGCACTGTTAGATATCTGATGGTTCTTTTCTTACTCTTTAATTTTTTTACTATTTTGATAAAGAGATATACAGAGCAGGATATTTTGTATCAGCACATAGCAGAATACAAGCTCTGAAAGAAAGTAGCAAACAATAAGAAACAGAAAATACTGTAAAGTTAAAATCCAACTTTTAACTGAACAGGAACAATGACAAAGAGTAAGCAGTGTATCATTTGTCCGTCATGCATCAGGCTGGGGGGAAGGTACAGGGAATATTATCATAGTTGTAAGGAGTTTGTACACCAAGTATAATTACAAGATTGAATTGGGTAGTGTGATAGCATAAGGTCCAGTAATCCACAGTTCCCATCTTTTATAGATTTTGGCCTTAAATGGGGGTTAGAAGCGTAGATGAGTTTGTATTGCATACTGTATATTGGTTGATTAAATTAGGTACCTTAGATACAACAGGTGTGAGCGGCAGTTTCCATGTCCTAGCAATGACCTTCCGGGCGGCCGTAAGGATGTTGGCAACCAACCATCTAGATTTATAAGGAACAGAAGTAGGCTTAAACACAGTACTGCCAACACAGGTAAAGGAACAATTTGCATTTCCAGAATGCAAAATAGGAGACCAGAGAACTTGATCCAAAAAGAGAGAATAACGGGGCAGAACCACCACATATAAGCCAAAGTTTCCCTTTCCCCACAGGTACACCAGCAGAGATGGTTATAACCAGGGATTATGTAAGGTAGCCTAATCGGGTTTAGCTACAGTCTAACTTAAGTCCTGCAGTTTTATTCTGCATGGTTAATACAACTTGAGCCAGCTACAGCCCAGAAAAAGGCATCATGTCAAATGTCGGATAAGTGTCCCTAAACTCTTCCTCCCATTTTGAAAATAAAATCTGGTTTAGCGTCTGGCATTATAAAGCATAGGGATATGTAAGATATAGACAGATGTGTGTGCCAGGTATATCCAGTAAATAACTTCTCTAGAGGCATGGATCTGGATGAAGAAAGGGAGGGGGAACTGACAGATTGCAAGAAAAACTGGAGAAAACCTGGAGGTACTGATAAAACCAAAAGTTGGGGAGAATGAAAGACTGATGTAATGAATCAAAGGAAACCAAATTGACGTCATAAAATAACTTGCCAAGGTCCCCCATTCCCCTAGTCACCTAAGGTTCCAAATTAAAGCCAGACAGTGGTATATATGGGGACAAAATGTTTGAGGCACTGTAAAGTGGCGTGCCATATTGACAAGGCCGTATGCATGGTGTCTAAGGGTAATTTGTGGGGGAGTCGTACTGCCAGCAGTGCTTTGAGAAAATGTTGTGGAGCAAAGGGGGCTTCTATTTGAAGCCAAAGCATCTGATCTATTAGACTTGCTGGATAATATAATAGGTCTGGTATTCCTAAACCCCCTCTTCGTAAAGTGGGGATAACACATATCAGAATATCCTGGGACAAATATTTCCCCAGATAAATCATAGCATATCTGTTGTCTCTGGGGTGCATGCCCTGTGCACTACTCACCATGCTGCCCAGTACCATCCTCTGCAGGTTGCAGCCTGCACTCTCCCTTCCAGACTGCTAGTATCTGTGTCCTTACGATGCACGCATTCTCATATCCTGCCTCTTAAAGCGCCAGCATGTCCCCTTCCAAATTCTTAACCATCCATTGGCTGGGGATCACTGGGTATTTAAGGCACTCTCCCCAGCCTAGTGCTATTGTGAGTTGCCTGTGTTTATCCTGCATTATTTTCTGCCTGTGTTCCTATTGTACTCCAGCCCTGTTTTTAACTTTGCCTATCCTCTCCTGCATTTCCACTTTCAGTTATTTTCATGTTTGAGTTAACCCTGTCTGTTTGCCTTGTCTGTGCTCCTTCCAAGAATTTATCTTGCCTACTCTGTTTTCACTGCATCAATGTCTGCCAGTCTGTCCTGTGTCTACTTTCTTCTACTCTACCAGTGTGCTGTCTGGATCTCTAAAACCAGCATTCAATCTAAGCAACTGTTTAGACTGCTCTTGCAGCTTCCCTGTAGTTTTGGTTTGGCTTCTTCATCTTGCTTGTACCAGCATCCATAAATCCAATTGGTCAGCTGCCAACTATACTGGGACTATCCAGAGTTAGCTGTCCGGTTAGAATATCCAGAATAATGGCTGTCAAACTAGTTAGTTGACCATGCGGGTACATGCTCACTGGTCTGTAACAATATATGGTATTATGGTTATGAGCTGGTATTATAAGCAGGAGGCATAAGAATTAATATAGGATTTTAAGTAAAATAAGCATTTGAACAACATTTATTTTAGCTATCCATGGTAAACAATTAATGGCGTATTTTGGGAAGTGTATTTTGGCACTGAGAGTGTGAAAATTAAAGGGAATCAGGTATTTCTCAAGGAGCATTAAATAAATGCCCAAATACTGGATGCTGTCTGGAGAAAGGGAGACCATTGAAATTGGTCATTTCCCAGTATTTGGAGTTAGACATTTGCTTCTAATAAACAAGAGCAGCTTAGCTTTTCATCACCTAACCTTTATACATTGGATGTAAAGATATAGCAGAGCTAAAAGAAATGTTTAATGTGTTAAGTAATCAATGGCAAGAAAATGTTAATTGACTTTTTGAATGGTTTTTGTCACAAATGGTTTTCAATGGCTTTTGTAATAAGATAACACTGTGACGTGTTATCACAATAACTTTTAATTCTTCTACAGTTATACCGTTAATTAACTTAGCTGCGATGCTGACACAGAGAAGGATCTATTATTTTACACACTGATCATAAATATTACCATAACTGTATAATTATGTTTGTACATTGTCACTCAGACATCATTTAATTTTCCCCTTCTCTTTTCTCTTCCAGGGCCACCTGTAAGTAACTGACATATCTTCTTGTAACTACCTGCTGTGTTCCTGCTGGTAACAGGTTTATAGGGTTGGGGGTGGCGGAAACATGATAATGTTCAGATAATGAACATGCCAATCATTGTACATAAACTACAATGCCTAGAAACAGTGAATGAAAACGATATGAGCAGAATGATTCTTTATGTTTCACAGGTTTAGAAGTGAGATGTGAATCATGGTTTTATTTGTTCTTTATGCATTCTATTTTGTGCAGCATAATCTCCGATTATGAGCTATGGTTTTTAGTGTTACTTTCATTATGTTGTAAGTAGAGATGAGCGAACTTTAAAAAAAAGTTAGGCGTTCGGCGTTCGGGTTGTGGTAACTCGCGCATCCTGTTATGGATTCCACTACCGCGGACTATCGCCGCATATGGAATCCATAAGGGGCGGCTTCCACCAACCCGAACTGTTGAACAGCCGAAGGACCTGGGGTGATGTCACCACCCCAGGTCCTTCGGCTGTTCAACAGTTCGGGTTGGTGGAAGCCGCCCCTTATGGATTCCATATGCGATGGATTCCATATGTGATCAGTGCAGGGGGCGTGGCTCAGCACGGGATCAAATCCAGTGCTGAGTCCTGCCCCCTCATTCCTCCGTATGCGCGGGATGCCGGCGGTACTGCGGAGGAAGCACGTCGCCGGCTCCCCGTTACACTGGTACTACATATACTGTACTTCAGTATCTCTATACCAAGATGAGCTTGTTCTTTGCATGTCAGGTGAGAGTGGCTCCATTTTATTTTTTAAGTACACTATGTAACATATAAGATCTTGAAGAAGCTCCTGTCCTCTACATAGAAAATTATTTTTAGCTTCCGGTATACTGACTGCTATATGTAAGAACTCACTTTATTTGTCTTAGTAATCTGCTTTTTCTTAAATTGTACCTCTAGCTATAAACATGTTTTCAGAAATGAATAGCTCAGGTGACTATAATAAATTTTGTAATATATCTGATTAAAGAATTATGCATACTCCTGTTCTTTCCATGCTGCTTTCCCCCTCTTTATTTTACTTAGTATCTTATCTCTATTAGTACTCAGTCTCTGTCTCCAGCCTCACACACAAACGTCTATAGAGATAAGAGGAGGCATGAGGAGGCTGCTGCCAGCTAGTAGGAGATCTATTACCTCACACTGAACAGTGATAGACCTTTATCCTAGATATAGTACATTCAAAAGTGCCAAGTGTAGCAGAGATAAGAAACTACAGTTTCTGTCTCTCATCCAGCAGCCTCCTCCTTCTTCTTCCTCTCTTAATAGATATCACTGTTAAAAGCAAAAAAGCATAAAAAAAATTGCCTGGTAAAACCAACGGAAGCATTTTCTTTAACAAGATATATTACAAAGTTTCTTATATTCACCTAAACTATTTATTTATGAAAAGTTGTTTCCTATCTTGAGGTATGTTTTAAATCTTTTTTCTTATCTTGGGATGACATTTTTGGGCTTTAGAACCAATTCTCCACAGAGTTATGGTCCCAACTTAGAAAGGTCTTCCCCAAACCAAATATTATTGTAAGTTGAGAGACCATTGTACCTCCTTCCTGAGACCTTAAGGTCAATCTTTCTTGATAAATGCAGAGGATGGTAGAGATGCCAACTTGTTACCAATACTATCATTTCAAAACATAAATATTAACAATTGTTCTCATTACTTTTTGTGTTCCTTATGTGACCTTTTTAAGGGTGATCTCTGTAGAATCTATTTCTAATCTCTATGCTTTTAATGTACTGCAGCTGACTAAACCATCTGCTTTTTTTCTAGGGCCCTATTGGACGACCTGGTATTCCGGTAAGTGTTCTTTTTTATCTTTTGTGTCCTTTTTGATGAGTTTACTGTTGACTACTCATAGCTTGTGTACTTTCGTTTTTCTGCTGATTGATTTATTTCATACAATGTAGATCAAAGCAAGACAGTAGCAATACTTTATTTAATTGACTATGAGATGGAGAACCATAACTCCAGCAATATGTTTTTGTTATGTGTAATAATATAATAGTATGATGCAGCTAACATACAGGAATTTTTTTAGTTAATAGTATTGAGCCTGTTTTATAAAATATATTTTATGAACAAGGATCTGAGAGAATTTCTACAATATTTTTAGCCTATTCAAAACCCTGGCTTCTACAGTAGTAATTCACCAAGTAGATGTCCACAACAGTATATACCAATTAAGAATAAAACCCACTTCCATTTATAAAAATTATATTTTTTATTTTGTTCATCAAATTAAAATGAGACATAAAACATTGAAAATATTGGACACGTAAACCACATAATGTAATGTCACCCACTATTGTATGTGACAAACAGAAAACACCCCACACATGTTTTGCAGTTGCTTCCCCAGGGGATAACTGCAAGTAGGAAAACACATTCTTTAAAAAGGAAGCACTTAGCCCCCGAGGAAGGTGTTTGTCACCCAGATGGTCATTATTCATAATATTTTGTTCATAGAGGATTATAATATTGTTTTCCTTTAGTCCCATATTTAATCCTTTTTGTAATTTATTGTGATATATTTGCGGGGCGAATACTAATCTGTATATTGATTGAACTATGGTTACCTGTGACTATATAATTCAATCCCTTTTTTGCACATGCTACTATGCACTTTAATATACCACATTATAGTGGGTGATATTACATTATATTGTATATTTCTAATATTTTCAGTGTTATATGTGTCATTTTAATGTGATGAACAAAATAAAATGTATAATTTTTATAAATCACAGTGGGTGTTATTCTTAATTGGTGGTAATTTGCATTATTATTGGGTCACTTTGCCCCCCCCCCTTTGTACCCTCTTACAGTAGTATTGCCCTAATTGTACAACCTTCACAGTAGTTTTGTACAGATGTGTGCTCCCTCAAAGAAGTTATGCCCACATGGTGCCCTCTCACAGTAGTTATGCCCACATTTTGCCCTCCTCACAGAAGTTATGCCCTCTCTGTGCCCCTTTGACAGTTGTAATGCCCTCTTTGTGCCCCTTCACAGTAATAATCCCCATTGTGCCCCCTTTATATTAATAATCCCCATTGTGCCCCCTTTATAATAAAAATAATGCCCACTGTGCCCCCTTCTTAGTGACAATGCCCATTGTGCCCCCTTCACAGTAATAATGCCCACTGTGCCCCCTTCGCAGTAATAATGCCCTCTGTGCCCCCTCTGTGTTAAAAAAAACTAAACAAAAAAACACAATAATTATTCACCTTGTCCCGCTCCTGAAACTCACATACCTCTCTTATCTGAAGGCACATATTGCTCTGCAGCACTGTGTGGGCGGAGCTTATGCAGATTTCCGGGCTGCAGGCTCAGCCCACACAGGCCGGCAGCGTGATCTGTGCCTACAGGCTGACTGGTGGAGGAGAAGTCTTTCTGCTTCACCATTGTGAGCGCCACTGGCCTGAAGGAGGGGAGGAGCAATGGGAGCTGAGTGCTGAGTGACAGGACCGCAGCTCCCAGCGCTCCAGCAATGAGCACTTCCATCTGTATTGATGGAAGCTCCCATTGCTTCTGGGACCCCCCTGAGAGCCGACACCCGGGGCGGACCGCTTCCCACTCCCCCCATCGCCCTTAGTACGCCACTGAGATTAGTCTCTCTGGTAGATATCATAGGATCCTGTGTGGATGGTGACTACATTGTGCAGGTGATCAGTATATAATAGTATGTAGAAGCAAGCCAGGGGAACACAGAGATCTCTGCATCATGGCACGTCAGGTACTAAGATGTAGTACGTCAGGTAAGATGTTAATGCATCCACACTGTGCTCACATCTAAGCATAGCAGGAGTCTGTGAAAATGACAGAACTGCATAAGAGAAAATAGAATTTCTACCACACTTTTAAATGATTATAATGTTCCGAAATGTTTGATTGCCATCCATACTTGGTCCAAGCCTTAATTTTTGTGCCATAATGTGAAACTATGTATAAGGATAGTTCTAGGATGATCTGAATATAATTCCCACTGTGCAAATGTTGGATTAAGCTGACATCTTTATTAAAATCGAAATCATGAAAATAAGCAGAATGCCTAGTCTGAAAAATATGACAAACATATGCGTAGAAATACGTGTAAAATAAATCTGCATATGTTTTCTATAAACATCATGCTTTTAAGCCAAGAGAAATTATAGTGCATTTTAATCATACACTATTGCGCATCTAAAATATGCCCGTGGGCTGAAAAATTGTGTAGACGAATGTCATGGGCATATTAGTATTTTTCTACTGAAATACAGTACTTCCTGCCTAGCAATTAACCCTAAAATATTTTTAAAATACCTTAAAGTAAAAGTATGCTACTGTAAAAATACCTCAATCTTTATTTTTTTATTGCATGTTATAATATTCTAGAACTACAAATAGATTGCTTAAAAATTTACATTTTATGTTGCTTGTATAGTGCCAACATATTTTGCAGTACTGTATAAAGTTTGTCACAATTTACATCAATCCATGTATTGGCAATTTAATTTCCTTTATTTCACACACTCGGTCCCTAAAGAACAGCATAGCGCAGATTGTTGTCGAACAGACAATAACTGACCCCAATTCCCAGCATTCTTAAAGAGGACTTCCAGGTTATAGATATTGATGACCTATACTCAGTATGTCTTTGGAGTGTGGGAGGAAACTGTAGTACCCAGACGAAACCCACGCAAACACGGGGAGAACATACAAACTCCATGGTCGGATTCGAAACCAGGACCCCAGTTCTGCAAGGAGCAAGTGCTAACCATTTAGCCACCGTGCTGCTGTGGAACTAGTACTTGTAATTGCACTACACCGCCGCTCCACAGGAGATGACCAATAGTGTAATGATAAGAAAGCTGCACTTACAGTTGCAAGAAAAAGTATGTGAACCCTTTGGAATGATATGGATTTCTGTACAAATTGGTCATAAAATGTGATCTGATCTTAATCTAAGTCACAACAATAGACAATCACAGTCTGCTTAAACTAATAACTCACAAAGAATTCAATTTTACCGAACACACCATGAAAACATTCACAGTGCAGGAGGAAAAAGTATGTGAACCCCTAGACTAATGACATCTCCAAGAGCTAATTGGAGTGAGGTGTCAGCTAACTGGAGTCCAATCAATCAGATGAAATTGGAGGTGTTGGTTACAGCTGCCCTGGCCTATAAAAATCACACACCATTTCTGGGTTTGCTTTTTCCAAGAAGCATTGCCTGATGTGAATGATGCATCGCACAAAAGAGCTCTCAGAAGACCTACAATTAAGAATTGTTGACTTGTATAGAGCTGGAAAGGGTTATAAAAGTATCTCCAAAAGCTACTTCATCAGTCCACGGCAAGATAAAATTGTCTATAAATGGTGAAAGTTCAGCACTGCTGCTACTCTCCTTAGGAGTGGCTGTCCTGTAAAGATGACTGCAAGAGCACAGCGCAGACTTCTCAATGAGGTGAAGAAGAAACTAGAGTGTCAGCTAAAGACTTACAAAAGTCTCTGGCATATGCTAACATCCCTGTTAGTGAATCTACGATATGTAAAACACTAAACAAGAATGGATTTCATGGGAGATAACCACAGAGGAAGCCACTGCTGTCCAAAAAAAAAATTGCTGCACGTTTACAGTTTGCACAAGAGCGCCTGGATGTTCCACAGCAGTACTGGCAAAATATTCTGTGGACAGATGAAACCAAAGTTGAGTTGTTGGGAAGAAACACACAACACTATGTGTGGAGAACAAGAGGCACAGCACACCAACATCAAAACCTCATCCCAACTGTGAAGTATGGTGGTGGGGGGAATCATGGTTTGGGGCTGCTTTGCTGTGTCAGGGCCTGGACGGATTGCTATCATCAAAGGAAAAATTAATTCCCAAGTTTATCAAGACATTTTGCATGAGAACTTAAGGCCACCTGTCCACCAGATGAAGCTCAACAGAAGATGGGTGTTGCAACAGGACAACGACCCAAAGCATAGAAGTAAATCAACAACAGAATGGCTTAAACAGATGAAAATACGCCTTCTGGAGTGGCCCAGTCAGTGTCCTGACCTCAACCCAATTGAGATGCTCTGGTATGACCTCAAGAAAGCGATTCACACCAGACATCCCAAGAATATTGCTGAACTGAAACAGTTCTGTAAAGAGGAATGGTCAAGAATTACTCCTGACCGTTATGCACGTCTGATCTGCAACTACAGGAAACGTTTGGTTGAAGTTATTGCTGCCAAAGGTGGTTCAACCAGTTATTGAATCCAAGGGTTCACATACTTTTTCCACATGCACTGTGAATGTTTACATGGTGTGTTCAATAAAAACATGGTAACATTTAATTATTTGTGTGTTATTACTTTAAGCAGACTGTTATTATCTATTGCTGTGACTTAGATGAAGATCAGATCACATTTTATGACCAATTTGTGCAGAAATCCATATTATTCCAAAGGGTTCACATACTTTTTCTTGCAACTGTCCATGGAACGCCGGCTCCTCTTAACAACTGATAAGCAGGATTGCCTGGTGTTGGACCCCCATCAATCTGATATTGATGACCTATCCTGAGGATAGGTCATTAATATGTATAGCCAGACAACCCCTTTAATATCAGATTACTGGAGGTCTGACAACCAATTCCCCTGCTGATCACCTTTTTGAAGAGGCTGCGATGCATGTGAGATCGCTACTTCCTCTTCAATGTCTACATTGTAGTGACGTGCAATGTGATTACAGCGTCCTCTCCCATTCACTTGAATAGGACGTACAGCTATAATTACAATGTAGACAGCGTGCAGGTAAAAATTGAAGAGGCTGTGGTGTTTGTGCGACCACTGTTCCTCTTCAAACAGCTTCAGGAAATCAGATTGCCATTGCAATTTCTATAATTCCCATTCATTTCAGTGTAAAGTCACCTTACATGCTTGAAAATCCTCATAGGAAGCACCTTTTCTATTGAATATGTTGAGATTTACAGCCTACAATAGACCTCTTTTTTGGGGCATACTGCATTCTAGACACTTTCAACTATTTAACTTTCTTTAAACATTGTCTATCTTGGCACAATATCCTGAGTTAACCTTCATATTTAATGTATGTGTGAATGAGTGCAGATACCAGAATTTTTACAGACATGTAACATCCTCTGTTAAACATGAACGTTTTATGAGGAGAGGAAACACTCCAGAAGATACAACCATTAGGCGCCTGTACAACATGGAAGCTGTTGTGACAGGCGAGTCCCATTGGGACAGGGAGTTTGTACAATAAATGTATAAGAGGCTGTAGCACGTCTTTTGAAATGTTCCTATAATGACTATATTGCTATTTAAAAGATCAGGGACAAACAAAACAGGAAAACCTTAAGTGGCGACATGGCCTTCAAGATGCATGCAACGCTGGCCAGATGTTCTTCTACAGAAGCTGAGGACAGTTTCAAAGGGAATGTCCCGTGATGCCATTTTTATTGCTGTAGGAGTTCTAATCTGTTCATTACATGTTTATATTTTTATAACTGGTTAAACCCTTTGATAACACGCCAGATCTGACTTATCAAAGTAGGACACAGAATTTTTTTTTTTCGCTATTGAGCATCATATTGGAACATCATAGAAAGATAAACAGAATTTCCCATTCTATTCCGAGACATTTGATGAATCATCATTTACTGTAGTCGCAGCTATTTCACATAATGGTGGCTACAGGCATGTATTTAATTAAGGGGAAGGGAGCCAGAAAAAATAAACTGACCAAACAAATATATTTAGATAATCATTGGCTACAAAGAAAGAATAAAAGAGACACAACATAGTAATTTAATGTGAAACGTATAATCTATTTGAATCAGAGCAGTGTCTTCTTTCTACTTACCAGTTCTTTAAATGGAAAGCTTTTCTTTGACCATTTTATCCTTGAGACAAATGTTGGGATATTGTGGAATGGCATCAAAAGCATAATTGCTGGATATGAGCTTTCACTGATTAATTAAAAGAAAAATTTAGTGTACTAATTAACTAATTAACTTTGCAGGATAACAAGCTGAACTGGATAGACAGAGGTCTTTTTTCAGCCTTACAAACTATATAATAGATGCAGGGTATAGGGGATGCATAGGTAGCAGTCGCTACCGGGCCCAGGAGCCTGAGGAGGCCCAAAGACCCTTGTTCTGCATAAGAAGATACTGGTAATAGAGAAAGTGCATGCTGGTCCAGCTACACCTCTGGCTGGGGGAAAGGGGTTAGGTCAAGAATTTGGCAGGGGGGAGGGTGGGTTGTGCCATTTCAATTTTTGCATCCGGCAACACAAAGGCTATGTGCTCCCCTGCCCCTGGCCACAAAGCACTGAGGGAAGGGGGCCCAAGCTGAACTCTAGCACCAGGGCCTATGAGCCTTTAGCTACACCCCCGCTAGATGGTCTTCTGTATACTAGATGGTCTGCCGGTCTTGCTGAAATCAGCAGATTTATCCAGAATTAATCTAGTGTGTCTAATCTCGTCTACTTCTGTTGTTCCTGCCTACTTGTATTGCCCCTACCTTCTGTCAGTTTGGATCCACCTACAACATGGGGCCACTTTTAGGTTGCTTTCCAGGACTACTTTAAGTTCTCAGTCTGCTCCTGTCTGTAGCCATGGTCCCTAAGATTGACTTTCTGTATTGTACATGCTAACAAGTGTGAGCACTAGTTAACATGTACTGTTACTTAAGCTGTTTTGACTTCCAACCAAACAACCTCTGAAAATAGCTACAAGCTTTGATCACCACATTATGATTTAAACCAAAACAGATTTTGGTGCATTGTAAATTATACTGTATGTTATTTTTCTTTATCCTTTTATGTTTTACCATTACACATGCATATTTTTAGCCTGTACTTTTGATGATTTTTCCTTCCTTATTTAATATATAGTCTGAAATCAGGTAATTCTAAATCCAGAACTGTTTTAGGCCTTGGCATACCGAGCCTATGCATTTCACGGAAAATAATCTCCCATATTACAAATACCATTTCTTCCTCCTAAAAGAAAACATGTGTTTAAACCTCCTAGACCATGGCCTGGTTGTTAATGTAGTGCTAATACCTCTGTCAGCACGCAGGTTCACTTTCTCATATGGATTTGAGCTTGGAAAAATATTTCATTAATAAACCAGCCTGTATAATTATTGTGGCTCTTAGTGATGAAGCTCAACCTAGCCGATATCTAACATTTTCCGGTATGTTCTTACGATCCCCTCATCCTGCCCTACCTGATGACATTTCATGGTAAGTTTGCGTTCCACATTCTCCAATACTGGATTTTTCTTTGTTTATGCTCATCATAAACGTTATTAAATCTATTATAGGAATGTGCCCAGCAAAGTTGCATGGAAATCTTAACCATATGGCCAGTTCCTATATTGCTTGGATGTTTACTTAATATACTTAAAATGATTTCTTTTGAAGATTTTATTAAATACTTCATTTTGAATACATGTTTGCCCCATAATTGCCAAAATTCCTAGTCTTGGGACATTGTTAATTTACATCGCAGCTCCGAATAGCTCAAATCCGTACACATAAAAGAGGACATGCTGTTTTCATTTTGATATACATGTTTTCTCAAATCAAGTATGTACCATATGTGGTAAAAAATTGTATTTTCCCATTCTACAGACCTTTTAGAAATTGGTATACTATCTGCTGCATTTACAATGCACCAAAAATCCATGTCTCAGTAACTGTAAACCGGATTTGTCATCAAATTATGTTGCTCTCCGTAAGAGCATCAAAATTGTGGGAATACACTGGACATAATTATGGGTTTGTTGTTGTTATGATTGGAGCATTCCCCTCACTTCTTGCCATGTCCCTCTAACCTATTCCCACCTCCCTCTCACCTCCCAGAGGTAAATGATGGCTGACTACCTTATATCTGAAATAGTCCATCAATGACTAAAGGGAGCCCTCCTCTCATGATTTATGAATACACCAGACTCGTATCTAAAGGTGGCTTTACACTGCCCAATTGTCGGGCAGATTATCAGGGATGAATGTTCATACAAACGCTCGTTCCCATCAATATGTCCAAGTAAAGGTGCCATTGGCACTCTGCTGCCCAGAAACAATTAATCTGTATGAGAATGAGATAGTGGTAGCAATCACTTATCCCCATATAGTGGAGGGGATTGCTGCCTGACCAGCAGGTATTAGGAAGAATGCTTCTTTCCTGACATCTGCCTGCTTCATTGGGCCATGTAAACCCGCTTTAAGTGTCCGGTGTATTCTTTTATCGCTCTTATTAGGCAAATATCACATAATAATTTGTGCGTTTTCGGCTAATATGAGAGTGGGCATGTCCCTATATATGCTGTCCTTACATAGGGTAGCACAATCTAATGGCGGGTCCACTTTAAGGTAGTATTGTAGCCACTTTGCCCCTGGATACTAAAAGTTTTGGGACTGTCCATCAGAATTTGTGACTTTAGCCTTTGGTGTCATCTTTGGAGCTAAAGTGCAAGTGTAATATCATTGTTATGCTCCATCAACACCTTGGAGCACAAGGAATTAGGGGCTTCATTTTTGCTACCCAGCTCTTGCTTATTCCTTTGGTAGAAAATCTGAGTATATTCAGATGTTGTCTGCTGGATATAACATATAAAACCCAACATGGAGCCCAAAGAATATACTGTATACACATGCAATGGGAAATTCTTTCTTTAATGAAGTTTACAATTAATATAATAATGTGTCTCCACCCATAATAATATATATAATATTTTCTACCTTGTCCCTTAAGCTTTTGGTGTGCTTAAAAAAAGCATTACCATAGATGTCTACAAATGGTATTTAACAGAATTCATGTTAAAGTTCCTTGTGTCATTTCCATTGATTATCAGGGAGATAAAGGTGGTCTTGGGATGCCAGGACGGACGGTGAGTGTAATTCTTCACTTATTTGTGTGCAAAACCTTTTAAGCCGTGGAAACAAATTAGAGACATGTAAGGGAGGGCTGGCAATATTTAGCCTTGAGGGATATAGTAAGCGAGGCATGATGAAGAAGCATCCTTTAACAGGTTTACAGTAGTTTACTTTTAAGGGAAGGAATGCAGAGATAGAAGTCCATACTGAGCCAGAAGTAATATCCTGATTATCATGGCTCTACTTATTTCTTTTTTTTTGCCTTAAAGAAAATTCTGATGGGTGATCACTGCTTTGGGCCGTACAACAAAGTGAATGGCTATTTAACAATAATGATACTATATACAGTCCTTGTTCAAAGCTTACCAATTGACTGAAATGTTGCTGTTTCATTAAGGTCAACCCACATCTGGAAAACTAGACTTGCCAGGGGTCTTTGCCCTCCTGCCCCCTTGCCAGCCCTTCCTTGCCTTTATTATGCATGCAGAAAGTGCTTTTGTTCACCGTGGGTTTGTGGCTCCTGGAATTTCACTTGAATAATGCTACCATACAAAACCTAAGCGTTACATATAAGTCTTTGAAATAAAACGTTGACATTTTTATATGACTAATAATTGGAAATGTAACGCTCATCTTAGCTGCCGCTTTAGAACCAGCTGTTTTCTTTAGCAGCATGTAATATATGTCCCTGAGTAAGGCAACCTGCTGAACTGCATTAAGGTTAATTTACTGGTCTGAATCCTGCAGTCACAACGAGGAAATTGAGACCCATATCAAAATCTCTTTTCTTCCTTGGGAACGAGGGAATACATGTTGACTTTTCCTTATTACTGGTGTCGTGAACTTTTATAGAGAGTTAGAGATATAGACAGAGATTGGGGATCCTACTGCTAAAGAAAGCAGATTGATTTCCTGTTGAACATGAGAAAATTAATGTGAAGAAATTGTTAGTTTTTCCAGCCAGTCATCAAATTTATATTTATACCAGAGTAGTTTCCCGTTTTTTTTTTTTTTTTAAATAAGCTTGTTTGTTCTGCATTTTACAGCAATCTGAAAATTTTTCCAATTTTCATATTTTAAAATAGCTTCATCACTTATTCAGTTCATAATTAAAGTTATATGTTCACTAGATTATTTGTATAGAGGAAGGATGGCACCATATGCAGCCCTTCTAAGCCTTCACAAACCAAATTTCATACAATCAAGATTTTTTTGCTTGTGCATCGAAAGCTTTTTGTTAGCAATCCAAACAATTTTACATTTGATAATGATAACCATCCATTAACCTTACAATAATTTGATATGTAAAATATGTAGTTCTGAAGGAAGAACATAATTTGTCTACTGTCACCTATAAATCACCATAGGTCAGTACAGACTAAAGTTCAGGTTGCCTCGATATTGTTCGTATAATACTCATGGTAGAGACAACAATTTTTATATCTGTGGTCAGCCAAACAACTACAGTCTGAATTTTTCCCACAGCTTCCTGCCAAGCACCAAATGTTTCATGGATGGCTATTCCTCCTGACCCTCCCACCTCGCATTCGTTTTCATTGGGGAGAGGGGAGACTAGTGGTAGCCTAACTCCCTTGAGAAGAAAGGAGCATGTTTAAATCCAATTTGCCTGGACCCTTTTTCCCCTAAAATCTGCTGACAAGGGATAGACTAGAGGCCTCTATACTAGCGATGAGCAAATCGATTTGTTAGAATCCAAATTCAAACCAATTTTTTTTTAAACTATTTTTAAACACAAGTGTTCAGCCAACATTAATCTAACGTGTATGGCCAGGCTAATGCATGTCCGTCTAATTCTACAAAGGCCTTCAATTGTAAGGTTTGCTTGTCCACACCTTTTTATTTTGGATTACTGCTTTATTGTGTGGTTTTGTGTACAAGTTGCATGAAGTGAACTGTTAGTGATAGATGTTGCATGTATGCAATGTTGGTCATTCTTATATACATATGCCGTAAAGCTCCCTACTAGAGATGAATAAATCGATTCCTTCATCAACAAGAGTTCTTCACTTGCGAGAGGCTGTCCTTAAAGCTAAAGAGGCAACCCCAGTCTCTTGATTTACAGGGCTAGCTTTGATAATCCAAGCAAGCACAGAGACTCTGCTTATGCTTCTGGAGCAGTGACTGTGTATGTACCGCTACCCAGAAGTGTAGCGGCACATACACTATTGCTGCACCAGCAGCAGAAGCAGAGCCTCTGTGCTTGCGCCACTACTCGGAGCAGATTGTCAGAACTGGGCAAGATGTCAGGCCCTGTCAATCAAGTAGCAGCAACAGCTTCTTTAGCAGCGAGGACAGCCCCTTGCAGGTGAAAAACTCTTGTTAATAAACTAATCAATTTGTAGGAATCTATTTGCTCATCTCTTCCTTCTACACAATATCAATCTTATAGATATTAAAATTCACTCGAGTCATTACACATTAAATGTACAGTGAATGTGACTAAATATAGGATTACTTAGCAATACTTACCTCTCCTTTCTCAGAAGGCCATTCTATGCTGTTAAATTGGGAAAGAAGTGATGTTATGGCTATTCTAACTGTCTTATTAGGATGCCTTAAAGGGAATCTGTCACCTACCTATCACCATTTTTTTCCATTTAGCCATGTGTAATAAAGTACCTTATATCCGGATCTGTTCTTATTTTTGCTTTGTCTCTTGTCATTTTCCTTAAAAAAGATTTTTTTCCATTATGCAAATTAGGATACAAGGAGCCCAGAGGGGTGTTTTTTCTCTGCCAATGAGCCCAGGAACTGATGTGCCCAGCCCTCCTAAATTTGAATCCACAAGAACGCCTCCAGCAGCAGAAATTGCCTCCCAGAGCTGAGACTAATGGCTCCGCCCCCCCAGCTACCTCTGCTTTCAGGCAGGAATAAAGCCCCAATATTCATCTCGCCGGCCGCTGGAATTCTCGTGCAGGCGCAGTGCCGTCGATTGCCTGTGCCTGTGCAATGCTATGCCACTTGCCCTCTGTTGGCGTTGCATCGTGCAGGCGCAGGCGCAGGCAATCACCAGCACTACGCCTGCGCGAGAATTCCGGCGGCTGGTGAGATGAAGATCGGGGCTTTATTCCTGCCTGAAAGCAGAGGTAGCCAGGGGGGCAGAGCCGTTAGTCTCGACTCTTAGAGTTCTTGTGGATTCAAATTTAGGCGGGCTGGGCACATCAGGGGAGCGTTCCTGGGCTCCTTGGCAGAGAAAAAACGCCTCTCTGGGTTCCTTGGATCCTAATTTGCATAATGGAAAAATCGTTTTTTAAGGAAAATGACAAGAGACAAAGCAAAAAGAAGAACAGATCCGGATATAAGGTACTTTATTACACATGGCTAAAGAGAAAAAAAATGGTGATAGGCAGGTGACAGATTCCCTTTAAAATGCTGCCAGTTTTATGTATGTCATCAACTTTAAATAAAGTTGTGTCTTTTTTTTTTAACTGTACTTTTGTCACTGCCAAAAAATGTGCATGCCAAACGTATAGAGCCATGTTTTTTTTGAAAAAAATTGATTTAAGCCTCCTCACTACATCAGAGCAGACTGGTCGACTAAAAGCAAGAAACTGTACAAATCCATGACTTCCCACTGTTCTACAGAATTTGTCACTGTGTTATTGCCAGCATCATGTCAGGATCATGCAGATATTGGCAATGGTTACAGGCCTGTCAAGTCTTAGTTAATTGGAGCTAATTACTGTTCTTAGTACAGCTAATCCGTCACCTGCATTACATCAGTTTAAGTTGATAAACATGTATTTTTTTCACAAAGAACAGACCAGTCTTTTTCATATGGGTTTTTATGTGATGAATACAAGGAATAGGTCACTAGATATCATACCAGAAGCACAGTGACTAGGGGGTCACATCTGTATCACACATTGCTGTGTTGGGTGTCCTCATCAAGGCTTTATGACACACGAAAGTGGTCTAATGTCGATGATACACAGGCTAACACAGGTTCAATCTCTATGAAGCTCACCTATCTTTTCTTTCTACTTCTCTTAAATCTTACGATCCTGCCTTATTACATGGGACTGTGTCTGATGTAAATGATCCAGGGAATAAAGGGTCATCCTGGCGAGAAGGTGAGTCAGCTCCGCCTTTCTACAAAATACCCTCTAACCACATGTGTAGCCATCTGGAAACTGTTTACATGAAGGAAAAACAGCAAAATGACTCCTCTTTTGAGTTTCTGCCTCCCTACTTCCATGTCTGTAGATAAAAGACCCTGCTGCACATAATAACTCCCATCCTAAGACAGCGCTATTTAGGATTAATTACTACACTTAATGCTAAGTACCAGTACACCACCATGGCGCTAGCAACCACATGGCCAAGTGTTCGCCTGTGTTGAAATTATAGCCTCGTAAACACCCACAGAAGTGATGAAAACTTTATACTGACCAGGAATCTTCACCACAAAGGCCATGTGTGGTTGTTCAGATAAATTGGACATAGTATTCCATTGGATCTGAATAGAAACAGCTCAGCATTTTGTGAAAATGGTCTAAATGTATTCCTTTCTGTCAGCTAAGCTACGAAACAAGTGCTGTGAAGTGAAATGTAATTTGCAAAGGTATTATGCTGATGATGTGCTGTAGACATGTAGGGACTAATATGACATGAAGGTGGAATGGATAAACACAGTCAATCAGTGGTAATATCTTAGAACAACGGGACTTATATGTTGTATTTACTCTAAAAAAATATTTTACTAGTTTAACTCAATTAAAAATTGATTAAGAAAGCCAGTCGGATGACTAGCGAAACATTTTCAGGAGAAAATTCAAAAAGTCCAGTTGTTCTGAATTGTTACTACTGATATACCATGACCTGGATGAATGAGAATCTTCATAAACACAAAACACAATAGAATGTATAGAAATAAAATGCATTCAGAAACAATTGTAGTGAACCACCCATCAGAAGATAATTTAAAAAGTAAAAAATTCTGCACTCTCCATGAAGTGAGGTGAAGGTGTCATGCGTATCTTATAGTGTCAGTAATGGCATGGTGTGTTGACATTTCACAGTTGACAGTTGTTCATCACTATAATACTTGGTTTGCACTTATCTATGAATAAAAAAAAGAACCGAACGGTGATTGGGGAGAGCAGAGTTTTTGCATAATAGATGTAATTTAGCTTTAAATGGGTTGTTCACCCTTGGGGACCTTTTCTGCAGACCCTACTAAGCGTAGCCTTTCCCCCTGTGGGAATCATACCTGAACCCTACCATTGAGTTCTTTCTCCATCACTCACCCACATGCACCACTAGTCTCTGATCTCCCCGCATTAATGACTGGCTGCAGCAGTGATGTGTACCTCATGCGTCATTTCACTGGATCACGCTTCACTGCTGTGGCCACTCATTGGCTGCAGTGACCACATGACCCACATCAAACTGGATGTTTACACAGGTAGACTCAAGACCTGCAGTGCCTGAGCGGGAACAATGGAGCCGGAACCCAGCTGTAGGGATCAGGTATGATTCCCACCGTGCGCCTGACCATGCAGCGGTGTCTGCAGAAAATGGCTTCAAGTGTGAGCAAACCCTTTAAGACCGTGACTATGTAACAACATGAAGATCACAATGTCGTACAGCAACATCACATTTTATGATTATTAATGGGGTAGCAATACGACACATTACATGCTGCAAAAAATGCAACACTATTGGATTTTAGGTCGCAGTGTGCATGTGATTTTGGCATTTTAGAGCACAAATGCAAATTGCATTTAACTGTGACTTGCCTATGACTTTATTGTAACCTAGATGTATTTTTTAAAACCAAGTTACAGTTCTAAAATAGTTGCATGACAGCAAGTTGCAGACAAGTCATGCAAATGTTTTGTTTTAACAAAATTTATTAGTTTAGAATCAATTCACTCATCTCTAGTTATGGCTCTTTGAAGGAAGGGAGGGAAAGAAAAAATATTGCCCTGAAAATTGGTTTAGTATACAAGGGGTTAATATGGCAATTGATGTATTTGCTATATAAAAGAAAACGTGAATTGTAGGTTAAGCTGCCATCTAAATGAGGATGTGACTTTACACACAGCCAGATCTGGTAGTGGGAAGATACAGCTGCACTGCTCTAAGCCAAGTCCTTTCAATGAAAACCAAAAAACATTTACATGTTCGTAGACTGTTTCCCATTTCCTAAATGTGTCAACACATGTTAGTGCTCAGCAACATTCATCAATGCCAATAATAATGGCCTGGGCTATGTTCCTTTGTCCAAAATAGCTTTTTTTCCAGGAAGTCAGAAGGATTCAGTTGGGTTACATATCAAATCTAGACTGGAGGGATAGCTGAACCACAAGACTATGATGTTGAGATAATTAGTGAAATGAGAATAGACATGTAGTCATCACTTATATATCAGTATATGTCAGTCACCAAGATTTATTTTACCATATAACATAACTGATTTCACTAATATACTGTATGTGTACATTGCTGGGAATATATAGGTAATATATAAAGTATACCCGAAAATATACAGAACTTTTATCTAACTAGAACATCAAATTATGCTTATTTTTAAATGAAATGGTAAAGGGTTTGAATTATGCTTTTTTAAATAAACAAATAAATAAATAGTTTAATGCCCTCTATAAGATTGTCATAGATTTGCTTAGACTCAGAAGTAGGACCAAACATTCAAGTAGAGATGGATCTCTCCTCTCATTGCCAGCAGTTACATACAAAGGATTGTCCTTTGAAGTAGTATTTTATAACAAAAAAAAAATAAAAATTACCGTAAAAAGTTGAAAAGCTAATATTTAGCTTTTATTATACAGCACCAACATATCCTGCACTGCGGCACATACATTATCCCAAACATCAGTGTCTGTCCTCAGTTGAAACCTATACAAACATATGGAGGACACACAAGCTCCATGTAAATGTTACTCTAAGGCTAAGTTTACATATGCGGCAAAAACTCCTATAGTCTGTTCCGCCAGAGGAAAAGACCACCAGAGTTTACCACATCTGGCATAGCCGGATAGTGCCATGCACTCGATCCTCACTGACTAGATAAATGCCGGAAAGCAGCTAGCCAAATCCCACTGCATGCAGCAGTATTTGTCCGAAGCTGGCATTTATGCCTGAAAGCAGATGGATCCCCATCGGATTCCATTATAGTCAATGGGAATCCTGCAGTGCAGACTCTGGTAATCTGTTCCTCTGCCAAAATAGATTACTGGAGTTTGTGCTGCATTCTGTATGTGAACCTATCATTAGTTGGACTTGAGCACCTGGATACCAGCCGTGCAAGATGACAGTGCTAACCAACGATCCACTTAGCTAATATTCTTCCCATGACCTTGAGTTACACATTCATAGTTTCATTTACAGTTCTGCAGACAGTGTGAGCTAACTTCTCCCAGCAGTTCTTGCAGGTTCTGCAATGTGGTAGATTAAGATCTGTCCTCACAGTGCCAACAGAATTCTACATACATTGTTGAAAGTGAATGGTCTATAAGAGAATTTGTGATCAGAGACAGAAAGAGACCCCATATAAGGCAAGAGTGCCAATGGCCCATTATAGAAAAAGCTACTAAACTGCAGACAATACTAATTTGCAGTCCACCAAAGAACTTGGTATACCAATGAGGAATTTGCTAGAGAACCACAATGGAGTTCTTCAGGTCAGGCTCGGACTGGCCCACAGGGGTACAGGAGAATCCCCCGGGGCCCCTGAGCAAGATGGGCCCCTATTCTCCCACCCCATGCACAAGAGGCGCATAGCACAGTAGACTTACTGCACTACATACAGTCATGTGAAAAAATTAGGACACCCTTTGAAAGCATGTGGTTTTTTGTAACATTTTTAATAAATGGTTATTTCATCTCCGTTTCAACAATACAGAGAGATTAAAGTAATCCGACTAAACAAAGAAAACTGAAGAAAAGTCTTTTCAAGATCTTCTGTAAATGTCATTCTACAAAAATGCCTATTCTAACTGAGGAAAAAGATAGGACACCCTTGCCCCTAATAGCGAGTGTTACCTCCTTTGGCTGAAATAACTGCAGTGAGACGGTTCTTGTAGCCATCTACCAGTCTTCGACATCGGTCTGAGGAAATTTTACCCCACTCCTCAATGCAGAACTTTTTCAGCTGTGAGATGTTTGAGGGGTTTCTTGCACGTACAGCCCTTTTCAAGTCACCCCACAGCATCTCAATGGGATTCAAATCTGGACTTTGACTTGGCCATTCCAGGACTCTCCATTTCTTCTTTTTCAGCCAATCTTTGGTTGATTTACTAGTATGTTTTGGGTCATTGTCATGTTGCATGGTCCAGTTCCGCTTCAGCTTTAATTTTATAACTGATGGTCTCACATGTTCTTCAAGCACCTTCTGATACACAGTAGAATTCATCGTGGATTCTATGATGGTGAGCTGACCAGGTCCTGCTGCAGCAAAGCAGCCCCAAACCATGACACTTCCACCTCCATGCTTCACAGTTGGTATGAGGTTCTTTTCTTGGAATGCTGTGTTTGGTTTACGCCAAACATGTCCTCTGCTGTTGTGTCCAAATAATTCAATTTTGGACTCATCTGTCCAAAGAACATTATTCCAGAAGTCCTGGTCTTTGTCAACTTTATCTCTGGCAAATGTCAGTCTGGCCTCAATGTTTCTCTTGAAAGCAAAGGTTTCCTCCTTGCACACCTCCCATGCAAGTTAAACTTGTACAGTCTCTTTCTGATTGTAGAGGCATGTACTTCTACATCAACAGTAGCCAGAGCCTGCTGTAGTTCTCGAGATGACACTTTAGGGTTTTTGGAGACCTCTTTTAGCATCTTGCGGTCTGCTCTTGGGGTGAACTTGCTGGGGCGACCAGTCCTGGGCATGTTGGCAGTTGTTTTGAAAGCCCTCCACTTGTAGACTATCTTCCAGACAGTGGAATGGCTGATTTCAAAATCTTTGGAGATCTTTTAAATCCCTTCCCAGACTCATAGGCTGCTACAATCTTTTTCTGAAGTCCTCTGACAGCTCTTTTGCTCTCACCATGGTGCTCACTCTCACTTCAACAGTCAGGAGCACACCAAACTAAATGTCTGAGGTTTAAATAGGGCAAGCCTCATTCAACATGCAGAGTAACGATCTACTAATTATGTGCACCTGGTGTGATATACCTGTGTGAGATCTGAGCCAATTTAAGAGGGAATACATGTGAGGGTGTCCTATCTTTTTCCTCAGTTAGAATAGGCATTTTTGTAGAATGACATTTACAGAAGATCTTGAAAAGACTTTTCTTCAGTTTTCTTTGTTTAGTTGGATTACTTTAATCTCTCTGTATTGTTGAAACGGAGATGAAATAACCATTTATTAATAATGTTACAAAAAACCACATGCTTTCAAAGGGTGTCCTAATTTTTTCACATGACTGTACATATATTCAATGTACAGCACCACAACTAGCCTATGTTCATATAAAACACTTGTTAAATAATTTATTATATTTGAATGTATCCATAAGGTGGACCCCTAAATAAATGTTACTTGTGGGCCCTAGGTACCCCAGTCCGACACTGCTTCAGGGGTATAACATGCAAACATGGGTCTCCATAGAAAAATTAAAAGAAACATTGAATATGGCCCGGCTCAATATAACTTGAAAGTATTTTTTGGCCTCCAATCTGTCCCCTGTTTTTGTGTCTGGATCTCCCAGTGCTCTACATTAATTTTCCCAGCTTCCATCATCCACAGTGATCGTTAACTTCATCTCACCTTTGAGTGGCTATAGCCTCCCTTAGTTGCTGAGCCTCATAGCAGCTCCTAAAGTCTGCTATCTTGTTTGTTACTTGTGTAGGGGAGAATTTCTCAAGCCTTACACCCCACAATTCTGGCTTCAAAAAGTCACCAATTAGGGCTTTATACATTTTTGATCCTACTTGCACAACATTTTTGCAACATTTTCCATTTTTACTCAACTCCTGTTTTCAATAGTTGGTGTGAAAGTGTGATTAGCCTGTCAAGCTGATTAAAAATATCACTGCCATTCCATTTATTTTTCTGATGTTTAGAGTAGTGTGATAAAATGTTTTATATAATTTAGAAAACAGCCTCTAAAATGTACCCTTGACAACCCTCTAACAGAGTGTGGCTAAATAAATTCTGTCTTCAGTGCTCTGCTGAACACTGAAGATGGGTACTTGTAGGATGCAGGGGTAGGCTTCTTAGCCACTTAGCCGCCTCCTGACGAAGCCTGGTGGTGAAACACGTGTCGAGGTGGCTGTTTGACTGGGGTCTGTTCACACTGCGCTATTATGGGTATGTCCTGGTATTGTTACTTGTAATTGTGTATAGGTCTTTCAACTGTTGATCTTTAGATTTATTACTGTCTGATCCAACTATCTATGTACACATTCTTACTATTTTGACAAATACTGTTTGGGCCTGGCTGCGATTACCGCACGATATTGCTTATCATTCCATATTTTTGGATTGGGCTTTTCATGCGATCCCTGCCATGGCCAAACTCTTATGGTTAGACATCTGAGACAGTTTAGATCTGTACATACAAAGAAGATATACCCATAGATGTAGCTTTGTACTATTGTATATAATTATTGCATATAATCTGATACAATTGATTCAATGTGATTTGCAGTGCCTTGTACCCCAGTCAAAATAACTTTCCCTGTATCAGGTGTGTCATTTGTAACATCTTCTTACTCTCCTGCACTTTACTCCTGTTTATTGTGCTGTCGCACAAGTATTTTTCTAATAAAGATATTTTTCTATATAATAAGATATCTGTGGTCTTGATCGGTTTACTTAGCCACTTCCTGCCACAGCCACTGCCTCCCTATATCCGTCTTGCATGTCTAATTATGTTTGACTAAAAATGTAATTTTATATGTTCCATACTGCATTTCATTGCTGCCAGCACTGATCGCTAGCATCAACGCTGCCTTCTATCTTCCTAGCATGTTGCTTGTTCATGCTGGGAGGTAGGGAGAGGAGCGGGCTGTAGCAGTTATCTTTAAAGCTAAGTAAACAGGAACATAGTACACTCACTGTCAACGTTGATCATTTGAGTCCCAGTCAACTTAATATTTTATCAGCACAGAGAGAAGTGGGTCTGCAGCAATCAGCACAAAGTGTATAATGTTCCTGAGTACTTACCATCAGTGTTGATGGCTGCAGCTCTGCTCCTCTCCCTATTTTACCAGCGCCAACCAGAGAGACACTGGGAAGATAAAGAGGAGCGCAGCTGGCAGCTATCAGCACTGGCAGCAGATGAATTGCATTATGCAGAATATAACATTATTTTGTAGGGATAAGGCAGAGAGAGTAGAAGCAGGCTGAGAAGTCTGCCACTGTAAGTTACAATTATCCACCTCCAACATCAGGAAAACTCTGAAGAATGATTTCCTTAACCACACTCTGTTAGAGGGTTGCTGAAGGAACTATTTAGATGATTTTTATAATAAAATTAAACATAATTCCCTAATAAAGTATGTTAGATAACCACTTTATTTCACTGTCCCTACACATAAAAAAGAAATGACAGTTAAGCCAGATTTATCTTCTGTAAAGTTTTACAAATTCTCAAAAATTGTTGCAATCCTACTCTAGTAAAGGGCTGGTGTAGAAAGAGAATAATATCTCTGAACAGAAGACCACATTCTTCAAACATCATGAGACATCTGAAAAAATTTGCAGCACATTACGGCAATGCAGACTCCTGCAAAATGACTTTACAAATTCTCCTTATGATAAATCTCTCCCATGGAGCTGGTTTATGGTGTGCACTTTGGTCTGCAAATTAGCTGTTGGAAAGCAAAGGGCTTATATACAGTTCTTTAACAGGGGCTTTTTGCTGTCTACATCACTCTCTGGCTATAGCACAGATATTCAATTTTATATGTAGATTAAACCTAGATCTAAAGAAAAGAAATGATCCTCATAATAAGAAATGAAAATAAGATTTACTGTAAGATAAATTTGTTTATTCTAAAACCAAATAATCCTGTGCCTTGGGTGTGTTTAAGATCCATATATGATCAACTAGAGTCACAAGAAAATGACATGAGTTGTTATTGTTTACACTTAAATCAAAAGCCGTATGGTTTGTCTTAGATAATAAATCTGTGAAACCACATCCTGATGATGTCTTCCCTCTTATGTCTATGGAATGCTTAGCTTTATATACAGTCATTTCTGTTCAGGTTTCTAAGTGCCAGAATGAAAATGTATGAAAGATTACAGATGTGACCCTTGTCATTGACTGCCATTGAGTAAGCATTAGCTTACATCCCATGGAAATACTGTCAGATGTTCAGATTGACTGTGATAGTTTGTATTGTGCACATGTTGCCACAGGGTCTATGAAAGAATCTATGTTGTCTGCTAGTTTAGCAATGTCACCCAATCATGCAGACATTTCCGTGAGTTGCTCTACAAACCTTTTGGGTCTTTTTCCATTGGTGTGCAGATAAATGTTATAACATATGATAGGTCTTAGTGTAATCTCCTTTTTTAGCTTTATCATAAATTCTTGCCAGGAGAACAATGTTAAAAGGAACCTGTCACGTTGAACATGACATGTAATCTGCAGGCAACATGTTACAGAACAGGGAGCAGGGTGGATTGATATATAGTTTTTTAAGAAAACTGGTAACTTATTTTTTTTAAATCCCAGCTCTTTCTATGGTTGAGTCCAATAGGTGGTCCTACTCATTGGCAGCCATCTCTGTATGCATGGTCAACAGACTGCCCACTGGACTCCTAAGCTAAGAAAGTTCCTTGCTTTTTCTATGCTTAAAAGTCCAGTGGACAGTTCTATTCAGTGACTGACAGTCATCTATGTATGCATGGTCATAGGTAAGCCAACTGGAATCCTAAGCAACAGAAGCTCCTCACTCTTCCTATGCTTGAGAGTCCAGTGGAGAATCCTGTTATAATACTGACAGTCATCTCTGTATCCGTGGTCATAGGACTGCCCATTAGGGCTCCTATACATAGAAAGAGTACAGATTTTAATCAATAAGTTACAAGTTATGCAAAAAAAAATTCCACAAAACTATAAATCAATATATTTGGATACTCCTGCTCTAGAGTTTTTACTATGGTAGATTAACCAGAATTGGTTTTATTTCAAAGAACATTATCGGGGGCAGACTAAGCATAGACCCTACAGAGAAATTTCTTAGTGAGCTGTTGCTCAGAGGGCCATTCGGGCCTTCATTATAGTTGATGGCAGGGTACATGACGATCTGACCCTCTCAGCATTAATTAATGCCAGGAGCATCATGTACTTATACACTTGGCTGGCAGATACAGGTGTCCTCCTAAATTCAACTATATTGCCATTCTCAGATGGAGATACAGTTGAATACTGCGGCGGGGGCAGCAGTATTTTGTTCTGCACTGAGGTATTTGGTTCTGCTGGGGCAGTATTTCATGCTGCAATATAGTATTTATTTTGTCTTTTCCTACATGTGTTGCCTACCTTCTGTCAATTTGGACCTGCCTACAACATGAGACCACTTTCAGTTTTTTTCCAGTGCCACCTTACATTCCCATTCCACCCCTGAATATTATTCTGAAATTTAAGCTGCTCCAAATGCTATTTTCCTTTAAGCCCATCTAACTATAAATGTCACAATATACAGTGTTTGCTGTCTGTGGCACGTCTATTTTATAGCTAACTGAAAATATAGAGAAATAAAAGAGGCTGCAGCCTGCTGATGGACCTGCAGGGAAACAGTAATGATTTCAACATTACTATCAGATTGTTCACACTTGGATGGAGAATATCCATAATATATTATATTGCAGAAAATTTCTAATTATGCAAAGTTGTAATATATTAGTTTAGGTTAATTGAATGTTGCAACAAACAACAAATTGAAATTGAGGAACTATTAATGCATCAACTAAATACTCATTTACCCAAGGTATCCAGGATACCAATTATTCCTAGCAGTTGTAATATCTACTTTGAGCAATTTAAAAAAATGAAAAGTTCTATGGTTGTGAGAGCTAAAAAAATAATAGGTGTGATTCCTAATATCCTAATAAAAATTCCTCCAAATTAGAATAAAATTCCACACATGATACTATGCATATCTTTATGGTCTAATTAAATCACATATCTATGGGAGATACGGAATTGAGATTGATGTCTGACAAAGCAGTGGACAGATATGTCCTTACTTACCTTTCAGAATAATCACAGAAAAATAGCAGTGGAAAAACATCTGTATGTACAGTAGCATTGAGGCAACTCATGCCACTGCTATGGGGTTCCAAGAGTAGGGGACTCCAGCTCCTGTCTTCTCCAGTGGGTGGCGGGAACTTTAACTGGACTCTCTCTTCATAAAGTAACTTTAGCAAACAGCAAGGAGAGAACCAGACCAGGCTTCCACCAAATTTGTCACATATGATGGTATGAATGAACCCATCTTCTGATCTGCAAGATCCACATTCAACAAAGTCCTTTCTTTACTTGTAAAGGCCTCTTTACACTGCTCAATTGAGCAGACGATTGTCGGGAAGGAAGTGTTTCTTCCCGACAATCACTTGCTCATCAGTGAAGGAGCAACATGCAGCAATCTCCTCCATGGTATTAGGAGGAGAGATCGCTAACACCATCACTCGCCCCCATACAGAATCATTGTTTGGCAGCAGCAGCGTGCTGTTTAGACTGCAGGATCTGCTTCCGGCAAACTATGATTGAGATGACTGCACTAATGTTCAACGGGTGTCCAGTGGCACCTTTATACTGGCAGATCATCACTAATGAGCGTTCCTGTGAAGGCATATTTGGGATTATCTGCCCTATGCTCAGGGACTTTAATTCCATAACATTTTGTGCTTGTATGTGCTCTCTAATTGTATGTCATAGTGGGTGTGTGCTCTGCATATTTAAGCTTACAGTATGGTTTCTACATTGTAGCAGCTAATTGCTGTTATATGTGTGTGACACAGATAAGATACAGCTATTCCCCTCCCAGTGTAGGAAAGATCTACAGTGACCGATATATAGTACCTCTGTTCTGCAATATGAAATCCTCATTATCCTTGGTCTCTTAAAGGAGTTTTCACTAAAGAAAAATTATGTTAAAGAGTGATAAAAAATTTATAGGATAACAGTTATAAAATTTTCTATTCATTGAATGATGCTCATTATCCTATTTTACTTCCATTCCTTTTGTTCCCTGCACCTACTTAGACTGATCTATTGCCTGTCCTCTTTATCTCATGTGGTTGTCTGCTCCTCTGTGTTGTCTCATCCTTATTCTTTCTGTCTGCTGTCTCTCTGCAGGGAGCTCCAGGAGAACCGGGAATGTCTGTTATAGGACCCCGTGGCCCTCCTGTAAGTTTCTAGGTTCTGCAAGGCAATGCTGTAACAAGTGACATTAGGAGTTTCAACTTTTCGAATTTACAGCTGTTTATCCTTCACTTTCTGATTTTCAGGTTGTTCTACAGGACTTGTTTAAAACCTTTAAACACAAGTTTATGTGTCTTATGGTGAATATAAAACACCAGCCACTTGATTGGAACCATCCAGCCTCTATGTCATAATGGAATCACATGTAGGAGTCTCATCTGGTTTTGCAATAGTATTACGCAAAATGATAGACAGTCTAATCCCATCCTTCCCAATTTTTTCCATTCAAGACGCTTAATTATACACGGCCTGAGGGGGTGGTGCATGACAAAGAACAGCAAAGAGTAGAAAAGAGAGAAAACATACAATGCCTATTCAGATTCTAGGTACAAATCAGCGGATCATTTTTTCCAGGACTGTTCCTTTACCATTGGAACCTGAGGGTAATGAGTTTACCTGGATATAAGTTAAACAGCAGAATTGTGTTGGGTAACAGGAATTCCATTTCAATGCAACGATACTGATGGAGATCTTCTATGGATGCATTGTTATTAAGAATTTCAGTATTACAAGCTCTTACAGAATTGCATCATGATTTCTGACAATATTATATCTGAATAAATTTATAGTAGAACATATCTCATTTTACAAACTCCAACTTGAAGGAGAAATATAAAAAGCATAACTTTTTACCTTATTCCGTGTGAGGACTATTGGGGTCTTAAACGCCTTTAGATGCTCTAAAACATTGACCCCCATGACAACATTTTTTCTTGATTTCAGTCTTGTGTATTCAAATCACCATCCACACATAAACTGTAACTATTAAAGATAGGGAATACGTAGAAATATGCTGTAGATTGCAATTAGGATCAATGTGATACTCCTCAAAAAAGGTTGAACTGGCAGGAGACTTTTGTCAAGAAAAACACTGGTAGACATGCAAGATACACAATATTTTTTTCTACTTTTCTTATTAGGAGGAGTTGTAATTTTAGACTTTTAACTTCAATCATGCATAGTAAGGGGGCTTATATACAATGCTTTAAGTAGTGATACTTTAAAAATATCTAACTTTAAAATCATAAAATATGCTTTTGATAATTGGATCAGGCTGCGCTTTTTGGAGATGTGACAGAAAATGCAACTGCCTCAAGGGCAAGACACAAGACCATTAAGAATTAGCTAGCAGACCTGTGTGAATAATGTGTGTATTGTGAACAGTAGGCAGCAAATCCCAGAGGAAGTCCTCCGCACTTACAGGCCTTTTACTGAAGCTTCCGTGCAGTTGAATCAAGGGACAATAAGTTGTTCCATGCTTTATTAAGACATGTACTTCTACCTAAGCAGGAAAGGATACCTAAGGATAGTTTACAGCTCTTGGCTGGCTTCCTCCTTTGCTGTTGGTCTTATAAACTTGATCATTTAGTATATTTTGTCATTAGTTCTTTATTTATTATGTGATTTATATCATTTTCGGTAGAATAGAAATTAAATTGGTGTTAAGGCAAGATTTATTCGTTGGTTTTGGCTACTGGCCACCTAGGACCAGCAGCTATTCATTTCATTCCGATATCAGTATGTACTTGGGGTTGTAAATTTAGTAAGAATACCTTAAACAATATAGTAAATATTTCACTTTTAAATATGTCTTCATGTTTGGTAAAATGGGTGAATATAATGTTTCGGGATTTATTTGTAAGAAGGTGTTTGCAGGACTTTCTAGAGATAGTGTTTCCATGATTGGAAATGCTAAAGTATTAAGAGAAAACTGTTCACAAATATACTGAATCCAAAGATGAAATAATGCTTTTATTAGCAAGCTGAAGGCAATAATCTCTCTGTAAATGGAAGCTGTCATTATCACAACATGGGGCTTAAGAAGAACGAAGACAAATATAGTTCAATTTGGGTCCAGATTTTTCTTTTTACATTCATTAACAGCCAAGTCTTTAATCCTTCATGTAAGAGTCCTGAAAGTAAGGATAATCACAACTGCTTTGCTGAGTGCCCCATGACTTGGCAAATACACGTCTCAATCATGTGAGTGGTAGAAGTACATGGCAGACACTAATTGTTTTTTTTTAAATGTTCCAAAAGGTGTTTACAGATTTAGAAAACCCATTTTCAAATGTACTATAAGGGAATTGTTTCGTTAATTGAAGGAGATCTCTCGTCTATTAACCTAGTGGAAAATAGTTACAAAGGGTACCTGGAAAATCCAGCATCTCTTTTATCCCATTGTGTAATGCTTCATTTCCCCTATGGTGGTGTAGCACAGATATTGAATGTCTTCTGCAAGGATCCCCCACAGATTACACCTTATCATGGAGGTTGATTGTCATTCCAAGTAGCAGGATATTTTGTGATTAGCTTTTTCTTGAGGGACCCTCAAGAAGAAACAGATTGTCTAAAATTACACTTCGTAATATAACCTCTGGTAAAATTCAGCCCAAAGAACTCATCTTGGAGACTCTGGCCAAAAATTAGGGATTGTTTGTTTTCATACCCCTATCCATAAGAAAAGGATGTGTCTAAAGGGTATAAGTATTTAAAGGGGGAGCAGGATAGCATTCCTTCCTACTGTTCCGGTGAGGCCGGTCAGCCATGCTAGCATGTCACACACAGGATCACATCCTTACTATCTATTAATGAATAGAGTTCCTACTCTACAATAGATAGTAGTGGAGCAATCCTTTGTATGATGTGTATAATAAACGCTCACCAATGTGGAAAATATGTGGGCCTAGAGTGCAGTGTGTAGTGAGGACCTACCTTATTACCCCTTCTAGGCAGCTATGTAAGTGGAGGCAACCCATCTTAATCATATTCTAGGATGAGTTGGCTGTGGGTGTTTTTCATAATTTCCTGAGAACTCCTTAAAGTTATCAACATACTGCAGATGAACATGTCAGTCTCCAACTGAAGCCACAATATCCCCTAAAAAGTACTTGGTCATAAAATAAAGATGTTTGTTACCTAGATAGAAACATTCCCTTCCTCCTGTGATTTGATCTCCCACCATTTGTCTTGAATCCATGTTTTAAGAGCAGCTAATGCATGACAAATGGTCCTAATGAGGATTACTAACAGAAATGCGTAAACATCGGCCAAATGAGTGCATATATCCATTTATGTGAGCAATTAGCCCTGTCTTCTTCATGGGTGACCTTGCTAGTGTTTACTGCAGTTCATGAAGTAATGAGAACAATAATAAATATATTAAACAAGTAATTGGGGCAATCACATTCCTGCTAAATATTAGATAGAAATGTTTACTTGAAAATAGAATATCCACAAGAAATGATTCAAATGTAAACTATTGCAGTTGCTGCATTTAATATATAGTAAATGAAATAATTTTACAACTATCTTAACATGGCTGCGTTTATGTACATTTTCAAAGTATAGACATACACCAATCAATTATAACATTAAAACCACTTGCCAAATATTGTGTAGCTCCCTCTTGTGCCACCAAAACAGCTCTCTTTAGACATGGATGGACTCCACAAGACCTCTGAAAGTATCCTGTAGTATCTGGCACTAAGATGTTAGCAGGAGATCCATTAAGGACTATGGGAGTCATTTATCAAACAGAAATAGACCTAAACTAGGAGTATCTCTGGTGCAGATTGTGAAGAAAAGGTTCTTTGTGCCACAATCTGCGACTTCTCCCCGCTTATGCCAGATCTAAAAATGGGGCGTGGTCTGGGTAGGGAAGAGGACGGGCAGGAAGGCGTAGAAAATGGTCTAAATGTAAGACAGCTAGGAAGCTGTCTTACATTTTAAAGAGGAGGAGGATCTGCTGAAGTTCTGTAGAGGCTGGCGCCTCTTCATAACTCCAGCGGATCCACCACTAAGTTTAGGTGTTTTAGAGGCGTTTTAGATGCCGGTCTTAATAAATGTGCCCCTATAAGTTTTTAGAGTGGGACTCCACAGATTAGACTTGTATGCCCAGCACATCCTACAGATCATCTATTGGAATGAGATCTGGGTAATTCAGAAGCCAAATCAACATCTTAAAGCGTATTCATGTTCCTAAAACCCTTACATTTTTGCAGTGTTGCAGGGAGCATTAGTCTTCTGAAATAGACCACTGATGTTAGGGAATACTGCTGCCTTGAAGGAATCTGCTTGGTCTCAATGTTTAGGTAGGGCATATATGTAAAAGTGCACACATGAATCCTAGGACCCAGGAATTCACAACAGAAAATTACCCAGACCATCACACCACCTCTTCCAATTTGTCTTTTTCCCTTAGTGCATCTTCATGCCATGTTTTTCCCAGGTAAGTGATGCAGGTGCACACAGCGGTCTACATTATATATATATATATATATATATATATATATATTATGCATCAGACTGCGCCACCTTCATCCATTGCCTATCATAGGAGCTTTTGTCGATGGACAGGGTCAGCATGGCCATTGTGACCCGTCTCTAGCTACACAGTCTCCCCCACATGCTTTTAAGATCCGTGATGCACTGTGTGTTCTGAAACTTTTATATCAAATCCAGCATTAACTTTTTCAGTTTGTGCTACAAACCTGGATGGCTAGCTCCTGCTTCCCACGCATATTAAAGAGCCTTGAGCTGCCATGAAAGAGCATATTAAAGAGCCTTGAGCTTCTGGGTTCAATGTTTTTGCTCCCTTGGGTCACTTTTGGTACAGTAGGTACTAAGTTAACCACTACATCCTGTACCCCACAAGACCTGCCGCTTTGGAGATATTTTGACCCAATCAACTAGTCATTGCAATTCAGCCCTAGTTGAATTTGATCAGATCCGTGCCAAGTTTTCCTACGTCCAACACATCAACTTCAAGAACTGATTATGAACTTGCTGCCTAATGTATCCTACCACTTGAAAGGTGCCACTGTCATAAAATAATCAATCTTATTCACTTTATCTGTCACTGGTTTTAATAATATGACCGATCGGTGTTTATGACTGAGAGGAATGCTGAAATTTCAGCTCTGAAACGCACATAATTGCAAATGTTGCTCTGAACCATAATACAAGCTGTAGCTTGGGAATAGTACCAACGAGGCAATGTGTTTAGTAGTTATTTTTTGTATAGATTAATTCTGCTGGAAATGATTTCATTTTGGGCCTGTACTAACTAAAATCACATTTGAAAATGTTTTAATGTTATTTTCTAAATCCTAAGATCTCATTTTTCTTTACAGGGCCAGCCTGGAACTCGAGGTTTTCCTGGATTCCCAGTAAGTCATGGAAGCCTTAATCAATACAGTTAATAAAAGTGGACATACATTTTTATTTTGGTTAATATTATATGTGTTATAATATTGAATCTAATAAATGCATACAATATGATTTTTTTTCTTTACCAAGGAGATATGGTACAAAAGGAGTACAAAAATGTATAACTTGTTTTGTCCAGGGCAACATATCCAATACTTGCTAATGATTTCTAACCTTGAATGTTACTATGAACACTATAGTTAATACATGTATTTTTATATTTAAAAAATCACAGAAAACAAATAACAATGCACTAAAACAGTAAATGCAAGCATTATATATAGACTAAGCCCTCATTATGATATAATAAAATCTGAGACTCTTAGCCAATATATTTTGATCAAAACACATCTGTGCCCACCTACTCCCACCAAGGTGGTCTCAGTTAGGCAGGTCCTACGCTAAACCTACCTATGCCGTTGGGCATCTAAGTTCATGAGCGCAGACCCTCCACATATAATGTGCTGCTCCTAGTCACCTCTATGTGCATCCAGCAACCATTGAGCAGAGGAGCAAGCACAGCCTTAGGTACCACCTAATCAAGGCGGCTTGTTTGAAAGGAAGGGCAAAAGTGCACAAGAATGCTACTCTCAGGATAAAATAGGAGAGCATTTACACTTGAATGTGCCACTCCCTCAAGCACAGTACTACAAACTAACCAAAAATCACAGAAAAGGGATGAACAAAGATAAAGACATCCTGCACGATATGATAAATAAATATATGAATGTCCATGGCTACATTTATGGGGGGAAAAAAATCACAGAAAACAAATAATAATGCACTAATATTATTTTAGTGAATTAATATTTGTTTTCTGTAATTTTTATTTTATAAATGTAGCCATGTACATCCGCATATTTATTTATCATATCGTGCAGGATGTTTTTATCTTTGTTCATGTATCTTTATATAATTTTCATAATCCAATTGTGTTTTATTGCATTGATTGCATGATTGCAGTGAAAAAAAATAAAAAAAATATACTTTGATGTGTTTCACTTAACTAGTGTTGGCCGCTGGTTTATCCATTTTGTTGAGCATGATGAAAGTTTTATTCATTAGTTAAGTTATGCGATTCATTTTACTGAAGCTATTTGTTAATGATTTATTCATGTACTTATTTCTCATGAGTTATTTTTAAAAATGTCAATTTTTTTGCCCCAAAAGTACACTGCTAGAAAAGAATGCTACTGGATGCCCATACAGGTGGATCCTGCTGCCATTGACTTCTATTCCAAAAAGAAACACTATATGGTCTGGATACTGTTTTTTGACAGAAGATAACTTAGCAGGCTTCCCTTTTCTGTCCTGACAAAAACAATATCCAGGTGTAGATTTAATTCACCTAGCAGAGCCAGGAGTGTCTTTTCAGCCTCCGTCAGGCTAGTAAACATCGGTTTACCTTTTCTCAGTTGTTTGGAATCATGGAATACTGTATATTTGTTGAGTCTTATTTTTAAACCTGAGAGCCTGTGGGCAACATATGCTACCATATGGCTATATATACACTGTTTAGTGTGAATAGTCTTTTTTCCCCATTGGAAGTTAATGACAAAAGGATCTATATAGGCATCCAGTTGCCTCCTGTCGCATGCTTTTTTTTTTTTTTTTTTGTATGACATTAAAAATCTATATACCTTAAAGGGGTTTGTACCTGATCAGTGGAGGTTCGAACACTTGGACTGCCACCAATTCTGAAAACAGGGGGTTCCGTTCCCCCCAATCTGATGGAGTGACAGGTCGAGCATGCACCTTGCTACTCCAATGTTTTTCTATTGGACCATCAAAGATAGGCAAGCACAGCACTTGGCTATTTCTGAGGGAATCGGGGAGCACAAGCTCCTCTTCTTGTGATAGATGGGGGCGTCTGCTGTTCAGACACTTATCCTTTATACTGTGGATAAGGGTTAAGTTGTTTTAATGGTACAACGCCTTTAAAACTTGACAAACTCCATGTAAAAGATTTATACCAGTTACTGGAGAAAAACCCTTTAAGCATAATGTTTTTCAAAGCTGTCATCAATTAACGCCAATGGAAATGTCATTGCCATTGTGTCCAGTACTGATAGGGTTGCGAGTGAATGAGTGGTTGTTTTTGATTTAATATATAGTAATAATGATTATGTGACATCTTCTGGGTACACAGCACAACTCCCATGTATATGATGCGTAAATGGTGAGATCTGTAAGTGTTCATATGTATCTTTTATTTGTATTCCAGGGGCCAATAGGATTAGACGGCAAGTCTGTAAGTGTCTAACTGGGTAGCTAGTCTATGTAGAGTATGATACTAGTCATTTATGTCAGTCAGACTTAGTCTGTAGCAGATCCATTTCTCAAACTTCCTAGTTCCCAGCTTTCTTCAGTAACTTTTATGATGGAAACATACACTCAAGGTTATTGCTGCAAGTATT